>OX439441.1:11227259-11840888 GCA_949320045.1 Scotopteryx bipunctaria
CACATTATTCATGCATGCGCGTCAGTTTAGGATACTCTTGACCTGGCTATTCTCAAAACGTCACTGTCATTTCTATATTTAGAAACTTTTTAAACCCTATAACATACATAGGTACATATTACCACGCCCGTATCCCTAATGGGGTGGGCAGAGCCACAAGTAATCATAAGAATACTTGTAGCCACTCCTGATTCAAAGTCCCAAGATGGATGTGAACCATGGTGACCGGTGATCAACCCATCGCCCATATAATAGTCCATCATGTTGGAGAGGATACTATCCTTTAGTCGACTTTTACGACATGCTCGGGGAGAGAAGCAGCTAAACCCCATAAGCAAACATAAACTGTTTCAGATTTCAGTCCCAGTGTATTTAAGGAATAGCAAGTTACACAATAAAATATGTAAATGGAACACCTATTGTGGACGTTGTTTAAACTGCTAGCCGCAGTTGAATTTTCCAGATATGTATTGGTATAAATTTATCTTGTTTGCCAATGCCGTCGTTCGTGCACCTGCTGTAACATTCATGATTCGAAATAATCCATAAGTTTTGCTGAAAGTTTTACATTTTTTTTTAAGTATCTCTATTTGGCAAAATGCACATTGTATAATTACTGGAGAAACGCCCTACGACCTTGTCTGCGTTGAGGTTTTTTTTTCATACAAACTTCATCTTCTGGAGCTGAATTTTGGGATTTTTCTTCTTAGTGCACCGCTTCCCCATAAAAGGAATAAACTCTCCAAATTTCATGTTGAAAATCAGTCAGTCAGTAGGTAATGTCTCTTATGTTACCAACTTTTATATAAATAATAAAATAACCTATCACTGCATCCGGAAGCTTTAAATCCATCGTTTTTGTATTAATTGAAGTTATTTTTAAAACAGTTATGAACGAAATATTTTTTTATTTGTGAACATTTCACACAGCGCCATCTAGCCCCAAACTAAGGAAAGCTTGTAATATGGGAACCAGATGGCTGATAGAATACTTAAATACTTTTTTTTGTAAATACATAGGTACTTATAATACATCATATTACAACACACAGACCCGGAAGATATTTTTGCAGAACATGCAAACATATCTCCCACAGCGAGAATCAAGATCGTCTAAAATATGACTATATACGAAGTATCGTCGGAGCGCAACTGCCTACGCTTTACAAAATATAGTTCTTATCTATCTATATCTATACTTCTATACTAATATTATAAAGAGGAAAGATTTTTTTGTTTCCTTGTTTGTAACGAATAGGCTCCGAAACTACTGGACCGATTTCCAAAATTCTTTCACCAATAGAAAGCTACATTATCAGGGTCCAGTATATGCTATAATATATTTTCAAAAAAATTAGGGATCTGTAAGAAAATTGCAATATTGTAACCCAAGGTAGAAAACCCAAAATAGTTTTTGGCGTGCGTTGCGAAAATTATTGATAACAGAGCAAAATAATGTACTACACGCGTACGAAGTCGCGGGCAACAGCTAGTTACTGATAACCTCAAATTGAATAACACAATCCAATGTAGTTCGGTCCCCTGACATCGCTCGAGTTAGGCGCACCAATAAATATGCAATGAGCCGAAGCTAGAGACCATCAATCTACGCCAGTGGAGAGTGCAAACTGTTTATCATAATACCTTTTGAACATGAAAATATATTGCCATTTTGGATGGGACACGGAAGTATGTTGTGACAGGGATTTAAGTTTAGTCGGCATTATAGTGAAATTCCGCGTTTTCAATATTCTCATCGTTCTTTTAAACTGAATTTTATGATCTCTTTTTTAGATTTTTTAGTTAAAAGCTGGATACTGTCTGAGATGCCTCAAGAAGCAGCTGCACGAGGCAAATGCTTGTACTTTATTTTTTATTTGACATTAAATACAAAATCAATGAACATGTGTTTCAGAGTTTTTCAATAAAAATCTCAAAAAGGAGGAAAATGGTGTGTCAAAATTTACACTTACGCGTGAAATTGCACGGGTAAACTAGTAGGTATAAAAAGAGTTAATAGCATAGAAAACTACTTTGAATCTAGTTTTGTGGTGCGGTTGGACCGGAACCAATTACCTTCAGATCAGAATGCGGGAATGTTTACCGCATCTCAGTGGATCCACGCCATATTACATTTTATTTAAAACAGTTCCGTTATCAGTGAATTGCAGTGGTGAAATGCAATGTCAGCAAATTGTAGTGGTCAGTGTTTTGCATTGAATATGTTTTAACTGAAATAATATAAGCTATTATAGTTGGATGAACCCGCAGTTTTGGTATCAAATATATTGTTTTTCAGATATTGGGTTTATAGTTAAATAAATAAATATTTGTGGACTATTCACACAGTGCCATCTAGCAAACACCCAGACCCGGAAGAAATATTTGTAGAATATACAAACGTTTCTCCCGTAGCGGAAATTCTTCACGCTTCTCGCACAAGTGACTTATTTTCTAAGAAAATAACGAATTTGATTATTGTATAAACCCCTTAGCAAAGAGTCGCATTTTCAATTAAATCTTCTTTGCGGTTTCTAGAGACATCACGCCTCAATTTCGCAGCCCCTTCAATTTTGCACTGATGTACCCAGGCGCGGGCGTAGCCTGAAATTTTGGAGGGGGTCACTTATAATAGAATATGTCGAGTAAATCAGATTTATTGCACAATACACAATTTTATTGCACACATTACGAATGGAAGCTTTCTATTTTTATTGGCATTGGTTAGGGGCAGAAAGTGGTTTTTTATATTTTGTAAATTTTTAGAAGATTTTTCAATTTGACGTGTACGATTTTTGGGGGGTCATGCCCCCCGTGACTCCCTCCCCTTCGGACCGCGCCTGGATATACCATGCCCATAATACAGTGTCAGCTCTTTATCTTCTACATAGGAGGCGCAATCTTCCATGCCCCTTCACATAAACCATAACAAACAAGCTGTACTGAAATTGAATGGTAACGAGAATCTTGTTTACTCAGGCTCTTGAATAATGGTATCCACTTGCAAATAATTTGTATGTGCGCCATCTTCATTTCTCCCAGAACATCGGTATGATACAGTGATACTATGTATAATTGTACCACAAATATTGTGCGCCCCGGCAAACTTCGTGCTTTGTATGAAAACCGGATTTGTCTGATTATATAGTAACAAATAATAGTCAAAGTCAAAGTCAAAGTCAAAAATTTTTATTCCATAAAATCACTGGGATCACTTGGACACGTCTTAAATCTACGTTGCATTTACACCTGTTCGTAACGCGACCAGGCGTGGAAGATACAGGCAAGAAACCACGCTTGGCTATTTTTTTGGAAAATGATCCCTTTACAATCATGTTATAAAAGGAGTTGGAGCGTTCAGTCCCAAGCATTTTTATCTTCTATATAATCGGATATTTTATAGTAAGCTTTTTTATACAACTTTTGTATTATTAGTGTTTTGAATTTATTAACTGACAAATTTGTCATCTCGCTTGGGACTTTGTTATAGAAGCGTACACATTGCCCTTTAAATGATTTATTAACTTTACCTAGCCTAATCGTGGGTACAGTAAGTTTATCCTTATTTCTAGTATTAACACTATGATTATCACTATTTTTCTTAAACTTACTAACATTTTTATGTACGTACATCAAGTTTTCGTAAATATATTGACAAGGAACAGTCATAATGTTTATTTCTTTAAATTTATTACGTAATGACTCCCTAGGACCCAGGTTATAAACTGCTCGAACAGCCCTCCTCTGCAACACAAATACGGTGTTTATATCTGCAGCACTCCCCCACAACAAAATGCCATATGCCATGATGCTATGGAAGTAGCTGAAGTAAACTAGTCTAGCTGTATCTACGTCTGTAAGTAGACGTATTTTTTTGACTGCATATGCCGCAGAACTAAGTCTCTTCGACAATTTATCTATATGTGGGTCCCATTGAATCTTTTTATCTAAGGTTAATATAATAACTGAGGTTAATAACTGAGCCAACCCTTTAAAAAAATAATCTACATAATTATATCTATAAGTATATCTACATAATTATTGTAACATCTCTATATTACATCATCATCGCGTTAGTTCGTATTTCAGTTGTAGGCCGCACAAAATCGGTTGCTCTGGAAGTCTATGGGGGAGGCCTATGTTCAGCAGTGGACGTCATATGATGATGATGATCATGACCATACCTACTCACACTTTAAAAATAGGCACCGTCTGCCGGCGACTTGTCCGTCGCGATGTGACAGAATTATATAGTACACGAGGTATCACAGGCGGTATAATGAAACGCATTTAAATAAAATATAACTTATGAACTCGCAAAAGTCGACTAAAGGATAGTGTGGGATGGGCTGATCACCTGTCACCATTGCTCATAATATCCATCTTAGAACTCTTGGATCAGGAGTGGCTGCAAGTTTTCTTTTGATTGCTTATGGCCCACCCCGAAATTAAATAAAGGTTAATGATTATTCAATAAAACTTCTCTGCTGGACTGGGAGTACAGAAAAAAAAAACATAGAATGCGTCCAGCTGCCTCTCTCCCCGAGCATGTCGTAAAAGTCGACTAAGGGATAGTATCCTCTCCAACATGATGAGATACAATAAGCAAGTATTCCCAAGGAGGGTTGACGTCAGGCAGGCGGCCGGTCATAAAACATTTTAGCCAAAACTCTTACAGCTTGATCCAAGGATCATGCTGTGCCGACCCCACATAGAGTGGGATAAGGGCAGGGAGATGATGATGATGATGGTTATTCAATAATTCACTGAAATAACTCGCTTCACTTGTTCGATTCAAGTCCTTATGTTCTGATTACCTATACCTAGCTATAGGTACAAATAGGCACCGTCTGCCAGCGTCCGGCCCGTCGCGATGTGACATAACTGTATTGTGCTAAGACACGAATTATCGCAGTCGATATAATGGAGTTCCATTAACAGCGATTGTTGCTGTAATTGTTTTCGGAATAGGTTCGAAGTCGAATGACAACTATTTAACGAATATGTGTGGATTGCGGATGGTATTGTGATAATTGTGATTGGTTATTCAGTTTTATCGTAGCTTATTGTAGTTAATTGGTTTGCACTTCACATTTTCACCGACGATCTCGGTGGCGTGGCGGGCGAGTGCTCGATTGAGACGCAAGAGGCGCGGACTCGATTCCCGCTGCGGGAGAAATTTTTGCATGATCTGCAAATATTTCTTCCGGGTCTTTGTGTTTCAATACTACGTATTATAAGTATAAGTATATAAGTATGTATTTACAAAAAAAAAGTATATAAGTATTCTATCAGCCATCTGGTGCCCATAAGTACAAGCTTTGCTTAGTTTGGAGCTAGATGGCGCTGTGTGAAATGTAGGTACACAAAATTTTTTTCCTTGGGATCATACTTGAAGGCAACAAGAATTCGTACCACTTGTCAGTAGGAACTTAGTAGTCGAAATTGCATTTTTTTATACTTTTGTACTATTATTAAAAATGCTAGTAATTATTTCGTATCTGTTTGTTACAATTTTAGGATTTAACCGCTGAACAGATTTTGACAAGGCAAGGGTTGCATTCTGAAGAAGGACATAAGCTTTTTTTACAAAATAATTTAATTCGGACGAAATCGCGCAATCTATTAGCTGTTACAACCTAAATAATGATTAATTATTCAATGCCTGCACGTACAAAACGTTGATTTTATAATGTCACAGAAAAAGAAGCCGTTACTTTTTAAAATATTTTGTCGTGAAGTTGGTGAAAGTTCATAACCTTTCACTTCGGAGTGCGTGTGTGGGCGAAAGAATGTCAACTAAGTCACTTTGCGCGTAAAAGCCTGTCAAAACTTCTTGAGGCACAGTTCACTGATAGAGTTTACTTTGTGCTCGCAAAGTAATCAATAGGCTCAGTCTGTAAGGGGATTCCGTCTCACCTTGGCAAATAATAAGTCTATTTTTGAAGGTTATGGAGGTTTTCATCCGAGGCTGAGATTTGTCGTAAGTAAGTAACATCCAACAGTCACATACATAGTCCTGACCCCACACTTGGATTCTCTGTGTCGTGGGTATCAGAAACTACGAGTACCATGGTACCTCAACACAACCTGGAAGAAATATTTGCAGAACATGCAAACATTTCTTCCGCAGCGGGAATCGAACCCGCGCCTCTTGCATCTCTGCCGAGCAATCGCCCGCCACGCCACCGAGGCCGTCATTACGTAAGTACCTATTCTCAACCTTCTTTGTTGCATTTGTATCGAGCTAGATCTTAATGATCTCAAATCAAAAAAAGACTGAAAGTAGTAAACAGAAAAAAAGATAAAATGTTTTCGAGCTATTCGTGTTGCTAATATTTGCTAATTCATCGGTTCTTATAGTGTTTAAAAAGAACTTGTAAGTTGTATTTTAAAGTCAAAATACAACTTCTTTTAACACACGTAAAAACACCGAGTCGACTTGTATTTGGCCCTTACAGTGCTCAATCTAATTTTCTAATCCGGCTGCATTATCCTGTACCTACTATAGAATTTTGATAAAAATCAAAATAACACGCATAAAGCTAAATGATCTCGGCAACTAGTCAAACCCTCATCAAAACGTGTGAAAATCCAATGAATCAGAAAAATCTGCGAATCCCCGACTAAGCTTCGCAAATTGCTGCGTAATGATGAGAGGCAAACACTATAATACGACAAGACGTAAGATGGATCGATCAATGAACAATGCCGCGCTATCAATTCATGAACAATTCGTAGATGATGATTCCGAGAGATACCGTTCCGAGAACGCACTATTTGCGGAAGCAACTCTGACCTTATTTATTTGTGATCTCGCTCTGAACTCTTCACAGCTATACGTACGTAGATTCAAAAAGGACATTTATGAAGTCAATCAAAGTAAATTTTATATCTACATAACGTTGTCTACGAGCTAGATCAGTAAAATTAAGTAGGTAATAGATACGTCGTAAAAAAATGTAGACTTGGAAATTAATATATTCGTATTGTCATTTAGCGTGGCAATGCGAATGCCAGGATCTTAAGCACGCTTCTACCGTCTTATGAACTGGATCAGGTGTTCCTTTTGTATGTTGTAAATAGATATAATAGTTGTAAGTTTCTTACAATTAATAAAGATATATTTTTATGTCTTGAAATATTCAATCTTAATATTATAAATCCGAGTGTTTAAGATTCATTCTTTTAGTTTGGATAAACTCATTGTAGAACACTAGAATGTTGTAATGGCCATAACTGGTATATATATGGTTTAATCCGGAAGGTGTCTGAGCAAAGTCACAGGCGGAAGGCCATAAAAGGAGTGAAATAAAAACAAAAATAGAGATTGACCCAGAAAGCAATAGTCATAACTTTAACCAGACAAAAGGTACTAATTAGGGTTATTGTACAAAAACTGAACAGCAGTTGTGAATACATTTAACGTCCCTGTTTTGTTTATTCAGAGAACTTTTAATTAGGCGAAAAATGCTTAAAAGCTTACCTTTTTGTTTGCCTAACTTGTTGTTTGTACTTGAATTGGTGCTTAAACTTTTTTCGTTATATTTTATAGCGTCGCGTAGTGATGCAGTAGGTAGGGAATTTCGGCTTTTGCTTTGTAACCGGGGATTGTCGTGTCGATGGTTCTTTTGGTCGCACTCATTATCACCATCATCATTTCTCGGTATAGAGGCCGGCAAACTTGAAAGGAGGCCCCTTTCGAATTTACCGGCCTCCGCGGTTCTGTTCGTCTCTTATCCAGGTTTTTTTTTCGTTTGCACTATGTTAGGTAAATGGTAAAGTAGATAAGTACTCGTTTTCTGAGATATTATTACAGGAATGGGATTTCAACTTTCGCATTTTGGCAACACTAAAGTAAGGTAATTGACCGACTTCCATTTAATCATGCACTTGCCATTATCGCAGCTATACATCACTCTTGTCAATACAATAAGGATGATGCGTCTGTTTGTTAACTTGCTGAATTGTAGATTATTCCTGTTTCCGGCTATTTTGCACAATTTTGAATGGAACCTCTACAGCGCTAGATAAATGAAATGAATTCAGAGGTGGAGAGATAGCTTCTGCTAATGTATTTGATCATTAGTGCCGAATTGTAGATGTGGAACGGTTTTTTTTGCGGTTATACTGCGCAGCCAGTGCCATTTTCGGGTATGAATAATTTTGAATAGTTTAGGTTTACTTGGATTTGATTTGATTTTATAAATGTACAAGGAAGATGAATAAATTCACAGAAAACATTTATTTTAGACTAGCTGTGACCCGCGACGTTGTCTGACGACCAAAGGAAAGTAAGTTTTTGCCCTTATTTATCTCTATCTATTCAGCCTGTATAGACTTCCTCCCTAATAGAGCATTCCTTCCGGTCCCTTGTCATCCTCATCCATTACTTCCCAGCTACGCTATGTCGTCTTAATAATGATATCAATAATTTAACGGCAGGTATTGCAACCCTTTTTATAATATTTATTCCGCATTGCAATCATAAGAAAAATATGGTTCCGGAAACACATGAGCCATGAAAAACGTTTTCATAAACAAGTACCTAGAGGATATGGGATCCATAACTTTCAATTCACACACCTTCGTAATAAATTGTCACATAATGGGGACTTCGGTACGTGTGCCTCATAAGCTTGTTACGCCATTGGCTATGATCATCATCATCATCATTAGACTATTTGAAAAAACATGCATAAACTCTCGCCTGTTTTCCAAAGGGTTCGCCGATCACGGATCTCCTTTTGCTACGATCCTGACTTACTTTTTTAGCTTCATTCTCACTCATTACATTCTTTGTAAAAAATTATTTAAATTATTTAAATTATCCAGTTTGTAAGCCTGGTCGATAAATGAGAAGTAAAAGTCTTGAAAAATGTGGTAACAAACGCCAAAAAATAGCCAGCTCGGTAAAGAATAAACAAATAAATATTTGAATTTCGCAAAACTTTTACTTCTCTTTTACGTGCGTTTCTCGGTCACGTGCTTTTCTTGGTCACGTGGTATTCGATGACGCAGTCTACTGTTAATGCTTGGCTTTGGAAAGTAGCAACTATTAAAATGGACTAAAGATGAACAGAGAGATGTTAAAATCTAGCCAATGAAATCACGACAGATTGTCGTCCGTCATTTGCATATATTTCTATTGGCTGATTTGTCACAGGTCCTACTGTGCTATGCATCTTTGGTGGATCCCTACAACTGCTGCGATCGCGTCAGCAAGCATGTGTTCAATTTTCATAACTGTACCTACCTGTATATGTTTAGTTTTTCTCAGAAATTATTTTTTTCTGCTCGTTACATATGTTTTATATCATAGTAGAACCTTCTCGTTTCTGGAGAATCAGTTATACGCTTCATCGTCTTGCAAATAGGTCGATCTGATGTTACAAAGAATGTATTTGTTTCAGGATTTTGAGTTAATCAATTTATTTCATTGTTCGCCACTACTGCCAATACTAGTGTCGCTAGCTGTCTCTAACCATAAACAAATAAATATTTGTGTACATTTCACACAGCGCCATCTAGCCCCAAACTAAGCAAAGCTTGTAATATGGACACAAGATGGCTAATAGAATACTTAATTTTTTTTTAAATACATACTTATAATTACATAGTATTTCGTAGTAATAATACATAGTAACTAGTGTGATGAAAGGCTTGAAGTGCGCCAAAGGGAATCGTTTCGTGCACTTGACATACGTCTTCGAACGCGTTAAAGGATGTGCATTGTGTAGTCTGAAACTGTCAGAAAAGCTGACCGAGCAGCCTCGCGAGGCAAGTGTCAGTGAACTTGGTGTCGTGCTTCTTCAGGAGCGGTCTCGTCCGCAGATTGCGCGTTTACTTCGGGCGAGGCACATCTTTCCTGACTACCTTACCGACCGTTCAGTAAGACCTTGGCTAATAGTTCAATTTCTTTTACAGACTTATTTCTAAGAAAAAAACATTTACAGACACATTACTTGGTGACATAATATAAATGTAAGAACACAATAATTAATTTTACATAAGATAACTAAACCTTGGTTGCCTGATGGAAAGCGACAGCGGGGCCGGCCGCGAAGGCGTTGGCGCCACGATCTCGATTGCTTTGACAAGGAGTGGAGGGAAACCGCAAAAGACCGGCATAAGTGGAAGCATTTGGGGGAGGGCTTTGCCCAGCAGTGGGACAGTATAGGCTAAGTAAAAAAAAACTATACCTACTAAAATAATAGTTCTACCGAGGTGCAAATCAATTAGTAAATCGTTATTTTGCTCCCCACGATACAGGCTTGGCCTAGTGTGAGGTCCGTTGTAAACCACAAAAAAAAAATACCTGTCAGCTTTTATATTTGTTCTGATTCCTCTGTGTTGAGTACAATTGTTGTGTGTTTGCTGAAATAAATTTATTTTGTATTTGTATAGTTACGCCGAATAAACATTGACGTTGATTTTGAAGGTTCTATTTACTATTTCTGTAATTGATTCTGAAACATTATTTGCTAAATATAGAATCTTTGCCATATTTCCTGAAAAAATAACAAACAATGGAAACTTATCAGCGGTATTTTCAGAGCTCTGTGTTTGACGTGAAAACCTGAAACGAATCACGGCTCTTATTAAGGTTGTATTCAAAACGACCCAAAGCACTTGGGTTTATGATTTTCATTATAAAACGAGAACACTGGTCTAGGGGTAGCGGCCCCCGCCTTCCGATCCTAAGGTTGTGTGTTCAAATCCGGTCGTGCACTAAATAGAGTTCTATGTTCGTAGAATTTATGTGCTATAGGTAAATACCAGTACTCTCAAACGGTGAAGGAAAACGTGAACAAAACCGACATGTCGTAGAACCGAAAGAATCGAAAATATGTGTCAAGTGCACAAAAAGAGCCTATGAGGCGCACTTTAAATCCTTTCACCGCACTGGTTCGAAAGAACTAGTGACACGACTAGCAGTAATCGTAAAAAAATGCTGCCGTCATCACTTTCCCAGATCTAAAGGTGGTAAGTAAGTTCGTATGAGCTAGTGGCCAACTCTTGTGACGTAGTTTTTAGGCGTCTAAAGGCTTCCGTCATGGCTTAACGACTTAAAAGCCGGGGCCGACAATTTAACGTGCCCTCCGAAGCACGGAAGCGCTCAGCTCGTAATGCCACTGGCAGTCACCCATCCCAATTGTGACCGCACACAACGTTGCTTAACTTCAACAATGAATCAAGAACGTCTAAGCAAGCTACGCCACGAGCGTTTCAAAAGGATTTAAAGGTGGTAACACTGAACTTTTCCAAGAAAAATACGGAAATTCAACTTTGACGAAGCCATACAAAGCTGGCAATGAAAAATACACGTTTTCTTTAAAAGACTCGTGTTCTACTGTAAAGTTTGATTTTATTGGGCTTCATTAAAATCCTGGAACAATTATTAAAGGAAACTCGTGGACTTACATAAACTTGAAATTACCATTATTTCTTTAAATTATTGATTGAGCGAGCGAAGCAAGTGACGAGCTGGGAAACATGAACTTGTCGGTTAAGGGGTTGTAACTTACAACCCCTTAACCGACAAGTTCATGACTCGAGTCAGTTGGACTCGCATAATAGAATTGAGTCAGCGAATACAAACCGATTCTTCCTGACTCGAGTACCGGATTCGAACCCAGCGTACTCGAGTCAATATAAACTGGTATTCGAGTGAGCGAGTCCAAAGCAGGAATCGAGTCTGATTCGAGTCAAGCCGTACTCGGCACATCACTAGTTGTAAGGTTATTGGGTTCGTATATACTCGTATGTTGTTTAAGAGCTAACTCTTATCGGTGTAATGATGAAGTTTCCTCAATTTTTCTCTCTCCATTGCGGTTTCTTTTACTTCTTTATACGACATGACATCGATTTTCTCCTTTACCTGGCTGATTTAACTAATTCTTGGTCTTCCTCTTCCTCGCTTACCTTAAAAAATTTGAACGGATTTGAATGAAACTTGGAATATACATAGTATGTGTGCTGGAATGACATAAGAGTCACTTTTTATCCGGCTACCCCGTTAGCGAAGCTGCAAGCGGCAGCTAGTATTACATAATAATAATAAATATTTGTGGACAATTCACACAGCGCCATCTAGCCCCAAACTAAGCATAGCTTGTACCATGGGAACCAGATGGCTGATACAATACTTATAATACTTTTTTTTGTAAATACATACTTATAATACATAATACTGATGCACCCGGATCCGGAAGAAATATTTGCAGAACATACAAGCATTTCTCCCGTAGCGGGAATCGAATCCGCGCCTCTTGCGTCTCAGCCGAGCAATCTCCCGCCACGCCACGCCACGGTCGTCCTATTTAATGTATATGTGTAATATTTATTTCTTATTTTTTCTACAAAGCACTACCTCTATTTTTTCTCCAAATTACACAAATGTTAGCTGGAAGAAAATGCTAGTTAGAATTAAGTTCGTCTATGTAAATGTTTTTTTCTTATGTGCAATAAAGAATTTTCTTTCTGTCCACCTATCCAGGAGTGGAATTTGAAAATTCCTTTCTTAGTACACCCCTATAAGACGAATATACCCTCTAAGCTTCATGATTATTTAACTTCGCTTCGTAAAACATCGTAAAACAAATTGTATACTTTTTACAAAACAAAGCGTACTTTTATCGCTAGCACACATTTTAATCTAGCCTCTGCGGTAACGTACGTAAATAATTACGTTTCACATCACGGCCTCGTAATCGCATCAAAACTGTCAAGAGTGAGTCGAATATGGCGTCAAGGGTTCCGTGCTCTGACAACGGGACTTGAAACCTGATATAGTAATTCCATAAACTAGTAGCAAACTGCAAGGTGTACAGTAGTACCATAAATATTGTGCCCCTCTGCAATTTTCGTCATCTTCTGAAATACGAACTAACGCGATGATGATATCGTACCTAATATAGAGATGTTTCGAGTACAATAATTATGTAAATACCTACTTATTTTTTTTAAAAGGTTGGTTCAGTTATTGTTAGTTGACTATTAGTTGCAATTCGGTTTTCATACAAAGCACGAAGTATGCCGAGGCGCAAAGTCAAAGTCACCACCACTGTGGTGATGGACGCCCACATGTCGGAAGCCTTCCAGCTGACGTGTTCCGACTAATCCCACTTGGATCTGGTAGCCCACACAATACAATTCAAGAACAAGCGACAAAAGCTTATTTATGACCATTTGTTTTGAATCGTTTTTAAATAACAAAACAGGGTTCCATCTAAGCAATGTCTATATTCGTGAAGCCTTTCTTCCAAACTTCACAAAACATTCTGAGGAAGGAGTTAACAAACTCCCTCCAGTAAAATGGTTCATTAAAACTATGTATATTTCTTAGGCACGACCGCTGCCAAAGTAGGGGTAATTTCAATTAGCACCGAGCAAAATTTAATAAACTGAGAACAAGTTAGGCCGCTATGTGCAAACATACAGTGTAGATAGATACAGTATATTATACACATTACATGATACAACATCGTAACTCTATTCATAAAATCCTTGCACGTCTTATTGATTGACAGTCATCTCAATGGAAAAAAGAGAGAATTTTATGAAATGAATAAGCACACGTCAACATAATTATTCTAATAGACAGTGAAAATCTTATATTATAAGAATCTTTGTCCTGACTGACTGACTGACTGACAGACAACGCACAGCCTAAACCGCTGGACGTAGAGACTTGAAATTTTCAGTGTAGGTAAACCTTGGTACGTAGGGGTGTACTAAGAAGGGATTTTTCAAAATTCAACCTCTAAAGGAGTGAAAAGGGATGAAAACCTGGAATCAATTTTTGGTCTAAAACTGCACATAACCTATATCAAATTAAAGAGCCGATTTTTCTCATTTAGTTGATGTCATAATTACCTGTAAATTCTTTATTTTTGGCATGTTTTTCATGATAAATATAATACTTTTATATGATTTTGACATATGACAGCGATTATACCACAGATTAGTAATAGATGATACAAAACATATGGAAAAGGAACTGTCAATGTCAATTTACACTACATTCATTAGATTAGCGTCTAAAAAAAATTGTTGCGATAATATTTTGGACTGTTAACACTGCAGATGGGTTACTATATGGTCTTAGAGCAGGGCAGTAGTTGAACTGCTCGACTTTTTTGCGCTTAGTAGGTACCTACGTGTGCTGGAATGGGACATAGGGTACTTTTTATCTGGGTACCGCGTGAGCGAAGCCGCGGGCGGCTGCTAGTAACAAATAAACGAAAAAAAAACAAATGAAACCCTGAAACAAAAGACTATTGAAGTAATTCTTTTTTCAAATGAAATATTAAGGTACCTGTATATGGCCAGTTTGTACTAAGAACTTATTGTACATATTTCAGTCTCTTTTTGTCGATTGATGAAGCGTTCCTCTAAATAAGTCCATGAGTGTCGTAAAGATATTTGCAACTAATTGTCTCGTTCATCGAAAAAGTCGCTTCTACCTCGAGCCTAAGATTAGTTATTATTATTAGCTATGTTATAAAACTACCAGTAGTATTTTACATCTCTATAAAAAGATCTACAGATAATATACAATTTGTTCAAGTGGTACTGTCGGGGTGAACGGCCACTTTTGCGTCCAAGATGTTCGGCGTGGATCGTGGATGTCTAAAAAGGTGGTATCTATCTTCCTCGAATGAAACCATGCGGGACAGCTAGTCTTACTTATATTATAAAATTGAAAAGTCTTAGTTTGCTTGAAATTACCGGCGAAAAGCTCAAAACGCAACGATAGCGCGTACTAACTTTACCTGTGCTGCCATCTAGTTCGAAAGTTTGTAACGATGTTTGGATGTTTGTGCCTCAATCACGCCTAAACGGCTAAACGGATTTGAATGAAACTTGGAATATACATAGTACATGTACTGGATTAACATATAGGCTATTTTTTATCCGGATACCACGCGAGCGAAGCCGCGGGCGGCAGCTAGTAATACATAAAGCTAATAGGTAGAGTGTGGGTTAATGCTGGGTATTCCCAATCTTATCAATTACTTTGGGCATTGTCAATGATCATGGGTAGTATGACCTACCTAACCTGAAGCTATCTATCATATGACATGGTTGGGTTATACCCAACCGTCGTCAAATCGCTGTTTATATTAGTAGGATTATATCAACGCGGTTTATTTGCATAAATTATTTTATTGTGCTTTTGATTTCCTAATACACAGAAAATACGGAATAGAATTTTAATTTCCACGTTCAAAAATCATAATAGATTCATGGAAATTACAGGCCAGATTAAAGGATGGACATATTGACTTGATTAATTATTATATTGACAAAATACTCTCATCACTACTCACTACTTGCTACTCTGAACCATAAATGACTAATGAGAATTTGATTGTTACACTAAATTCAAACCGAAATTTTCGCAAAACTTCCTCGTCTCAAGTAAACGAATTACTTAGCATTTGGGAATTCAAGGTATTGAGTTTTCATTAATAAGTAATTAACTTTGCTTTGTCTTGTAACGATAACTCCTGAAAAGCAACTGAGGCAACTCTTAAGTATTTAACTGCGAAACAATTGAATTCGTTGCAAATAGTAGGCGAGTAGGTAGTACCATTTTCTATTTTTTTTGTCTCTATTTAGTCAAATAATGTATCAATCATGCTTATATAAAAATATGAATTATATTTCATAATATTTTTACCATAAAAAACCGAAAACTTATAAAAAAACTGGGTGTTAAAACTTTCGACCATTTTTATCCGCACGGGATCTGGTTTATCTGTCACAGACCTTTCAACTAAAGTAGTCTTTATAAAATTGTTTCCTACTCTATGAAATATAATGAAGCTCTTACAGTACAGGCTGGTTAGGCACGAAGTAATTTATTTTTCCTACAAATATTACCACGTCATTACCTGTATATTACGCTGCCCCAAAAAGAAATACTCGTATTTTACCGAGAAAATGAGAAAGGGTTGCTCTTTGAGAAACAGCTAAAACTGCTATATTGAGGCGCGAAGGATGTAATAGGTATTTCAGTACGAACTCGTTAGACCGCGACATCATTTTACCAGTTTTTGTATGATTTCGGGGTTTCTTATGGGATATTTGGTGATTTTTATGTTGACGTTCTTATAAAGAAATGAGAAGTTGGGGCTTGTTTTAAAGTTTAATTTTTTTGTGACTTTTCAACAGTCTGCTACGAGTATGAAAACCTTCTCAAAAACTTTTCCAAAATCAGCTTACTCATAAACGATTAAAAATTGAAAAAAATCCTGCTACATTTTGTTGGTCCGTATATTCACCTCAAACAAAATAGAGCCTGACCACAATGATCCCAGGAAACGTCATTCCCCAAATTTCACTGACCATTACTTTCCGAACCCCAAGATTAAGCTCTCGGCCGCGGGTTGGGTCGGGTGATTATATATGTATGTATGTGGCCCACGCGCTAACAATTTGTTCAAACGAGTTAGTACCTCCGGTCTATGAGGTAATGTATGAAATTTATCATGAGAAAAGAAGAGTGATGGATAAAGATTTTTTATGAAGGAAAACCATTGGTAAATATGCATTAGAGGATTGATTTACGGAAAAAAACTTATGTAGTCAACGACAAACAGTCAAATATAGGACGTAATTCTGCATATTTTTTGCCACAGAAGTTACGGTTGCAAGAAAAACAATCGGATATGCGTTTGAACGAAGAAATAGTCCTGGTTTTAAAATGAGACATGCTCCGCTTCATTTTTTAATTGGTCGTCACTGGCTGCGGTTGAAAAGGGAATTTTTTATCACAGAATTTGTCTACGCTACTGTGAAAGTAAAAAAAAACTCAGCGGTACCTAAAATACCTACTTTGTTGCCTGTGTAACGGAAAAATTGCACTTAATTGCACTTTATTTGAATAGTTCGAAGTAGTTTTAACTTGAAATTGTAAATGTGTCCTGTCCAAACCTACCCTTAATCAATAAAAGTGTCATCTGTACACCTAAAATTTT
Source organism: Scotopteryx bipunctaria (assembly GCA_949320045.1). Taxonomy (NCBI): domain Eukaryota; kingdom Metazoa; phylum Arthropoda; class Insecta; order Lepidoptera; family Geometridae; genus Scotopteryx; species Scotopteryx bipunctaria. The sequence continues at coordinate 11,244,248 of OX439441.1, forward strand.
GCTGAAAATCTTTCTCACAGAAGAGGTTGATTGTTTGCACTGTTGTTATTAATTATAACACTCTCTAGGTAGGTCTAATCCCATCCAATCGGTTTGTTTTCCTCGTTTTCCTTCAATTCCACTAGACTTGCTCTTGGAAATTAAAATACAAAGCTCATGTTACTGAACGACTGACTGAATAATAACAATTGCATAGCCTAAGACCTGAACCATAAGTCCTAGAAGCATGAAACTTGGAGGGTGCATTTCCCTTATGGTGTAAATAGGTTGCACTAGGAATGGCATTTCTGAAATTCCCCAAACGCAGCGGGGATAATAAAATTTGTATGAAATAAAAACTCAACGCGTGCGTTCCATTACTTGAAATATTGATCACTTCTCAATTTAGACACTCAATTATTTCGTTGTAATTGATAAGTGGTCAGTTTTTTATTTATAAATCAAAAGCTTGATTAAATCTTTTATTCGTAAAACTTCAAAGGCACATCGCATTTCTGAACGAAATTATCCACCACCTTACCCTACAAAAGTATTTGCGGTCGGTTCGTTTGTTGCGGAGCGCCACAGACCTCCGACCCGGAGATTATTGAAGGTTTCTGGAAAAGGTGCAATTCGTTTAATTCGACGAAAGTTGAAGAGTAATTTCTATACTGGGCATAAACTACCACAAGCTAAATGCTGGTTCAAAAAACTTTACATGTCCTTTTTTACGTTAAAGATGGATGGATTTTGTGATCATATGCGTGTGAAAGAAGTGAGATGACGAGTGATAAGAAAAGATGGAAGAGGGAATTATGTTTTGCTAACTCTACCTAATGGGATAAAGGAATACGTTAATGCCCTTATTTACCCCACTGCGCAACAGGGTAATATTTTTTGTCCTTTGTATTATGATCTTTATTTTCGTACAATAAACAAACAGTCGAAGTTGAATTACGAGTCCGTGTAGAGTATCGTGTTTCTTACGTCCACTGTGTAAATTATATATGACTTCAATTTATTAAAGGTTTTGTTTCGTAGAAATATCGCTCCAAGCTCACATTTAGTAGATTCTATTTGTGTCTTATATGTTTATACTTTAGTGTTATAGTCTAAATAAACAACACTCTAAGGTATAATATACTCGTATAAGAGCGATGGTGAGGTCAGCACACTGCGTTTGCAGTATTCCCATGTTCATTGTTCATATTTGCCATTTGATGCATTAGTGACTACACCTACCTTTGTCATCTATCCGACTTTCGACCATGATGCCATTGCGATAAGGTTGAAACTTCAATGTAGGGTTGTGAAGAAATGTCTGCTATGCTGGTCACTGACATGGTTCATTCAATTAGCTCTGGGAGGGTCTAGTCATGAATAGTTTTGATCGATGGGTGTTGATAAGGGTTTTCGTATTGTTTCCATCACATCGTGCTTAATTTACGGTTTGATATGTTTCCCGTGAGCTTACTATATTAGTTCGTAGATTTTTCTGGTAGAACTACGATACTTTGCCATAGAATTGATAGATTTTTTATAACATCAATAATCCTACTATGTGAGGATGTGTGGATGTGACGATGTATGTTTGTGCCTCAATTACGCCGTAACGGCTGAACGGATTTAAATGAAACTTGGAATATACATAGTGTGTGTGCTGGAATAACATATAGGCTACTTTTTGTACGGATATCACGCGAGCGAAGCCGCGGGCAAAAGCTAGTCATAAATAAATCATTTATTTGCTGCGCTCAACAATGCGCTGGTTTTAGGCTTTCATTCTTTTAGTAAAAACACTAGGTACTGTACATAATGTTTAATAATTATTTCTCTGCTGGACTGGGAGTGAGAAAAAAAAACAAAGAATGCATCCGGCTGCTTCTCTCCCCGAGCATGTCGTAAAAGTCGACTAAGGGGTAGTATTCTTCCTAACATGATAGACCATCTATATGGGCGATGATCACCTGTCACCATGGTTCACCATATTCACTTGGGAATTTGAATCAAAACAACCTGTTTTTACTCACTGTGCAGGCCCCCTTCGCTTTTGCAATCCAACACGGTCTCTTGACTAAATAATAGTACATATCGTCTGCCCATCTCGCTGAAAGATTTCCGACATTTCTTTATGTGTGGCAATAATTTTCAGTACTTTCGATTAATGTTTTGTACTCTATCAGAATAACCAATGGTTCCTGTAAGCTTGTATGTTCTTGAACGGAACTTTGTGAGAACGAAAACAAAAGGAAGTCTGTTTATTGTATTGAAGACAGTCATCCCGCGAGTCTTTACAAGCCAAAGTATTAACGCTCTTTGAATTGCAATGCTTTTGTTATTCACATTCTGTAAATAGGATTATGGAGTCTATCCTTCCTCACAATAGGCTACTTAGCTGTTCGCGCGTCTTAAGATTGTAGGTACTGTGTGTGTTCGTGAATTTTAACGTTTTTGACGAAGTACTTGAAGTCTTAAGCATTTTTTTTACCTCTAGAGTTTATCAGCTTTATAGATATAAGATATCGTGAGGAAATCGGCATGTCGCAGAACTTGAAAGTTCAAAATCATTTGTGCAAGAGCACGAAGGGAACGTTTCGGGCGTACTTCAAATCCTTTCACCACACTTTTTGATCGAAAGACAGCTACATAAACTCTTTACTGTGTATAAAATTAGGAAAATATAAACTGAGGTAACTTAACAGAAACAGATATACACAAACGGTGTTCTTAAGTCGAAAGAACTAGTGACACGACTAGGGTATGTATGTATGTTCGTATGAGCTAGTGGCCAACTTTAGTGACGGAGTTTTTAGGCCGCCTGAAGGCCCGGAGGCCATGCCTTAGCATGGCTTAATGACTAGTATTAATATAGATATGTATAACTGACTTTATCATTTTGCAATAGTTTAATAAAAACATATTTTATTTTTACTACCCTATGCTTTCCCACTTGTGGGCAAAGACCTCCCCCCTCTCCTTCCACGCACCCCTTTGCTGCGCCGACTCCTGTCAATCTCCTTCCGAGTCCAGCAATTCATCGTGCCAGCGCTTTTTTGGTCTGCCTCGGAGACATGAATATACGATTGCTATAATTGTTTGTCATAAACCCGATGTAATAATTAATTTGTCTATACGCTGTCTCCAATTAGCGTATTGCTAATTAAAATCTACGAGCTAGAGTGTCGACGGATATAATACCGTTAAATATTAGTCGCCATATTTTAAAATTATGACCATTGGCACTCACCCAAAAAGTCGGCTTTAGACTCAAAATACATACATACATACATAATCACACCCGTATCGCTAATGGGGTAGGCAGAGTCACAAGTAACCATAAGAAAATTTGCCGCCAGCCCTGATTCAAAGTCCCAAGATGGGTATGGTGAACCATGGTGACAGGTGATCAGCCCATTGCCCATATAGATGGACTATAATTTTGGGGGGATACTATCGTGCCCAGGGAGAGAAGCAGCTGGATGCATCCTATCATTTTTCTTTATTCCCAGTCCAGCAGAGAAGTAGACTCAAAATAATAAATAAATTACATCCAACAGTGACATACAAAGTCTTGACCCCACACTAGGATTCCCTGTGTCGTGGGTATCAGAAACTACGAGTACCATGGTACTACAACCCAGACACGGAACTGTTTTAATATTGAAAATGCAAATATTTCACCCGCAGCGGGAATCGAACACGCGCTTTTTGCATCTCAGCCGAGCACTCGCCCGCCACACAGCCGAGGCCGTCTAACATTAAATATTACAAAATCTTAAGTGTTTTCATGTTATAATATTTTCGGTTTGGTTTCATCTCGGTTGGACTATGATACGATTAATTCATATTCAAGTTTTGCTGTAGAGTTAAATTAACATATTTTAATTAATTCATATACTTGCATTCGTGGAGTCTTCAACTTCCGTCTTGGTTTTCAAGATATTAAATTATGTTTAGATCTTTATAAAATACTCGAGATAAAAGTGTCATTTAAGAGGTTAGGTACCATACTTCGTGTCTAGATCGAGTTCAATAAAGAGACTCACATCAAAGATTCTAAAAAAATATACCTACCTGCAATAAACAATTAAAACGATGATACCTGTGTAAAACAGTGTCTCAGATTTCAACGCCCTCCTCCGGTACAGAAAAAGAACGGACTTCAATTCGCAAACGAAGGGTTCCATACCATCGTACATGCACAGTGGTCTCTTGAATAAGCCCTCTTTTATTTTATTTTTATTATTTATTGTTAGCGGCAATAGAAATCCACACTCTGTGATAATTTCAACCTATTATGGTTTACTAGCTATCGCCCGCGGCTTCGCTCGTGTGGTATCCGGATAAAAAGTAGCCTATATGTTATTCCAGCACACATACTATGTATATTCCAAGTTTCATTCAAATCCGTTCAGCCGTTACGGCGTGATTGAGGCTCAAACATACATCGTCACATCCGTACATCCCACAAACTTTTGCATTTATAATATGAGTAGGATTAGTAGGATGAGATGCAGCCCGCTGACAGACAGGCGGACGGACAGCGTAGGCTTAGTGACAATGTCTCGTTGGTACTTAAATTACAAAATGCAAAGTATGAGGTGAATGTGTACTCGTAACTCGTCATCTTCCTGCCCTTATCCCACTCTATGTGGGGTCGTCGGCACAGCATGATCATTGAGTCAGAGTCATCAGATCATGCTGTGAGAGTTTTGGCTAAGGTGTTTTATGCCGGCCGCCTGCCTGACGTCAACCCTTGCTTATTGTATCTCATCATGTGCTGCCCTCCTATGTCTAAAACATCGCTAAGCCACAGGGGGTCGATTTTGAGTTTTTGATGCCATTCTACTTAGAAAAAAATTCTCTATCGATCTGTTTTAGAATCATTCCTGTAGCGTTTTTAGTTTAGGAAATAGCTCTAGCAAAAACAGCGTTAACTACGATAAAATATATATTTTACACCACTAAAACTACATTAACCATCAATACTTAGCTAAATAGTCACTTGCAGCCATTAACGTTGTCGGCATATACAAAATATTCTGTTCATTGCTTGGCTAAAAAAACGTTATTCCATTTTACAAGACTAGATAGTCGTTATGATACTTTTGCGATTTTTAAGTCATGGTTCAGCTAGCTATTAAACGTCATTGATCTAAGCTAAAAAGACGTTATACAACAATACTACACTATAAACACGTTAAACTTTCTTAGTGTTTTTATAGCGTAGGATTGCGGGCATTTCAATAAACAGTTTACTTTTCTCAAAAACTCTATCCGCCTTTAAGGACTTTGAATGATTAATAAACTTTATGCGAATCATACGCTACAAGAACGCTAAGCCACAAAACTTAGCTAAAAGATCGCTATCTGTGCTCACGTTTCACCCCGCACCGCCCGTGTACCAGTGTTACCCAGGCCAGGTCGACGTCCAGTAGGTACGAACGCATGCTTAAGCATACGAACGCATACTTACGACCAAGGGAATTGCTGTCGGTAAGTTACTGTTTTTTATTTTGCAATGTTATTTTATACCGAGTAAAGATTTTGTGTGCTTTTAAGCCAAGCCAAGATTTAATCATAGCTTTTTTTTCTTAAAATATTGATGTAAGTAGGTATTTCATGTGTTTATATGCATTTATGGGTTTTTATTCATTCGTCTTTCATTCATACTAATAATATTATAACAAGGAAAGTATGTGAGGATGAAGTAATAGATAATAATAGACTAATAATAATTATAATAATTTTAATGTGTGGAGGTTTGCTACGCTTTAACACTTAAATGCAACGGCTGAATGGTTTTGGATGGAATTTGGGTTTAATACAAATGCTATCTTTCTTTGCTTATTTTTTATGTTTTTTAATAGCTTAATAGCTATTTTTAAATATTTGCTTTTTTTACAGAAATTTTAATGAAATCGAAACGAGTGAAAGCGATACTCGCTATGCTGCCATATCAGGTAGCAGTATTCTAGCAGTATTAGAATCTGCATGTAGATGCTGATAGCATCTACATGCAGACTGCTAGCAACTGTGAGGTTGAAAATTAGCAAAATCTACGATTTCACTGACTTTAAAGACGCCGTCTCCTCAATTAATCATGGGAAAGTGTCAGTAGAGTTTAATTTAATTTTAGTCTTTTAGGTATGTTTACCTAAAGACTGATTTCGCTGCAAAGTTGGAATTGTGAAATACAAGATAGCCATTACACACATTATAATTCTATAAATATAAGAATATTACAAGGAGGTTTACCTACTTAAAAGACTGATTCAACTGTCATTTTATATTTTGATGTTTTATGGTAAGATTAGCTGTTGCCCACGACTTCGTACGCGTTAGATTTCAAACCGAGTTTCAAGTCATTCGCATCGCCCGTTAAAAAGTTTCCATACAAACTTTGACCCCCATTTTAGCCCTTATTAAGGGTTGCTTTGAAAAATCCTGAAACATCTGTCAATTTATTTTGCATTAATAGTAACCAAACCGAGTTTGAAACCAACCGCATCGCCCGTTAAAAGTTCCAATACTAATTTTGACCCCCACCCCTGACACCCCTTTTTAAAGGTTATTTTGAAAAATCCTGAAATACGTGTCCATTTATTTTGCATTTACAATATCCGAACCAAGTTTCAAGAAAATCGCACCTCGCTCTAAAAAGTTCCATTCAAACTTTTTTACTCCTTTGGGGGTTAAATTTCGAAAAATCCCGCTTTAGTGGGTGCTTCTGCTATAAAAGGAAGCTACCTTCCAAGTTTCAGCTTTTTAACTTCTGCGGTTTCGGCTCGGTGATGATGAATCAGTCAGTCAGTCAGGTTAAGCTCTTTTATAGGTATAGATTTATAAAGAATTATTGCAATAAATAATAGCTTTTTAATGTGAAACTCTGTTATTCATTACAAATTACCAGTTACCTACTAAATCTGCAAGGTTAACCTTTACTAGCATTCAAAGAAAATATATTTTGTAATTTTAATACTCACCAAGTGATTTTTTTTGTTGGCAGCGGACGACATGAGGCAACAGCAGACGACGTGTCGCAGCGAGACTACTGGTTTCTATGTATTTCTATGAAATTCCCTCCGTAGTTAGCGACACGAAGCTAGCGACGCGTTTCATAGAAATACATAGAAACTAGTAGTGTCGCTGCGACACGACCGTCGTCCGCTGCTGCCTTGTGTCGTCCGCTGCCAACTCGTACCTTTATGTGCCTGTGATTCCTCTAATAAAAGATTTGTAATTTTATGTCGTTTCTTTTGTTTTGTTGATAACGTATTATTTTTCGTACCTCTCTTGAATTAGTCAACCCCAAAATACTTAACTAAAACAGCGTTATCGTTAAAGGTTTTAAGCTTAGCGTCCTTTTAGTAGAGTATTTTTTGGACAAAACGCTGTTGAAAACCAACAATAGAACGCTATATGTATAAAGCTAGTCTATAATAACATTAAACAACTATAGCGTCATTATAGCTTAGGAAAGATGGCAAAAACTCAAATTAATACTGAACAATAATAACGTTAAATGCGCTTAGCGACTTTTTAGTGTAGGAAAAAGCACATAATTTTATTACATAAAAAAACGGGTCACAATTTAAGTATAAATCCTACGCTAAAATATCGCTAGGGTGTACTTAGCGATATTCTTGTAAAGTATTTAAAAGCAAAATAACTGTACATTCCATAGCTAAAACTCCTAAACACATTTTTCTCCCTTTAAAACTAATTAATTAAAATCGACATATTTGCTATTCTACAGTAAATTAAAAGAGCTATCTATTGATAATTCAAAGATTTTGATACGACTAATAACAGTTAAATGGCATCACTTTAAAAAAACTACCGCGTTTTTCGCTCATATCTCAAAACTTGGTTTTGTGGCTTAGCGATGTTTTAGATATAGGAGGGCAGTGTAGGAGAGGATACTATCCCTTAGTCGAACTTATACGACTAGGTATTCTATGTTTTTTCTTTACTCCCAGTCCAGCGAAGTAGTATGTGTACTCGTAACTCTGTTCTATATATATCTTCGTTACGATTTGTTTCGTTAAATCATTCTGATCGTCGGGCATTCGAGCACTTTAAGAGTTTCTTTGACGTCATGTAGGTTCTGATTCCGACTATTTTTGGACGAAACTTTACGTAATCATATTTGGAAACCGTCCCGAATTTTTCCAAAGGCTTTACTTAATAAATACTTAGGTCCAATTAGTTTTTTTTTAGGAATAATTGCGTAACACAATTTCACTATTCACGAATTTAAAAAAGTCAGGGCCAATTTCAACTTGTACCGACAAACTTTTCGAATTGTTTGTGAAAATGTAAAATGAAACCATTTCCATACTTTTCCCGTTCTGGCATCTGTCCAAAACATCGCGGACCGTCTTGACAAGTGCCCAAACAAGAAGGCATCCGGTATCTTGAGCCTTTTGTTGTTACACATAAGTGTGTTTTTCGAATGTTATTCGAACAGCTTGAGCGCATGTTGTTCCTTGAGTGGCCTTTGACCACTGACCGGTCTTGAATTGAGAGATTGATCAAAGTCAGTTCTCTTTTTCATGGGCAAGTATTTGTAATACTCTTGGTAAAGTGCTGTAATAAATATTTTGATTAATGTTGCTTTTTCGTGTTATGTTTTTGTGAGAAAAATATCTAAAATTAATCAATTAATGTTTCAGATATTATCCCTATCAAATATATGACTCGGAACACTCAACTCGCATTATTTCTTAAACATCTTCAACCTAGGGGCGGGGCAGGCGAGTACTCGGTTCAGAGGCGTGGGTTCGATTATTCCGGGTCTTGGGGGGTGTTGTAATATTATGTCTTTACAAATAAAAAAGTGAATAAGTATTCTACAAGCTATCGGGTTCCCATTGCAAGCTTTGAAAATAACGTTGCTATAGTCATTTAGAATCCGTCATCCGTTAGTTGAATATGGAACTGGGCATAATAATAGTACAAGTGTGCTATTATTACGGTGGGTCAAGAAAGTCTACCAGTTTTGACAAAACTTCCTGTGGAACCAAAATAGCGCTAAGATAATACATTAGTAACTAAAGTAAGTTCGTATGAGCTAGTGGCCAACTCGTGTAACGTAGTTTTAGGCCGCATAAAAGCCTCCGTCATGGCTTAACGACTTAAAAGTCGGGACCGACAATTTAACGTGCCCTCCAAAGCACGAGGTGCTCAGCTCGTAATGTTACTTGTGGTCACTCATTCAAATTGTGACCACGCACAACGTTGCTTAATTTCAACGATCAATCAAGAACGTCGTAGCAAGCTACGCCACGAGCGCTTCATTAGTAACTAAGAAGATTATTGGAAGGGAAAATCAACCTGGTTTCATGACGTGCAAATGAACTTCAACCTAAGGGTGGAAGACCACAATAAATTCTAGTATCGGTTGCACCTTCTCCGACCATTCTACAAAGCGGTATATCGATTCGACGCTCCTGCAATTTGTATCGTCATGTTAGTACGTGTATTCGATTTATCAACGACTTGAGGGGAAAATACGAAATCTTTTGTATGAGCTTGTTCTATGACGACCTCGGTGGCGTGGCGGGCGAGTGATCGGCTGAGACGCAAGAGGTTCGGGTTCGATTCCCGCTACGAGAGAAACAAACAAACAACAGACAGACAGACAGACAGACAGACAGACAGACAACTGCAGCTTTATAATATTATAGTATAGATCGACAACTTGAGGGAAAATACGAAATCTCTTGTATAAGCTTGTTCTATATAGCCACATGAGAAAGTGTGATCGAAAAAATAATGATAATAGTGCAAAGGAATAATCAAAGTAGTGTTCACTGTTATGTTGCGTTCTGCCTATGGTTCAGTGGACTTGTGTTATGTGGGCATTTTGTTCTCAATAATTCGCTTTCTGTCTGTACAAAAATAAAACCGGTTAAATGTGAGTCGAATTTGCCCACGAAGGGTTCTGTGCCATCGTACAATTACATAAATGTTTCTTGTATGCCACTTATTATGGCACGTTCCCTATTAAAATCAAGCATAAAATGCCAAATGAAACACGTCTCTTCTGTGAGGACTCCCTTATTTTTATTTTATTGTTATTTTTATTCAAATCAATAAATATTAGATCCCTTAAAATATAAAACAAAAAAATAATGTGCAAAGAGTCACTCAACCCATCTAAGTACTGACCGCGCCTAGCATTGCTTAACTTTGATGATTGATTGCAAAATGTTTCTTCTATGGAGCCCCCTTTAATTTTTTATGTTATAGTCAATACACCTTACGTTTATAAAACACCCAAGCCCAAACAACTACTTTTTACATAAAGCCGAGTCAGCGTAGCCGAAAATGGCTAGGTAGATTACATAATATAATATTTATAAAGTCTTTTTCAAGTCATTTTATTGAACTCGGTATTATCATTGCTTTTCAACCTTGTTTCAAATAAGATAAATTATATCAACGAAATACTTGACTGGTATCCTTCTCATTTTACTCCAATGCCTCCAGACAATGTGATGGTATCCATCAGATTTCCTATTAATCTTACAAATTCATTTATTTCGACGTTTTGCTTCATCAGACGTTCGGAAGCATATCAATTTTATTATGGAACTTTACTCCGTTGTTTCTTTGTTATGTTGGATTTACGCTGGAAATTTTCTCATTTGTTAGATTGGATCTTTTCGTTTTACGGTAAAATTATGAGCTTGTAAAATCTAATGCTTTTATTTTGAGTTACGCCGTGCATTAATTATACTGGCGTATCGTTAAGAATAAACTGTAAATGATTGTTGAAATGTATCTAAAGTGTTCAACGGTTTTTTGTAGATTTGAAGGAATATTCGTAAAATCGGTTTAAAGCGTTGTCAAAAGTTTGTAGTTTTTAAGTGAATTTGAGTGTAGTGATGGCGGGATATGATAGAAATAGTCCTACCTATACCTATATAACTAGTAAATCACTGCGAACTTAGATCTCCCGCGCTTGGTACCTGCGTGATATAAATAGATAAGAAAGGACCTACTTAAGTTTAATTGTCTATACTATAAAAAGTAAGAGTATGTATGTCTTGATTACAGTACAAAATCAAGACTTTATTTCGACACTAAGTTATTGTAGCAAACACAACTATTGCGACTCACAACGATAGCGCTATCTAGCTATTGTCCAGTTTAACCTGAACTACGAAGACATTAAAACTCTAAAGCTCTAAAGCCCATGTTGTAACGGTATTCTAAATTACTTTTTTCGTTTTATTTAAACCACTCGTCACATTTGTAAAACTTTTTTATTTATGTTTTGGGAACCCAATATCTTTACAAGCTTATTATGCTTCCTAGCAAATTTTCATAGCACAATCTTTTCACCTATCAAGTTTCATACAGATCGAAAGTTATGCTCTAACGAACATACAACGCCCATCGTACGAAACCACACCAAACGAGATCTACGATCGCTTCCCTCGCTCGATCAACTAAATGTTCACATAACCTGGAAAAGAATTTAGTGAGGCCATAATTTCCCTAGTGTTCCTAACACGATTCCGACAATAGCGGTCACTCGCTCAACATTAATATGTTACGTTGCAAAGACTAATTCCATTGCGCTCCGTGCGCGGTTCAAGGCAAAACAGAACGTCTAGTTCACTATTCACTGGCTTACTTTTCAATACATCGTACAGTAGTACCACAAATATTGTGCGCCTCGGCAATTTTCGCCTAGCTTCTGAAATACGAACTAACGCGATGATGATATGTAATTATAGAGATGTTACAATAATTATGTAGATAATTGTTGTTGTTGTTGCTAGCCCGTATCATCCCACTGCTGGGCAAAGGCCTCCCCTCGAGTTTTCCAGGTTTTTCGGTCTAAGGCTATTGTCTGCCACTGATAGTCGCTGAAGGTGTCAAGCTCATCGCGCCATCGCTTGCGTGGTCTACCGCGACGCCGTCTCCCTGTCTCAGGGCTCCACTCAGTGGTAGTTTTGGCCCACAGTTCGTCCGGCATGCGGCAGATATGCCCTGCCCAGTCCCATTTCAGTTTTGAGGCCTTTTGAACTACGTCAGAGACTTGAGTTTTGGAGCGAATAGTGGTGTTTCTTATACGGTCAGTTAGCTTTATGCAGAGTATGCTTCGCTCCATCGCCCTCTGACAAACCTTGAGTTTGAACTTCTGTACACCAGTAAGTGACCAAGTTTGAGCACCGTAGGTTAGAATTGGGAGGATACAGACGTCCATAAGTTTACGTTTTAGAGATAATGGAAGGTCTCCTTTAAAAAGTTCTTTCATCGACCAATAGCTTCGCCAGGCGCTTTCGGTCCGTCTTGCGACTTCCTTATCCTGCCTGTCTTCAAAAGAAACTAATTGGCCGAGATAAACGTACTCATGAACGTATTCCATATTCCCCCTATTCACCGCGATAACCTTTTTAGTGCTGTTTGTCATGACTTTGGTCTTACTCATGTTCATGTGAAGTCCAACTTCAAGGCTTGCCGTTGCTAGGTCTTGTAGCATTCCTTGTAGCTCAAAAGCTGAAGACGAGAAAAGGACGATGTCATCGGCGAAGCGAAGGTTGGTTAACCTTGATTTACCTAAGTCAACGCCCTTTCCAGTCCAGCGGGCCGTTAGTGTGCGGAAAACTTCTTCCAGGGTGCTGGTGAAGAGCTTGGGCGATAGTGGGTCTCCCTGCTTGACACCTTTTTCAATTTTAAATGTGGTCCCGGATGCTTGTAATTTGATAGCAGCAGTACTATTTAAATAGATTCTATGGATGAGTTTAATATAGGTGGGTTCTATGTTTTGGCTTTCTAGAGCTTTTAATATAGATAAATGTAGATAATTAGTTTTTTTTAAAGGTTTGGTTCGGTTATTATTTTAATTGTGTTAAACGAAACGAACGAAGGCCTTTTACCATCTATAGTAGATGATTAATACAGCGTCAGGAGGCAACTTTACCTTCACAGACGGGACGCTGTAGTGCCCGGGACAAATTAAGATGGAGTAAGCTTGCCCAGCACCTATTCCATCCTCTCAGTTTAGTCGGCCTTGTCCACAGAAAAGACATGGTCAATACGTGCGGAGCTGACTAAGCCGCGGGTTGCCTCACGATGTTTTCCTTCACCGTTTGAGAGTACTGGCATAGCGCACATAAATTTTTCGCACAGAAAAATCCATTGGTACACGACCGGATTTAAACCCACGACCTTAGGATTGGAAGGCGCGGTCACTACCAACTAGACCACCAATTGTGTTAAACAGTGTTACTAAATCCATACTTCGAAATAGGAGTAACCGAAATCCCATAGATTTAACGTTAAAGTTAGATCTGAATTTTATCCCTAGCAGTGGGTAAATACCGACTTACGATGATGATGATTTGATATTAAAGATCTATCTATTACAATTACCCAGCTGGAGCTATCTCAGGGCTGTGGCAAAACAGTAATATGACAGCTAACAGTAGCTAACAAATTGAATTGCCAAAGCGCAATACTCCTGTTGGGATTTATGTCGAATTTTACGCGCAAACTCGCTGCGGAGGTTAAATTAATGGCGTTTGTGATAATACTCTGCACTTTACTGCTATTTTGTATTAATTTTCGGAAGCATTTAGGTGGCAGTTTCGGCATACATTGTGAATCGTGCCTATTCCAAAATGGGTACTTAGGTATGTAAGGGCAAAAAGACTACGACGACTCACGCTGTTAAAAATTGTAATTTACTGTTTTGGGTTGTCCAACAATAGAATTACATAATTATTTAAATAGTGAATGAAAACTTATAAATTTAATTACCAATTTTTCAATACCCTCTTGTTTTTTTTTTTGGGGTTAGGTTAGGTTAGGTCCGGTCCACAAGCAGTGCTCAGCGTGGTGCCAGGAGCGCGGAATCCTGGTCAACAGGATCGGGCAGGATCTCTCTCTGCCGAGCGTAGTCGAGGCTATGCTGGCAGATGAGGCGGCGTGGCAGGCCGTAGCCTCTTTCTGTGAGACCGTGATGGTCCAGAAAGAGGCAGCTGAGCGAGATCGGGAGAGGGCCGATCCCGCTCGGAGGAGGCGGCGGCGGGGCGCTAACGGCCGCCCCGCACCGCCTGCCCAGTGAGGGGGCGAGTGGTATCCCCTGCCAAACAGGGGACCTTTTGGGTCCGCGGTAGCGGAGTGAGGGCTCCGTCTACCGGCTACGGATCCCGGGAGGGCGGCGATTCTTGTGGCAAGTTTCGTCGTAGCACGCGAGGGTGCCGGGCGTGGCTGTGGGTGCCATTACCGGGACAGTGCTCTAGAGCACGATGCGAGAGGGGCACCGGTGCGTTCCGTATGGAGATCCCGGAGCCCCTTGACATACATCGAGGCTGGCCACCAGGTGGTTTTTTAGTGGGTCGTCGGATTTCGACAACCCCACACTGTCCAGCTGCGACCCTTATCGCAGCTGGTTCGTCTGGGAGCAGATTTTTCCACCTGCCAAAAAAAAAAAAAAAAAAAAAAAAGGTCCGGTCCACAACCCTGTTCTATAACTGGACATCGCCCTGGCTAAAAAAACGGTTTCAGAATTTTAGAAGCAGTCTTTGACATTGAAATTTATATAAGAATTCAGACAAATTCTTTAATTAAATCTTACTAGACTAGGTACTTGATTTTATCTTTTAAAAGAAGCAATCAAGCGTCGTAAGAAAATTTAATTACCCCAGCCCCAGAGCCTTCGAACATGGTTACAATGTAACCTTTGAACTTTTGTTATGAACATAACTCTAGAGTATTAACAATTTACTGTCAACGTCTTGCAAACTTTTCGTAATAAAATTTACCTACATTGACTTTGTTGTACCAGAACGCCAAACTCTTTTGTCATCGTTGGAAAGTATTATCATCATCATCCCAATTGCATCCACTGGCGTTACAGAGAGGAGGCCTGGAACCAGAACTAGGTCTCCTCTACGCTAAAATTTTTCTGCCTCGAACAACAGCCGTGTGGAATCAGCTGTCGCCAGCAGTATTTCCGGGCCGATACGACTTAGGGACCTACAAGAAACGAGTCTACTCCTATCTCAAAGGTCGGCATCGTACTTGCAGCTCCTCTGATGTTGCAGGTATCCGTGGGCGGCGGTAATCACTTACCATTAGGTGAGCCGCTTGCTTTTTTGACCTCTCATCCATAAAAAAGCGCCATTCACTCTGGTATTGCCGGACACACTCGCGAGTCTCATCCAGTGATTCCCGACTACATTTATGATGTCGTTTCGACCAAGGACGTGTGGCATCTTGTCTGTTGAGCGTCTCAGAAAATAGGTATTATAGACTGGACAATTACTTTGAACAATAAGAGTATTTTTTGAATCTGGTTTCATAATGAAATGTGCAGGAGAGCTCACAGAAACGAGAGTTTAGGCGAATTCGAGGAGATGCCGTTAAAAATTCTAACAAATCTGCTAGATTCAGATGTAGTTAGTATGCCTCAACTCCCCGTCGACTTTCGTGGTAGATAAGTAAACAAAGTACTTTGCAAATAGGCAAAAAGTCATCAAGTCCCGATGCTCACTATGTAGCTGTATCAGCTTTTCAATTTGCCCTCGTAATTTATCTCGTTTGCACCTCAGACGCTCTTGGTGCTGAGCCAAGACTGCTACCGGAGGAAGCAGTATTTACTCTATGAAACCAGTAGATATCTTAATGCACGATGCATACACTTAAACATCGCCACCTTCAGTGTTTTAGAATTAAAACGCGTCATTTTACGCGTTGTTTTTTTTATGCAAACTTTATTTTCCCTCCACGTACCTACTCAAGGAGTTGATTTCTGGAATTCCTTTCTTAATGTGCCTCTACATCTTTAGAACTTAAATTTGATGTGCTGATTGTCGGTCAGTTAGTAAGCCTGTAACTTAAGAGTTTTATCATCATCATAATCTTCCTATCCTTATCTCACTTTATGTGTCTGCACAGTATTCTCTTCTTCTATTCCTTTCTGTTAGCCGTCATCTCTGTATTCACTCTTATTAAGATTTTGGACTACACTAGTTCTTTACTGTAAAAACTTTCTTACTGTAAAACTATTTACTGTGCTGTGCCGCACTGTTGCGTCCTAAGGTTCTTTATGGAGAGAGCTTATTGGCTCTCGATGTTTTATGAGGAGAGGTATCTTGTTTATTGTGACCATTTAATTTGTGTTCTTTTCCTCTGATTGGTTACTGTTTAAATTTGAAATAGAACATACATTATTGAAAGTTTATAACGGGATTTAATTGCGTATCTTTTTTATTTTCTCGACGTTTCGAACGACTTGCAGCGAGTGTGGTCACGGGATGACTGAAGTACTGGAGCTACCGCCGAAAGGTTTTTGTGACTACCCTCACTCGTCCTCTGAATTAGATAATGCCAGGTTCACATCACGATACACAACACTAACTGCATCCAACTGTGTTACACGACGCGACGCGTACACCTATTTATTGCTGGGTTCCACGAGATACGAGAACCATCCACATGATTAAAATTCGGGTGCTTCTTGATCATTGAAGTTAAGCAACACTAGGCGCGGTCAGTAGTTGGATGGATCGACTGACCTTTTGCACATTTTTCGTAATATTTCTGTGTAGTTATTATTACCATATACCATATTTTAATTCATGCATGCTGTCTGTTACCTTTAATTATAATAACATTTATCAAGTTTTTTGTTGTACCAGTTTATATCAGTGATTATATTAATGTTAATTATGTTGGTTGCTCAAATAAATAAATAAATAAATTACTTTGTATATATTTTTCAAATGTTCTGAAATTTATTGATAAGTACAAAAATAAAAAAATTGGACGTCCTCATAGAAGAGACGGATTTCATTTTGCATTTTTTTGAAATATTTATGTGCATGTAAGATGGTGCAGAACCCTTTGCTAATTCGACTCGCACCGGTTTGTTTTATTTTTATTTGATTGTAATGTTTAGATGTGCCCCTGACTGTCTCTTTAAAACATACAATCATCTAGACATATGCTGTGACGTTATATTGCTTGCGTTACCAATGCTTTATTTATTGTTACGAGAAACAGCTTATTATTAATAACCAAAAGCTATTATAATTATAAAACCTAAACATACAACCAGCTCGTCAATTTATTAATAGTTTTGAGTAAGAAAAGCACACTAATGTTTTAGCACCTACATTAACCCCGCAGTAAGTATTCTACCCTTTCGCCTTAAAACAAAAATATTCGTGCAAAGGCACGTATTTTAATTTCAGCGAAATATAAAAAATGTGGACATTACAAGATCTGGTGTAACATTTCGAGCAGAAAGCTTTTGTGCAAAATGAACCTTTAATGCTCTCACTTTAGACGCGTTTATTGAAAATCTTCTTTACCTACTGGGATTCACACTCGACATCTGTAAAACTAACCCCCGCATACTCAAACGCGACTCAGAGTTGAGCACGTCTCAAATGACGATTTTTTGACAGATTTTCATCAGAAACTGACAAAAAACCGTTAGTTGAGACGTGCTCAACTCTGAGTCGCGTTTGAGTATTTGGGGGTTAGTCTTTTATTTTTTTAAGTAGCCCAGAACTGGGATGACTGGAGAGAAGAAAAGGTGGCCTTTGTCCAGCAGTGAGCCGGTATAGGCTTCTATTAATTATAACAAATAATAACTAGCTTTCGCTCGCGGCTTCGCTCGCGTGGTATTAGTGCAAAAAATACTACGTTATTCCAGCACACGTACTATGTATATTCCAAGTTTCATTCAAATCCGTTCAGCCGTTACGGCATGACTTAGGCACAAATATCGTCACATCCTCACAAACTATTGCATTTATAATATTAGTATGAAGTAGGATATTAGATTCGAATAAAGTAAGTCATTGATTTACACGGCTAAACCACAAATACAACAACTAACTCTATGTAGAACGAACTGGCGTATTGGAAAAGTTCAATGGAAACCAATTTCCTAGTTGGAGATCTGTTCTCGCAGCATCGCTAAATCTATCTTTACTACGCTTTACTAACCTAAATGAACTCCTTATATTCGACGCCACAAAACATTAATAGTACATACATACATATAGGCTACTTTTTATCCGGGTACGTGAGCGAAGACACGGGCAGCAGCTGGGTAATACATTTAGAAATTCGTAATTTATGTGATCAACTCATACACAGATGTTACAGTTGCCATCCATTGAGGACAATAGCAATGCCTTTGAATATCTATCAAAAAGGTTTGGTAAAGATTCAGGCAAAGGTCTTATTCATAATAGCTTACAGCAGACGTAATGATTTTTTTACTTTAAGACTAACTATGGCTTTATGAATAAGAGAATAAAAATGTATACTAATCTTCGTTTTAGATTTGGCTTAACAGATTTTTTTTGTCAGAACCTTTTAAATCCCTCAAACAAAGGGATATTTATGAAATAATGGCTTTGACCTGCGGTTTCGCCTGTATAGTACCAGGAACACGTTCTACTACGCAACACGTTAACTAAATTTCATTAAAATCAGATCAGCCATTACTACGTGATTAAGACACAAACATACAAACATCTTCACATCGTCACAAAGTTTCACTTTCATATTATAAGCAGGATATTTTTGGGTTTAAATACTTACTTAACAGACGAGCCGAGCATGCATAAAGATTATACACACATACATACTATCACGCCCGTATCCCTATAATGGGGTGGGCAGAGCCACAAGTAAACATCTTATGTTTTTCTTAAACTGACTGATGAGCAGCCACTTCTGATTCAAAGTCCTAAGATGAATATGGTGAACCAGGGTGACAGATGACCAGCCCATCGCCCATATAGATGGTCCATCATTTTGGAGAGGTCTATGAAGATTGTGATGAGATTAAGCGAAGCGAGAGAAGTATGTCAGAACCGTATTAAATGGAGATCCGTGGTCTTCGCCTATCAAAAAAAAACCCCTAAAATGATGTCTCTTAATTATCTCTTATATTTTATTTCAAACTTCTCTGCTGGACTGGGAGTAAAGAATAAACATAGAATGCGTCCAACTGCTTCTCTCCCCTAGCATGTCGTAAAAGTCGACTAAGGGATAGTATCCTCCAACATGATGAGATACAATAAGCAAGTATTCCTAAGGAGGGTTAACGTCAGGCAGGCGGCCGGTCAAAAAACACCTTAGCCAAAACTCTTAAACTCTTCTGTGCCGACCCCACATAGAGTGGGATAAGGGCAGGAAGATGATGATGATGATGGTGATTTTATTTCAAACAATACTGTAAGAGACCGCTGTGGCTGTGCCGACCCCACGTAGGTATAGTGGGATAAGGGCAGGAAGATGATGATGACTGTAAGAGACCGCTGTGAGATATAAAAAAATGCTAACTAACCATTTTTATTTCAGGTATGTACTGGAACCTGGAGGGGTCTTTCCTGATCAAAGCAACTTCAAATTTAGCAAGGTAGGCGTGATTGTATCAAAGGTTAAACGATCCGGTATTAAGTGTGGTTTAGGTAAATTGGGCTTTGATAGACGAGAAGTTTAAATTAAAATGAGAAGAAAATTGTTAATCCAACATTCGAAAACTTCGCTCTCAGCTAAAAAATTATATTACCTTTAGACTGAAAACTAATTTACAATATTGAGCAGTATTTGATGGAGTCAAGTCAAGTACAGAAATATTCGAACTTGAATTTAAAATTATTGAGATGGGCAGTCACACGCGGTTTTGAAAGTTCTATCTTTTTGTGCCACCCATACGGCCACAAGACTAGTCTTGTCTATACAAAGAATTAGCCTTAAAATTAGGTCTTTACAAACTATATGACAAACGGACGAAATGGAAGAATCAGAGCCAATGTTAGATTAAGTTGTAAACTTCATCCGTCCGAAATAAAGGCTATTATTATCCTAATACCTCGGACATCATTACCGACACACTTTATATGAAAAAAATAATAATACATATTTTGTTACTTACCCAGACAAAGAACAAAATCATTACCAATGTTTGTTCTGGGTAGACCATTAATGTAGATTGTACAATGTATTTTGATTTGAAGGCGTAGTGGGGTGTACAGCGGCTTATTCTACCAGCCGGCCTTTTTAGGTATTAGAATAATAGTTAAATTCGTTGTCACCACATAATCTCTCACCAGTGGCTCCAAGTAGCTGTCCTGCATGCAGCGGCCACGCCCCGGTAAACCACGTCGGCTCGTGGGCTAAACCTGGTGAGGGGGGCTTGAGTGTTCTTCACTCAAGTCTTTTTGCGGATGCTCCCCGCGTATAGTGCACTAAGTCTACCTCGGCAACTAGCGATCCACCACCGGTGGCGAGGTAGCAGGGCAACGTGGATGGCCTTAAAGTGAAGATAGGAGCCTATTATCTTCATCTAGACACAAAAACCAGTATTCCCAAGGAGGGTTGATGTCAGGCAGGCGGCCGGTCATAAAACACAAATTGCCAAATCTTGTACAACATGGAGAACGAAAATAATTATGATGGTGAAAATGTTAGGGCGTACCCCCCAGGCGACGCGCAGGCGCAGCACCCGGCGCCCGTGGGAAATGGACGAGGGTTGTTGCATCAGGGACGGGTGCAACGTAAGAAGCGAGTCCGGGAAGTACGAATGAGGATTGCAAGTTGGAATGTAGGTACGATGACTGGAAGAGGACGTGAGCTAGCAGATGTTTTAGAAAAGAGAAGAATAAATGTGGCCTGTTTGCAAGAAACGAAGTGGAAGGGTACGAAAGCAAGAGAAATCGGGGCGGGTTATAAATTCTACTATTGCGGGAGTGATGGCAAGAGGAATGGAGTGGGAGTGGTGCTTGACAGTGAGATGAAGAAATGTGTGACGGATGTGAAGAGGATGAATGATAGAGTGATAGTTGTTAAGTTATTGTTAGGAAATTTGGTGTTGAATGTTGTAAGTGTGTATGCACCGCAGACTGGATGTGATGATGTTTTGAAAGAGAAGTTTTGGGAGGATTTTGATGCGGTGATGATGGATATACCGGATGATGAAGAAATTTTTATTGGTGGAGATTTTAATGGACATGTGGGACGAATGAACGAAGGGTATGAAAGAGTGCACGGGGGATGGGGCTATGGGAATCGCAATCAGGAGGGTGAAAGTTTATTACAGGCAGCCTTAGCTTTCGACCTTGCAATAGCCAATACTTTTTTCAAAAAACAGGACCAACATTTGATAACCTACAATAGCGGCAAACATACTACACAAATAGATTACTTTTTAATTAGGAGAAATAGATTTAATTGCATTAAAAACTGTAAAGTGATACCGGGTGAGGCCTTAGTTACACAGCACAGACTGCTTGTACTAGAACTTAAGTTAAAAGTTCAAGCGGCCCAAAACAAGCCTAAGCCTCCACCTAGAATTAAATGGCACATGATAGAGAAGGATGAGTGTGCGAAAGTATTTCAGGAGAGAGTGGTAGATAAAATGATAGAAATGCATGAGGATATGGCTAACAAATCAGTGAATGAATGTTGGAATGAAATGGCCACCTGTATTAGATGTGTGGCGAAGGATGTTTTCGGAGAAACGAAAGGCAAGGGGAAGATTGATAAGGATACATGGTGGTGGAATGACGAAGTGCAAAAGGCTCTGAAAGAAAAGAAGAATGCGTTTAAAGAATGGAAAAAAGTTAAAAGTATGAATGACGATATGAGAGAAAACAAAAGAAAGATATATGATGAATGTAAGAAAACTGCTAAAAGAGCTGTGGCTGTAGCGAGGGCTAAAGTGCAGGAAAAACTGTACGAGTCACTAGAAAGCCCTCACGGACAGAAGAGCCTCTATAGATTAGCAAAAGCGAGAGAGAAGAATGCAAGGGATATAATACATATTAAATGCATGAAAGATGAGAATGGAAAGGTTTTGACGAATGATGAGGAAATAAAAGCGCGTTGGAAGGGATATTTTGAAAAGCTGATGAATGAGGAGAATGATTGGAATGGTGTTCTACCTAGAGCACCACTAAATATAGCTGTGGTGAAAGAGATAAGTATGGATGAGGTTAAAATGGCAGTGCAAGGTATGAAGAATGGAAAAACTGTAGGGCCAGACGGCATACCAGTTGAAGTGTGGAAGTTTTTAAAGGTGGATGCATGGAGGTGGCTGGCTTTATTCTTCAATAAGTTGTTACAAGAGGAGGCGATCCCGGAAGAATGGTGCAACAGTTTTCTGGTGCCCATTTTCAAAAACAAGGGTGATGTACAGAACTGTAACAACTATAGAGGAATAAAGCTTATGTCACACAGTATGAAAGTTTGGGAGAGGATAATAGCGAGAAGAATGAGAGAAGAGAGTGAGGTATCACAGAGCCAATTCGGGTTTATGCCTGGACGCGGGACAACGGACGCCATATTCGCTCTTCGCCAACTTTGCGAGAAATATAGACGAGTGCGCAAAAACTTGAATATGGTGTTCGTTGACCTGGAGAAGGCATACGACAGGGTGCCCCGTGAGGTTTTGTGGTGGGCAATGAAAAAGAAGGGAGTGCCTGGGAAGTACGTGCAACTTGTACGTGCTATGTATGAGAGAGCGAATACACATGTCCGGTCCGAGGCCGGTGTTACCGATAAGTTCAATGTGGCTGTAGGCTTGCACCAGGGATCGGCTTTGAGCCCTTATTTGTTCCTCCTGGTAATGGATGCGTTGACATCAGACATACAGGAGGAGGCACCCTGGTGCATGCTGTTCGCCGACGACATTGTTCTTATCGGAGATAATGCGCTTGAGGTCCAGGGTAGACTGGAAAAATGGCAAGAGAAACTGGAGAGTGTCGGACTAAAGATCAGCAGAACAAAAACCGAGCATCTGTTCTGCGACTTCGGTGGTCCATCCAGTTTCTCACCCATTGCCTTAGATGGTGTATCCCTTCCAGTCTGCTCCGACTTTCGGTACCTCGGCTCATTGATCCAGAACGACGGCAATATAGACCGGGATGTGAAAAATAGAATAAATGCGGGATGGATGAAATGGCGGCAGGTCACTGGGACAACTTGCGATCCAAGAATGCCCCTTAAAATTAAGGGGAAAATTTACAAATCAATCGTAAGACCTGTCGTAATGTATGGATCAGAATGTTGGGCAACCAAAGGGACGGATGAAAGAAGACTACATGCAACGGAGATGAGAATGTTAAGATGGATGTGTGGAGTGACGAGAATGGATAAGATACGGAATGAATATATTAGAGGAAGTTTGAAAGTAGCGCCTGTGACGGAAAAGTTGAGGAGCAATAGATTAGCATGGTATGGGCATGTCATGCGGAGGGATGAATGTCATGTTACGAGAAGAATGTTAGATGTGAAAGTAGATGGATACAAGGGCAGAGGTAGACCAAAGAAGAGATGGATGGATTGCGTGAATGATGATATGAGTAAGAAAGGAGTGAATACTGAAATGACGGCTGATAGAGGGGAATGGAAGAGGAAAACATGTTGTGCCGACCCCACTTAAGTGGGAAAAGGGCAGGGAGATGATGATGATGATGATGTTTTGAGTTTCCCGATATTACGCCTCAGTTACTTAAATAATGTTTATGAACATGATAGTGAAAAATAAATATAACGTACTTTAATTTACAAACCTTATTTGTTTTGATTATTATTATCTGAAAAATCAGCCGCTTCTTTCCCCGAGCATGCTGTAAAAGTCGAATAAGGGGTAGTATCCTCTCCAACATGATGGACCATCTATATGGACGATATTTGTATCTATTTTATCAGAAGAATTTAAGTACCAACAGTTATGAAATGAAATGAAATATTTATTTGTCTGTGAAACTAGGTAGTACAGATGGTGTTTTGATCACAAAGTATCTATAGTTCCTACCAATCGGTGTACAAACATTAAAACAAACTGAATATAAAAATTAGAATTAAATTTGAAATTAAAAATTAAACCCAAATTCTAAAAGTTTGTCCTGCAGAAAACTATCAACGGAGTAGTATGCTTTTTCAATGAGCAACGTGTTGAGGGCATTCTTAAACTTAATTAAACATTCTTTGTGTCGTATTGTTGGTGGTAACTTTTGGTGACATATCCATTACACTCATGCGCAAGAATGCAGTTTTACACGGTAGTTAGACAGTATGCTTTCAAATGAGTCCTCTCAAATTCAGTTAAACACCGAGCAAGTCTGTTAATGATTTATCCCTTTGACTGTAATTGAAGTGCCTATACGTTTGGCTGAGCACTGAACTCTGTGTTTTTAATGAATGCGGCTCGGTCGGACCTCATTACCGACGCACTTTATTTGAGTTGACTGGAGCTCTGTTTTCAACGCTACGGAACTGACGAGGGTTTGAGACGCAAGCTTTAATAAAAGGCAAGTTCAAAAAACTAAAACATGACTACTGAAAATTCACGCTCTAAAAGGTATGAAACAAGAAAATATTCTCACCTGAAATTGTTATAGTAGTCGCTACTACTATTAAAATGTATTGTTTTGTAATGAAGTTTCCGGTTACATTATATAACACCCAACAGTCACATACATAGTCCTGACCCCACACTAGGATTCCCTGTGTCGTGGGTATCAGAAACTACGAATACCATGGTACCACAACACTCAGACTCGGAATAAATATTTACAAAACATGCAAACATTTCTTCCGCAGCGGGAATCGAACCCGCGCCTCTTGCATCTCTGCCGAGCAATCGCCCGCCACGCCACCGAGGCCGTCAAAAAAGGGTAGTAGGTAAAACTGTAGGGTAGTGAACGAAAAGAGCATCCTTTCACTGCACTGGTTAGACATACAGACTATTTAAATTTCCAGACGTTTTGCTACAAGATTATTTTCGCATCTTAGCCAATTCTACTAAATAGTCTTTTTGTTATTTAGGTGTTCTGATAGGTACTTGAAAGCACTAGCCACACGACTAGATATACTGATTAAAACCTCAGGTAAATATGAAACCAACATTGTTTTCGCTGTCACTAATAACTTGGGCTAAGCGATTGTAGAGCAAGTTACGATGCGAGTGTAATAAATGCAATACATTACTTACACGCTCAACGTAATGGAGATATGAATTGGTCGACTTTTCAGCACAACTCGATATTCGAAAATGGCCTGATAAATTTACCTAAAATTACCATTTTATGGTATGAAAATTGTCGAAGATAGATGTGAAAGTGTGTGTGAGAATGCTTGTGAGTATGTTTTGTGCCTGCTAATTTGAGTAATGGCCAGTGACGGATTAATCCTTAATCAAATTAAGCAATTGCCTAGGGCATCACGTCTGAGGGGGCACCAGAAGAAGCACAATAAAAATCCGTCCTTAGGGCATCTTATTTTACAAAAAACTAATGTTTTTAGGCGGTAAAGGTTTAAAGACCGATTCTAGTTGACATACGGATAGGGGGGCCCACAGGCATGAATTGCTTAGGGCATCAAGTAGTCTTAATCCGTCACTGGTAATGGCTGAACGATATTGGATGAAACTTGATGAGACTGAGTAGTTTAAATATCTAGTATGTAAAGTACACATAGTTTTTATTCTAGAATAACATTTAAGCAAATCCTCTTTATGTTATAAATGTGAAAGGTTGTGACGATGCCGATGTGACGATGGTTGTGCCTCAATCACGCCGTAACGGATGAACGGATTTAGCTGAAACTTAAAATATACATAGTACGTGTGCTGGAATAACATATAAGCTACATTTTATGCGAGTAAAAGCGTGCGAAGCCGCGGACATTTCAATAGCTTGTGGAAAGCTTGTACAATGGGAACCAAATGGCTGATAAAATACTTAAAATACGTTTTTTTAATACATAATATTACACCCAGACCCGTAAGAAATATTTGCAGAACATGCAAACATTTCTCCTGCTGCGGGAATCGCCCGCCACGCCACCGAGGTCGTCAAAAACAAGTAATAGTGTAAAGATGTCTAATTGACGACCTACTTTAAGTTAGACCCTTAAAGTAAAGTAACTTAGTAGAAACTTGGTAGTAAACTAGTACAAAAGCGTTACATGACAAATGAATACCGTATCGTACCCTTTCAGGGACAGGGTCTTTAATACCTTGGAATATGCGCATAATTTAACCAAAAACACTTTGTACAATGTAGGAGATGTGACATTGCAATATTGGCTATCAGAGAGTGCTTTACCAACTTGCCAACGGGATCCTTTTGCTAAGCCTCCGCTGTCCGTCCGTTCGTCTGTCTGTCCGTCTGTCAGCGGGCTGTATCTCATGAACCGTAATAGAAAGAGAGTTTAAATTTTCACAGAGTGAACAGAAATACACAAATTTTCACTCATAAGTATTCTATCAGCCATCTGGTTCCCATAGTACAAGCTTTGCTTAGTTTGAGGCTAGATTGCGCTGTGTGAAATGTCCACAAATATTTATTTTATATTTCTTAATTTATTTGATTATTAATAATAAGAATAAACTAAGGCCTTTTACCTTCTATAGTAGATGATTTATACAGCGTCAGGAGGCAACTTTTACCTTCACAAACGGGACGCTGTAGTGCCCGGGATGAATTAAGATGGAATAGGCTTGCCCAGCACTTATTCCATCCTCTCAGCTTAGTCGGCTTTGTCCACAGGAAAGACATGGTCAATACGCGCGAAGCTGACTAAGCCGCGGGTTTTCTCACGATGTTTTCCTTCACCGTTTGAGAGTACTGGGATAGCGCACATAAATTTTTCGCACAGAAAAATCCATTGGTACATGACCGGATTTTAACCTACGTCCTTAGCATCGGAAGGCAGGGTCACTACCAACTAGACCACCAGTGCTCTCAATAATAATAAGAATAATCTATTTTCGGAAAGAACATTATGTCGGTAGGTATTATACTACATCTACTCGTAATAACTCTGCCAAAGCTAATCAAAACATGGATTATTATTATATTAATTATTATAATTCACTCAATTAATATAATTTATTATTATATTAATTGAGAAACTAATATAGTTTACAATGATACTGACAATAGTTACTTATGATAATATATTATCCCGCAATGAAACGAAGATGGAATTAGAATGCGTATTATTTGACCCAAATCTTACCTAGCTCAAGTTCAATTTGGTAAGGGTATGCCGCATAGAGCGCTTGTGGGGGTGGGGATAGGTCTTGGTAGACCAATAAATTAGGGCCCATTTACTGGTTTGCTAATGCCTCTTACATAGTTGCTTTTGAGATAATGAGGTAATTGCCGTGTTTGGAAAAGCCTGAACACAAAAAAAGTAAAAGTCAACTAAGGGATAGTGTCCTCTCCAACATGATGGACCACCTATATGGGCAACGGGCTGATCACCTGTCACCATGGTTCACCATACCCAACTTAGGACTGAATCAGAAGTGGCCGCTTAGTTTTCTTATGTTTGCTTGTGGCTCTGCCCACCTTATTAGGGATAAGGGCGTGATAATATGTATGTATGTATAAACACAAATACGATTAGTGAATTCTATTAATATTGTTATTTTTGTTGTGTCTAGTATTTTGTGTTCCTGTGTATTGTGTCAGATTGAGAGCACTAGTGGTCTAGTTAGTTCAAATCCGGTCGTGTACCTATGGATTTTTGGGGGTGAGCAGAGCCACAAGTAATAATAAGATAACTTGCTGCCACTCCTGATCCAAGAGTCCCACGATGAATATGGTGAACCATAGTGACAAGTGATCAGCCCATCGCTCATATAAGTTCCATCATGTTGGAAAGGATACTCGTCCTTTGTCGACTTTTACGACATGCTCAGGAGAGAAGCAACTGGACGCATTATATGCTTTTTATTTATTCCCAGTTCAGCAGAGAAGTTTAAAAACACCCAGTCACCCAATAAATTAGTAGATCATGTTTAAATGTCCGGCAGCAACACAACAGTCGTATTCAGGTTAGTTTTCCCACCAACAAATAAACTTTTAATTTAAAGAAACATAACTTTTTAGAACGCTACATTTTACTTTTTTTCAAGTCAAGACAAACTGCCTACCATCGCAGGGGGAATTTTAATTATGTTTGCATTCTTTTGGCGGGAAAACATACTACTCGGCAGTTTTTCACAGCGCCGGCGCGGCTTGGGTCTGCTCCACTTGGATATTGCTGACTTTTATTATTTCTAGTGACTCCTTGAGTGAATTGTCGATTAGAAAGCGATATCGTTTCGGTTTGGCAAATCCTTCAATATTTCGGCCAGGATCTTAACTTCTTCACAAACTTTGAGATTTATAATACCAGTAATGTTGTTGACTTCGATGGATTTAAAAGTGACTTCAGTAAAAAAAGTATGAATGCTTTATGACGGCTGATAAAGGAGAACAGAACATGTTATTCCGACCATTAAAAAAAGGCGTACATTACATACCTACGAACAGGGTTTCATGATCTCTTTAATTTGATTTTATGTTTATGTGTTTTGGTAACTGAATAAATATTTTAATATATTTATAGCAGTGAACGTTTTATGCGCAAAAAAAATTATCAGACAGAAGCCCTTACCCACAGCCCTGCAAGAAAAAGAGAGCTGCTGACGACCCGATTGATATGAATGACATTGTCAATTGTCAAAATTGTATTAATGTCAAATTAACTGTCTTGTTTTAAATGAATGTCTAAGAGTTGTACAGAGTTCAGCAGTTTAGGCGTGAAAAGGTAAGAGACTTTCGCATTTATAATATTAGTATGAATTCAATAGAATTGAAATGAAAAGCGTTGCAAAAGTCAGATAGGTACATCTTAAAAGCTTACTGTACCATATCGTATACATACGATAATCATTCTGGGAGTGATACAGGCCTTGCCTTCCGCCCCCATTTTGTTTAATAGACTACGGTAATTCGTCGAGTGCACCGTGAAAAAACTCTGTAAGAAATTAAACGGAAAAATATCAGGGTATCTTTTAACGAAACGATAGCTAGTGGATTTCAATGAGAAGAATTTTCCCTAATAAATAACAAAATGTCGAATCTAGCGTTGCTTGCAATAAATATGATTTGCGAGTTCGCGGCATGGCATACATTCCAGGGGAAAAACTCATTATTTTCGACAATTTGTGTTGTTTTGGCGTCACTCATAGAAACTAGCTTGCGCCAAGAGTTCTAAGATTTATAGTTTTGTTTACCTCATTAAATTTCGAAGCCACATAAGTGCAAATAAAAGTACCTGAAACCTCGTGGAGACCAAGAGTTTATATATTTACACTATCCATCAAGGCGCGCGCGGCTGGACCTCTACCATTTGTTCTCGAACGCGAGTGATGAATGTGGGGTTTTTGTAAGCTCACGGCCTCTGCGGATGCGTGAGACAAATAGACTTAAGTAGCGGTTTCATAACAAACGGTGAGCCCAAATGTGCCGATGACATCGAAAAAGTAGCGGGAAAACCCTGGATACGCACAGGATCGAGGGGACTGACAAAATCAAAAGGAGGCTTATAATATCGACGGCAGAAAGCGGAAATGTCGTATCTCAAAAAATGGCCTATAAATGACTTAAAACTTGATTGTTGATAAGCAAAAAAAGCCGCTTCGAATGGTCTATGTCTCGTCTTTCTACGACGAAAAAGTTTATGGTACGCCCTTGATTTTTTCCTAGTTTTTTTAGTGGTGTAAAATTGAATATTTTGAGATTATTACATTTCCGCTTTCTGTTATACAACGTCAGCTGATTATGATGATGACGATGGTGTCGTTAAGTGTTATTTTTTGTTGTCATCGTACAAACCTGGACCAAAATGGCGACGTTTTGGAAAAGGCCCAGGTCAAGAGTACCCTAATCCGACAAGCATGCATGAAGAATGTAATGAGAGTGAATAAAGCGGAAGAAGAATGTCAGGATCGTAACAAATGGAGACCTGTGACCCCTATGGAAAATAGGCGTGATTTTATGTATGTGTGTATGTACCACATGGGTCTCACAAGTGTTGAAATTTAAAAGAAATGCAGTTCATAAAGAGCACGCTTTTTTGTTTATTCTAACCACTGTTTTTTTATAGGCTTTGGGCTATATGGCTATAGGCTATAGGACCTGAACTACTCTTGGTAAAAACCAGTACAAAGGTCTTCTGAATGGATATTGGATTCTCAGTCTGATCGTAATACCATCACATCACAAAAATAAGATAACCAGCACTGTTTTCTTTGAAACGTGGGCTTAAATGGAATGGAGATAATTAACAGGAAATGTTATTTAATGTTGTTGACTTGACTTTCTCTGATTTTCTTTGAAGTATTCGAGGTGTGTTTTGATTTTGTTATGATTTTGGAGGCATTGAAGAAGTGTAAACTGAAATGTAAGAATGCCGGTAACACAATTTACGCTGGAATATTGTTTTCTGAATTTCTGGAGAAGTTTCTGCGTTCGGAAAGTTGACATGTTTATTAAATCTGCCACTTGGTGGTAAATAAATCAAAGAATGTACATGTACTTTTTATTCTTTAATTAATTTGACTTCTTGTATAACCTCTTAGTAATAGTTTGTAATAAAAAACCGGTTTAGTGCGAGTCGCACACGAAGGGTTCCGTGCCATCGTACTATATGTACAATAAATGTTTTTTACAGCGGCAATAGATATTACACACTTGGTGAAAATTTCAACTCTCTACCTATTACTTGAGATACCGCCCGCTGACAGACGGGTGGACGGACGGACAGTAGAGGCTTAGTAATAGGCTCCCGTTGGCACCCTTCGGGTACGGAACTCTATAAACTAACCCAAGATGAACGCAACCAAAAAGAAACACACCTAATTTAAAAAAAAAGTGTGATATCTTAAAGGTAAAACTTGATAATATTTTTTATCTCTGTCGCGCCCTCGCCAAAGCCCTGTAAAGCT
Organism: Scotopteryx bipunctaria; assembly: GCA_949320045.1. Classification (NCBI taxonomy): domain Eukaryota; kingdom Metazoa; phylum Arthropoda; class Insecta; order Lepidoptera; family Geometridae; genus Scotopteryx; species Scotopteryx bipunctaria. The sequence continues at coordinate 11,275,011 of OX439441.1, forward strand.
GTCAGCGGTAATTTGCGACTCACAGCATTTTCGCCCGTCAAAAAAAGAATGACGACTTCTGGTCCGTAGTAGGGGTAAGCCGTGGAAGGAATGAATAAAACAGTCAAAAATCCTAGCTTGCCGCGAGCTGCCACGTCTGCATGCCTCCTCGCGTAGATAATAAATCTCGCTAGGAATCGAACGCCTCACATTTGCCGTCGAGGCGATGACTTTGTCTTTGATTTTTAGGCTTTTCAAGGCTTTGGTTGGGATGAACCTTTTGCTTTTAAAGTGCTGTCATCACTATTATCATCAGCTGGCAGATATTTGCTTGACGCTTGTCAAGCTCTAAGTAACTCGTGTCAGCGTTAGATGGTCTAGGCTTCGTGAACTTGACACATGTTTTTCATTTGTTTTATTCTACCTCCTATCCTATCCTAATGATGTTTTCCTTCGCCGTTTGAGAGTATATAGTAGCGCACATATATTACCGCTCAGAAAATCCATCGGTGCACGACCGGATTCACGACCATAAAATTGGAAGGCGAGGTCGTTACCACTAGGCTACCGGTTCTCTGGCGCTTAGTAGTCATTCTAGATTCGAGTCGAGGCCCTTTTTAGTGTTCCGTACCCGAAGAGTGCCAACGGGACTATCAACTACCAACGTTACTAAGCCTCGGCTGTCCGTCCGTCTGTAAGAGGGCTGTATCTCATGATCCGTAATAGTAGAGTTGAAATTTTTACAGAATGTGTATTTTATTGCAGCTATAACAACAAATAATTATAATAAATAAATAAAAAGGCGGCCATACAAGAAACTTTTTTTTTAATGTTCAATATAATAACAAAAAAGTCATTATAAAAAGTACACGTACGATTGTACGGAACCCTTTGTGTGAGAATTCGACTTGACCGGCTTTATTAAAAACTTTTGTTTTACTTGCAATGTATCAACCGTTTGAGCTGAAATTTAAAAAAATAAAATCCTTTTAGAGTTTTTAAATAAAAGTTTTTTTTTAATATTGTTTTACTATTACATAAATACTATACATACTACATATTACATAAATAATTTGCTGAATTAATACTATCATCCTCAAATCCTAACATAACCGAATTATAATGTCCACAGTTTAATACACGGACTGCGTTTTAATTGCCGATTAACAGTGCAATGTTCATTACGATCGATCAGTTAGCCGTTATGCAGGTAGGTGAATTGCATTATTGCATAGCTCCTTTGGTTTATTGAGACAAAAGTAGTTTGGTGAGTTACTGCGAGAATTTGTATCTTTGCTGGACAAGATTGCGTTTACTTTGGTTACCTCGCGTTAGATGTAATGAATCCTAATAAATGCGAAAGTGTGTTTGTTCCCACTTATATTGTACTTGTAACGTCATGTAACGTAACATCATGTTCCCACTTATAACGGATGAACGGATTCGGAAACTTGGAGTTGAATTACATTACATACATACATATTATCCCTGATGGGGTGGGTAGAGCCACAAGAAAACTTGCAGCCACTTCTAAGATGGTTATGGTGAACTATGGTGACAGGTGATCAGCCCATCACCCATATAGATGTTCCATCATGTGTCCATCATCAGGATACTATCTCGGGAAGAGAAACAGCTGGCCGCATTCTATGTTTTTTTCTTTATTCCCAGTCTAGCAGATAAGTCGAGTTTGACACATGAATCTACTATATTATGCCTTTGTGTCACTTCGATGCTTTTGACATTTTCAAACGGTTCCATCATATTTCAAACGAAAGTTTGCTCTATATGCCCCGCTCTAAATACCACTGGAAGCGAAGCTGGCTCATCGCATAGTGGTGTCATTTACAAAGAAACCTGTCAATCTAACCGTCCATTTGTTGCCAAGAAACGGTGTATATTTAGAAAATTCAATTTGTACACCGTTCAAGTGTAGGATTACGGGATACATTAGCGTGAAATTAACTACATATAACTGAAATGTCAGACTCATCAGGGGTGCGGAGCGATCACACCGGAAACTGCATAGTTAGCGCCTGTGAGGTCATTGACATGTTAAGGTTGACTCGACGTCGGTGGCGTGGCGGGTGAGTGCTCAGCTGAGATGCAAGAGACACGGGTTCGATTCCCGCTACGGGAGAAATGTTTGTATGTTCTGAAAATATTTCTTCCAGGTCTGAGTGTTGTAGTATTATGTATTATAAGTACCTACTATTATGTATTAACAAAAAAAGTATATAAGTATATAGTATTCTATCAGCCATCTGGTGCCCATAGTACAAGCTTTGTTTAGTTTGGGGCTAGATGGCGCTGTGTGAAATTTACAGAAAATATAAATATGACTAAGTCGATACGATACTGAAAAAAATTATGGAATTAAATAAGCAATCACTGTAGTCTCGCTTATGTTAGCCCCATATATATTTGCACGTAGCGTCTAGCGACTTCGCTGTATGCAAGGTAACTTGGCTGCAGGCTCTGAAAGATATCTCAGAGATACGTATTCTAAGATAAAATTAACAAAAGAATAGTAATATTTTAGTAATTCTACCAACGTTTTGGATGTGTTTGAATACCCCTTATACGCAGTTACATAATTAAACGTTTTTGGGTTACTTACTTCTGTCACTAGTGCTTTTGATCCAGGATAGTAAGAGGTTAAAAGTGCGCCGCAAAGAGGCTCCTTTCGTCCATATACTTTCAAACTCAGTAGGTTATACTGCATGCTGATTTCCTCACGATGTTTTCCTTTACGTTTCTGTGCTGATAAAGTACACATTATTTTATCAAGCATAAGAATCCATTGGAGCACGACGGGATTCAAAAACACTACCTTATCCGTTAGACTACATGATAAATTAATGATAAGCTTAAAGTGGAGTGAAGATAAACTCATACTTAGAGTCTTATCCGGCTCTGCAAGGATCCAAAATGCAAATTTCACTCCATAGTCATATTAGTAAAGTAACTGAAATAGCTGGATTAGCAAAGTAAGTGCCAATGCGTAGCTTGTCAGGAAATTGCTGTGGGCTTTAGATAAGTGGGTGATTTCTAGACTGGAGATCAGGAACTAGAGTTGTAGACCGAACGGCCAGTACTACTACTTCTTGTCGTGACACTAGTTCTAGAACCAGTGTGGTGAAAGGAAGTGCGTTTAAGGCTCTCTTTATGCTCTTGACACCATGTAGACTATTAATGTTGTAAGATTCGAATTTGGCGAAATTATTTTGATATAAAATTTGCTGTATCAAAGTGTCGATATTCTTTGCGTATAAATACTTAATAGTACATTTATCCGATTGTTCCTCAAACTATAAACAAAAAATGATTATAAAAACCCGTCAAGTGCGTGTTGAATTCGCACACGAAGTGTTCCGTACCATCGTACATGTATATTAATGTTTCTTGCAATGGGGCCTCCTTTTATTATTTTTATTATTTGTTGTTCTACCGCCAATAGAAATACAGTCTGAAAATTTCAACTTTACCTAAAAACAGCCCCCTGACGTATGTCAGCCGTCTGGACGTCCGTCTGGACGTACGGAGGGACGGACGGACAAAGCTAAAAAGCTTTCTACTGAGGGAAAAAACTGTCTGGTAAGTTCTAAATTCTAAATATTCTGTACTGCTACTACTATTAGCCGTGTCACTAGTTTTTTGAACTAGTGTGGTGAAAGGCGCCCAAATACTGCTTATGCTATCATATTCCAGATTCATTGGGTTTGACCTTTCCAACGAATCAAAGCATAAAATAAACTGAGGCAAGTTATAATCAGATTTACGCTAAAGAATTCCGTACAACGGAAATAACATCGGTATAAACCCAACCTCTTAGGCTGGAAACATATTTTGTGTGATATTATGTTTGTCCTTCTTAAATGCCACAAGGCACCTAGTTATTTACAGTAAAGCGTTTGGTACACTTTGTTCGCTTTCAATTCTTTAATACAATTTTATCTTCCCGCTATGTCTGTTGAATTACGGGAATTCCTTTCTTAGTGCTCACCATGACAGCAATATTCCTCCAAGTTTATGTTTCTACGACTTATGGTTTAGACTGTGTTGATTGACAGTCAATCAGTTACTCAAGGGTTTTATATTAGGGATTAGTAATAGGGTTCGAGTACGGAACTCTAAAAAGTAGTAACAAACCAAGTTCCGAGTTTTGTCTAGCCAGCTCTAGTTGCGAACAAAAAGCTTTCTTTAGACTTCGGCTTCTGCTCAGCTTAAAGTACACTGGCTTAGCTATCTTTAGTATTTCATAACTAGTTTACGTAGGCCTTTGTGTATTAATCTTTGGATACTTTTGAAGTGTTTGTAAAGACTCCTCTGAGCTTGCGGAATCTAATATTAACTTTAACTAAAGCACTGAACCCAGTTAAAATATGACATGGGTTCTTTATCGAAGTCCCAAGCGAGATGACAAATTTGGCTGTTAATGAATTTACATGCATAGGTACATACATATTATCACGTTCGTATCCCTAACGGGGTGGGCAGAGCCACAAGTAATAAGAACACTTGCAGCCATTCCTGACCCAAGAGTCTCAAGATATGTTGAACCATGGTGACAGGTGATCAGCCCATTGCCTATATAGATGGTCCATCATGTTGGAGAAGATACTATCCCTTAGTCGACTCTTTCGACATGCTCGGGGAGAGAAGCAGCTGGACGCGTTCTGTTTTTCTTTACTCCCAGTCCAGCAGAGAAGTAATAAATTTAAAACTCTAATAAAAATAAAATTGTTTAAAAAAGCTTATTACATCCGATTATAATTATAGAAGACATAAATGCTTGACTGAATAATGCTCCAACTCGTTTTATAAACATGATTGTGAAGGGATCCTGCCAAGGTGTTCTGCCAAGTTCCATTTAAATTTTAACAGAAGAATAAATTTGACTGTAACCATTATCCAAGTTAGACTTACCTAATGGCTTTATAAAAGTGATATCCAAATGGATTTCGTTATGTGCTTTCCGAATGAAAATACGCCCATGAAAACTCAACTTCAATCACGCTCCTATAACATTTCGGTTTGGAAATGATGTAGAATGTTGGTGGATTTTCGTGTTTCCGTGACTTAAACCTATCAAATGTCGGGTGCGATCGTAAAAAGGGAGTTTAGGTGTGCCGTCTATGTCCTATGGCGCGATTTGCATTATTATATCGTACATTTTCTATACATAAAACTTTGCGTTTCTGACTGAAAATTTTCCCCACCTAAAAGATTTTTATTTACAAATACACGTCGCAAGTGAAGAGACGAAAACGTATGAACTAGTGGCCAAATCTTGTGACGGAGTTTTAAGTGGCTTCGTCGTGGTGCCTACTTAAAAGTCTATACTTCACTGCTAGACTGGAGTGGGAGTCAAGACAAAACATAGAATGCGTCCAGCTGCTTCTCTCTTCGTGCATGTCGTAAAAGTCGACTAAGGGATGTCTGTCGTGATGGACCATCTATATGGGCAATGGGCTGATCACCTGTCACCGTGGTTCACCACATCCATCTTGGGTCTTTGAATTAGGAGTGATCGTTGATCCACAGCGACACAGAATTGGGATGACTGGAGAGATGGAAGGGATGTCCTTGCCCAGTAGTGGGACACCAATGGTTCCTAATTATAATATTTTTACATCATCATCATCAGCCTATAGCAGTCCACTGCTGGTTATGGGCCTCCACTAATGCGCGCCATTGCGCTCTATCTTCGGCTTGACGCATCCAGTCATATTTATTACAAAATTCCTTATTACATCATTTTTAGTTACACCTATAACCAAAACTATGTCATATATAAAAGTCATTGTATCAACTCAAGAGGTTCTCTACCCCTAAATTATACCAATACGAAGGAGTTGGGTAAAGTTTTGTAAGGAAAAACCCCACGAACAAAGTTGTCTGTGTTTGCAAGTGTGAAATAAAAATGTGAAGGCTCTTGCTTCTTTAGTCTATGGTAATTTTGTTCTCTATATTCGATGGGGTGCTTCGAATCATTTTCATGGAGTGCTGATTTTTATTCAACAACACAGATGTTGAACCTTTTGTATGAAGAATAATTTATACAATACGCCTTATTGTTATTCGTATATGATATACGTAGCTTTTTTTGCTAGCTGGTTATGCCTTATCCTTTTATGAATAAATATCAAATAACATGTCGTGAAAGTCGACTAAAGGATATCCTGTCCAACATGATGGACCATCTATATGGGCGATGGACTGATCACCTGTCACCATGGTTCACAATATCCATCTTGGGACTTTGAATCGGGAGTGGCTGCGAGTTTTCTTATGATTATTTTCCACTCCATTAGGAATAAGGGCGTGATAAAATGTAAGTATGTATGTAAATAACATCTGACGTAGAGATGGATGGATTGCGTGAAAGATGACATGAAAAAGAAAGAAGTGACTAATGAATGACTAATGGTTGATAGAGAAGAGTGGATAAAAAACTCATGTTTTGCCGACCCCACATATGAGAGATAAAGGTAGGGAGATAAGATATAAATACCCAATAGTCGTATATATAATTTTGACACTAGGATTACTTGTATCTATGTAGAAACTACGAATACCATGCTACCACAACATTCAGCCCCGTATTAAATACATGCAGAACATGAAAAAAACATTTCTCCCGCAACGGGAGTCAAACCCACACCTCTAGCCTAGTCCTTAAGTTTTTTTAATTTTTTGTTCGTTTTTAAAACTCTAGGGCACTTCTTGGGTTCTCATAAGATATCTTCTTCAGAGCACACAAACTTTACTCGATGTAAAAACTCTGAACGGTTTTCCAATATTTTGAAGTGAACGTTAGGTATTAAAGTCATTAACCTCTCGTGGTCGTAACATAAACTCTTATTATGGTAGTTGGAAAGCCATTAAGCGAGTGTGCCTGACTGTGCTCTTTTGATGGCTATAAGCTGAATATATTGTGCAAGAGCTAACTGCAATCAAAATAGTTGTACAAAGTGATTTTTGGATTCCTGCACACGTTGTACCAACTTTAAAGTGCACGAAAGGAGCCTTTGAGGCACACATAAAATCCTTTCACCACACTGGTTCGAAAGAACTAGAACTACTCGTAAGATTAGTATAGCAGTAGTATCTACTTCATTCCCTTAGTCTTTTAAAATGTCTCAGTTACGAATTTGCTAGCTGCTGTTCCAAAGCTATTTCTTGAACCAACTCTGTGATTCCCTGTATCGTCGCTGTACAGCAACAGAACCTGGATGAAATATTTGAAGACTGTCTAATGCCTGGTACCAATATAGTTAATAACGAACAGCAACGGATCGTTCATTACCATAGCAACGATTTTCTGTCAAAGTTCGCGCTCTTCGGCAGATAAAAAGTCATCAGTAATTCAGTAGTGTCATTCATTTTTCTTCAATGATTTTTTTTGTGCAGTCTGCCTTTTACATTGCTATAGAGTCGCCAGTTCTTTGAAGACTCGCCTATAAAGTCGGCCACGCCCTTGGCTATTCGGCGCACAATGCGGTGCAAGATTCAGAATTCTCTTTGTGAGGGTAGTTGGGGAATCATATCTGAGGAATTTAAGTGACTTTGAAGTTAGTCCTTTCTTTCAGAGTTTTGAAGAAAGGAATATGATATTTTTGTCCAGTAGGTTTAGTGTGGGACTAATTTTGCGATACATTTTTGTTTTTACCTACATGCATACCTGGAAATTCTATACATTACCTAGGTAAAGTATGTAATGGACAATAATATTCATAATATTTCATACATTGCCTGGACGCCCCAGGTAATATAGACATTGCCTAGGTATTGTATAGTATATTGTATAGTATTGTATATTGTATTGTATAGGTCTCTAAGATGGTACGCCACCGAGCTCGATTTTCAGTTCTCCTCCTGCAATCCCTTCCCGGATATCATCGCCCCACTAGGCTCCAGTAGTCGTACTTATAAAAGCGAAATATCACAGCAATTAAAATTCACTCCAAATTAATAAATTCTGATATTTATAAACATCCAGATTATTTCCCACGTTCAAACATTAACGGAAGTCAAACCCTTTTGACAAATTAATACCATTTTCATTCAATTTGTTTTTGCCGTTAGCTATAAATCCAATTGGGAATCTCAAAAGTTTGCTTTGAAATAATCATCAAAGAAAGAAACTTGGTATACTGTTGGCCGACGTTCATTTATTATTCTTCATTTAAAACCTGTTGTCAAATCAAAATATATATGTCACCGTAAAATTGTAAATACCGTTAGACCTATCCCTCGAGATTGTAAACTGTCGAAGGATTGTGAACCGTAACATACTGCTTACAATTTCATCATCATCTTCCTGCCCGTAAACCACTCTATGTGGGGTCGGCACAGCATGATTCTTGGATCATGCTGTAAGAGTTTTGGCTAAGGTGTTTTATGACCGGCCGCCTGCCTGACGTCAACCCTTCTTGGGAATACTTGCTTATTGTATCTCATCATGTTGGAGGATACTATCCCTTAGTCGACTTTTACGACGTGCTAGGGGAGGGAAGCAGCTGGACGCGTTCTATGTTTTTTCTTTACTCCCAGTCCAACAGAGAAGTTAGTATTACTTACAATATAAATGCTTTTAATTTCTGTTGGTTTCGGTAGTTTTTCACTAACTAACCTACTAATTTCGATCTAAGCATATTTTCGACAGTTTATAATCTCCCGAAATTATAATCTAACGGCATTCACAGTTTTACGATAACACAATACATATCTATACCATGTTTATATTAATTACTAGCTGCCGCCCGCGGCTTCGCTCGCATGGTACCATGATAAAAAATAGCCTATATGTTAATCCAGTACATGTACTATTCCAAGTTTCATTCAAATTCGTTCAGTCGTTTAGTCGTGATTGAGGCACAAACATCCAAACATCCTCACAAACTTTCGCATTTATAATATAAGTAAGATGTTATATCAATTTAGTTTTTATTTTGTATACGTATTTAAGTCTGTTACCTTTCATAACTAAACTGCTAAACATAATTTAATAAAATTTGGCAAGGAGGTAGATTGTATCGTAGGTACATATAGGCTACCTTTGTCTAAAAAAATTCAATGTAGACGAGGTCGTGGGTAACAGCTAATCAATGAAGGAGTTTGGCGATTCTGAGAATAATTTTGTTAGGGCTTTAAACGTAATTCAACTTTACAAAACTTATGCATACATTATACATGTAAGGGCTTTTTTGTTTACCCCAGCTTACTCGCTAATCGAACAAAACAAACTGAGGATTATACCTTTGGTCTTGTTTAGTTGGGTTCAACAAAAAGGATGTCCAAACATTACGTCATAGCTAATGAAGCTTCAAATATAACGAGTTCAAATTATTTTTATGAAGAGAGCACTTGTGGTCTAGTGGTAGTAACCCCGCCTTCCGATCCTAAGGGTCGTGGGTTCAAATCCGGTCGTGCATCAATAGACTTTTCTCTAAAAAAATATTTGCGCTATATCAGTACTCTCAAATCATTATGAGGAAACCGGTATGTCGTAGAACCTAAAAAGTGTCAAGTGCATGAAGAAAGCCTTTGAGTCGCACTTTAAATCCTTTCACCACACTGGTTCGAAAGAACTAGTGACACGATTAGATAGATAGTTTGTTATGAAACAAATTTTATCTCTCCGCTGTGTCCTCTAGTCATCAGTTTAGGCTGTGCGCTGAGTACAGTCAGTCAGTAACGTTTTTTTTAGTCAACCCATTTTGTCCCACTGCTGGACCTCCTCTAAACACTTCCAGACATCCCTATTCTTTGCAAGAAGATGGTGGGAGCCTTCTCTCTCTCCTTCTCCTCTCCTTCTTCTTCTCTTGCTCTTTCGAAGGCATCGAGTTCGTCCCGCCAAAGCTTCCTCGGCCGACCCCGACGCCTTTGTCCCTCAGGTGTCCAGGCTGTCAGTAACATTGGAGTTTATTTTTAGGAAGAGATAGAAAGAAGTAAATTTAATACTCACATATAATGGCAATCTGAAAACAAAGAACATGAAGCCTGTCAACATAAACTTAGTTAATTTTCTCTTACCGCTGTTGTTTCCCAAACTTGGAAGACCATGAATAAACTAAGTTTAACCCTGTTTATCGACTGTTCTACGGAAACTTACCGAAAACCAGCGCAGGTGAAGATGTAAGGGCGTGCGCCCACTAACCCGTTTCACAACAGGCCGAACCAGAATAAAAAGTAAAGCAAATTAAGATTATACTGAATAGATGTTACATATCTCGATAATGCTAGCGACACGACTAGTAGTAATATAGTTTCAACGGAGTGGACGGAGGCTAGACCAGGTGGTGAATGATGATGATGATGAAGTCGCTTCTTAGAATTTTAGCTGTAATTGGGCAAAAGTTACTACAATATTCAAAGGTTACCAGAAGTCCGAAGGTTAAAAACGAAAACTCGCAAAAATGATGACGTAAATCGAAATCATTTTTGCATAAACAAGTCTTAACACGGCTATAATACGAAGTGGCTATCCAAATGTAAGCAGAGTTTATATCAGCAATCCGCGGTTCGCACATGAAACTTGCACAGTGTGAACTGCGGTCACACGAACTACACTGATACATCGACGGCCTCGGTGGCGTGGCGGGCGATTGCTCGGCGGAGACGCAAGAGGCGCGGGTTCGATTGCCGCTGTGGAAGAAATGTGCATGTTCTGCATGTTCTGGGTCTGGGTGTTGTGGTACCATGGTACTCGTAGTTTCTGATACCCACGACACAGGGAATCCTAGTGTGGGGTCAGGACTATGTATGTGACTGTTGGGTGTTATTTATTTATTTATTTACATTCGAGATGACCTGTCCGCAGTCGTTCATGAATCCATCTATATAGTCGTGTCTCTGGTTTTTTCGAACCAGTGTGGTGAAAGAATTCAAAGTGCGCCTGCATGCTTTCGTGCAATTGACACATGTTTTCCAACTTTCTACGGTTCTACTACATGCCGATTTTCTCACGATGTTTTCCTTCACCGTTTAAGGTTAGACCGAACATCGCAATCAATCGGACCTGAGAAAGCTAGATCTTTTTGTCATGTAGCAAACGAGCTGATGATCTTCAAACGCCTCAACAGATCTTCGTAGTTTATATCTAAGAATCGTCTCGATTACATTCGCTTTTAAACAGAAAAAAGTTCATCAAAATCGGTACGATGCTACAGATACTTATAGACTAAGGACTTTTACCATCTATAGTAGATGATTTATACAGCGTCAGGAGGCAACTTTTACCTTCACTAACGGGACGCTGTAGTGCCCGGGACGAATTAAGATGGAGTAGGCTTGCCCAGCACCTATTCCATCCTCTCAGCTTAGTCGCCCTTGTCCACAGGAAAGACATGATCAGTACGTGCGGAGCCGACTAAGCCGCGGGTTTCCTCACGATATTTTCCTTCACCGTTTGAGAGAACTGGTATAGCGCACATAGATTTTTCGCACACAAAAATCCATTGGTACACAACCGGATTTGAACCCACGTCCTTAGTATCGGAAGGCGGGGTCACTGCCAACTAGACCACCAGTGCTCTCTGGTGATACTTATAACACCCCTCTATATTAGTAACTGTTAGAATATTATTGCAAGGGTAAATAAACCTTGTTGTTTTATGCGCAAATGAACTTCAATCTTAAGGTAGTAGACCACATTTTTGACCGACCGTAGGAACCTAAGCAAATGTAAATATTTGCAGAGGAACGGGTTGTTCTCCGTTATGTTGTTATCCGACAGAGAAATGATGTTATCCGACAGAGAACCAAGGTCACCGACATAGCTCAGAGAATTAGCAATCTGAAGTGGCAGTGGGCTGGTCATATCTGCCGAAGAACCGACAACCGTTGGGGTAAACGAGTTCTTGAGTGGAGACCGCGACTCGGCAAACGTAGTGTAGGACGCCCTCTGGCTAGGTGGAGTGACGATCTGCGAAAGGCTGCTGGCAGTAACTGGATGCGTCAAGCCAAAGATAGGGTGCGATGGCGCTCATTAGGGGAGGCCTATGTCCAGCAGTGGACTGCTATAGGCTGATGATGGGTTGTTCTCTCTGTGAGCTTGTGTGGTAGTAGAAGTGCTTGAAAGTGTGATCATCGGTGTGACTCAGCCATAGGAGGTCGACTCCATTAGCTTTACTGCCATAAGTATTGACTATTTAAGTATGGCCACTTCGCCGGAACGGTAATCAAATAACTGCCAAATGCCAACGCTATATCATAAAGATGAGATACGCATTATTACTTGTTGATTTTTTGTGGGATAATAAAAAGTATCTCGGTTGTAATCTTCACAATATAATTCGAATAATAATCATGTCTCAAATACTAACAATTTATTCGTAGCTTCTCTACGGCATTTTAATAAAACCTGGCTTCATTTTTCCATTCATATCAAGTAAAAATAAATACCTACATTAAAACTATCTATATACTTTTATATTTTTATACTTTCAAACTTACCCTTTTATGTATTTGTTGCAATAAATTTATTTTGTAAATTGTATAATATAAATGTCAATAAGCATAGTTCCTGACTCGAAATAACATATCAAAATTTTCCGGGTATAACGTGAGCGAAGCCGAGGGCAGAAGCAGGTTTTAATAAAACACCGTAAAATACAAAACATGGCGAAAGCACGTGAGGTACTTCCTCAAAGTGAACACGTGATTTTACTAAGTAGATTACAAGAAAAGCTACAAACGTGAAATGAAAGTTAAGAAACAAGTTGATTTTGGAAGGCTTCGTCGATTGTTAGGTGACACGTGCTTGTAAGTTCGCGTACTAACCAACGACCTTTTCCTTTTGACGGCCTCGGTGGCGTGGCAAGTGGTTGCTCGGCAGAGACGCAAGAGGCGCGGTTTCGATTCCCGCTGCGGAAGAAATGTTTGCATGTTCTGTAAATATTTCTTCTGGGTCTGGGTGTTGTGGTACCATGGTACTCGTAGTTTCTGATACCCACGACACAGGGAATCCTAGTGTGGGGACAGGACTATGTATGTGACTATTGGGTGTTATTTATTTATTTTCCTTTTCCAGCTACTACCACTTCTAGTGGTGAAAGGATTCAAAGTGCACTAAGGCTCCTTTCGTGCACCTGACACTGTTTTCGAACTACGATTCTATGACACACCAGTTTCCTCACTATGTTTATCTTCACCGTTTGAGAGTGATATATATTTTTCGTACAGAAAAACCCATTATAAATAAATAAATATATGAAGACATATCATACAGCACCATCTAGCCCCAAACTAGGCAAAGCTTGTATTATGGGAACCAGGCTGGTAGAATACTTATATACTTTTTTTTTGTAAATACATACTTATAGTACATAATACTACAACACCCAGAGCCGGAAGAAATATTTGCAGAGCATGCAAACATTTCTCCCGCAGCGGGAATCGAACCCGCACCTCTTGCGTCTCAGCTGAGCACTCGCCCGCCTCGCCACAGAGCTCGTCAAAATTCGTGCACGACCGGATTTAAAACCTTAATCTTAGGATCGGAAGACAGGGACGCTACAATCAGACAACTAGTGCTAATTTTCTACTTTGCTCATGTTTTGTTCACAAAGTTGAACGTTACACGAGAAAATAAGGTCGTCGAGCCACAAGTACGCGTACTTTCTCGCCTGTATGTCAGGCACTTTAAGGGCACGCGATTCGGTTTTCAATTTGCAATTTCCTTAATAATGTTTTGCGTAAAAACATCCATTGCTCAATTTTTTGTGGTAACAAGTTTTCAGTTTCATAATATATATCGTCATCATCATCATCATCATTGGCCTTTACACATCTATTACAGATGATTTAGGTGGCATCAGGTTACAGAAAAATGAGAATTAGAGCACTTTTTTTCGTGACTAAAAAGGCCTATGCGGGAGTGACAGCCTCTGCCACATTTCTTACATATAAATGACCCCGGGGATGTTACAGGGTAATAATGATATACATACATATTATCACGCCCGTATCCCTAATAGGGTGGGCAGATCTACAAGCAATCATAATCTTGCAGCCACTCCTGATTCAGTCTCCAGATGGATATGGTGAACCATGGTGACAACTGATCAGCCCATCCCCATTTTACATAAATGGTCCATCATGTTGGAGTTTTCATAAAATCAGGAATTAAGGATAAGGATTATGTAAAAATAAACCGACAATTATCTACAATTACCTATATTTACCTATAGAAACATCAAAGTAAAGTGAATGCAGTAGAAATGCGTGCGTTGCGAAGTATGTGTGGGGTAACTTTGAAAGATAGAATGCGAAATAGCGTGATAAGAGAGCGATGTGGAGTGAAAGAAGATGTATTGCTGAGGATTGAGAAAGGAATGATAAGATGGTCCGGTCATGTAGAGAGAATGAATGAAAGAAGATTAACGAAACAGGTGTATGAGGCGAGTGTGAATGGTACCGTTGGAAGGGGAAGACCTCGGCGCACGTACCTGGATCAGCGACGTTTTAGAAAAGGGCTAGGTCAAGAGTACCCTAAACGACGAGCATGCATGAGGAATGTAATGAGAGTGAAGGAAGCAAAAGAAGTATGTCAGGATCGTAGCAAATGGCGATCCATGATCTCTGCCTACCCCTATGGGAAACAGGCGTGATTTTATGTATGTATGTATGTACCTATATTTATTCAAGCTTATGCTGGTTAAAATCTATGGCGGTGCTGGGAAGGATCACGCAATAAAATATCAGTATAATGTAGTAGATTATGTTTATGTAGTAACGAGTATATAAGTTTATTTGTTTCGCATTCATGAAATATGTAGGAACGAGGAACCTCGCTTGTAAAAAATGGTAAAAATGTAGCAACGCGGAAAGCATACGTAAATAGGCCCCAACGTTCTAATTTCGTGAAATGTGTGTAAGCAAATTACGCCTAAATATGTGAAATTCACCTCACTTTACTTTTGTTAAGGCGTGAGGTACAATTACAGATAAAACATCGACTTAAGAATAAATAAATATATAAATATTTGTGGACATTCCACACAGCGCTATCAAGCTCCAAACTAAGCAAAGCTTGTACTATGGGAACCAGATGTCTGATATAATACTTATTTCCTTTTTTTGTAAATATTATATTATGATCAAATGAACTTCACGTGTGAAGTTCGATCATTATTATATGATTTAGCTTCATTTGAAGATATAAATAGATAGGTACACTATGTAGTACTTTCAACCTACTAGGCAACTTCGCACTTTTAAATAGTAAATCGAATGATTTTTAAACGAATAATCGATACCCCATCCCTAGTCTACGCCGTCCGTTGTCCGCACTATTACCTCATTCTTTTAGAGATACAGAACGAAACTTTTCTACGGGTTAAGGGTGGGAGGGTTTATATCTTCAAATGAAGCTAAATCATATAATAATGATCGAACTTCACACGTGAAGTTCATTTGATCATAATATTATATTTCTTTAGCTTCATTTTTCAGATATAAATAGATAGGTACACTATGTAGATGTTTAGAGGTAAAAGTTTTGTTCATCTTATAGGTAACCTAGATAATTCTTTAGAAAAGAAAAGACATTTTTGAAAATTAGAACCAAAATGTTTATTTCTTCTTATTTCATTAAATATTTATATAATCGTACAGTAACGTAAAGCTACAAAAAAACAGATCTGGCAAAATCTCCTTCATTAGAAATAGGACGCTGATAAAAACGAGCAAATATTTCTGAAGTTTTGGTCCAGCCCGCCGTTTTACGTATGACCTCTAGAGAAATGCCCGCTGAACTTGCAGCAGACGTGGATGCGTGTCTCGTGCTGTGCGCGCTAAATACCGACACGTCCACGCCGCTGTCAGCCAGAACCTGCTTAATCCACCTGCTGATGGATTGAGCAGAAGCAACCCTATGAGGTCGTTTCCATGTGAGTATAAGATTATTAGAGCCCACTGGTCTCAAATCATTTGTAATTTCAATATAATCTTGTAAGACGGTGGCTGGACAAATACTCTTTTTCTCGTTGAAAAAGGGCAAAATCAAAATGGGTGGATCACGACCCGGCCCTGAAGTCTTTATGATATCCGTGATAATTATCTTAACTTCATTTGAATTAATTATTATATTATCTGTTTTTATAAAAGACAGTGTTTGCACACGATGGGCAGTGCATAATGCTAACAAAGTAACTAATTTTTTCGTTAACTTTTCTATGGAAAGTGTCTTGTTGGGATACCAATTAGAAATATTGTTCAATACCATCTGGGGATTCCATGTGGTTGTATATTTAGGAGCTGAAGGTCTAAGTCTAAAGGCGCCTTTCAGAAGTCGTTTGATTCTGACGTCAACACTGACTGCACCTCCTAAAAGGAGGGAGAGTGCTGATCGGTGGCTATTCAGGGTACCGAATGTTGAACCTTTATTAAACTGTTCAGTTAAAAAAGAGATAACCTGAGATATCTCAGTATCGTAACAATTAAAATTGTTATCCCGGCAGAATGCCCACCAAAGTTTATAAGTTACACTATATTGACTCAAAGTGTTCTTAGCAAGTGAAGCAATCATTAAATCTAAAGCGGCCTCCGGGGTCCCTCTTCTAGAAAACGCGCGCCGGAGAGTCTCGCTGCAGCCAGGGTAGTCTGTTGGCGACGTGTCCTGAAACGAAATCGAGGAAGAGCGTCATTCCTCAAGAAGATGATCTCCGATGTTAACATGTTTTTTAGAAGAGGAAACCAGGGTTGTGAGGGCCAGAATGGAAAAACTAAAATGCCTATCGCTTTTTCATTCATGATCTTTTGTAGACACTTCAAAATCAATGAATAGGGTGGAAAAGCGTAAAAGAACCACTGACTCCAATTCAAAGTGAATGCGTCCACTGCAATTGCGTCAGGATCTGGTCTCCATGAAATGTAAGCCGTACATTTGGCATTGGTACGAGAGGCAAAGAGGTCTATTTCGGGTTTTCCTAAACTATGTATAATATCCAGGTACACTTTGTCAGATAATGACCATTCAATGTCCGGGTTATTTATCTTCCGTGACTCCCTGTCCGCTTCCGTGTTCTCTTTAGTATTTATGTAGGAAGCAAATAACCAAATCTTTCGGATCTCGCACCATTGCCAAATTTTCTTAGCCAGCTCATTTAGATGAGGGAACTGGATTCCCCCCATCCTGTTGACGTAACTGATTGCGGTGGTATTGTCAACGCGTAACAATATAGTACATTCTGACCTGTCTCGAGCTAAACATTTAAGGCTTAGAAATATGGCCAAGAGCTCTAAATAATTTATATGAAAACTCTGCTCGCTCTTTGTCCAACCGCCATTAACGCGTTCATGGTTGCTATACGCACCCCAGCCCGTTCTGGAAGCGTCGGTAAATATTTCTAGGTCAAAATCCAAGGTACCTATTAAGTTACACGATGTTTGAATGTGTTGAGCCCACCAATTTAAGTCCGGTAATATGTCAGCCGATGGTTTGAATTTAGCATCAAAAGAAATGTGTTTCTTTAAAGTTAAAAATTTTTGCCTTTCCAGCAATTTGGTATATAACCATCCGTAGCGTACTGCCGGACAAGCTGCAGTCAAAGTTCCTATTAGTCGCGCAAAGTCTCTAATAGAACAAGTAGGCAATTTTTGAAATTGTTTGATCAGTTGGGCTATGTTTTTACGTTTTTCGTTAGGTAAGGATATTGTCATATTTCTCGAATCGTAAACGAACCCCAAGAATTTACAAGACTGCTTAGGCTCCAGCGAGCTTTTTTCATGGTTAATTATAAATCCTAGACACTGTAATAAATTAATAGTTTCACTAGTATTTTTAAGACATTCTAGGTAATTTTTCCCGATACATAAGATGTCGTCTAAATAAATAACAGAGGTAAAGCCGCGTGACCTAAGATAGGTCACAACCTCTTTCATGAGTTTTGTAAACGTTCTAGGGCCTACTGAAAGTCCGTATGGCATTGCTGAAAATTCAAATAATGAGACAGTTCCGTCTCCTTTTTGAAATTGAAACCGTAAGTATTTTCGATCTTTAACCGAGATTGGTAGAAGAAGGTACGCCTCTTTTAAATCAATGGTGGTCATAAAACCATCTCTAGGTATTAATTTTGCGGCCGTTCTGAAGTCCTCCATTTTAAAATGAGTTTTTGACACGAATCTATTGAGTGGTTTGAGGTTTAAGATAAACCTCTTGCTGCCGTTAGCCTTAGGTGCCAAGAAAATTTTAGAAATAAATTGTCCATTGCATGGCTGACATTTGTTGATGGCTCCTAATTCTAAAAGTTTATCGATAGCCTTTATCATATCTAACTTCTCCGAAGGAGAGAAATTGTTTCGAGGAACCATAGTCTGAATTACTTCAGAATCGAATGGTATAGTAAAACCTTCTTTGATTCCACCTAATACAACAGGATTAGTGGTAATTTTAAGCCAACAATCGAAAAAGTATTGGATTCTACCTGCATGACATACCGCGTTTATTGACGCGGAGCACGCTGTTTGCTGTAATTGTTTTTCGCTTGTGTCGTCGTGTTTGCAGGCCTCTGGGTTGCTGAGGGAGTCCTCTGAGCGCCTCCTCTCCCCCCCCTGTTCGACGACTGCTGGTAGCGGGAGGGGGCTGTCCAGTTTCCCTGGTAGCGATTTCGAGTCGTTGATGTTGGTTGTGCTGTGGAAGGAGCAGGAGTCTTTTGAGACCCTGTTGCTTTCTTGATTTGAAGTCCTTGTTTTTCTATGACTTTAGAGGCCTTGATCTTTTCGGACAGTTTACACCCAAAAAGTGATTCATCTCTTTCCACGTCTTGAATAATGGCAGTGAATGATTTGTCCAGTGCCGGTGTTATTAGGTTTATTCTAGACCTTGTTTCCATATAATGGAGATCTGAAAGTATGCGGCAAGCATCCGACAGTATTTTAACGGCCTCTACTTTGGTTTGCTTGTCTTCAGCGCCAGTGACGAGTATGTTCATGGCCCGGTTAATAGCTGTGATACCCAGACCCAACTGCTGTTGCTGGGCTTCTATTTTCTTGTCTCGGTTCTTAGTCGATTCGATAAGAGCCGCTGATATAGGTAATAGTGCGGACAACGGACGGCGTAGACTAGGGATGGGGTATCGATTATTCGTTTAAAAATCATTCGATTTACTATTTAAAAGTGCGAAGTTGCCTAGTAGGTTGAAAGTACTACATAGTGTACCTATCTATTTATATCTGAAAAATGAAGCTAAAGAAATATAATGCTGATAATACAAAATATTACAACACGATGGTTTAGTGGTAGCGGCCCCGCCTTATCATCCTAGGGTCGTGTGTTCAAACCCGGTCGTGGAATGCTAATGAATTTTTCTGTTTCAACAGTTTATGTGCGCTGTATCAGTACTCTCAAACGGTGAAGGAAAACATTGGGAAGAAACCGGCATGATGAGAACCTAGTGAGTTCGAAGGTATGTGTCAAGTGCACAAAAGGATTCTTCGAGGCGCACCTTAAAATCCTTTCACCACGCTGGTTCGAATGAACTAGTAACACGATTAGTAGTAGTGTACTTCTATAGGCTGATGATGATCTAGATAATAATAATAATAATCATTTATTCAAAAAGATTTAAGGAAAAATTACAACTACAGTGTTTTAAATGTTCTTAGATAAGAGATACACGAGAGCCTGAACTAAGTTATCCTGTGTTTCAGGCGGTTAGAGCACAAAGTATCCTAAATAACAAATAATCACATTAAAAAATAAAAATAATAAATCTACAAGGAATCTACATACGAGTAATTGGTTTAATCTTACTTATATTATAAATGTGAAAGTTTGTGAGTTTAGATGTTTGGATGTTTGGATGTTTGTGCCTCAATCACGCCTAAACAGCTGAACGGATTTGAATGAAACTTGGAATATACATAGTACATGTACTGGATTAACATATAGGCTATTTTTATTTGGGTACCACGCGAGCGAAGCCGCGGGCGGCAGCTAGTATAACATATTTTAATTAATAATTTTTAAGATCTAAGCTAAAGAATAAAGCTAAGCAAAATTTTATCCGAACACAATCAATAATTTCTCTGTATCCTCGTAGGACATGCTTTGCAAGGCGACCTTAAGGGTAGTTTTACATTTGTTTAAGTTTAGGGGATAAATGTTTACTAATGCATTAAGATGTTACTTCACTAGTGTGTCTCAGCCTTATTTGTATCGCGATAAGACCTCGTTGAGTTATGGCACGTAATTCGTACCCGTCCATTATTGTATTCATATGCCGTGTGAATTAAATAATTTGTGATGCCTTAGTTTATATTTATACTAGCTGTAACCCTCGACGTTGTCTGCGTGTTGGAAGATTTTTATTGAAATTATATTATCTGGGAGCGATATAGTTGACGTCAGGCAGGCGGCCGGTCATAAAACACCTTAGCCAAAACTCTTACAGTATGATCCAAGGATCATACTGTGCCGACCCCACATAGAGTGGGATAAGGGCAGGAAGATGATGATGATGATTATCTGGGAGCGCAAAAAGTCAATATCACGCGGCATTCTCAGGCGGCCACCCATCCAAATTGTGGCCGCGCATAACATTGCTTGACTCGTGGATCGCTCCGTGTTTTTTTTTTCATACAAACTTAATAATAATAATAACACCCAACAGTCACATACATAGTCCTGACCCTACACTAGGATTCCCTGTGTCGTGGGTATCAGAAACTACGAGTACCATGGTACCACAACACCCAGACCCGAAAGAAATATTTACAGAACATGCAAACATATCTTCCGCAGCGGGAATCGAACCCGCGCCTCTTGCGTCTCTGCCGAGCAATCGTCCGCCACGCCACCGAGGCCGTCAATCTTCCGATTTATAGGTCATTTACTGTAATTCCTTTCATAGTGCTTCCTTAGACCATAAGAGGAATATACCAACCCTCCGATTTATAATATATACCCTTTCATGTTTCTAAGACTTATGGTTTAAGCTGTGCCTCGATTGTCAGTCAGTCAGACAACTGTTTTATATATTTAAACTAGAAGTTAACCCGTAACAGCTAACGACTCCGGCTCTTGACTTACATCTATTAAACTAATTCTTATTTTGCGGGTTTGATTCCCGTTGCAGGAGAAATGTTTGCATGTTCTGCAAATATTTCTTCCGGGTCCGGGTGATGTAATATTATTATACGTATGTTTTAAAGAAAAAAAGGATGAAATTATTCTATCAACCATCTAGTACAAGCTTTGGTTAGTTTGGGGCTATGTTAAATGTCCACAAATATTTAATTTAATTAAGTCGTGTCAACGAAGCTGGTCTTCATCCATTTGTCCAGCAGAGACAGAGCAAGTATGTTTTTACTCTTTTATCATCTATAGTGGATGATTTATACAGCATCAGGAGGCAACTTTTACCTTCACAAACGGGACGCTGTAGTGCCCGGGACTAATTAAGATGGAGTAAGCTTGCCCAGCACCTATTCCATCCTCTCAACTTAGTCGGCCTTGTCCAAGGGAAAGACATGGTCAATACGCGCGGAGCTGAGTAAGCCGCGGGATTCCTCACGATGTTTTCCTTCACAGTTTGAGAGTACTGGTATAGCGCACATAAAGTTTTCGCTCAGAAAAATCCATTGGCACACGACCGGGTTTGAACCCACGACCTTAGGATCGGAAGGCGGGGTCACTACCAACTAGACCACCAGTGTTCTCACTACTTGCTTACCAGTGCTTTTATTACTTAACCAATTACAAAAAAGGAGAAGATTTTCTATTCGACTGTATTTTTATTCCTCAATCCAGCCATTTGTCAATTTGCTAACATTCGACACTCGTGATTCCATAAAAATACTGAAATATGTCCCATTTCATACCTAGCTACAATTCAGTGGCTTACGGTACAATTACGCCAAATCCGTTATCGGCCGAAGTATGGTCGGACGTTGTCGACCGAACTCGGCCGATCAAACTTCGATGAAATCGAAAAGACGAACGACTTACTTCAGCATACGTTTGATTCGATCGGCCGATTTCGGTCGATGACGTCCGACCATACTTCGGCTGATGATGGATTTGGTGTAATCATACCGTTAGCCGAGTCGCCATGCGATCGTGTCATCGCGCGATAAACGACACGTAATCGTAGAACTCGGCTATAAACCTAAATTGCCGCCTTAGTACTCGTTTCTAGAAAGTTTTAGGATGTAGGTTGATATAAAAAGTATCAACATATACTCAAAACATAGTAGTCTGTCTTAGTGCCCCGTGTGGTTTTAAATAATTCGCATTTAAATTTTTAGCCTTGTCAAGACACATTTAGAATTGTAGCGACGACGCGGGGTTAAAGATTAGGACTTTAATTGGATTTTTGGTAAATAATAAATTTCATATACGGTAGGTAAGGTACGTAACTGACGCAATTATTGTACTAATGCCACCCCTACCACATAGTAAGGGACAAGATCTGCTCAGATAGAATTGCAAAAATATTTTAAATACATACAACTTCATCATCTTCCTGCCCTTATCCCACTCTATGTGGGGTCGGCGTTTTGGCTAAGGTGTTTTATGGCCGGCCGGCTGCCTGACGTCAACCCTCCTTGGGACCACTTGCTTATTGTATCTCATCATGTTGGAGGATACTATCCCTTAGTCGACTTTTACGACATGCTCGGGGAGAGAAGTATATGGACTCATTCTATGTTTTTTCTTTACTCCCAGTCCAGCAGAGAAGTTTAAATACTTAGTAAACTTAGCACTCACTATCTCAGCATGTAGACGCTCGTAGCTGTGCTACGGAGGGTCTACGAGGCTGACATTCGTAGCGGCTAGTTCTTGTCCCATTCACCCATGCCGTAAGAAAGAACCTTTAAATACATACAACTTAGCAGTCACTATCTCAGCACATAGATAGACGCTAGTTGCAGTGCTACAGAGGCTCTACGAGGCTGATATTCGTAGCAGCAGGTAACTTGTCGAGCAACTACGAAATGCAAATAATGTATTTGCATATTTTGCATTAATTCTCTCGGGCTATCTTGTGATTCTAAAATATTTCGAAACATGCTTCCATCGTGTATTTACCTACGCGATAAAAAAGACTACCTAAGATTTTGATGAAACTTAGAATGTAGATTGTTTAGATTCTGGAATAACATATAAGCTAGTCTAATTTTCGAAAATTTACCTATATTCCTTTTCTAGCTAGCCTTTCATCTGTCCCACTTCTGAGCAAAGACCTCCCCCTCTTCTTCCACGCATATTATATGCCATAACTTTCTATACATAATCTTACGCTCATATCCATATTAGGGTAGGTAGTGCCACTAATAATCACAAGCAGTAAATCATAAGTTATTTATGAAAAATATCATTGTTTTCGTTACAATAACTTAGCACTTTATTTTGTACAATAATATTTATTGTAAATGTAAAGTATATTATGTCCCCAGTCGCCTTATCAACTTGCCATTTCACCAAAAAGCTGTGATTATAATTTATAACAACACTTAAATTATTTACGACGGAAAATAACGGTAATTGTAACTGTTACATTTAATTTCGGGAAATTAATACTGCGTGTAGTTCTCGAATGTTGGCATGGCACATTGTTCATGAGAGCTTTCCGCGGAATTCTGGTCTGAAATGTAATATGATCAGCCCATCGCCCAAATAGATGATTCACGTCTCGGGAAGAAAAGCAGCTGGATTCATTGTGTTTTTTTTTAACTCCCAGTCCAGCAGAGTAGTAATAATGAATATAATCAGTACAATAATAAATCTAATTTTATTTCTCGTTTGGAGGCAATGGTCTTCCGCGCTGATGAAAATGCCATTGTCCACGATGTGCCACATCAACCATTGACGACTATTACAACTTTACGAGCAATATAAAATTGCCATGAAATATGCCGTAATGTACAAATTGAGATTTTATCAACGTCCAATAAAAATGGTGTTACGAATTATTCGGAAATAAAATTCTGAGTGTTTAGTGACGCGTGCCGTGACATTGTAATGAAATGCGGGTAGTAATAGTTTTAACCGACTTCAAAAAAGGATGTACTATGTTCGACTATAATATGTCCTTTTTAATGTCACATGTTTTCTTCCACTTCCCTCAGCCTTCATCTCAGTATTCACTCCTTTCTTACTCATGTCATGTCATCTTTAATGCAATTCATCCATCTCTTCTTCAGTCCACCTCTACCATTGTATCCATCCACATTAACATGACTCTTCTCATCACATAATATTGATTGACATGCCCATACCATGCTAAACTATTACTTCTCAACTTCTCTGTGCTACTTGGTGCTACTTTCAAACTTCCTTTCCTTGTTTTAATGTATGTTGGCTGATTATGAATCTCCTGCTGAATTAAATTGCGAACAATTCACCTACAATTCGGACTACTATACAAAAACTTAAGGAATTGCGTTAGATCTGCTATGAATTCGGGAAATAAATTGCTATAGATAACTTGCTCAATGTGGCCATTTTAAACTTGCTGACCTGGACTTTTTCTAAAACATAACCGATGGGTAAATACGTATTATCATAATTCATATAACCATAATATGTGCTACTAGCTGTTGCCTGCGACTTCGTATGCGTGTAGTACATTATTTTGTTCTATAATCAATAGTTTTCGCAGCGCACGCCAAAACGCGCAGTTTTTGGGTTTTCTACCTTGGGTTACAATATTGCAATTTTCTTACGGATCCCTAATTTTTTGAAAATATATTATAGCCTATACTGGTCCCTGATAACGTAGCTTTCTATTGGTGCAAGAATTTTTGATATCGGTCCAGTAGTTTCGGAGCCTATTCGTTACAAACAAAAAATCTTTCCTCTTTATAATATTAGTATGATTTATAAATTCTAGTTTCATGTAAATTTAAACCCCACTATTCAATTACGACGTAAGGCCGATGTAGGCAGAGTTTCGGTTAGCAGTAAAATCGTCGTAAAATCTAGTATGTGCCGGCTGCATCGCGCCTCAGGGCTTACGAACTTATACGCACCAGCCGATTTGGTATAGGATTATCGTACCGAGATGTTGCACAAAAAAATTAAGTTATAAATAAATAAATAACACCTAACAGTCGCATACATAGTCCTGACCACACACTAGGATTCCCTGTCGTGGGTATCAGAAACTACGAGTACCATGGTACAACAACACCCAGACCCGGAAGAAATATTTGCAGATCGTGCATACATTTCTTCCGCAGCGGGAATCGAACCCGCGCCTCTTGCGTCTCCGCCGAGGTGTCGTTGGATTCGTCTAGAGAACGTGAGAGTCATAGATACAGATTCATCGTCATCATCATGGACGTGACATGAAAGCATTCAACCGGTCATTCACCCTTTAAGTCGGCTGCAAAGTCGGATGGTCTAGATACGACATTTTATACCCTCCACGTCGATAAAATAACCAAATAGTGTGTTGCGGAAAATCACATTCCTGAGTTTATTCGGTTTCGGCGTTCGACGTTCAGGTGATCTTCGGGGCGAGGTTCGAACTGAATGTTGTGGCCTTTGACCTATTAAACTGTACATTTTTTTGTGATGCTACTGGTTCTTTTATCGTTTTATCTAGAAGCGCTCGGCGAGCTGGCGAGTGCTCGTCTGAGACGTAAGAGGCGTGGATTCAATTATCGCTACGGGAGAAATATTTGTATGTTCTGCAAATATTTCTTCTGGGTCATGGTGTTGTATTATTATGTGTTTACAAAAAAAAAAAGTATATTATGTATTCTATCAGCCATCTGGTGCCCATAGTACAAGCTTTGCTTAGTTTGGAGCTAGATGGCGCTGATTATTTGTCGATGACCTTAGTCTAAGTGTTTGATCTCTGATTTGCAAACAACTGACGTGAGCCTTTTATTGCTTCGTTATTAATGACCATGATTTAAAAACTCATTGAAAAATTTACTGCCTTATCACCTGGTTGAAAAATTTTAAATAATAATTATTTTTCAATGATTCATAGCAGTTTACATTGACCGAAAAATGAATGAATCTACTCACATTGAAAAACAAAAACTTTAACCCAATCTTATTGCAACATTCTCAAAAGAATTGACATAATAAATTCCAAGTTAAATTACTATTCTGTCCAGTCGACAAACTACGTTAGCTAGTTTACTATAGTGGACTTACTTGCATCAACTAAGGTTAGAACAAAGCTGAAATAGGTATACTAGTTGCGCAGCCAAATGTCAACTTAACTCGGAGTTAATTTAACAAACTCCAAATACTCTTAGAACAGTATAAAATAGTACTATATATTCAATTGCAACCAAGCGATTTTAATAGAATAAACGAATCATGAATTCTATTCGCATATTTTTGTCTCTCAATCTAGTAAATTGACTTTCATTCTTGCTCCAATGCAAGCTGAATGCTGAAATGAATTATCGAACAATGAACTTATTTTAACTAGTACCTAAGTCGCCTGGATTTGTTTACTTTGGGGTCCTAAGTTATACATGTGGCATTGGACCACAAAACTAAGAAAACTCGAAGGCAAGCCTTTTCCCTACGACGGAATGATACAGGCTGATAACAGCAAAAAATCCTACTATATGTAAATGTGAAAGTTTGTGGTCATGTTTGTATGTTTTCGCACTTAAACAATTTCTTTTTTTCATACAAACTTCAACGTCCCGCTAAATACTTACTCTTGGTGCACTTCTACACCATGGAGGTATACACCCCCCAAGGTGTATTTAGGACTTGCGGCTTAGGCTCTGCGTTGAGTCAGTCAGTAAAGTAAGAGTTTTATATATTTAGATTTTGAAACATTTAATAGACTATCCTCGGAATACTCAAACGCATCTCAGAGTTGAGCACGTGTCAAGTGACGAGTTTTTGACAAATTTCATCAAAAACTGTCAAAAGACCGTGACTTGAAACGTGCTTAACTTTGAGTTGCGTTTGAGTATTAACTCGCGTATCAAACTCTCAAACTGAGTATGTTGCCATGTCTAGTGTATCATCCCCTGAATTAGAGGAAAATATTAAGCATTCCTCTCACGTCTAGTTGTGGTCTAGAGTCGGATGTCGTTGAACTTTGCTAGGGCTGGCGATCCTACCAATATTATAAACGCGAAAGTTTGTAAGTATGGATGTATAGGTGCATGGATGTTTGTTACTCTTTCACGCCTAACCCCCGAATACTCAAACGCGACTCAGAGTTGAGCACGTCTCAAGTCACGGTTTTTTTGACAGTTTTTGATGAAAATCTCTCTGAGACGCAAGAGGCGCGGGTTCTATACCCGCTGCGGTAGAAATGTTTTCATGTTCTGGAAATATTTAATTCGGGTATGTGTGGTTATTTACAAAAAATATATAAAAGTAAGTATTGTATCAGCCATCTGGTTCTCATGGTACAAGTTTTGTTTAATTTAGGGCTAGATAGTGCTGTGTAATATGTCCTCAAATATTTATTTACTATGCTACCTTAATATGGCTTAGTCAGCTCCGCACGTATTGACCATGTCTTTCCTGTGGACAAGGCCGACTAAGCTGAGAGGATGGAATAGGTGCTGGCAAGCCTACTCCATCTTAATTCGTCCCGGGCACTACAGCCTCCCGTTTGTGAAGGTAAAAAGTTGCCTCCTGACGCTGTATAAATCATCTATTATAGATGGTAAACGGCCTTAGTTTTTATGCTACCGTAATACTGCAAAGTATTACGGTAGCATAAAAACTAAGGTCGGTTTTTTTTTCTTTGAAATAAATAGTTGTTGTTCAAGTGGTAGCCCTGCAAAGAGTGGTGACCACAGCGCAGTGTGGGTTACAGTCAGCACGATGCTCTCAGTAAATGTAGCTAATGAATAAAGTAAGAAAAGTTCCTGCTCAACTCTACCCTGCTGTTCACTGTAAAAATGTTTATTGCATTGTTTGTTCACTATTTGGCGATAAGGATGTCAAAAACAACCGGTATTCAAAATAAAACAAATTGTTATTTGGGAATGAGATACGGGATGTTTATACAGGTGAATTTTAACAAACTACATACGTCGTTTAGTTTTCATTTTTAGGGTTCCGTACCCGAAGGGGGCCAACTAGACCCTGATACTAAACTTCCGCTGTCCGTCCGTCCGTCAGTCAGCGGGGTGTATCTCATGAGCCGCAACAGGTAGGGAGTTGAAATTTTCACAGATGGTGTATTTCTACTGTCGCTATAACAAAAATAATACTATTAAAGTGGGCCCCGTACAAGGAAAATTTTTTATACGACAGTTCGGAACCCTTCGTGTGCGGATTCGACTCGCACTTGACCGCTTTTTTTCCAATCACTCATCATCATAATTATCGTCATCTGAGCATAGTTCTCTTCATTTTTTTTGCCATCCATCATGGTCTTGTCCACCAACGGCCAACGAAACAGTGCGCGTGTTTCAAATCACCAAGTGTCAATATAAAAGGTAGTAGGAAACCCGTAACTTGAGCTCCAGACAAACATTTAGACCGAGTAAAATGCAGGTTTCTTTAACTCAACTGTTTCATGTTTTCTGAACAAAAGTACTTCTGGAACGCTTCGCGTAGTCCACATCTAGTTTTTAGTGTTCCGTACCCGAAGGGTGCAAAAAGACACGGTTACTAAGCCTCCTCTGTCCGTCCATCCGTCCGTCTGTCGAGAGCAGGTAGAGAGCTGCTATAACAACAAATCTTGCTAATCCTACTAATATTATAAACGCGAAAGTTTGTAAGTATGGATGTTTGTTACTCGTTCACGCCTAAACGGCTTAACAGATTTCAATGAAACTTGGAATATACATATTATGTGTGCCGGAATAACATATAGGCTGCTTTTTGTCCGGATACCAAGCGAGCGATGCCGCGGGCGAAAGCTAGTAATAAAAATAAAAAAGGGCGCCTCATACAAGAAACATAATGTTTATGTACGATGGTACGGAAACCTTCGTGTGCGAATTCGACTCGCACTTGACTGGTTTATTTTTTATTTTTTATGCAAGTTTCATCTTCCTGCTGCGTCCTTCAGAAGTTGAATTTCGGGAACTATTTTCTTACAGCACCATAAGAGGAATATACCCTCCCAGTTTCATGCTGCTAAAACTTATAGGTTGTTGGTTTGTTCTAAGTCAGACAGTTATGTAATAGTCTTATAATATTTCGATCATCTTAATTTACCAGCTTTTTAGTGGGTAGTATTTCCAAATAAACTATCACTTATCCAAACAGAATAGAGTGATTCCACAAATTGTTCGTATATGAAATTGTTTTTGATTAATAGAACGGCGTCCATTAAGTAAATTCAATTGGAATTGTACAAACGCAATATGAATTCGCTTTTAGTGTTATTGCCATTTTTTGTGCTCTAATACTTTGTAGATTGGGAACGATAAACCATTAGGGCGTGTTCACACAACGCCACAGTTTGCGGCTTACTGAGTTATCCTGCTAATATTATAAATGCGAAAGTTTGTGAGGAT
Organism: Scotopteryx bipunctaria; assembly: GCA_949320045.1. Classification (NCBI taxonomy): domain Eukaryota; kingdom Metazoa; phylum Arthropoda; class Insecta; order Lepidoptera; family Geometridae; genus Scotopteryx; species Scotopteryx bipunctaria. Next base: position 11,304,417 of record OX439441.1, read on the forward strand.
GAGATGTGACGATATATGTTTGTGCCTCAATCACGCCATAACGGCTCAACGGATTTATATAAACAACGGATAAAATGCTGGAATAACATATAGGCAACTATTTTAGAAATAAATAAATAATAAAAAGCGGTCATTCGCTCACTGTCTGAACAAGTACTTAATGTTTAATCAAAGTAATTTATTACGTAATGTGGTTAGCAACTTTAAAGTTTTTTTAGAAATTCAAAACTTTGAAAAACTTAAGTTATTTTTAATAATAATAAGAAGAAATGTGGATGGATTTAGATTTCCATTCCCTTCTGTATTCTCTGTCAATCATGTCAAAGATTACAGAAGGGATTGGAAGAAGATAACATGCTGTGCCGACCCCACATAGAGTGAGATGAGGGCAAGAAGATGATGATGAATAAAATAACCCACACAAAAAACATAAAACGCAGAGCCCATATTAAAAACTCTATTTGGTATGGGTTAATAAATGGTTGTATCCCCACCGCTGAAAATATTCATGATTTATCTGTTTAGTATAAGCAAAATATTTTATACTTTCAGTTCTATCCATAAAAAGGGTTTGATACATAATTTCAGTTTTACGACGCGAGTTTTTCATCAAAAACAACGTTAAACCGCTGTAAAACCAAACAATGTTTGCATAAAATGATAAGAGAAACAATTGGTGCTTGAACTACTTGAACTAAGGTGTTTCGCGGCCGCGAGGAAAAATACTCTACGTAAGCAAAGTTTTATCCTCACTGCCATTTATCCATAAAAATTTACCAAAGTTACGTTAAAACTCCCCATACGTATAGATTTTCTAAAGTTAAGGTCAAGGATGTCGGAATACGGATATTACTACTACTAATTATATCACTAGTTCTTTCGAGTCAGAGTGGTGAAAGCATTTAAAGTGCGCCTTAAAGGCTCCTTTCGTATACTTGACACATGTTTTTGAGCTTTCTACGATTCTACGAAATGCCAGTTCCCTCACGAAGTTTTCCTTTGCCGTTTAAGAGTACCGGTATACTTCAATACATTGCTCACTTGCATATTATTGCGTCACTGGTATATTAGAATGTGCTATGCTTCCCTTTCGGCCAGAATTTTATCTTACTCACAATTTTTCGTAATTTTCAATTTAAAATAAAAACTGTGTGACTGTGATTTGACTGACATTCGCTCCCCACTCCACCGAGGTCATCGGACTCAAATCCTCTCCAACTAGTAGTTTTAAGCCTTATGTTCATGGTTCATACCTTATCTTTTGTATCTACTTACAGTTACTAAAGTTATTCCTCTCAGGGCGTGGTTATATAAAAGTGCTTTACGACGTTTATATTCGTCGTTTCTGACGCCATGTTCGTGGATGATAAGCGTAGAGGTGTCTTCAAATAGGTGCTTCGGCAAGTTTTGTCTATCGATTTTAGTTATACTTTGCCATAAGGGCAAAGACCAAGGATCTCCGTTTGCGACATACTTATTTCGCTCCTCTAACATAAAAGTTGATTTGAACATCGTCCGTCATAATGCAATTATGTTTGTGACTTGTAAGGCCTATACGGAAAATTGTGTTATCCCTGTTGATGGAATAGGCAGAGAAGCACGTTGATGTCTTTTGAGATGGCGAGCCATTGAGGAAGGTATTGGCCATGTAGAGAGGATGAATGAAAAAAGATTAACGAAACAGGTGTATGAGGCGACTGTGACTGGTACCGTTGGAAGGGGAAGACCTAGGCATACGTACCTGGACCAAATTGACGACGTTTTGGAAAAGGGCCAGGTCAAGAGTACCCTAAACCGACGAGCATGTATGTCAGGATCGTATCAAATGGAGATCCGTGATCTCTGCCTACCCCTATGTGAAACTGGCGTGATATATATGCGTCAAACCATGTGCGGTCATGGGCAAACACGCCAACAAACAAAGTTTTCTTCCCACTTCCCATCCTCTGCCTTTTCTTCCCACATAGCCGGATCAATATAAAAAAGATCATGTCGCGTTTTGCACTGTCCTTAAATCGCAGCATCGGCCTGCCAACAGGTTTCTTGGCGTCGGTTATTTCCCCTAGGAGAGTTTTTCTAAACGAGAAGGGTCCATATTTCGCTCCATTCACTCTTATTACTTCTTCATGCATGCTCGTCGGTTGAGGGGTACTTTTGACCTAGCTTTGATCCAAAACCTCGCTGATTTTAATCAAAAGAATAAGATCTGTTACTTCTTGTGTCTCTAGTGCAGAACTAGTGTAGAATGAATAGTGTCCAAAGAAGATTCTTTGTTGCATTTGTTCTATGATACGCCTATCGGTACAATGTATTAAGTACCATGGCAGGTAGGTACACAATTTGCTAACCATGATTTCTCCCGCGGCGGGAACGAAACCCGCACCTCCCGCGTCTCAATCGGACTCACCCGCCACGCCACCGGGAATTAACTCGAGCTAAAACAATACTGGTATATTTCACCGAGTCATTTCGAGCAATTAAGTTCAGTTTGTCCATAAAAGCTAAATTCTCAGTAAGGGAAATGAAATGTTATAGCTGCGAATAGGGTCAAGTTAAGATGTCGATTGTCGATACGAATTTAAGAGGGTTTTTACAACCACTTACTATAAACTAGTACTCCATTGTCTGCCCATTAAAGGGAATTCGGTGCTAGTTTGACCGTTTTCATCTTAAAAAAGTCTTTGATAGATAAAAATACGGTAGATAACATTTTATGATTGGTCATGATATTACACCTTTTCTTTGTTCTCTTCAGTATCTGTTTTATTTACTACCAACTACATACTTCTTGTCACTTTTTTCGAACCTGTGAGGTGTCAAAATAGTTCGACCTACTTCACCATCACAGCTTGACTTTACTCACTGCTGGGCATATGCTTTTTTCTATGTCGTCCAGCACGGTTTTGTGCCAGTCTTGTTCAATGTGTCAAACACAACCCGCGGTTTTGACTATATATATCGTCTACCCATCTCGCTACATGAATATGGTATGGCTATAAGAATGTGGGTCAATCTTAGTCTCAGCTTAATTCAAATTAAAATTCACCGTAAAAAGTTCCAAATGTTTGCATATAAGCAATCAAAAGAAACAATTTATACACAATTTTCATGTTTGTTCCAATGTTAAGAATTCCGAGAATATAGGTTGAACCACTTTTAATTCAATGTACAGAATGAAATCCTAGTATTCGTAACAAGAGATCTGAACTTACTATCGTTCGTTTAAAAACCGTTTTATGTGCTCTTTACCTCCAATTATGGAATATTTGATATTCAGTTCAGTGTCGGAATTTATTAAAAAGGAAACTGTAAAGTGTTCAAAAACTTGTCGCTGGTAAAAACTGCAGTTGGAAAGTCTCGATAGTTCGAAGCTGGGGTTAGCCTCAAATTACTTCGTGATCGGAGTTGGAAATTTCTCTAATGCTGCTGCATCTTGCGTTTCATATTTAGTATGTTGATATGATTAGCTAAGAGCTAAAACGCTGAATTTCCTGGCCGAGCAGGCGACCAGCCAAAAGTAGTAATATAAAGCAAGAAAAGTTGGCATACTGTGTAAATTTGATATGAAAACTGACGTAAAAAAATATCATCAGTTCTTTTGAATGTCGCCGTGTTAAGCTAAATTCTCACTAAACTATGCTTGAATGTTCATTTTATTGATTATTTTTTTACCATTTGCCTAACTATCAACGCCATTATCTTTTCTTGATTAATACTTGGTACAATAAAACTCCAACTAACACGGAACGCAAAGTTTTTTCTACATTTTACTGCACATGTAAACATAAGAATTAGTTCTTACTGTATCAAGCTTCGTCGCAGACTGAATCTTCGCCCCTAAACCCGCCATGTTTCTTTTTCCTCCAAAGTACCATGCCCAAGATCAAATTATATTCTTTAAAAGGAAACTCAAGTGTTTTTATTAAATCAATTTCAATACTTAATAGTCAAATCAAATACTACCGGTCTCAAACAAAATTCTTAAATAATATCAATAAATGTTTTACAGGAAATACGTAAAATACTAATGAAAATTAAACCTAACACTGGTATGTTACATTTTATTAATTTTATACATATTAAAAATTGGCATAAAAAACCGTAGTTAAGTCTTGTTTCTTCAAGTTCGACAATAGGAAAACATCAGAGAAAAATAATTCTTCCTTTGATGTTTCAGCCGGCCTCTCTGGGAGTTATCATTATTCGTTCAGTTCAATTTGGTCGTTCCATTAATCTGAAACTAATTTATTAAATGGATCCGGGCAGATTGCTACATATTTCACCGTATTAGCGTAAGCAAGCGGGACAAGTTAAAGAATATTGGGTGGATGGCTCAGGTGCTTCCTTGGGGGCCTATTTTCGTTTGGGAACGCAATATTTGGCCTATATAGCTTTGGGAAGTTCATGGTTAATGTTATTTCCATGTAACGTACAAGTTTATGCTTAGTTATGGCCTATGGACTCCTGTGAGACAATTTCAGCACAATTTGGACCTTCGCACACAGAGTTTTTCGCAAATTTCGCTAGTGATTCTTGCCTCGACCGTCTGTCCGTCCGTCCGTCTGTCAGCGGGCTGTATCTCATGAACTGATGTGTAGATGTGACGATGTATGTTTGTGACTCAATCACGCCGTAACGGCTGAACGGATTCAAATGAAACTTGGAATATACATAATTAATATGTGTGCTGGAATAACATTAGGCTAATTTTTGTCCGGATATCACACGAGCGAAGCCACGGGTGAAAGCTAGTAAGTCATAAAGAAATACCTGCACGGGCTGTATCTCATGAACTGATGCGTGGATTTGACGATGTATGTATGTTTGTGACTCAATCACGCCGTAACGGCTGAACGGATTCAAATGAAACTTGGAATATACTATACATAGTATGTCTGCTGGAATAACATATAGGCAAATTTTTAGAGTATATATCACCCTGCACTCAGTAATGTCACTGACTACGTAGGCATGACTGTACGGACGCTCTAGCGTAGGAGTAGGCTTTCCCAGAACAATCTCAGCTTAGTCATAAGTAAATGTTGTTCAGTAAATGCAATTACCAACCGCTCATCGTTAATACCTCGGGTCGAAAAGCACAAAAATAGCCCGAACCGCACATGTTATCAGCCAGTGCATTTATTAACCTCGAAGGATCCCCGGTTATCGTGATTGGTTCACTCCATTCCCTTTGATGCGGTTGCTGGTATTGTGGAAAATTGTACAGTCAGCAACAAAAGTAGACAATCATTATGCACCCGTAGTATTCCACTGTAGGCTCAATTTTATTTTTTTAAATTTCTCTATCTCAAAATGACTATTGACAGAATATTACAAAGATTAGGTATAATACTAGTGTAGATATTAATATCCTAGGTGAACGTTTATGAGTACATAGACTCTTTAAGAACTTGTAGCATACATAATTTTTTTACCTATGTGCGATTGAATTTACAAAATAGAGTATTTATAATGTAATTTTGTATTGCATTTCATAAATTCAAAAACGATGAATTGCTTATGATAACTAACCATCATTAGTTTCGGCTTTTAAATAACATAAGATATAAAATAGGCTAAAGTTAAAATCAGAGCAAAATATTGCATTCAGTGGTTGCAATAATTAATCTGAAAAGTAAATCAACTTTTGATGCTATTTGTACTAAATGTATGTAGGTATATTATCACGCCCGTATCCCTAATGGGGTGGGCAGAGCCACCAGTAGTCTTAAGAAAACTTGCAGCCACTCCTGATTCAAAGTCCCAAGATGGATAATGGTGAACCATGGTGACAGGTTGGGATCAGATTGGATAGGATACTATCCCTTAGTCGACTTTTACGACGGGAGAGAATTACCTGGACGCATTCTATGTTTTTTTACTCCCAGTCCAGCAGAAAAGTAAATGATCTGTTTAAATAAAACGATTGTACTCGTAAAAGCGAATAACGCAGTAAAATATCAATCAGTGCGATTAAATGGTGCGCCAATAAACAGTATGCAAACAAAGAAACTTGCTTTTAATTAGTAGTTATTTTTGGAATAAAGACTTTCAAAGTTACACAATAGTTATTCTGTTTATGTGCGTCTGGGGAGATGGAGGGAAGATGAAGTTTGTGTAAAAAAGTATAAAAGTATGGTCCCAATCTTAAATTGATCGTAATCATACTATCTATCTAGTCGCGTCACTAGTGCCTGGGCTAGTTCTGAATGATTTAAAGTGCGCCTCAAAGGCTCCTTTTGTGCACTCACATATTTTCTAACTTTCTACGGCTCGCTGGTTTCCTCACGATGTTTTCTTTCACCTTGAGTATTGGTAAATTTTCGAACAGAAAAACTCATTGGTGCACGACTGGATTCGAACCCACGACCTTAGGATCGGAAGGCGGGGCTACCACTAGACCACCAGTGTTCTGTTTTAGTAATCATATTGAAATGTAAGTACTAAAACTCTATAAAGTAATGAGCTTTATATTAAATGCTGGACTGTGGTTGCTGGCCATTCAGTTAATTACACGTATACCAGAAAGCTGATTCCACTAGCAATTTGAGTTTCACATCTGATGCTCATTCATTTTATAACAAAAAACTAAGGCCTTTTACCATGTATAGTAAATAATTTCTACAGCGTCAGGAGGCAACTTTTACCTTCACAAACGGGACCCTATAGTGCCCGGGACGAATTAAGATGTTGTAGGCTTGCCCAGCACCTATTCCATCCTCTCAGCTTAGTCGGCCTTGTCCACAGGAAAGACATGGTCAATACGTGCGGAGCTGACTAAGCCGCGGGTTTCCTCACGATATTTTCCTTCACCGTTTAAGAGTACTAGTATAGCGTACATAATGTTTTTGCACAGAAAAATCCATTGGTTCACGACCGGATTTGAACCCACTACGATCAGAAGGAGGGGTCACAACCAACTAGACCACCAGTGCTTTTATTTACAACAAAACTCTCACATACATCGTTTTGACCCCATATTAGGATTTCCTATTTCGTGGGTATCAGAAACTACGAGTACCATGGTACCACAACACCCAGACCCGGAGGAAATATTTGCAGAACATGCAAACATTTCTCCCGTAGAATCAAACCAGCAGCGTCTCTCGAGTGTCAGCTGCGAGTTAACATAGAGAGCACTTATAATACTTACGTTCCTCGAAATTACGCAATGCTCTTTTGTAATACGATCTAAAAGCCACTGCCCACTGTTGCATTCCATACCCGGTATACACATATTATCACGCACGTATCCCTAATGGGGTGGGCATACCCATAAGTAATCGTGAGATAACTTTCAGCCACTCCAGATTCAAAGTCCCAAGATGGATATGGGGAACCATGGCGACAGGTGATCCCATCGCCCATATAGATGTCCATCATGTTGGAGAGGATACTATCCTTAGTTTACTTTTACGACATGCTCGGAGAGAGAAGCAGCTGGACGCATTCTATATTTTTTCTTTACTCGCAAACCAGTACAAAAGTAGTTCGCTTGTAAATTTTCTGCTGTTTGCCTTGATGGTGAGTCCGATTTTGGAACGGGCTTGTGAGCGGATACCCTTAAAATTTTTGTTGACGTCCAACCCAACTTTCAAGAAAAATACGCATTACAAAGTTGAACTGCAAAACGTCCCATTCCACGTCGTTCCATTTCCAAGAATTGCATGAGCAACAATTCTAATCCAAACTTATTCTTTCAAACTGTTTGCCGGCGGATATCAAAAACTGATTGCAAACTTCAACAATAAATAAATCTAAACAACTAGAAATGGGAATGGATTTTCGATAATTTGACTCACTTTCGAGTTTTAATTCACCTTCGCGAATCGTAGTAACTTGATAAGACCTATGCTTTGCCATCTATTTTTACATCGTAACCGCCTTATCACGACTTACGAATTTCAACCTTATAACCATAGCTTTAGAGTTCGTAATGGCCCGGCGATATAATGTGGTAGTTGAGAGGATTTGCGTCGTGTTTTCGCGTAGCGTGTAACACGCGAACCATGTTGCATAGACGAATAGCCGCATCGCGCTGATGTCGGCCAATATAGATTCTGTTATTCCGATATACGCAATTATAAACTTTTTGTTTGCATTTGTGTGGTCCTTAATTGGTTTTAATGCTGTGGATTGGTCAGTAATCTGCGATCATAGAGAGCATGCAATAAATTGGATAGCCGTTTTAAATCCGACCACCACTGCGCTGAAATGTAATCCGTGATGGTATTTTGATTTTAGATTAGCAACAAAGTTTAAGTAGCTTTTTTTGTGGACTCTTTTGTAACTTTACACGCGTAGTATCCGGATAAATAGTAGCCTATGCGTCATTCCAATCACGAACTACGTACCTACTTATATTCTAAATTTCATCCAAATGAGTGAGAACCTCACACACAAACTTTCGCATTTATAATATTCGTGTAATTTCTTAGGTTCGTAACAATATCTATTCTTGAGTGTATAAGCATATTTCTTCTATGCAATCTTTAGGGCCTGTTTCACCTCCTTCAAGTAAGGTGTCGAGTAAGATATTCGCGAGTTAAAGTAACCGGTACCTACAATGTCACTTTCACAACTTTCGAGTAGCGCTAATCATAGGATTAACCGTTGAAATTGACAGAAATTACTCGTAACTTTTATCTGCTAAGTAACGTTACTCAGGAATTAACTTATCAACACTTTACTTTATGTGCTCCATCTTAGACCACACTGTTACTTAACATCAGGTAGAGTGTGGTCAAACGCAAACCTATTTCGGTTAAAAAAAAAAAAAAGATGGTGAACGAAGTGCTTATAGTTCTAATTGGTCGTTGAACACAGAGTCTCTAAAAATAACAAAAGACATTTATCAAATGACTGACGACCTCAGTGGCGTGGCGGGCGAGCGCTCGGCTGAGACGCAAGAGGCGCGGGTTCGATTTCCGCTACGGGAGAAATGATTGTATGTTCTGCAAATATTTCTTCCGAATCTGGGTGTTGTAGTAGTATGTGTTTGCAAAAAAAAGTTTATATATGTATTCTATCAGCCATCTAGTCTGTACAAGTTTTCTTAGTTTGGGGCTAGATGGCGCAGTGTGAAATGTCCATAAATATTATTATTATTATTGTATTAAATATAGATGAAATAGAGTTCTCTAAATAAATGCATCTATCACGTCTTGACGCGGGAGATTAACAGCGATTTAACTGTTATTCTTATAGCAATTAGTGTGATTTAATTACAGTATCTTATCCAGCTGTCAAGACATTCATCTTCATCAGGGATCAGAAATAGATGAGATTGATTGATATGGGCATATACATGTGGGACGCCCTCTGGCTGGGTGGAATGACGATCTGCGAAAGGCTCAAGCCGAAGATAGGACGCAATGGCGCTCATTAGGGCAGGCCTATGTCCAGCAGTGGACTGCTATAGGCTGATGATGAGGAATATACAAGTTTAAGACGTCGGTGACTGGTAAAACACTTGGTACAGCTCGAACAGAAGTTTTCGTTATAAAAAACAAGTATTGGAATCGCTGATTCCCCTTTTAAATTTTGTCAAGCAAAACAAAGTCGCGATCACTCGTTGAGCAAAAAACATTAGTTTCGTCAGACTCAGCTGTAAGTAGAAGAAACTATCGCTCCAATTAATTAGATTGCTGAGTTCCACTTCCGTCCGTCTCGCCGATTCTAAAGCAGCACAGCCACTGTAGCAGAACGTGTTATACTATTCAGCATCTTTCTATATAATTCTACTGGTGGAGGTCTCTCATCAATGATGAAAAACGGGCCTATGTAGCTATATTTGAGCGGTCAAAGAAGAAGTATGTTGAGCGCATGTCACAATACAACTCAATAAAGAAAATAAATAAATAAATATTTGTGGACATTTCACACAGCGCCATCTAGCTCCAAACTAAGCAAAGCTTGTGCTATGGGAACCAGATGGCTGATACAATACTTTTAAACTTTTTTTTTTGTAAATACAATCTCATAATACTACAACACCCAGACCCGGAAGAAATATTTGCAGAACTTACAAACATTTTGCCCGTAGCGGGAATAAAACCCGCGCCTTTTGCGTTTCAGCCGAGCACACTCTCCAAAATGCACAAAACCAAACAAAACCCCAATTGTGCTGGCCCGTTCGCCTGCCTCGTCACATTAATATGAGTCATTGTCCACCGCCTGGCCCACATTCCCAAGACCAGCCCAGTTCACTCGGCAATCTAGCTGAGTTAGTGATGTGCACACGAAAACTACCTGTGCAATCTGTACATGACACGCGATGGAACTTTTTACTCGGACATTGGTTTTATCTTTTTTGAAATACTCCTGTGCATCGCCTAACGTTGATACTTCTTCGCTGGACTGAGAGTAAATAAAAAACAGAATGCGTCCAGCTGCTTCTCTCCCCGAACATGTCGTAAAAGTCGACTAAGGGATTCCTCTTCAACATGATGAGATACAATAAGCAAGTATTCCCAAGGAGGGTTGACGTCAGGCAGGCGGCCGGTCATAAAACACCTTAGCCAAAACTCTTACAGCATGATCCAAGGATTACGCTGTGCCGACCCCACATAGAGTGGGATAAGGGCAGGAAGATGATGATGTGAATTTGAAATGATTTTGTTTATTAAAAATGCGTTCGGTCGTCGCTTCGCTGACGAATAGAAAGTTGCCTTTATCCAACAGCCGATTTATAACAAGCATTAGCATACAGATTGGAAAGTTAGCGATAAGGCACCTTCCTTCATGGATCCAATGAGAAACTATAACCACTTTTGATGTCGGCTCCTGATTGCTGATTGAAATTACTGAATCGACTCTGAAACGTAACTGACGTAACTGACTTATTTGAGTTTGACGTAGAAAGGCTTAGTTTAAATGACAGAACTTCTACTACCTACTAGTCGTGTCACTAGTTCTTTCGAACCGGTGTGGTGAAAGGATTTTAAGTTTCAAACTTTTCAAAAAAAGTGGACACAAAGTCATAAAAAATCGTATATATATGGAAAATCGTATTAACACGACTGTAACCGCGGGGCTCGGCTAGTTATATATAATACACACGTATAAATAAAACTAGCCGAGCACCAAATTTTATTCAAAAATACAGGTAAAATTTGAAAGAAATACACGAAATTCCTTTAACAAAACCCTCTTCTTTTGCAATTTAAGTCTATCCTTTTGTACGAAATTCTTGGGGTCTGTACAGCGGTATTTCAAACACCGCAGCATTGCCAGTAAGGTAGATATTTAGTATATGTACTATGTAAGGTATTTATTTAGATTTCTGTCTGCGATGGCACGTCTTAAACGTTCCAATTCAAATAAATATATTAGAGATCGCAACGAAAAATCGCGTGTATGAGCGATATTTTTGATGTAATTGATCGTCACGATTTTTCAAATTGATCGAAGCGACGACGAATCGTTCTAAAGTCGTGTTCATATTACGTCCACAGATAACAAACTTCCAGTTGTCTTTCTGTACGCTTAGTATGAACGCTCGGTTTTAAATAGTATTGAACGCTATCTGATGGAACAGTAAGCCTGCAAACTGTGAACACGCTCTTAAATATTTTCGAACCCTGCGACTATCACGATATTGCGAAGCTTCTCGTTTTGCACCCATGTCTATCCTGTAAGTAAGTTTGTATGAGCTAGTGGTCAACTCTTGTGACGAAGTTTTTAGGCCTAAAGGCCCCCGTCATGGCTCAAGACCTAAAATCCGGGACTGACTATTTAACGAGCACAAAAACGCTCAGCTCGTAATGCCACTTGCGGTCACCTATCCCCATCCTGTAAAAAATTTGACACTAAAATTCATCTTAACCTGTACATCGTTCTGTACGTATCATACATCACCATCACCTGTATATATCATACATATATAGAATATATACATATACATACATACGTAGCTGCAGAGAAAATGAAGGTACTGTCTTCGTTCGCAGTTCAGTCAATTTTTCATGAATGTTTTTTTTATTTTGTGTTAATGTAATTTTCCTCTTTATATTTTGTGTGTTACTTAATATATCTTATCTTCATGATTGCTACTCTATGCGAATCAACATTTCGAACTAGAAAGGCAACTAAACTCCAAATGTTCCAAGTACCCCAGAAACTAACAGCATTCCTATCCTAACTTACTTCACCTTTAGAAACAGTCCCATTAAAGCAGTTCCCCGGCACCGATTTCTATTCATTACTAAACAATGTCTCGGCCCTTCTGAGTGTCCATTTCGTGCCTCCACTTGCCGCTAAAACAATTAGTGACTCGTTGGATCCCTTCCGAAGCTTTGATGGTGTCGTTTTGGGCCCGAGAAGATCTCAAGGGATTTGCTGTTCTGTTCGTTGAAGATTTGATATATGAATACTTTTGATGACATTTCTATAAGTATATAATGTATTCTGTTTGACGACCTCGGTGGCGTGGCGAGCGAGTGCTCGACTGAGACGCAAGAGGTGCGGGTTCGATTCCCGCTGCGGGAGATAGAAGGGCAGAAGGGCAGGTGATGTAAAAGATGATGATAATTATAAAGACACTGTATAAAGTCCCACTTTGTAAAAGGATTTTAAGCTAGTTTTGTAACTTCCATTTCACAGCGAAGATGTTTTCCAGCACTTAAAACTTCGATTGAAGATTTATTTTACTATAAACCGTAAATCGAATCGCGCGGTAAATAATGGTTGAATGCGTATCATTTTTAGCAGGTATGTGAATTTACGATATTTTAACGCGATAAAAAATGCGGAATCCTATGAACCAAATGGCGGAATTGCGGCGTGTAATTGACAAAACGTAAATGATAGCACCAGTAAATGACACTGTCGAAGCTCTGTCTCACGAATTTATATATATAAAACTTTTACGGTACCTACTGACTGACTATCAAAACATACTCTGAACCATAAGTCGTAAGATGAAGTTTGTTTACTTGTCTAATACTAGCTGGGTTTAGCTGGTTTTTATAAGATCCAATCTAAATGCTTATAAATGACGGAGTTGATAAAAGGGTATAGGATACCAAAACGATGCCATTGGCGCATTTATGAGGAGTCTATCGGCGATTCGAGAACTACAAAAACTGGCGCTAAGGGTATAATTTACGGTCACAACCGCACAGTACCACCTCACTGGTATTCCGTTAAATAAAACTCAATAAACCACAGAATTCCTACTAAAACCATGCCTGCGGTTCGCGCAGTTAAATAAATAGCTAACATATTTAAATATACATATTTTGCGTTCAACCAGTCGGCCAAATTAAAGTCAGTTACAGCCAATATTTTTAATAAACCGGGCAACCATTTCAGAATGAAACTATGCGTGAAGCATTCCGCATTTTACAATGGAGCAATATAAATAGTTCAGCATATTTGTTTTAAAATTCCAGTTCAGCTTTAGTAGTAAAAACTTTGATATATTTTTAGTGTTTTTACAAAGTGTAACGTAGTTCAGACTCACAACGTTGTCTGCGTGTTGTGGTACCATAGAACTCATCCGAATCCAAGTGTGGGTTCATAACTATGTATTTGTCTATTGGGTGTTATTTATTTAAACAAACTTTTGATAATCTGATATATCCAATTGTGCAACTGTCAAGAGTTGTTGCAAAATTGTCAGTAGAAGTCGATCAAAATATCAGTGCCGGCAAAATGGCTTCAATGGGTATTTAGAGTAACGTATCTGTTTCTATCACTATGTTGCTTTGTTATGTTCCGGCTTATCGGATACGGAAAATGAGAGGCACATGTCAGTTTTCAACTTTATTAATTCAAGAGTTTTGGGTTCTGTGTGGGAACCCATAAAATTGTAACTGATATTAAAACCGGTCAAGTGCGAGGCTAGTTCGCACACAAAGGGTCCCGTACCATTGTACATGTGCATTAATGTTTTTTATATGGGGCCCCTTTTTATTTTTATTCTTTGTTGTGATAGCGGCAACAGAAATACACCCTCTGCCTATTACGGTTCATGTACAGACGGACGGACAGCGGAGGCTTAGTAATAGGGTCCCGTTGGCATCCTTTGAGTACGTAAACTTTAAATTGACAATAGATACCCTCTTATATTCGCCTTAATATTCTTTAAAAAGAATTTGTCGAAGCTTTTGTTTTGGATTCAATTTATCCGATGATAAATTACTGCGACCGGTAAAGTTTTTTCATTTATCTTGGATTAGTGCGTCCCTACGGTCCTAAGTGTCTAAGCATCTGGATTTAAAGTAAGGCGGCTTTTTATGTAAACAGATTGATGGTATTTAAAGTGTTATTTATAATCTGAGCTAAAACTGTAAAATCTAGTACTTAAACATTAAAAAAGTAAGTTCGCACTAGCGGTGACCAACTCTTGGGACTGAGTTTTTAAGCCATCGTCATGGCTTAGCGACTTAAAGCTGTGACCGATAATCTAACGTGGACTGGATGTGTCCAGCCAAAGATAGGGGTGATAGCGTTCCTTAGGCGAGTTCTATGTCGAGCAGTGGACTGCTACAGGCTGATGATAATGATAAGATCAGTTATGAATGTCCTAGCAGTTTATCTAGAAAAAGTATGCACTGAAGTTCATAAAATTATTTACCTTTTTGAATAACTGACTAAGGCCTTTTACCATCTATAGTAGATGATTTATACAGCGTCAGGAGGCAACTTTTACCTTCACAAACGGGACGCTGTAGTGCCCGGGACGAATTAAGATGGAGTAGGCTTGCCCAGCACCTATTCCATCCTCTCAGCTTAGTCGGCCTTGTCCACAGGAAAGACATGGTCAATACGTGCGGAGCTGACTAAGCCGCGGGTTTCCTCACGATGTTTTCCTTCACCGTTTGAGAGTACTGGTATGGCGCACATAAATTTTTCGCACAGAAAAATCCATTGGTACACGACCGGGTTCGAACTCACGACCTTAGGATCGGAAGGCGGGGTCACTACCAACTAGACCACCAGTGCTCTTACAAGACACCAGTGAATAACCATATTTTTAATAACATTTTTCCGGAATAAATATGCTTATAAAGTATGTAGCACAGTTATTAGTGTGGCTATAAATCAGTATTACACTGCAATAAGTCGTGGCTGTCGAGAGAGGCAATAAGCGACTGCATGTACAAACTTGTTTAGAGAGCGTTGGAAAAATGCACGGTTTGTGAAGTTGAGCGATTGGTCTGGTAGTTTTCACGTCATTTTACTCGCAAATGATTTGTCGTTGTCGTTTTTGGTTTCAAGTTACTGAAAATACCAATTTTTGTTGTATGTTTCGTATGAGCTAGTGGCCAACTATTGATACGGGAGTTTTTAGGCCGCCTAAAGGCCTCCGTCATAGCTCAATTTGTTTTTCTGTTTGACCCTATTGTTATTATTGCTGTGTCTAATTTTTTGTGTTCTCTGTGCATTGTGTGCCAAATAAACGATTTCTATTTCTATAATATGACATAATGTTGAAACTAAATATCTTCAATTAGCATGAGCACGGCATTTATCATAATTTGTCTATTTTAGATTTTCCCAATATTTCAGCGCAGTATCACACGCTATGAATACTGCAGAATTGAATCTCAAAAACCCGCTTTCAGTCCATATTTTTTATACGCGCTGCAAAAATGTGGAACTCCCTGCCGGGGTCTGTATTTCCTGAAGAGTAATATGGGTGTCTTTAAATCGAGAATCAATAGGTTTCTTCTAGGTAAGCGTGCTTCATCTTAGACCACACTGTTACTTAACATCAGGCAGAGTGTGGCCAAACGCAAACCTATTTCGGTTAAAAAAATAGGATACTTACATGGCCTAAATAATAAACACATGTAATTGCCGCAATAGATTAGTTATGTAAGCTTGCAGTATACGGCGGGCTAGTTCGCGGTTCTGTCAGAGGGGAGAATGTGTGCCGGCGAGATAGCGGCCACGCATCACTGCGCGAGTTTCACGCGGACTTAGATATTACAGAAAAGCTTTCCTTCATATAATTCCTTGAAAGTTGTTGGTCTATTGAATCATTTTAAGGGTTTCGTAGCCGAAGGGTGCCGACTCTATTACTAAGCCTCTAAGACTAAGAACTAGTGTCTAGTCTAGTATGGGGACCCCCTTTTATATTTTATTTATTACTAGCTGCCGCTCGCGGCTTCGCTTGCGTGATACACGGATGAAAATAGACTATTATGTTAATCCAGCACACGTACTATGTATATCATGTTTCATTCAAATTCGTTCAGCCGTGATTGAGGCACAAACATACAAACATCCTCACAAACTTTCACATTTATAATCGATTATGTCAGTTCTAATGAAATTGTCAAGGCTTATAAATTAATCAATGTAAAAAAGACCACGGACCTCTGGGGAATTTCTGTTAGCGTCGTAAAACCATTGATAGACATAATTGCACCTGACCTAGCTATGATCTTCAATCAATGTATTGATTGTGGTGTGTTCCCTGATTTAATGAAACATAGTAAAATAACACCTCTCTTCAAATCTGGTAGTCATTCAGACCCTAGTAACTATCGTCCTATATCAGTACTACCGACCTTTAGCAAAATATTTGAAAAACTGATTCTAAAGCAACTTCAAGACCATTTTAACATAAATAACCTACTCGACAACAAACAATTCGGATTTATGAAGGGCCGTTCAACAACAGAGGCTGGTGTCGAGTTAATATCGCATATTTTCCATGCATGGGAAGAGTCTCGTGATGCTTTAGGGATTTTTTGTGATCTGTCAAAAGCATTCGATTGTGTCCATCATGAAACATTAATCAGGAAACTCCGACACTATGGGGTTAGGGGTTTTGCTCTTGACCTTCTCAGTTCCTATTTAAGTAACAGAATACAAAGAGTCGACGTTAATGGAAAACGTTCTCCAGGGTCAATAGTAACAATGGGTGTACCACAGGGATCAATATTAGGACCATTTCTATTTTTAGTTTATATTAATGATTTACCTAAACTTGTTAGGGATGATCATGAAATTGTATTGTTTGCAGATGACACCTCATTTTTATTTAAAATGAAACGACGCCAGGTTAATTTTGGCGAAGTAAACAATGCAATCTCCAAAGTCGTAGAATGGTTCGATGTAAATAACCTATTGCTAAATGAAAAGAAAACCAAATGTATAAGATTTATACTACCAAATGTTACACAAGTAAATTCTCATATAAAAATAAAAAATGAACATATAGATCTCGTGGACACTACTACTTTTTTGGGCATAACCTTAGATAAAAAGATTCAATGGGACCCACATATAGATAAATTGTCGAAGAGACTTAGTTCTGCGGCATATGCAGTCAAAAAAATACGTCTACTTACAGACGTAGATACAGCTAGACTAGTTTACTTCAGCTACTTCCATAGCATCATGGCATATGGCATTTTGTTGTGGGGGAGTGCTGCAGATATAAACACCGTATTTGTGTTGCAGAGGAGGGCTGTTCGAGCAGTTTATAACCTGGGTCCTAGGGAGTCATTACGTAATAAATTTAAAGAAATAAACATTATGACTGTTCCTTGTCAATATATTTACGAAAACTTGATGTACGTACATAAAAATGTTAGTAAGTTTAAGAAAAATAGTGATAATCATAGTGTTAATACTAGAAATAAGGATAAACTTGCTGTACCCACGATTAGGCTAGGTAAAGTTAATAAGTCATTTAAAGGGCAATGTGTACGCTTCTATAACAAAGTCCCAAGCGAGATGACAAATTTGTCAGTTAATAAATTCAAAACACTAATAAAACAAAAGTTGTATAAAAAAGCTTACTATAAAATATCCGATTATATAGAAGATAAAAATGCTTGGGACTGAATGCTCCAACTCCTTTTATAACATGATTGTAAAGGGATCATTTTCCAAAAAAATAGCCAAGCGTGGTTTCTTGCCTGTATCTTCCACGCCTGGTCGCGTTACGAACAGGTGTAAATGCAACGTAGATTTAAGACGTGTCCAAGTGATCCCAGTGATTTTATGGAATAAAAATTTTTGACTTTGACTTTGACTTTGAATGAGGGAGCGTTGGCGGGGCGATGCTCGATGCCTTTAAATTAGGGGAGTGTTAGAGGGCTTGGGACAAGGATGTCTGGAAATCTATGGTGGAGACCTATGCCGAAATGGGACGAAATATATAATACCCAATGATGCATGTTTTGATTATGACTATATATGAACTAACTTCTCTGCTGGACTGGGAGTAAAGAAATAACATAGAATGCGTCCACCTGCTTCTCTCCCCGAGCATGTCGTAAAAGTCGACTATGGGATAGTATCATCCAACATGATGAGATACAATAAGCAAGTATTCCCAAGGAAGATTGACGTCAGGCAGGCGGCCGGTCATAAAACACCTTAACCAAAACTGGTGCCGACCCCACATAGAGTGGGCAGGAAGATGATGATGATGCATGTTTTGATTATGCATAAAGACCCTAATCACATCTAGTGACCCTAAGCCAGTGTAACAGCACCACCTAGTTTACTCAGTCCTGCAGCTTTGGTAATTAAAACGCCTGTGTGTGTCAAATGATGTGTTGCACTGTTGTTTCAGGCCACCATTGTGACTTTATGCGGGAATTTTGCCTTGCGATGTAATTTATGAACAAGCCAGAATCACATCGAGCCAGTTACTGACTTAACAAAAGACAAGTCAGTACTGACCTGGCAATGATATCGTTTAAATATACAAACATTCATATTATCACGCTCGTATCCCTAACGGGGTGGACAGAGCCACAAGTAATCATAGCGAGCAGCAGCTGCGAGAGCAGCAGCTGAACGCACTCTATGCTTTTTCTTTACTCCCAGTCCAGCAGAGAAGTAATGTAATAATAAAATAGTAGATGGTCACAATTTATGCTGGCAAGTCTAGTGGTTAGCTTATACCAGTTCATGTTTTTCAGAGGTTTTATTACGTACGATTAAACCGCAAAATAGAGTCGATTCGGAGCCAAATTAAGCCATAATTAATAGTTATTCCTACCGTGCGATATTAAAACCGGTAGAGCTTGTCGCATAAATTGAACAAATATACTCTCGTTTTAACAATTTTAAGAAATAATTCAACCATTTATTTCAATGTGCTTTTGCATGGATTTATACAACTCCAATAAACGAAATTTTCGGTATCTCTACAATCAGGCAATTAATGGTAATTTTGTGTCAATAATTGCACTAAAAACAGGGTAAGAATACCCGATGAGCGCGTATTGAGAATGAAATGAGAGTGAATGAAGTGAAATCAGTACGCCAGGATCGTAGCAAATGGAGATCCGTAATCTCTGCCTACCCCAATGGGAAACAGGCGTGATTTTATGTATATATGTACAATGTACATATGTAATTGCACAAAAAATACTGGTATAAACATTCAAACAGTACTTGATTACAGTACTTTAAATACAAAAGTATTCGAAACTAAAAAACAAAACATAACTCCAAATACAAACAATGTTTGTGAAACGTAATAAGTCATCCCTTAACCCCATATAAATTCAGCCACCTTAAAAATTCACAAAACATGCTAAAACTATGTCTCTTGCCATTCATGAATAGTTAAAGACCCACGCTTGTAGACAAAACGCAACATTATAGCAGGAAGCAAAACGCAATATTACCATGAAGTGTAATTTTTTAGGTCATTAATGATTTATCGCCTGAACTAAGCGCTTCCGTGCTTCGAAGGCCATGTTAAATTGTCTGTCCCGGCTTTTACGTCGTTAAGCCATGACGGAGGCCTTTAGGCGGCCTAAAAACTCCGTCACAAGAGTTGACTACTAGCTCATACGAACTTACTTTTTTTATTTATCGCCTGAAATATTTTCCTCATTCAACGCAGTCGATTGAAAGTCGAATGATTAGCGATATCATATTTATTATAATCATCATCATCATCATCATCATCATCATCATCTAATAAGCGTCCAGTCTGTCTCACCCAGTCTTCGCAAGTAGCATTTCGTAGATTGACCTACCATTTCTTAAAAAGAACACGATTTTTGAAGATTGTTTAAAAGCTACCAGCCATTTTGTGATCCTTTCCGATAAATTAACCTACAACTGATCCGTACATCCATAATGCAAAGCATTAAACGGAGCTGTCTGTATAAACAAATGGCTAGTGAACGCAGTATGCATAGGAATTCATACAAATCAAATCACTACGATACGTGACTAAAAGCGTGTGGGCGTTTGTACACAGCCGACATTGAGACGTCGTCGACGTGTAATAATCAAAGTCAAAGTCAAAAATTTTTATTCCATAAAATCACTGGGATCACTTGGACACGTCTTAAATCTACGTTGCATTTACACCTGTTCGTAACGCGACCAGGCGTGGAAGATACAGGCAAGAAACCACGCTTGGCTATTTTTTTGGAAAATGATCCCTTTACAATCATGTTATAAAAGGAGTTGGAGCATTCAGTCCCAAGCATTTTTATCTTCTATATAATCGGATATTTTATAGTAAGCTTTTTTATAAAACTTTTGTTTTATTAGTGTTTCAACAATAATCGGGTTCAACAACCTATCACGCCCGCACATAAATAATTAAAAATAAATATTTGTGGACATTTCACACAGCGCCATCTAGCCCCAAACTAAGCAAAGCTTGTACTATGGGAACCAGACGACTGATTGAATACTTATAATATTTTTTTTTGTTGTAAATACATACTCATAATACATAATACCACAACACCCAGACCAGGAAGAAATATTTACAGAACATGCAACGTTTCTTCCGCAGCGGGAATCGAACCCGCGCCTCTTGCGTCTCTGTCGAGCAATCGCACGCCACGCTACCGAGGCCGTCAGTATAGCAGTCCACTGCTGGACATAGGTCTTCGGCTTGGCGCATCCAATCTCTGCCTTCGCTACGCTATCGATGGTCGTTTATCCAGCAACGGAAGTCATCGATACAAACCCGATGGTCCGGATCCACGTCGGCATTGAACCCCTCGTCCTCTGAATTCATGAGATTGAAAGAGTTGTCTGTCTGTTTCCGTTGGGCAAACGGTTCGTTTTGATGCTCGATTTTCCACATTTAGGCAGGTTATTGGGTTACCAGTTTTTCTCGGGGAAATGATAGTCGGTCTAAATGTGAGAATATCCCTTGTCCACTTTATGTGAGGTCGACACAAGAATACATGTTCTTCTTCCATTTCCCTCTGTCAGAAGTCATCTCAGCACTAAAAGTAAAGTAAGTTCGTATGGGCTAGTGGCCAACTCTTGTGACGGAGTTTTTAGGCCGCCTAAATTCCTCCATCATGGCTTAACGGTTTAAAAGCCGGGACCGAAAATGTAACGTGCCCGCCGAAGCACGGAATCGCTCAGCTCGTAATGCCATTTGCGGTTATGGACGATGTGCTGATCACCTGACACCATAGTTCACCATATCCATCTATGGGACTTGGAATCAGGAGTTGCTGCAAATTTTCTTATGATTACTTGTGGCTATGCTCACCCCGTTAGAATCACGAGCGTGATAATATTTATGTGGTATAAAATGAGCCCTTATATCCTGGAAAAGCGTGCGTTCAGACAGAGTAGATATAATGTCTTGATTAGGGTTCATAATCAAGACATGACTCTTGTTTTCATCAAACAGAGAGATAATATCTGAATTGAATGATAATTGTTTCATCCTTAAATTAAAAGCCGTATTTTTGTCTCCATTTGGGCCTTTGTATCTATATTTTGGAAGATGTCGCAATAAGCCACAATTTTCAGCCAAACTTCAACGTCTTTTGTATTTGTTTTTGACATCCGCGACAAATTCCCTAGTTGATAAAAACGTGTAGTGAGCTAAGGTCTCTCTCTGACCTCGGACCTGAATAGGTTTATTTTTGGATGAAATCTTGAGCAGTTGTGAACAGTTTGTGTTGCCCTTTTGCCGATATGAGACCCACTTCAACATCCATCACAAATTCATGCATAGTGTCAGGTAACATAGGATGAAAGCTTTAACATATTCATGTGTAGTATATCAGGTAGCATAGTGGAAGCTTGCTGACATGAGTAAGAAAGGAGTTAGCATTGAGATGACTTCTGAATTCTGACAGGGGGAAATGGAAGAGGAATACATGTTGTGCCGACCCCACGTAAAGTGGGATAAGGGCAGAGAAATGATGATGATAGTGGAATCTTGCTCCTATTTTGATAGCCTTTTTCCCTCCTCGTGACACTAGGACTGAAAAAGTTTACCAAAACACATCTCAGTATTTCATATTAAAGTAAAAGTAAAATAAAAGTCAGTTACTGTGTAACAGATGCTCACGCTGCATCTGTTACACAGTAACTGACTTTTACTGTGAGTTACAAAAAACCGGTCAAATGCGAGGCGAAATGTTTCTTGTATGGGGCCCCCTCTTATTTTTTTTATTTGTTGTTATAGCGGCAATGGAAATACACACTGTGAAAATTTCAACTCTCTACTGCTGTACCTCATGAACCGTAATGGTTCATGAGATACAGCCTGCTGACAGACGGACGGACGGACAGTGAAGGCTTATTAATAGGGTTCTGTTGGCACCCTTCGGGTACAAAACCCTAAACCTTGAATTTTACTACTCATTTCGCTAGTTTTGTTTCATATCAGTGTAGCTCATTCATTAAAATTAGTAAAATAATAGGAGCACTGGTGGACTAGTGGTAGTGACCCGCCTTCTGATCCTTAGGTCGTGTGTTCAAATCCACTCGTGTACCAATAGATGGTTCTGTTCGAAAAAAAAGTGCGCTATACCAGTACTCTCAAACGATGATGGAAAACATCGTAAGTAAACAGGCATATCGTAGAACATAAAAAGTTCAAAAATATTTGTCAAGTGCACGAAAGGAGCCTTTAAATTACAGCACTTTAAATCCTTTCACCATACTAGTTCGAAAAAACTAGTGCAGTTGTTTTATCGTCAAAAAAGATCCAGCCAAAAGAACTAAAAGCATTTTCAATAAGATATCAGTCAGCACTTATTTAGGAATCCCCTCATACCGCAATTAATTACCCAGCGGTGTATCAATTCCTATGTGTCCTAGTCATTTATGTATTAGATATGATGTCACATACGAACAAGTAATTTTATGATCTCGATATAACCCCCCATTTCATCTCGAACTTGGAGCAAAACATTGGCCACAGAAGAAGCAATAGATTTCATATGGAAACCTTTCACTTGAAACATGGGTTTAAAATTAAAAATTCGACCAGTTTCTAAGAGATTTTTCTGGTTCTGAAAATCAATTTTGTACACAGAAAACATGAAGAAATTTCTACCAGCAATACTTCTTTTTAATACCTCTAAGCTGGCACCCAAGCATACGACCCGCCTGATGGAAGGCAATTGGCGTGTCTTTGCAACACCAGGGATCAATCACGCATTGCCGACCCAAAAAACCTGCTTCTTTCTTGTTCATTCTTCTAGTTATTTCAGCAATAAAGCCTATTTTCTTACCCTTTTTATCCACTTGGTCATTGACTAGCCAAGGAAAGTAATAAGACTTGTAGTTAATTTTATGTCTTAATTAAAGCTACGACCACACTTATCGCGCGGTAAAAACAGTGTGGAGTCTGCGATAACCTCGTTCTAGACTTTACCACTTTTGTACTTAAAACTTAAAAAGCTTTCTTGATATTAAAAAGTTCATATCTTCCTTATTTTAAACCTGAAATCATAATCCACATCAGCTAAACACGAACATAGAAAGTAGGATGTACAACAGGAATTAATTAATTGCAGTTCGTCAGTCTCACTCTGAAGTCTGCTCTGTGAATGGTTGCGGAAGAACGTAAAAATGTACTAAAAACTTGCTTTTCTCAAAAACTTGCTGGCTTAACCTCCGAATACTCAAACGCGACTCAGAGTTATGCACGTCTCAAGTCACGGATTTTTGACAGTTTTTGATGAAAATCGCTAGTCACTTGAGACGTGCTCAACTCTGAGATGCGTTTGAGTATTCGGGGGTAAGAGACACAAAGATTGAGATTTGGGACTGCTCCTCATCAAATCGCAATTTTCAGAAGTGACATAGCCCATTCTTGGGGTAATTCAGGCTTAACGCAGCCAAAGTGGTCGTTATCGGTGATTTATTTGGTACCCTCACGGAAATGGAACTTGAACGGTTGGCCCAGGTGACTTTATTAACATACTTGTGTAGCCTGCGCTTTTTATTCAATTCCGTTTGCGGGCTGCCATTGATAAGTGGAATTGGGGAGTTTATTGGCGAAAGTTGAACGTTTTCGCGCAATTATTTAAGATTGAAATCCTCGGCTTACCTGTTTGAATTACTAATGTTTTTGTTGATCTTGGTTCTTATTGCATGTAAGAGGAAGTCAGTGACTGATAAATTGAGGAGCAATAGGCGTGGTATGGACATGTCATGAAAAGGGAAGAATGTCATGTGACGAGAAGAGTATTATATATGATTGTAAATGTATTTGTAGAAAGAGGTAAGCCAAAATAAAGATGGATGGACTGTGTGAAAAATTAGCAAGAAACGAGTGAGTGTTGAAATAACGCCGGCAGAGGAAAATAGAAGAAGCATAAAGTCCTACCGTCTATATGGTGGTCCCGGTGGCAGAGTCGCGAGAGGCGTGGGTTCAATTCTCGTTGCGATAGAAATGTTTGTATGTTCTGTAAATATTAATTGCGTGTCTGGGTGTAATATTATGTATGTACAAAACAAAAGTATATAAGTATTCTATTAGCTATCAGGTTCCCATAGTACAAGCTTTGCTTAGTTTGGGGCTAGATGGCGCTATGTGAAATGTACACAAATATTTATTTATATAATATATATGAAAATGAACAAAGTCAGGCTCTATTTTAAATTAATGAGTACGTAAACAATTCTGATATCATTGTTCGTGTGATATGTACTGAATTTAATTAATTCTAAACGTTTTGTCTGGGGAATACATTGGTGAGACTAAAATGTTCCGAGCCACTGGTTCTGTCTGGGTTTTGTTTTAGTTATGGTAGACTGAAAAAGGCTTTGTGGACGATAGATATTAAACTTTGGTTGGTTGGTCGCCAACATCAGCCTCTACCAACGTAGATGGGTAGCAGGCAAGCATGTGACAATTTGTGCCAACCAGCTTCTTCACAAGTTGGCGTTGGTAGCAGTTGGTAGTGGCTGGACCAATGCACAGACATTTCGAACGCACATTTTTAACGAACTACCCTAGTGTTAACAATTTATTTTTGATTTGTTCCCAGGACAAGACTAGCTTCCACCTCATGACTGACTATTATAATAAGGCCATTCTGAAGAAATCTAACAGAAATGCACTCTTTTCTTAGCTATTTCTGAAATAAAATTTCTTATGGAAATGTGTGTATTAGTAATTTTTTTTTAACCTTCTTTAACATGCCATCCAATTCATTTCGCTCTATATTAAAGTCATCTATCGCTTCTATAGTGTTAAATAATTCTACTTTAAAGGATCATTATTTCTACATAAAATTACCCAAAAAGGTCTCGGGCTAATGGTAACGAATTGACAATAATAAGGCTTCAAAATGCTTACGAAATTCTTCCCAAGCGCAGCACTCAGCTACGCCATTACAATGTGATTCCAAAGGCCCCCCCTCCATTACCCTTACTTTACCCCTCGTTACCCTAACCCCGGGTAAGACAATACGGAGCTTTAATTATTAACAATTAACAACAATACTGCCTTGTTAATACTATGTGGGTGCCAGGAATCCTTTTGTGTTCCGCTGATAGCAGCATGTCGGCGAAATTACGTATTGAATTGTGCTCTCATATTCACGTTTTAGTGGTTTTATGTGCAAACCAGTTTCGGGATGATAATTTTATCTTGTATATATAAAAGTCGTGTTAGTTACACCACTTATAACTCAAGAACGGCAGAACAGATTTGGGTGAAAATTGGTAGGGAGGTAGCTTAGAGCCAGGAGACGGACATAAGATACTTTTTATCCCGGAAAAAAAAAACAGAAAAATAAAATCAGAATTGCACCCGTGCGAAGCCGGGGCGCTTCGCTAGTTCTAATATAAATTCGAACTAATGTCGGATTGAAGAAAGAAGATAGCACAGCAAATACTGGATGCGTCTAGTCGAAGACCAGTATTAGATTTAATTTTTGTAAATACGTAATACTACAACACCCAGAGCAGGAAGGAATATTTGCAGAACATGCAAACATTTCTCTCGTAGCGGGAATCGAACCCTTGCGTCTCAGCCGAGCACTCGCCCGCCACGCCACCGAGGTCGACATCGAATGTTTGATAAGGCAGTTCATATTCCCACAACATTCACAGCCTTTTATTCCTATTATATCCCAGCGAATGTGAAGTTAACCTCAGTTTTCCGATTGCATTCTTATCTGCACGCCCGTAACTTATTGAATATCAACACTGTAGAGACAGTAGCACAACTCTTACCAATACACACACTGTGTTTGCTTAATATAAACACGGCACTGAGGCTTTTCTGACTTATTGGTGTATATTTGAAGTAATTTATTTTGGTTTTTTAATTATAAAATTAGTTAGCTCTTGACCTCAAAGTTTCAGAAAGAATAAATATAAATATTTGTGGACATTTCACACAGCGCCATCTAACCCCATACTAAGCAAAGCTTGTATTATGGTCATCAGATGACTGATAGAATACTTACGTATATTTTTTTGTAAATACATACTTATATAATACACACTACAACACCCAGATCCGGAAGAAATATTTGCAGAACATACAAACATTTCTCCCGTAGCGGGAATCGATCCCGCCACTCAGCCGAGCACTCGCTCGCCACGCCACTGAGGTCGTGAGCTTTCCCAGAAGGTATAAAATACTAAATAAAAAAGGAGAATAGTATAAGTAAAAATATACGATTTCAACACGAATGGGCAGCATTCACGAAATTGAGAACTTCTAAACATACATCAAATAAGTTCTGTCATTTACTTCAGATGGTGAGTGCAAGTGCACTCATCGTTAGAAGCTACTAGTGTAGATACATCTGTTGTGAGGTGAATTACTGGTTCCCATTATTACAGTGCCATCAACTGATATTGCACCTGCGTCGATATTGCATCCAAGCCTGCTAGTTACGCAATTTATAGGTATGGGGAAGAATTGTTTTAAAATGAAATTGTGAAACTCGATCACGTATTCGAATGCATCAAGTTTGAAACAGATGAACATTACATTATTGGCTCGGAAATGTTGGTTTGATAGTTTGGTATGTTGATTTGTTGCTATCGTAACTGTATTTTGTATCAACTGTCATTGTTCAGTGGAAGTTTTCTAACTATAAAATGTTATTAAGTAACAATAATATTCAGATACTTATTCGGTAATTTGATGTGTGTGGCTTTATTTAGGGTTCCGTACCCGTAGGGTGCCAACGGGACCCTGTTATTAAGTCTCCGCTGTCCGTCCGTCTGTCCGTTCGTCTGTCCGTCTGTCAACAGGCTTAATGAATAGAAAAGCCAGAAAAGACTTAGTGAGTTTGTGATGAGAGTTATGAATAATGATGTGGATGGATATAGAGGTAGAGGTAGGCCAAAGAAAAGGTGGATGGATTGTGTGAAAGAGGACATGGTTAAGAAAGGAGTGAGTACAGAGATAACGGCTGATAGAAAGGAATAGAAGAAACAATGAGAACATGCTGTGCCGACCCCACATAGAGGGGGAACCCGGGAGGTGAACTGGAAACCCGAATTAAAATCATGTCAGTAATTTCCTTGATTTCCTGTCTTTAAAAGCGGAAGCTAATTAATTAGACTGAGAGCTTGATCCCTGAGTTCGCGAGTTGAATTTAAATTAAATACAAACCAAACGTACCTGCACTTAATCTTGGTCATATGGTAGTTAGAGATACGCTACAAACAGATGTACTGGCTGCTTGGAAGACAAGCCGCCCTATCAGTACACAACAAAATTATACTTTATAAACAAGTCCTAATGCCAGTTTGGACTTATGGTATACAACTGTGGGGTTGTACCAAAAAAAGCAACATCCTTATAATCCAACGATTCCAAAATAAAGTACTCAGGGATATTGTGAACGCTCCCTGGTATGTAAGAAACGAAGACCTCCACCGGGACCTTAACATTGACTTCGTTGATAAAGTTATCAAGAAATACGCAGAAGCTCACGAAAAAAGACTTCATCGTCATGTGAACGTTGAGGCAATCCAGCTCCTTGATAACACAGACTTAGTGAGACGACTCAAACGAACTAAACCGTTCGAGTTAGTGTAGTGTAAAATAATATAAAGTGTAAGTGAATATTACAAACAATAAGAACACAAGAACAAAGTGTCTTCCCCTTAATAGAGACAGTAAGAAAAGTGCT
This sequence comes from Scotopteryx bipunctaria, assembly GCA_949320045.1. Taxonomy (NCBI): domain Eukaryota; kingdom Metazoa; phylum Arthropoda; class Insecta; order Lepidoptera; family Geometridae; genus Scotopteryx; species Scotopteryx bipunctaria. The sequence continues at coordinate 11,332,739 of OX439441.1, forward strand.
AGTGGACACATTCTTAGATATAATTTACTTTATAAAACTAGGTCAAAATCAAGTTACTAATTGGCCTTCTTGGCTAGATTGTAATAGTATTAGAGTACAATTAATTAATATTTTTAGTACACTAATTATAAAAAAAAAAAAAAAAAAATAGGTAGTCAACGGCACGTCCAATTTATTTTGGCACATGCACACATTTTTGTGTGATATAATGCGAACTATAATTAAATTGTAAGTAAACTTCCGCTCGTGGCTTCGTTCGCTTTGTACTCGTATAAAAGGTTACCTATATGTTATTCGAGCACACATACTGCCTATATTTTAAGTTTCAGTCTAAACCGTTCAGCTGTTACGACGTATATGACAGACAAACATCGTCATATCCTCACAAACTTTCACATTTATAATATACTAGCTGTTGCCCGCGACTTCGTATGCGTGTATTACATTATTTTGTTCTATAATCAATAGTTTTCGCAGCGCACGCCAAAAACTATTTTGGGTTTTCTACCTTGGGTCAATATTGCAATTTTGTTACGGATCCCTAATTTTTTGAAATTTTATTATAGCCTATACTGATGCCTGATAATGTAGCTTTCTATTGGTGAAATAATTTTTGAAATCGGTCCAGTAGTTTCGGAGCCTAATCGTTACAAACAAACAAAAAATCTTTCCTCGTAATAATATGTATTAGTATGAAGTAGGATAGTTATGATGACATTTTAATGAATTATGATAAAACATTCAGTTTTCATGATCCAATTAGTTCTAATCCAGAAATGAGTCGTCAAATTTATGACGCTTGTATTATTTAGAAATTAGTAAGTATAGGTATTTTATGCCGCTTGGATTATTTCTGTTTAACGTCGCATATTAACTATTATTTTACGACAAGTAATTATGTAACATTAATAACGCTTTGTTCCTAATTTAAATTCTTTTGATGATGAAATGTTAGTTTTACATAAATTTAATGATTTTTATGAGTGCATTGTACAACAGCTGTCTGTTCCAAAATAACTCAAATGGTAAACTCTAATAATTCTAAACTATCTAAAGTTGTTTATTTTTTGTAGTTAATTTATATATATTTTTTTTAATAAAATAAACATTAATATTGTTTTTTTTTTATGTTAATTTTAGAAACATTTCCACGGCGAAGCATAAAAAGGGTTATGGATTTTATCATCATGTTTCAAAACATTGATTCTAGATATTTTAATGAACACAGTTAATTTAGTTTTGAGTTTATCCATGTTCAAACAAAAGAGAAAATGCAATGCAAAATACTAAATGACCACTTAAATTAACAAATACATGCATTTTGCTAACACAACGCGACTCTAAATAAATGGAGAAATACCGTAAATGACTATACATTTAGCAATATTAAGTGCACACCACTATTACTCTACTTTGCCAAGTTGCTGGCTATAAGCGCTACCAGATACGAAAAGCTCTGTTTATCAACCAACTGAGTGGAACGTGGGGTCTTGTTATGTTGGTCGGCCAAGTCGCCCGTTGAGCCTTTAATGATGCTTTCGATTTCTTTGGCGAAGTATGAAATATTATGTTTTAGTTTCGATCTTGTGTAACTTTTTGGTTTACACTCGTGCTTGGGAAGTTAAGGGAAGTTATAGGGTTCTTTCAATTTGAGCGTTTGGTGTTGGACTGCTGTGTGCCGCAGGATAGTCGGACATTTTTTTATTTTTTTTTATGAACCTACATCGTCCCACTGCTGGGCAAATGTCTCCCCCAAACTCCGCCAATTATCTCTGTCCTTTGAGGTCCACCATTCTCTCTCGAAGGAGTCGGGATAGTCCAGCCAACGCTTTCTTGGCCGACCACAACTTCGCCTTCCGTTGGGCTGCCAGGATGTCACGGCATTCGCCCATCTGTCCGAAGGCATCCGACATGAACCATCTAAAAACCGATTTCGCCTAACTCAGGACTACAGACAGTCATCGAGAACTACCCGACATCTACAACAACAGCCTCTACAGCCTCCACCATTGATGATACTGGAACACTTCTGCCAACATAACAAAGTCCTTCTCCGGTACTTCAAGGAAGACTGGCTGAGGAAGGTCAAAGTCAAAGTCAATTTTTTTTATTAAATAAACTCACGGGGATCACTTGGACACGTCATAAATCTGTTGCATTTGCACCTGTTCGTAACGCGACCAAGCGGTAGGGTTAGCAGGGGCATAAATAAATATTTGTATGTAGAAATTTCACACAGCACCATCTAGCCCCAAACTAAGCAAAGGTTGTAAAGGTGAAGAAATATTTGCAGAACAGAAAAACATTTCTCCCGTGGTGGGAATCGAACCCGCGCCTCGCGTCTCAGCTGAGAACTCGTCCGCCACGTCACCGAGGTCGTAAATAATGCTTTATTATGCTTAATACACTCCATCGCGGGACGTAAGCAGATCTTTGTTCCCCACCAACAATTAGAATTAAAAAAGAATTTACCATTCAAATAAGGCGTTTAGCTTCTCAACTGAGTTCATCAAGTCACTGCTGAATGAAGGCGGGCGATGCACTTGTCTGCATTTTGGTAAGCTTATTCAAAATGTTTAAGCTTCAACTTCTTAGTACTAGATATATAACACCTAGACTTTACCTGTGCTTTCGCAGTCACGCATAAATCAATAGGGAATATGAATGAAGTAAATAGATAATGTTATGTCACTTTAACCCGTTACAGTATCAGCGCGTATCGCTTCAACCACAGAGTTGCCGCATAAATCAAAAACTTTTCATATGTCATTGAATACAGCATTGTGGCTCGTGATGGGTTGTGTAGTGTGACCATTACTCCTCATTTTGTATAATAAATCGTTATACATCCTATGTTGAAATTGTAAACATAATGTCAATGTCATTGTAATGCTGGCTGTCAGTATCGTTCAACTGACGTTCAGTTGCGGTTACTTCCGCCATGTCTGCTTTTGTCTCTCCTACAATTTGCAACTCAATAGAACGTGTTCAAGCTAAAAAGTCTTCTTTATTATCCTATTCATACTTTTTAAGGTTCCATAGTGCTCGATTACTTTTATTACGTTTGTTACGTAATCCGTGGAGTCTCCACATTCTGAGTTGTAATAAATAGAAATAAATAAATAAATATTTGTGGACATTTCACACAGCGCCATTTAGCCCCAAACTAAGCAAAGCTTGTACTATGGGCACCAGATGGCTGATAGAATACTTATATACTTTTTTTTAGTAAAAACATACCTTTATTCTATAACACCCAGACCCGGAAGAAATATTTGCAGAACATACAAACATTTCTCCTGTAGCGGGAATCGAACCCGCGCCTCTTGCGCCTCAGCTAAGCACTAGTCGGCCACACCACCGAGGTCGTCAAATAGATAGGATATGGTAAACCATGGTGACAGGTAATCAGCCCATCTCCTGTATGATGGTCCATCATGTTGGGAAGTATACTAAGCCTTAGTCGACTTTTACGACATGCTCGGGGAGAAAAGCAGCTGGACGCATTCTATGTTTTTTGTTTACTCCCAGTCCAGCAGAAAAGCACAATAGAGTGTACTTAATAGAGTTTTAAACGAGGTATTTATTAAAAATACCTTGAATACTCTGGACGCCCAGACGGTTCGGATTTCTAAAGAGAATTTTATGGCTTAATTTATTCTAAGCCGAATATTTTATAGAACGTTTGTGATTTTAACTGTTGTGGTGGATATTTAATGTGAGTGAATGAAGGAAAAAGGTATTTTAGTACAGTGATGATGATGTTAAAAATAACATCCCATTCTGTTAGCTAGGGACAATCGAATAAAACGAATCTTAACAATAAATTTAGCAACGTTTTACATACAGAATCTAAAAAGTTCGAAAACATTTGTCAAGTGCACGAAAGGACCCTTGTCACCACACTGGTTCGTAAGAACTGTAGACACGACTATTAGGTAGTACTTGCGTAGACCCGTTGTCCTCTACGCCGTAGACCTAGTTCTTTACGCCGTAGACGGTCTACGCTTTCTTTCCGAAAATTGTTCACCCTAGCTTGCCCAGAACTCTGGAACAGTATATTTACATCACTGGACGTTCCGTCGAGGTAAGCGAGATTTATCGTCGTCGTGACTGTAGCCAGAAACTGTTAACGTCATCTGTCAGTGTTGCTTTAGTTATGGTAAAAGGCTTTATATTACCACTAGCTTACACGCACGGCTTCATTCGCGTAGTTTAATTCGACACCCCATTTTACCTCATTTTGAAGCGTGGCGTAGCTTGCTTAGACGTTCTTGATTGATCGTGGAAGTTAAGCAACGGTTGGTGCGCGTTCACAATTGGGATGGGTGACTGCAAGTGGCATTACGAGCTGAACGCTACCGTGCTTGCACGAAGGCACGTTAAATTGTATGTCCCGGCTTTTTCGATGACGGAGGCCTTCAGGCGGCCTAAAAACTCTGTCACAAGAGCTGGCCACTAGCTCATACGAACTTACTTACCTCATTTTGAGGGTTATTTTGAAAAACTCTGAAACACTTTTAAACTTATTTTGCAATTATTGTATTCAGACCGAGTTTCAAGCAAATTTCACTATTCGTTCAAGAGTTCCATACAAACGTTTTCACCCCATTTCACCCGGGGTTGAATTTCGGAAATCCAGCCTTAGTGTGTTTAGCCTTAGTGGGTGGTTTTGCTATAAAAGAAAGCTACTTTCCAAATTTCGGGTTTCTAGCTTCAGTTGTGTACCCGTGCGTTGATTGTAAAAAAAATCATTCTGTTTTATATAAATCGATTTTTTTTTATTTCAGCTAATGCTATGATTATTTTGAATTAAGACGATTGATGATTATCAAAATTATTAGTTTAGGTTCTGTGAGAGATTGCTTGAAGGCAACCTTGTTACATCATAAATCTCATCTTGGCTCTTCCGGCTCAGATTGAGGTTAATTATAAAATAATAATAATAATTTCTATCATGTTAGAAAGGAATGTGATGAGAGTGAAGGAAGCAAAAGAAGTATGTCAGGATCGTAGCAAATGGCGATCCGTGATCTCTGCCTACCCCTATGGGAAACAGGCGTGATTTTATGTATGTATGTATGTATGTATGTATGTATGTTAGAAAGGATCCATAAGTCGTCTTTTACGACATGCTCGGGGAGAGAAGCAGCAAGACGCATTCTATGCTTTTTCTATACTTCCAGTCAAGCAGAGAAGTAATGTTTATCTATAGGTACTTCTAAAACCTTTATGAAGAACCTCAGTAACAAAATCAAGCCTCAATCGCCCAATTTCATTAGACTAATGCCACAGTTGCACCGCAAACTTGTCCCGGCCCAAAAACAATTAGATGGATCAATCTGACGCGCAGACAGACTTACATAGCATCAGATGCACATCAAAGCCGCCCCAATTTGACTGGCACAGCGGATAGTCGCTTAGCGCAGTAGAAATACTACGAGAACCTCATCACTGCTTCCTTTGAACCAGTAAGAAAGAATTAAAGCTCGCTTCAAAAAGGCTCCTACTAAAGTAAGTTCGTATGAGCTAGTGGTCAACTTTTGTGACGGAGTTTTTAGGCCGCCTAAAGGCCTCCGTCATGGCTTAACGACTTAAAAGCCGGGACCGATAATTTAACGCGCCCTCCGAAGCACGGAAACGCTCAGGCCCCTTATTCTCTATGACCAAACGATACTTGACAGCTTGCAACTTGTTTGTGACGCGACTTGTCACGTTTTTGCAATACAAAAAATTCATATAAAATACGATAACACGGTGATTCCACAAACATGCCCGCGTTTCGTTTTGTTTGGTCATAGTGAATAATGCCCCAGCTCGTAAGGCTCCCACTTATTCCCAGTTTTGCCTGCCGTGTGCGTTACCACTCATTTACAGATCTGTATTACCTACGCTTGTTAGTTATTTTATTAAAAAAACGTCATAATCTCTTCAAAACGACCCTTGTGGCGTGGCGGGCGAGTGCTCGACTGAGACACAAGAGGCACGGGTTCGATTTTCGCTGCGGGAGAAATGTTTGCATGCTCTGCGAATATTTTTCCGGGTCTGGGTGTTGTAGTATTAAGTATGTATTTACAAAAAAAGTATATAAGTAAGTGGTTCCCATAGTACAAGCTTTGCTTAATTTGGGGCTTGGTGTTGTGAGATGTGTCCTCAAATATTTATTATTATCATCTATTTATTTAAAACGGATCCCGGTATCAGGGGATACAACTCACAGTGATCAGGTTTTAATTTAATCTGATACCGGGATCGGTGGAGATAGTCCTGGTTAGCCGACTCCATCTATTTTAGAAGATTCTACTTTGATTTTTTAACCCAAAGACTATTTCAGGGGGCTACCAGTGCCATACCAAATAATTAATATGACGTGATTTTATTCACGCGTAGAAAACGCCAGTTACCTGTGGTGCTTTACGATGGCCCCAAGGAATTGTCGACATGTCGTAAAACCTAGAATGTTCGAAGACGTGCTGACGCACGCGCACCTTAATCTTTTCACCACACTGGTTCGAGAGACCTTGTTACATGAGTATTATTAATCATAGAAGTCAATTTTTCCTTTTTTAAAACGCCTAATTGAATACATAGTCGAACTCATCATCTTCCCGCCCTTATGCTCTAAGCCGGGTTGGCTTTTACTTTTTTTTACTTTATTTTAAATCTTTCCACCTCTAAATCCATCCACATTTATATGCATAACTTTTCTCGAAACATGACTTTTATCTCGCTAGCCTATTACTCCTCAATCTTTCTATCACTGGCGCTACTTTCAAATTTCCCCTGATATTACTAATTTCTTACCTTATTTATTTAATCATTTAATCATTAGAACGGTTTACCAATTACACTAATTAAATACAATAACTTACAAAATATATATATTAAATTAAAGATTCAATTTATAAAAAGATTATCTTATCCATTCTAGTCATACATCCATCTCAACATTCACATTTCAGATGTGTGTACTCGTCTTTCTTCCATCCCTTTGGTTGCCCAACACCCTACAGTACTACAGGTGCAAAGTCGAACTATTTTTGAAATTGCTATTTGCTACTGTTTGCAAACTCTTTATACTGTGCAGCGTGTTTGATTAATTAATGCTCAGCCATCTGACTCCCCCGAGTGGAATACTGAATCACATTGCATATCTTTTTCTGCCTCTTTGCGGTAGGGGAATTTGCTTTACGCATCCGACGTTTGAAAGTTCAATCAAATGCTTGCTGGCATGGCTGAGTTTTCTCATTTGGGAGTGTTTTTTTGAGTTTTAAGTAAGAAATGTTTTGTCTCAGCCATTATTGTTTCTACATTTGTGTTTTTGTCTTATTATTAGTTCGTTTGTTGTGTTTTTTTAAACGTTGTTGTTAGCTTGTAAACGAATTTGTTAGAAATCTTAAGTTCATTTACATTTGTAATACTTTTACATGTTTTGTTCATTCGTTACTTCTATGCTGGACTGGAAGTAAATAAAAAGCATGGAATGCCTTCAGCTGCTTCTCTCCCCGAGCATGTCGTGAAAGTCGACCTAGTATCCTCTCATAATTTATGTTTACTTGTAACTCTGCCCACCCCATTAGGGATACGGGCGTGATAATATAAATAAATAAAAAATAACGTATTTCAAAACTACTAATTTTCTCGTTGTGCCTAACGACCCCACCGGGAAGGGACAAGAAAATGACTACTTTATGGAATTTTGAAGAACCGACAACCGCTGGGGTAAACGAGTTGTTGAGTGGAGACCGCGACTCTGCAAACGTAATGTAGGACGCCCTCCGGCTAGCTGGAGTGACGATCTGCAAAGGCTGCTGGCAGAGACTGGATGCCTCAAGTCGAAGATAGGGCACAATGGTGCTCATGAGGGTAGGTCAAAATCCAGCAGTGTACTGCTAAAGGCTGATGATGATGATGAATTCCAATACATTCTTAGAAGCCATGTACCCTTTTATCGCAAAGAACTTGAATACAAACTAAAGCACAAAGTTCTATAAAGCTTTGCGGAAAGAGTCTTGGATGCAGTACTCTCTATCAGCGCTGTGTACTGGCACTTCGAATGTCTTAATTAAGAGTATGCGCCTGCAATGTGCCAGTTAGATCCGACCCGAAGTGGCATAAGTGGATTTCAGCTCGCTTTTAGGTTTAGCTTTTTGGAAGCTAGGCTTTGATTTGAGAAGGCTTTCATCGTCTATATACTAGATGATTTGTACAGCGTGATAAAGAGCACTGGTGCTAGGTCACCGGTCCACCTTTTCATCCTAAGGTCGTAGGTTCAAATCCGGTCGTGCAGCAATGGATTTTTCTGTTCGAAAAAATAATGTGCGCTATACCAGTACTCTCAAACGGTGATGGAAAATATCGTTAAGATACCGGCATGTCGTAGAAATGTGTAAATTACACGATACTTACTTATAATTCAAAGAAATAATAGTAAGAGGTATACAACGTTGTTGAACAAAACTTGTACCTTTTGTGTTAGTAAAATTCTGTATGAGTAAGTAGTAACATAATCTTCTCTGTTCAGACAATTAATATTTTGTTTTAATTGTTTCAGGTACAGACTTTTTTTGTGTGACAGCTGGATCTTCAAACCAATAAAAGAAACATAATTATAAGGTCAGAAAAATACCGCAACTACCCGCAAAAAGCACAAAAAATATTCTCAACATAATTTCCTAACCTCTCATTTGGTTGGGACAACATGTAAAAACAAAGAATATTATTGCTAAATTACGATCAATTCATGTTATCAAATCGAGTACCGAACCGGTGCAAGTAATCTCTTTATTCATAAGTAGCTTGGCATATTTCAATAGTGCTATAAATATAAAGACGGTCCGTGCCGCATTTGGCATTCGGATCACACCCTTTCGAGTAAACACGCAAATCCCATCGCGGCGGTTACGGACGAAATCATGCATTCAGATATTTACTGCATAAGCCGCTTACACATGCCTCTTACAGTCTATCTATGTATAAACCCCCGGCTCCCGATCCTAAGGTTGTGGGTTCTGTACTCACCAATGGATTTTTCTGTTTGAATAATTAATGTGCGTTCCAGTGCTCTCAAGCGATGAAGGAAAACATCGTGAAGAAATCCTCGGCTTAGTTCCGCACTTGACCATGACTTTCCTGTGGATAAGGCCGACTTTGGTGAGAGGATAGGATAGGTGCTGGGCAAGCCTACTCCATCTAAAATCAAAGGCAAAAGCCTATCTTATAGCTGTATAAATCATTTAGTATGTAGTTCTAGATCGTAAAGTTCTTAGTTTCTTAGTGGATGGACTTATAAAAGATGATTATGATTATGAAAGGAGAAGTACTGAGAGACCTGGTGAGTTCAAAAGGCCACTTTCTCTGATCTGTTGCTGAATTAAATTGCATACGATTTATCCACAATTCGGACCATTTTACGGAAACAGGAATCGTATAGGATTTGCTATAAAATCGAAAATTAATTGCCATAGATGAATTGCTCAAAGTGGCCTATTACCCCCGCGGAACTCAGTGGAAGAAGAAAATATGTTACGCCGACCCCACATAAAGTTATATAAAGGCAGGAAGATGATGATGTAGACCTGTTCAACACCTATAACTTTGTCTCAGCTAAAAATAGTAACTCAAAGTTATTTGAATATTTTTATCGATGACCAGCCCACGTGGGTAAAACCCGGATGAAAAGGAGCCTCCCTTCAATTCGGACCGGTCAGTTCTTATGGGATTTGCAGCTCACTCGGCTAAATAATGTATTACAAACTATACTTTACTTGTTAAACTTATTATTTTAGAATTTTCTTATCAATTTTCCTTAACTAGAACACCATTTAAAACATTACCCTGTCACAATCTAACGTAAACTACAAATAAGTTTCTTCTACAGGTAAGAAAGAAAGTATTCTCTTTATTAGATTCTCTTAGCAAAGTGAAATAACGAATTTTATAAAATGTTTAAATAAGAAAGTTTTTAGTCTTCACAATTGGTTCCTAATAAGTCTCATAGTATTTTGTAACTGGCTTTCGCCCACGGCTTTGCTCGCATGGTATCTGGTACAAAAAGTAGCCTATATGTTATTCTAGCACACATACTATCTGATCTGGCGTGATTGAGGCACAAACATACATCGTCACATCCACACCTTGGACGAATAAATCCTCTTAAACTTTCGCATTTATAATATTAGTAGGATAGTCTCCTAGAGTCACCCGCTCTGCTTAATTCCCTGTTCCAATATACTAATAACGAGAGACGGAGCGTTCATTACAATAGCAGCGCTTTTTTTCTCTCAAATTAGATGGTTCTTTTTAAAAGATAACTAAGTCTTTTTACCATCTTTTCTATATGATTTGTACAGCGTCAGGAGGCAACTTTTGCCTTAACTAGCGAGACGCTGTAGTGCCCGAAACGAATATAGATGGAGTAGGCTTGGTCAGTACCTATACAATCCTCTAAGCTTAGTTGGCCTTATCCACAGAAAAGACACGGTCAATACGTGCGGAGCTAACTAAGACGCGGGTTTTCTCATGTGTTCGTTTGAGAGTGCTGATATAGGACACATAAATTTTTCGAACTGAAAAGTCCATCGGCGCACGACCGTGTTTGAACCCGCAACTTTAGGATCAAAAGACGGAGGTCCTATCACTAGATCAACAGTGCCTCGACAGATAACAACGTTGCTATGGTAACGTATATTGAAACTGTTTAATATACTGTTTCGTAAGTCTCCTAAAGTCACCTACTCTGCTTTAATCTACGAACATTATCTGACGTATTTATTATGAGAAACTTGCCGCCGCCCGCGGCTTCGCTCGTGTGGTACCCGGATAAAACTATAGGCGGAATTCGTATGTGGTGCGGGCGAGCAGAACAGTCAATGTTTTTGTCAAGTTATTGGACATTGATCTGTTCAATACTGGTATTCCCAAAGCAAGGCGATGCCTAACTCTAATTTTTTTTTAACCCTAAAGTTAAACTTACTTACTTACTGTTTAGCTTAGTGATAAAATAGTTTGTTAAATTAGTGTTTACATTGAATAACTATTCTAGTACTATTAGTGATGACCTATAATTGGCTCACTGTTTCTATCATAGTAATTAGGGACATTTATTATAGCTGTTGGTTATATGAAAATAAATAAATAAAAAATAGCCTATATTTTAATCCAGTACATGTACTATGTATATTCCAAGTTTCATTCAAATCCGTTCAGCTGTTTAGGCGTGATTGAGGCACAAACATACAAACATCCACACAAACTTTCACATTTATAATATAGTAGAATGTGACACACAATCATATTACCAGAAGCAAACTGATCAATGTTGATTGATAGAGGTGTAAACCAATACATTGAGCGATGAATACATATTGGTAGAACTTGATTTGAATGTTGAATTCAACATGTAATAATTACTCAGTTAAAACGGTGCTCAAATAGAATCACATGAATATCAGTCCACACTCAAATATTGATAAATATACATTACAATATGCAGTAGGAAATATCATTCCAAAACTAATTATTTATCTAATTATTATTGTGACTTCTCTGCTGGACTGGGAGTAAAAGAAAGCACAGAATGCGTCCAGCTGCTTCTCTCCCCGAGCCATGTCGTAAAAGTCGACTAAGGGATAGTATCCCTGAGATACAGCCCGCTGACAGATAGACGGACAGCAGACGCTTAGTAGTACGGTCCCGTTGGCACCCTTCGGGTACGGATCCCTAAAAAGAGACGTATGGATTAGATGAATGATGATAAGAGTAAGAAAGGAGTTTACTCCACTCAGTATTCACACTCGAACGGTGAAGGAAACCATCGTGAGGAAACCGGCATATCGTAGAACATAAAAAGTTCGAAAACATGAGTCAAGTGCATGAAAGGAGGCTTTAATTCGCACTTTGAATGCTTTCACCACACTGGTTTGAAAGAACTAGTGACACGACTAGTAGCAGTATCATACTCGACGACTTCGGTGGCGTGGCGGGCGAGTGTTCGGGTGAGACGCAAGAGGCGCTGGTTCGATTCCCGCTACGGGAGAAATGTTTGTATGTTCTACAAATATTTTTTCGGGTCTGGGTGTTGTAGTATTATATAAATATATATTTACTATCAGCCATCTGGTTCCCATAGTACAAGCTTTGTTTAGTTTGGGTCTAGATGGCGCTGTGTGAAATGTCCACAAATATTTGTTAATTTATTTACCTACTAGCTACCCGCCCCGGGATAGACATATAACCATCGCGGACTTTTTATAGACCTTTTTAAGGTGTACACTATACTGTAGTACATTATTTTGATCTATCTCGTAAGGTTCAGCCAGCGTTCGCAATGTAAGCGCAAAAAATGTGCTTATTTACGACATCACATTAGAATCCTCTTAAATTATTAATGTTTCTCCACTATATTATACGTGTATTATACATATAAACCTTCCTCTTGAATTACTCTATCTATTAAAAAAAAGCGCATCAAAATCCGTTACGTAGTTTTAAAGATCTAAGCATACATAGAGACAGACAGCGGGAAGCGACTTTGTTTGGGATAGTGGCGGGATGATGATAAAGAGATGCTACTGATCTATATTTACCGTGACTGATCACATAGTTCTCAGAGCACGTCAGGTATTCGGAATACCGATCCGCTTCACTGCTCGGCTTGAACTGCCAACGATCGAATAGCGGTCGAGTGCTTGAAGTGGCTCCAGATCTTGTTTATTCTGCAGGACAGGCTAAAGCTTTATGTACAAACTCGACTGCTAACTCGGACTACTTGAATGCTACAACTCGATTGAAAACAATTCAATTCGATTCCACGTTTTTCTTTTGTTTTTTTTTATCGAGTTGTTCACAGATTGAAAATATCTGTGTTTATAAGAGTGAAATTGCTCTATAATAAATAAGTTAATGAATCTTTGTGGACATTTCACACAGCGCCATCTAGCCGCAAACTAAGCATAGTTTGTACTTTGGGAACTAGATGACTGATAGAATACTTATATACACATAAACACATGCTTATAATACATAATACAATACCCAGACTCGAAAGAAATATTTGCAGAACATACAAACATTTCTCCCGTATCGGGAATCGAACCCGTGCCTCTTGCGTCTCGCCGAACACTCGCCCGCCACGCCGCCGAGGTCGTAGGTCGTCAACGAACCATAATGGTGAGAGGTGATCAGCCCATCGCCCATATAGATGGTCCATCATGTTGGAGAGGATAATATCCCTTAGTCGACTTTTACAACATGCTCGGGAAAAGAAGCGGCTGGACGCATTCTATGCTTTTTTCAATTTCAATTTTTTTTTATTACGTGAGTTCAAATCCTCTATTGTTAAAAAAATTCTGATTGTGATTTTCTGTGTACGTTCATTGTTTGCGTATGTTAAGGTTCAATATAATTTCATTTTGCTTTGATATTACTTCCCGAGAAACTCTTGTAATACATACTAGTGCAAATAGTTGAAGGAAATTGCTGAGACTTGGTTGTTTAGGATCATATTGATAACACTAAGGTTATGCTACGGTAATTTATGCCGAGATCAAAGTTTAATTTTTCGCTCGGAAAAATCCATTCCACGACCGAATTTGAACCCTTAGGGTCAATAGGCGGGGTCACTACCAACTAAACTACCAGTGCTCTCATATTCTACAATACAATACCCTTGATTATTTGAGGATTCTGAACATTGATTGGAATTGTTATGTCAGCCGCATAAGGCAAAACCATTCTCTCCGATTCTAGTCCTAACTACTGCGTAATACGAACTGTCAATATACCTAAAGAGTAATTAACACAGGCTAATGTCTCGTCTGAAGCGTGTGTTTCATTAGACGCAATTAATTTACAGTAGAGCTATCTCTACCTTGCAATGCAATTTACACTCTATTTCGTAACCTGAAGGGTTATTTTCTTATCGCGTGTTTAAAACTTCGTAGAAAACCAGTAAGTTGGAACTATAAATTTGCGTCAGGGTGTTCATGAACTGTATTGCGATGGTGTAAGGTTGAAAATCGTTGAGCAGTCTCAACTTTCGTGATTGTCAAGACCTGTGGTTACGTCAAAATTTAAATAAAATAGATGGTGACACCGAGAGGGTGGGTTATGAAGGCCCTATTAATTATTACTAAAACCAGTATTGATTGTTTAGCTAAAGCCATTGGTTATGGTGAGACATCGTAAGTAAGGGTAATATAAAGGAACTGCCTAAAGGTAGAAGAAAAGGATAGCGCTAATTACAAACATTGGATGTGAAGAGGGATAGATACAAAGAGATGCTTCATTCATACAGCAGTACCACAAATATTGTGCGCCTCGTCAAACTTCGTGCTTTGTATGAAAACCGAATTTGACCGAATATGCAACTAATAATGATTGAATCAACCATTAAAAAAATAAGGATCTACATAATTATTGTAACATCTCTATATTACATAATCATCATCGCATTATAGAAGATAGACGAAAATTGCCGAAGCGCACAATGTTTGTGGTAGATACTACTGTACATATTGTCACGCCTTTATCCCTAATGGGGTGGCCAGAACCACAAGTTATCATGAGAAAACTTGCAGCCACTGCTGATTCAAAATCCCAAAATGGACATGGTGAGCCATGGAGACAGATTTGATATTCGTCAAGCATATTCAAAAAATTCAGATCTGGTCTCGCCCGTTCACGTTTGTTCCTCTGTATATTGCGCCACACACCACTAGGGAAAAGGAAAAATGGAGATTTCTCCATTATTAAGGGGAGGCCTACGCCATGGAGGCGACTACTGCGGAGATTGAAACCATTAAAAAAAAAGTGAAAATTATTGTTTTGTATTGTGTATTTATAAGTAGTAGAATAAAGGCTTTTTTATTTTTTTATTTATTTTCATTTTTTATATTGCGCCACATCTTTTTTGAATGCCATTAATGAGACGCATCTAACTGGTCACCTCTCGCTTTCATACCGAGGTATCCAACAATAAAACCAAATATTCATTTGATTGCGAAAGTTTTAACAAGCTACCTGTCAGCGCGTTTTTACAACCTGTCACAATTTATTAACTGGAAAACTTGGAGCAGGGAAGGGCGATTCGTGGCACGACCGCGAACAAGCGCGCTTTGGCACAAAGGGAGGATTTATCGCTGTTGTTCTTAGTACCATGGTACGTGCGTCATATAAAGTACAAGCTCGCGAATTTGTCTAGGTACTCTGAGAAAAACCGGGCAAGTGCGCGTCGAATTCGCATAAGAAAAGTTCATGTATGCCATGCCACCTATTATAGCACGATCTCTATAAAAATCAAACAAAAAATGCAAAACGAAGCACGTCTTATATATGACGACCATCATAATTTTTAATTTTATTATTATTTTTGCACAAATCAGTAAAGTTTAGATCGTTTTAAAGGGAATACACAAAAAATGTGAAAAAGGTCACTCGACCCATCCCAATTACTGCCCCCGCCTAGTATTGTTTAACTTATATGATCGATAAGATACTGTGTAAAAATTTCAACTCTACCTATATTACGTTTCATGAGATACAGCCTGCTGACCCACGTACGAACAGAGGAGGCTTACTAATAATATCTTTTTCATACATTCTTCTTCGCGAGACGTGTAAAAAAAAAGTAAAAGTAAAAAGTATTTATTCAAAATTACAAGTTTGTAAAATACATGGTTTGTGATCTCTCCTCTTAAGTCGTGTGACCTGTATTAGTTATTAGTTATTATTACGTGTGCTTTAGAATTTGAATTTTGACAAATTTCATCTTTCTTTTAGCACCGCTACACCATAAAATGAATATACCCTCCAAGTTTCAATCTACTACGACTTATTAGGCACTTAAGGACTGCATCGATAGCCAGGTAGTCAGTCAGTAGCGTACGACTATTATATTTTTAGATACTAGCTGCCGCCCGCGGCTTCCCTCGCGTGGTATCCGAATTAAAAATAGCCTATATGTTAATCCAGTACATGTACTATGTATATTCTAAGTTTCATTCAAATTCGTTCTGCCGTTCAGGCGTGATTGAGGCACAAACATCCAAACATCCAAACTCACAAACTTTCGCATTTATAATATAAGTAAGATATTGCTAATGCCAGCAGAAATACATTTTCCGTGACAAAGATCTACAATACTACACCTACAATGTGCATAATCTGAAACTAGTATTGTAGAGCACACATCAAAACACCTTGCTAAATTGCCTCGCTCGTAAACCGATGCAAGGGTTCTCTAAATAGTCTAGAATAATTCCCCCCTGTTCCTATTGCTGTCATCTCATTTGGTCGTAAACTAAGTATATGTCAGTATAGCTAGAACACCTCAATGTGATCTATAAAATACGCATAAAATCACCTCATAGCTATTCAGATCAAATATAAATGTTTAACGGGCACTCAAATGGTTGAAGTATTGACAGGTTCGTATTGAAGATCTAAGTCTTCTTAAATAAGTTCTCTTGTTTATTTCTAATGGCATAAGAAAATAATTTTCAGGCATGTCATCATACTGTTGTGCATATGCACCCTGTCACATATAGCGTCAATATTATGGTTCCCCTAGTAACGAGCCCAACTAAATTATAATTTTCGGTCAAATATGAAATGAAAAACCTATCTATCTATGTCCTTTTTAAATAAGTAGCTTTGATAATCGATTACGAACGTTAAAATATGTTTCATCTATGGGGCCCCCTTTTATGTTTTTATTGTTATTATTTATTGTTATAGCGGCAATAGAAAGATACACGCAGTGAAAATTTGAACTCGGTTACTGTTCATGAGGTACAGCCCGCTGACAGACGGACAGCGGAGGCTTAGTGGGGTTCCGTTGGCACCCTTCGGCTATGGAACCCTAAACAGGCTCGACCGTGAAGATTAATTAAGATTTATATTGCATAGGTGCATAGTGCCACTATTGGAATGCAAAATCTGTAGTTGAATGGAAATATACTGTCACGGTGAAGAAAATGGCATGTTGTAGAACCTAAAAAGTTTTAAAACATGTGTTGTGTGCTTAAGTGCACGAAAGGGGCCTTTGAGGCGCACGTTTAGTCCTCTGACTCTAATCACTAGTTCCAAAGAATTAGTCACACGAGTAGTGATGAAAATATCAAAGAATAACAAGTTGTAAATGGATTACTTGGCACAGGTGTCGTGTGCTTTTAAATTTAAAGTACCTTAATAGTTTCCACCTACTGACACCAAATGCACCGACATTAACGAGTAACGTCCACCGAACATATTCGGCTGCCGGTTCGATAATAAATTGAATCGAATCGCTGCTCCTTGCCAAGATCTAATTATATTAGCCTTTGTTGTGATGCGAAGCGAATCTATATTCAAATGGGTCGAATGACGCCGACGAAACCGGACTAACCATAACCGATCAATTACCGAAACTGAGCTCTATTATTTTTGCATAAATTTCAAATTCGCCTGAAATAAAATTTCCTGGAATAAAAAAAACACAAGTCGCTATTAATTGTCGCGCGTTCCGATCGTCGACAATTAATTTACTCGGCTATAAATTAAACTCGAGAGTGAAGAGACTGCCTAAGTAGGCCGGACACAGAATAAATAAAAAATAGTATTCAGAAGTTTCACTCGTTACTCAACCAATACTGTCCATTCTATAAAACAATATCGCGATTAAAATCGATTAGTTACAGCTCAATTATATCAACCTTTTAGTACACTATACGTACGATACATCATAAAGAATTTAAAACAATCTATTATCAAACTAAAATGAATTCAATCCCATAGAGACAAGGCTCATTTTGCATTGTAAGTCGATTAGCAGTGATTCCCTCGCCGGGAATAGAACGAGGAAGCGAGACGATGCGGTGGTGCAGCGATTATCTACGATCAAAAGCGCAAGTCTGTAACTAGCCTTAGATATATAGTTACCTAGCAAAATTCTTCCAGCTGCTTCTTTCCCCGAACATTGGAAGGCGAGCTACCACTAGACCACCAATGCTTTCGCCAGTCTTATCTTATAAAAGGAGATTTATTTTATTCCATCGATACCAATTAATCCGGAACCTAATAAAATAAATGAGCTTCAAAGTAAACTTTGCAAATTGGATGGTCTTATCCAAATTCTGTCGAACAGGCCCTTCCATATTCCGTCCACGCCTTAAATAGAACCTTTCAAGGTTTGTATTATTCATTCATCGGTATCACCAGAGTAGTATCGTAGTGTCCCATCTGATCCCTCACTGGGGTCACCAATACAAGTAATCGAGGCGTATAGAAGCATAAACCTGAAACCCAGCAGAGGATGAAGTCAAGTCGCCGATAATGACGATGATATGTTTCAACAGCCATTTTTTTAAGCGCTTGTGACGTAGTTTGCTTAGGCGTTCTTGATTAATCGTTGAAAGTTTAGCAACGATATGTGCGGTCACAAATTGGGATGAGTGACCGCAAGTGGTGTTCCGAGCTGAGCGCTTCCGTGCTTCGGAGGGCACGTTAAACAGTTGGTCCCGGCTTAAGTCGTTAAGCCATGACGGAGGCCTTTAGGCGGCATAAAAACTCCGTCACTAGAGTTGGCCACTAGCTCATACGAACATACATACAACAGCCATTTTTAAAACTGGAACTTGATCATACCACTTAGTTTTGTGAGTCAAAGTTGACAGATCCAAATATGATTGACACTTGACTCTTTGATGTAAGATCCATGATGGATATGGTGAACCATGGTGACAGGTGATCATCCCATCGCCCATATAGATTCATCATGTTGGAGAAGATACTCCACTTTGCCCACCCCTTTAGGGATACGGGCGTGATAATATGTATGTATGTATATAAGTTACTGGCCGTGTTCCTATAACCTTTCGGAGTGTCACTTCTACACGCTCTAGGATCTAGATCCTCTTATAAACGAGATGTCGAAACAAACTGGGTATTTCTATTTTGTGGATATTTTCCATTTTCCGTGCGGTGACAGATGGCGACACTGTCACATGAAGTGATGGAAATATATAAAACTAGCTGTGACCCGCAACGTTGTATTCGCAACAAAAAATCTATGGCAACAGCTAGAGGCCCTTACTCATAGCCCTGCAAGAAAAAGAGAGCTGCTGGCGACCCGATTGATATGAATGACATTGTCAATTATCAAAATTTTATAAATATCAATTTAACTGTCTTGGTTATATAAAAAAAAATAGAAGATCAGGTCAAAAACCTACTACAAATTCATTTCGTCTATGTCTTAATGAATTCTCAAAGTTTGTGAGTATGTTTGGATGTTTACGCCACAATCACGCCTAAACGCCTGAACGGGTTAGAATGAAACTTGGAGTATACACAGTACGTGTGCTGGATTAACACATAGGCTATTTTTCATCCGGGTAACACGCGAGCGAAGCCGCGGGCCGCAGCTAGTCTTATTATAAATGTGAAAGTTTGTGAGGATGTTTGGATGTTTGTGCTTCAATCACGCCTAAACGGCTGAACGGATTAGAATGAAACTTGAAATATACACTATACATGTGCTGGATTAACATATCGACACATGAACGCGATTTTGTCGTATCTCAAAATATTAAATTTTACAGCAATTAGTCGTGTGAACAGTAAAAAAACTAGGAAAATCAAGGGCGTATCATAAACTTTTTCATCGTAGAAAGACGAGACATAGACCATTCGACGCAGCTTTTTTTGCTTATCAACAATCAAGTTTTAAGTCATTTAGGCCATTTTTTGAGATACGACATTTCCGCTTTCTGCCGTCGATATAGGCTATTTTTATCCGGGTACCACGGGAGCGAAGCCGCGGGCGGCAGCTAGTTACAATATAAAAGAAAATCCAAAGCAGCGAGCCATCTAAATCATAAAATACTGATGTTTCGCCCTCATTAAATTTCATCCCTAGAGGTCCCAAGATCCATTCCACGATACGGACGCCATAATTTACATAAACGTCCATAGCATTCACCCTGGAACATTTCTAAGGTCTCACCCCAACCCGACCCAAGGACAGACGCCGAAGAGTCTAAATAAGTCTATTCTTTCAGATCAATTGAGATCGTTTACCCCCGAATACTCAAACGCGACTCAGAGTTATGCACGTCTCAAGTCACGGTTTTTTGACAGTTTTTGATGAAAATCTGTCAGAAACTCGTCACTTGAGACGTGCTCTGAGATGCGTTTGAGTATTCGGGGGTTAGACACATTGTTGACTTTTTTCGTTCTTTTTAGGATTCCGTAACGAAAGGGTGCCAACGGGATCCTAATACTAAGCCTCCGCTGTCCGTCCGCCTGTCAGCGGGCTGTATTTCATGAACCGTAATACAATGAGAGTTGAAATTTTCACGGAGTAGTATTTCTACTAAACTTTAACTATTTAAACTAAGCAAAGCTTGTACTATGGGCACCAGATGGCTGATAGAATACTTATTTACTTTTTGTGAATACATACTTATACTTATACTTATAATACATGACCTACAACACCCAGACCCGAAAGTAATATTTGCAGACCATACATACATTTCACCCGTAGCGGGAATCGAACCCGCGCCACTTGCATCTCAGCCGAGAACTCGCAAACAACCCCCTACTCTTTCGCCAAGCGCTCAAGATCAGTGCCAGCATCTACCATTTATCTTTGTCTCTATCTTTGAGATCTTTGGAATGCTCAAGAACAAACCGTTATATTTGCCTGCCATATTTTACTTTGGAAGATGCTTATTATTTTAGAGGGTCGTAATATTGTTTTGTGATAGAATCCATGATTACCCTTTCAAAGCCCATAGCTTGGATTTAACTCAACCCTAAGAATCCTAGTCAACTACCCTGGACTTCAGCTATTGCCCGGTTCCTATATTCAAATAACGGATGCCCGTAAGTATACTTATCGAGCGGGCTTTTTACACGTATGATGAGTTCATTGACAGTACACTACTAAAGCCGTTTAGTTAAGTGCTTATTCATTTATGTAATTGATTATGTATTTGTTTTTTACTTCCTTTTCTTTTGACTTATAATCTTACTTATATTACAAATGCGAAAGTTTGTGAGGATGTTTGGATATTTGTGCCTCAATCACGCCAAAACGGCTCAACGGATTTAAATGAAACTTGGAATATACATAGTACATGTACTGGATTAACATATAGGCTATTTTTTATCCGGGTACCACGTGAGCGAAGCCGCGAGCGGCAGCTAGTCTTATATATTATCAATAAATGACTATTATGACTATTACTATTATACTATAGCAACTTTGTTTTGATAGAAAAAGAATGGTGTTGAACCGAAATAGGTATTAAGATTTTTCATAGAGAGAATAATCAATTTATTATACATTATCATTATATTATACATATTATTATATACATTATCTGCTCTAATCATAGCGTTTTGTAGTTAGTCCAGTCTCTATGTAGCATTAAGTACCTACTGTATAGAGGTCGTGTCACTTGAAGAAAGAATTGAAAAACTTGAAGAATTGAAGTCTTCCATTCTTTCACAAGAATTGAAGACTTCTTTCGAACACTTGATTCACGTTTTCGAACTTTATTGTAAATGCTATATTACGTTGTAAAATTAAACGAAAAAAATAAAACCGGACAAGTGCGAGTCGAATTCGCAGGCCTCTGTCATGGCTTAGCGACTTAAAGCCAGGACCGACTGTTTAACGTGTCCTCCGAAACACGGAAGTGCTCAGTTCGTAATGCCACTTGCGGTCACCCATCCCAATTGTGACCGCGCACAACGTAGTTTAACTTTAAGGATCAATCAAGAAAAAGAAGATTGTTATTGCGGCAATAGAAATATATAATTCATAAAAATTTCAGCTCTACATATAACGGTTCATGTGTGTCCCGTTGGCACCCTAACGGAACCCTGAAAATGAGGTGATGTTGTCTGATGCTGTTTACTTAAAAAATAAATTACTTAAAAAAGATAAATAATTTCCGAACACTGGTGCCGTAATTTCAAAAACAAAAGTATTTTGTTTGTGTTTTACAAACAATCCGGATTATACTCGTACGTGCTTTAAATCAAAATTGTTCATTGTTTTTTTTGAATTATTTACAGGAAGCCAATGCAAAATTCATTAATAATTCAGCGTCATTTTAACGCGCTTTAAACAAACAACGTTTTTGAATGAATCGTGAAATAAATACAGAATTGGTTGGGAATTTATAGTTTTTGTTATAACCTTAAATATTTTAAAGGTGTTTAATGATTAATTAATTCTATTGATTATGTCATGACGATATAGCCTGGATGAGACTTGCAACGGACCGTGGAGAGTGGCAAAGTGTAATTCCAGGTCATAAACTATGTGTATTGCAAGTTTACAAATGGATTTAAAGTGCGTCTCAAAAGGTTCTTTCTTTCCCTTGACACATCTTTTCGAACTTTACAAAGATTTATATAAACACACAGACCAAATCAAAAATATCTTACTGTCTGAAAAATATTACACCTAGGGTTGATTTATTTATTTTAAAAAGTATTACTATGTATGTTCGTATGGCCAACTCTAGTGACGGAGTTTTTAGGCCGCCTAAAGGCCTCCGTCATGGCTTAACGACTTAAAAGCCGGGACCGACTGTTTAACGTGCCCTCCGAAGCACGGAAGCGCTCAGCTCGTAATGTCACTTGCGGTCAATCATCCCAATTTATGACCGCGCATATCGTTGCTTAACTTTAACGATCAATCAAGAACGCCTAAGCAAGCTACGCCACGTTTAAAAAAGTTTCAGTCCAATTTGTACACATAGGGTTCGGTACCATCGTATGTTTCTTGTATGCTGCTCCCTTTAATTTATTTTAATTTTTATTATTTTTTGTTATAGAGGCCATAGAAATACAGCCTGTGAAAACTTCAACTCTGTATCTATTACGGTTCATGAGATACAGCCCGCTGATAGACGGACGGACAGCGAAGGCTTAGTAATAGGATCCCGTTGGCACCTTTCGGGTACGGAACCCTAAAAAGTGCATTTATACGATGGTACGTAACCCTTCGTGTGCGAATTCGATTCTCTTGACCAGTATTTTTTTACAAGACGATGCCCATAAATAAAATCATAACTAAGGCCTTTTACCATCTATTGTAGATAATTTATACAGCGTCAGGAGGCAACTTTACCTTCACAGACGGGACGCTGTAGTGCCCGGGACGAATTAAGATGGAGTAGGCTTGCCCAGCTATTCCATCTTCTCAGCTTAGTCGGCCTTGTCCACAGGAAAGACATGGTCAATACGTGCGGAGCTGACTAAGCCGCGGGTTTCCTCACGATGTTTTCCTTCACCGTTTGAGAGTACTGGTATAGCACACATAAATTTTTCGCACAGAAAAATCCATTGTTACACGACCGGATTTGAACTCACGACCTTTTAGGATCGGAAGGCGGGGTCACTACCAACTAGACCACCAGTGCTCTCAAAAAAATCATAAATGTAAGTCAACAGCTCTCTCTGACTTACCGCGGCATTTTCAGTGTGTGTTATTTGCATCTATTTGAATGTAAGACAATTTTATCTGTCCTGTTGTTTTTGAATTTTAATGGCACGCTACCGCTTGTGTCTTTGTTAGAACGCTTTTAAGATATTGACACCGACTTATTGATGACGTACTGCCACTACTGGTCGTTTATTCAGTTCTTTCAAACCAGTGTGGTGAAAGGATTTAAAGTGCGCATAAAAGGTTCAAAGAATCTATACTGGCTTCTGCGCCTTCTATGGCCTCCCGTGAGCTATGGCCGTAAAATATATCTCAGAACTTTATCTAAAGCTACCTGCCGCCCGCGGCTTCGCTCGCGTGGTACCCGGATAAAAAATGGCCTATATGTTAATCCAGTACATGTATTATGTATATTCTAAGTTTCATTCAAATCCGTTTAGCCGTTTAGGCGTGATTGAGGCACAAACATCCACAACACACAAATAAACATACGACCTCTTTGGCAACCTCCAACGCATATGCCTGGTAAAAATTTCGAGGCGAATAGTAAAAGCTTACGCTACGATTACACCAAAGCATAGTCGGACGTTGTCTATGGAACTCGGCCGATCAAATCAAACATGCTAAAAGAAGATAGGGCGTACACTACAACCGACAACATCCATTCGATTCCATCGACATTTGATCGGCCGAGTTCGGTCGACGACGTCCGATTATACTTCGACCGTGATATGACGGTAACTGCTTGTTGAACGTTGAAAGTGTGTTTGAATGGAGTGCTTACTAGTGTTTTATTGCCTGTTGACAACAGTGAATACTCCCTTAGAAGTTTGTAATTGAATACATACATATATAAATTATCAGGCCCATATTCCTAACGAGGTGGGCAGAGACACAAGTAAACATAAATAACACGTTATATTACAGACCCGGAAGATATTTTTGCAGAACATGCAAACATTTATCTCACAGCGGGAATCAA
Source organism: Scotopteryx bipunctaria (assembly GCA_949320045.1). NCBI lineage: Eukaryota > Metazoa > Arthropoda > Insecta > Lepidoptera > Geometridae > Scotopteryx > Scotopteryx bipunctaria. The sequence continues at coordinate 11,357,167 of OX439441.1, forward strand.
ATCCGCACCTCTTGCGTCCCAGTCGAGCACACGCCCTCCACGCCACCGAGGTCGTCAAGATCTTATTTCTTTGTTTGAAAGTCACCAAATATTTATTTACCATCTTGTTTAAATATCGTAGCGCGTAGCAAGTACTGCCTGCTACGGCGTAGCACGTCTACGACAGATATATTTTTACTAGCTGACATTGTTTGTTATGTATTCCAAGAAGTCAACAAGTATTAAGTAACAAAAAACCCGACTGCGTAGAATTTAAGTAGCATAGTACATTTATTATGTTAGAGTCAGACCAAATAAAAGAAAAGACGGCGCGCCGCGAACAACAAAAGTGAATCCACACAAAACCGTGCTCCTGCAAGTAAACATACACGCTCCCACACACACCTACAGAAAAACCATGCTCATCGCTCTTAGTACGTAACGAGTCGTCGTCTAGTGAACTTAAAATTTAAAAATAGAATTATGCCTTCCTGTGTAGTGAAAACTTGTAAAAACAGCAGCAAATCACATAAAAAGTCACGGGATCACTTTTCACTTGTAAGTACTTCAAATAATATCGTTTCTTAATTATTATACTACGAATTTTAAGTTACTTGGAACACAAAACCTCAAAACCTGTGGAATCACACTAATTATAAATGAAAAAGTTTGTGTGTCGGTGTTTTTATTTCCACTCAACAACATAACGGCTGGACGGATTTGGATAAAAGGTAAAATACACAAAGTTAACATAAAATAACATAGGCTCAGTGGGGCGGCCCAGAATGGACTAGAATTGCAAAGGACAGAGAAATATGGAAGACCTTAAAGGAGGCCTTTGTCGAAAGACAACATAGTAAACAGTAATAAAGGCTTATTTTATTTAATTTAACATAGGCTATGAGATGGCGGGGTGAGTTGATACTTCTCTGCTGGACTGGGAGTAAAGAAAAAACAGAAAGCGTCCAGCTGCTTCACTTCCCGAGCATGTCGTAAAAGTCGACTAAGGGATGACTCCTACGAAGCCGCGGGCGGTAGCTAGTCTACTATAATTATTGTGACACTTAACATGTTTAGATTGAAACTTTTAATGTCTGTAAAGGAGTTGTTTTATGTGGTCTATGTACACCATACAGAAAAAAACACTGTGAAATTCGTAAAAATACTCAAACTCTAAATTTGAAGAATAAATTATTGCAAAGATTTTTTGCAATGGTAACATATTTTTCCTGGGCAGTATCTGCCACTGTCACAACGTATTTTGACAGTTTATGATTTTGACAGCTTTATCACGAACATTTCCATTCTACGCGAACGAAATGTGTTATTTTAGGAACATGCATTTAAGCAACCAGTGATCTTGGGTTGCTACCCTGAGACTACCAGTACTCTTATAAATATATCGATAAGAAATTTAATTTCACAACTGCCTACTTGAACAATCTTCAACTTTTGTTTCGTTTTTTTTTTTCTTGCGAATTCTCCGCCACTTGGAAAGAATCTTGGAATCGTATTTTTTGTGCTCGTTCAAACTTGTCGAGTAGTTGCGAAATGGCGAATCTTCTGAGAATTATTGATAATCATATAAACGCGAACTGCTCTGCTCCAGTGTCTGTTGTTTATTAATATGTGTACGTGTTTTTATACGGTCTCCATTGCTTATACTTTTCTTATTAAGGGATTTAGTTTAGATAATATAATAATTATGTAAGACTAGATGGTCGGGCACTAAAGCGTTCCGTAAGTGTATGCTATATAAATTATTTTGTATAAATGCGATAAAGGTCATAGTTTTGATGGCCGATAAATATTCATCATCATTATCATTCAAAGCCCGTTTTTGTCCACAACTGGGCATAGGCCTTACTTTAACAATATAAACATACACATACAACACGCCAGTATCCCATAAGGGTAGCCAGAGGCCATATACCTTAATTTTCTGACGGCCTCGGTTGCGTGGCGGGCGATTGCTAGGCGGAGACGCAAGAGGTGCGGGTTCGGTTCCCGCTGCGGAAGAAATGTTTGCATGTTCTGCAAATATTCCTTCCGGGTCTGGGTGTTGTGGTAATGGTACCACAACACCCAGACCCGGAAGAATCTACGACTACCATGGGGTAGTCGTAGTTTCTGATACCCACGACACAAGTCATCCAAGTGTGGGGTCAGGACTATTTATGTGACTGTTGGGTGTTATTTATTTATTTTATTTTATTTGCTATGGTCCTGAAACTTCATTCATTCTCATCGCATGCATTCTCGTCGGTGTAGAATACTCTTGACCAGGCCTTTCTCCAAAACGTATAAAACTGGTGCTATAAATGTGCCCGGTGACATGATGTCGGAAAGCAATTTATTTTGTTTGTCTGCTGAAACTAGACTGATTGGGAAGCTGGTGTCCGATATTACAAATGGGAGGACAAAGGTCCCTCCATCATACGCCAAGAAACTTTTGGAATGCTGTTTTTTTTACATTCATGATCCCTATTACTAAGCCTCCGCTGTCCGTCCGTCAGTCAGTCAGTCAGTCAGGTTAAGCTCTTTTATATAAATAGATATATTTTAATATCGTTAGGTTTTGGTAGAGTAATATACAAATTTTAAGACCAATATAATGTAACCCGAAACTTTTATGAATATGATATTCACATAACCCCATGTTAGGGGGATGTAAAATGTTAAACTTGAACGAATTCTGATTCGCAACTGGTTTATTAGATAAACTTATAAAACATGTAAATTATGATCTAGGTTAGATAATCGAGTTGACATTGAATGGTCATGTCTTGTCGAGTCTGCAGTTATTACCATGGTGGTACCATGGTACTCGTTGTTTCTGATACCCACGACACAGGGAATCCTAGTGTAGGGTCAGGACTATATAAGTGACTGTTGGGTGTTATTTGTTATTTATTTGTAAGATAGCTCGTATACCCCAGAATGTATCCTCAGTAACTCCTAATCCAAACTAATATTATAAATGTGAAAGTAACTCTGTCTATCTGTCTGTCTGTTACCTTTTCACGCCAAAACTGCTGAACAGATTTTGATGAAATTCGGCAAGGAGGTAGATGCTATCTCTGAAAAGGACACAGGCTACTTTTTGTTGCAAAAATAATCCTGAAAGGGGTGAAATCAACGGTGAAAGTTAGTATCGGAAGACCATCTTTATACAGAGGTTATCTTTATGCAATGTTGTACGCGGCCAAAACTTGGATGGGAGAATGCCGCGTGATGTTGACTTTTTGCGCTTCCAAATTGCGCATCAACGAATCTATTCCTCATATTTTTAATTATACTATCCCCATATTTTTATACTAACACGCAGATAACGTCGCGGGTTACAGCTAGTATTTAATAACACATTGTTCTTTCTACGTTGCAAACCCCATCAGAAACCAGTTACAGGAAAACTCGTAACATCGAAAACTACCCTTTCGAAATACTCTGGAGAGTTGTCTCGCTGCAAACGTATCTGAACGCACCCTAACAGGGGTAATCTAGATCTCGGTCTTACGACTCCCACGGGTCGGCTAGACCCAGTGTAACTGTAATGTACAGGTAGAGGGTTGATTTTGTAATGAATCCATTTTGTAGCCGGCTGTAAATTAGATGTGTTATGTTTTTGTTCTGGCATAGGCTTTGGGAGCCGCTGGGTATTATTTTAACATAGACACACGCAATAAAGAATAATACATGTGATTTACATGAGGGTTAAATAATATTTGGAACGCGACGCCATTATTCAGAGCGTATATGTAGACTGTGACGTCACGTAATAGTCTATGACAACAAAATTGTCAATGTCACCGAGTGTGTAGTTGTTTGGTGTTTTGTCTGTGAGTGATAGACCATGACGTCACACCACGCGCGCCAAAATGGCAGGCATGGAAAGTGCCCGTGTTGATTTGCTATTTTTAACTTGTTTTTTAATACCTTAAATTAGTTTTTTTTTGCGACGAAAATTGTTTTACTATTATATAGAAACGTTCCCTATTGGATGCAGCTACAGATTTTTCACGACTTTGTTCATATAAAATTCAAAAATTATTTATTTCGTATAATTTCTAGGATCACATTTGGACACGTCTTATGTCTACGTTGAATTTACAGTTCGTAACGCGACCAAGCGTGGTAGGAACCACGCTTGGGTACTTATTTCTTTTGAAAATTATTCCTTTACAATCTTCGTATCGTTATTGTCTCGACATGTTATCTAAACATGTGTCGTTTGCACAAAAGAAGCCTTTGAGGTGCACTTTAAATCCTTACAACACACTGCTTCGAATGAACTAGTGACATGAGTAGTAGTAGCACTGTCCTGGCACAAGAAAAAACATACATATAATGTACCATAAGAAAAAAGGCCTTTAGGCGGCCTAAAAACTCCGTCACTAGAGTTGGCCACTGGCTCATACGAACATACATACAATACCATAAGAAAACTTGCAGCCTCTCCTGTTTCAAAGTCCCAAGATGGATATGGTGAACCATGGTGACAGGTGATCAGTATAGATGGTTCATCATGTTGGAGAGGATACTATCCCTTAGTCGACTTTTACGACATGCTCGGGGAGAAAAACAGCTGGACACACATTCTATTTTTTTTTCTTTACTTCAAGTCAGGTAGAGAAGTATCCGGTTTAGTTATGAAACGAGATATTAGGCTTATCTTGTGTTTTAACCCTTCTGATCAGGGAATAGGTCACGACTTATCTTCTAGATCAGAAGATTCCCTCAAATCTTCAACGAAGATAATTTTGATGTTTGCGGTTCAGAGGCACGTCCAAATTTTATGGTACTTTTAAACGTTACCGTAACCGCTGCTTGCGTCAACCTGTGAAGAGAGTTGCTGAAGGATCAAGCTTGCCTGCTTCTTCACGTACGTTTGTCTTATCTTCTGTCTCTGTCTATGTTGGTAGATTGGCACTGACGATATCCAACGTTTAAAAGAACTTACGTTTAGAACATATCACTTGACGCAAATCAAACTAAAATAATAATAAATTGTGGAAATTTCACACAGCGCCATCTAGCCCCAAGCTAAGCAAAGCTACTATGGGCACCAGATGGCTGATAGAATACTTATATACTTTTTTTTCTAAATACATTGTAATACATAATACTACAATACCCGGACCCGGAAGAAATATTGGCAGAACATACAATCATTTCTCCCGTAGCGGGAATCGAACCCGCACCTCTTGCGTCTCAGCAGAGCACTCGCCCGCCACACCACAGAGTCAGTCAAATTGTACTTGACATTAAGCTTGAACTCATCGGATTTGATTCTCTTAAAATAGCGCATGAATCAATGGTGAGTGTAGGGGTGATAAGAGAACATATTCATCCCTACTATAAATAGAACTTCTATCTTCCGAGGAGCAGGTAAATTAGGTATATACGTCAGTGTTCCACATACTGAATATATAGTTGCACTTTAAAGTATTACATGTCTGAACCTAGCGAGCGGGGAATAACGACTGGCGACTCCACATACAAAAGTTACACGTCTGCTCGATTACTTAAATAAATAATAAATAAACAGTCACATACATAGTCCTCACCTCACACTAGGATTCCCTGTGTCGTGGGTATCAGAAACTAAAAGCATCATGGTACCACAACACCCAGACCCGGAAGAAATATTTGCAGAATATGCAAACATTTCTTCCGCAGCGGGAATCGAACCCGCGCCTCTTGTGTCTCTGTCGAGCAATCGCCCGCCCCGCCACCGAGGCCGCTACTTGTGGCTACATAGCCGCCACAATGGGCAACACTGAACTACGCGTGAGATGTTCCAATGCGATAAATAAAATAAAAAATACAATGGTAACTAGTGTTGGCGGGCCTAGCTCGATGCCGTCGAAATAGGATGTTGGGAGTAGACTTATTACAGAGAGATCTGGAAATCTGTCGGGGAGGCCTTTGCCCAGCTCTGGGACGGAATAGGTAAAAAAAAATACATACATACATACGTACATAAAATCACGCCTGTTTCCCATAGGGGTAGGCAGAGATCACGGATCGCCATTTGCTACGATCCTGACATACTTATTTTGCTTCCTTCACTCTCATCACAAAAAAAAATAAAAAACAAAAAATAGGATCTTTTAATTATCATTATGTTTCAATAATATTTGTGCATACAAACATGTAACCAGACTTGTTCGGGAAAGCGTGGAAATGCTTTTTAAAAAACATAAAATTAATTTAAATTAGAATTATTCAATGTCTAATACAGTCATTGGTTTAAAACAGAATGAATAAAGTCTAGACTAACTCTACGAGGAATCAAGTTGCAACATCAGCAAATCGACACTTCTGTGTGGCCTGATATTGCGTGGGTGTCTCATGTGTAATGCACCTTATTGTGCTTGGTCAGCTATAAAAACAGCGAGTGGTTGATATAGGCCACGTAACTATCTAGAAAGCAAAAATCCCGAGGTGGGTTTTTTTTCTGGTAGGCAATGTAACTATCAAGAAAGCAAAAATCCCGAGGTGGGTTTTTTCTGGTAGACAATGTAACTATCTAGAAAGCAAAAATCCCGAGGTGGGTCTTTTTCTGGTAGGCAATGGAACTATCAAGAAAGCAAAAATCCCGAGGTGGGTTTTTTCTGGTAGGCAATGTAACTATCAAGAAAGCAAAAATCCCGAGGTGGGTTTTTTTCTGGTAGACAATGTAAATATCTAGAAAGCAAAAATCCCGAGGTGGGTCTTTTTCTGGTAGGCAATGGAACTATCAAGAAAGCAAAAATCCCGAGGTGGGTTTTTTCTGGTAGGCAATGTAACTATCAAGAAAGCAAAAATCCCGAGGTGGGTTTTTTTTCTGGTAGGCAAAGTGACTATCAAGAAAGCAAAAATCCCGAGGTGGTTTTTTTTGCCTTCAATTGAATTTAGCCTTGAACCGTCGAGCAAACATGAACAATACACCTCGCATCCGTTCAATGTAAATATTTGACTGTAGAGTTACAACGCGGAATCCCGACGTAACTGGATAATTCAGGGCCGGCCTACACGCACACGATGCGTTGCGGCGCGATATCTCTAAAGACCGCATATTGGCACACGGAGCTTGGGGCATCGGCGTAACGCTTCTACAGCGGTAGGACGAACAGTTGTCTAACAAGAATAACTACAACTTATATTAACATATTTCTATATATTCTATATAATGTATGTATTCTGTATTTATTTTTCTCATTCTTATTTTATTTTTATATAAGTAATAAATGTAACCACACCGGTTTGCCCCTTCTATGTTTTTGTTCCATCCAATCCATCCTAGGTTGCCTGGAAGAGATCGCTTTTAGCGATAAGGCCGCCCTTTGTTTTTACCATAATTTTTGTCTATTTTGAAAGTTTAATGTTGTGCGGTAAGCAATAAAGTGTTATCTATCTATCTACAACAATTTACCAACACTGGTGGTCTAGTTGGTAGTGACCCCGCCTTCCGATCCTAAGGTCGTGGGTTGTACCAATGGATTTTTCTGTGTAAAAAATTTATGTGCACTTTACCAGTACTCTCAAACGGTGAAGGAAAACATCGTGAGGAAACCCGCGGCTTAGTCAGCTCCGCTCGTATTGACCATGTCTTTCCTGTAGACAAGGCCGACTAAGCTGAGAGGATGGAATAGGTGCTGGGCAAGCCTACTCCATCTGAATTCGTCCCGGGCACTGCAGCGTCCCGTTCGTGAAAGTAAAAGTTGACGCTGTATAAATCATCTACTATAATGGTAAAAGGCCTTAGTTATGTAAAACGCCGTAGCGATACCGTCCGGCACCGCGTCGTGTGAGTCGGCCCTAACCAGATCGACAGACGACACCTCGTATATGGAAATCCGTCACGCCTCGGCTGAATATAGACAGGTGCCTTTTTGTATGAATGTGATTGGCGTATCATGCATTTTCAACCTACGTTATCCTATTTCATGCGTCGTCAGCCTTTGTACTATCATTTGCTTATAGATTTCCATGGCGAAGTATCTTGGGTCTTCTCCACACACTGTTTATTAATGTTATTTAGTCCACTTAGAATTTAAAGGGTGATACAAGTAGGAGGCCTATGTCCAGCAGTAGGTAAAGTCAGGCTGTTACCATGATGAACCGACCTTTGAAAAAGGCTCTCAATTAGTTTTTTTTTTCTATAAGTATGGAACGTATATATATTACTAGCTGCCGCCCGCGGCTTCGCTCGCGTTTTACCCGGATAAAAAATAGCCTATATATTAATCCAGCACAATACATGTACTATGTATATTCCAAGTTTCATTCAGATCCGTTCAGCCGTTTAGGCGTGATTGAGGCACAAACATACAAACATCCTCACAAACTTTCACATTTATAATATAGTAGGATAGGATCACTGATCATAATTACATCGATAAGCATCATGAAAATGATTTGATTGATGGAAAACTAATTTTTCCTATGTTTTGTTGGTTACCTGTGAGCTTTGGGAAGCCTGAAGATAATATACACGCAAGATGGTCATAAAAATTGATGAATGGTACAATAACGCAGGCATAAATACGGCAAGCTATTTTATTACATGCTTTATCGAGATTTACATCTATCTAATAACACCATCTCCAGAATTAAAAGGTTATTATTTTAAATTTGCCTTTGATTAACCTACATTCATAAATCCTAGGTTAATACTCCATCTATGCGAACATAAGGAACGTAAAAATAACCTTAATGATGTATTTGAACCATTAAGTTTGCGTGATACGATATTTAGGCTTCTAGAACTCTCACGAGTGTATTTTGATCCCCCGCTTCAAACTTTCCGTTCAAACATAAAGTTGTAGAGCCCTATAAAATACTTATTTAAATAAAATACGTTGAACGAACTCCTGAATAAAAGATGCGAGTAACCTCATTGCAACGTTAATGTTTTTACGGTGAAAGTTGAACTTGTCCCGACGCAACGACCCCACAGACTTGCCATCGAAGCCTCAATCTTCCCCAATCGAATCCCGGCGTGGCCGAGCCGCCCACAGTGGCCGTCTGCACGCCGCTCCGGACGCACGCCACCCTAGCCCGCGTATCGACCGAGTGCTTTTTCTTGTGTCTATTGTTGTGTTTTCTCGTGCTCATAAACACAGTAAGTTTTCAATGCAAATTTTACACATGTTTTAAGCCGCTCTGCTGCAAAATATAGCTTTTTAATCGACCCTCCAATGTTTTATAGTTTACGACTTGTAGGCTTCAAGCCGGTAAATAATACTCGGGATGTTTATTGAAATTGAGCTTTATTCTCGAAGTATTAACTCCGTTCCCCGGTCCGTATTCTTAAAATATTATAGAAAGTTTGAGCGGTAACTTTGTAAATAAATAGCCAAACATGCCGGGTGTTGCAAATATATTGAAACAACAAAGATTTGGCCGTGCTAGGAACTCTAGTTTCCCAACATTGAAATTGAGATCGTAACTTCGGGAAAGCATGAGGCTTTCGGTTATTCCGAATGCTACATACATGCTTTAAGTTTATGGACACATAAACATCTGTAGCGGCGTTTCAAATATTTTATTAACTTCATGAGTATCGTTGTGTGTGGATATTGAAACGGAATTTTTCCTTTTTGAGAGATGAAAATAAATTTTGCTTGTCAGGAGGGTCCGGAAAGTGGCTTATGCCCAGCGGCATCAGGGCCGCAAGTATTAGGTAATAATTAATAAATTTTAATTGAGAAGTTGATAATTGTTCGCAGTTAAATAAGTTATTGCTGAAGTTCTTTGTTTGAATTCAGGTATTGAAGTATTCCTAGCGATATAATTTTTTCGCTGTGTTACTGGATTTTCTTTCTAATCTAAATAACATGAAGTCCAATAGTACATACATACATTATTATCACGCCCGTATCCCTAGTAGGGTGGGCAGAGCCACAAGCAATCATAAGAAAACTTGCAGCAACTCCTGAGCCAAAGTCCCAGGATGGATAACTATGGTGTCAGGTGATCAGCCCATCTCGCCCAAATAGATGGTCCATCATGTTGCCCCCGAGCATATCGACTTTTAAGACATGCTCGGGGAGAGAAGCAGCTATATGGAGAGAAGTCCAATAGTAATATATGTACAGTACAGTCAGCAGCGGAATTTGATGAACATTTCAAGATTTTTAATCTTTGTTATTGCTGGATATCGTTACTATGATCTATTTGAAGATTTGCATTTGCACTCACCCGTAATAATTTTAAACATTATCAGATTAATCAAACCTGATATCAAACGTTGTTGCTTGAAAAGGATTGATTGTGCAAATATACACAATAAAAAAAAATAAGCTATTGATCATAGTAATATTGTTTGAATCATAGTTTAAATAACGGCATTACAGTGTTATGTTCCGACAAATGGCATAGTCGGTAACAAACTTCATCAACTTAGACCTCAATCAGGGCGCGTCTAATTAAACCCGATGGTCGATTTACCCTGGAATTAAACTAAGTCTGGCTCTCAAGGAAATGTCTTTGACTACCCTTATTTCCCAGAAACTTGAGCACTTAGGAATTTAAGAGGCTATTGAGGAATACCACCTGCCTGCTTCCTCCTACCTTATTTTTATTGAGAGATTGTGATAAGGTGCTAACATTTTAGTTGCTAATATTTTTAGGGCTTGGCTCGGCTAGTTTTTAGAAAATTAGGGTAACAACTTTGCTACGTATAAACACCCTGTCAATGAAATAAACAATAATAAATAAACATCTTGTCAGTTAAATGCGCAGGATGATTATGTTTGGACAGAATTTAACTAATTTATCTTATTCAGGAACTGAAAACAAAAACATCAGATAAGTTTTCTTAATTTATATTCAAAATTGTTTTGATTGTAACATATCTTAATGTCTAATTTGTTAGCACTTTATATCTTAGAAATACAGTAAAATGGTAAAAATAGTATTGATTTATAATATTGTTAAGATTTTTGTATAAAGTTTTGAAAACGTAACATTTACACATCTCATCTGGTTGATACACATTACAGTTTCAAAGCCAGCTTTTATATATTCACATTGTTTGAATAATGAACAGATGCCATCATAGTTTCTTCATCATCATCATCATATGTCCGACTGTACCTAATGGACATAGTGGCCTACCTTTGTTTGTGCCAGTCATCCACATCCCACGGTTTTGACTATATCGTATGCCCATCTTGCTGCAGGATGACTCACATTCCTAATACCAAATCTCGGCCATATTTATTTATGTCCCACTGCTCCCCTATCGTGTCCCACTGCTGGGCAAATGTCTCCCCAAGAGCTTCCACTTATCCTCTCACCTCTCCTTGTGATAGCAATCGAGGTCGCGCAACGTCTCCTCGGTCAGCCCCTTGTCGCCTCTCATCCAAGGAATGACGATCTTCGCACACTTCTCAGGATGCATCCAAGTAAAGTGGCCCGCCCACTCCCGCGGTCATAGTTTAACCAAGGAAATTTGCGCTCAAAACAACAAAAACGGAATTTAGATACTTACTTATAAAATTACTTTACCACTTTAACACTTTATTTAAAGGTCGAAAATTCTTAAAGGCTCGCATTTAGTTTGATATTCAATTATAATCGAAGTTATAATGGAGTTCGGGCGCTTTGAATATTAAGCTTACTATGAATGCTGATGTTTCGAACAGAATACAGAATGTCTACTAAAGCTTTGGTTTCGCAGGCGACCGTCAGCGGACGGCCGTCATCAAACGCTAGTCCGGACCCAATGTTGTAACATATATGCGTTCGCGTCGCAATCGTCTACGCCAACCGTCCCTTTCACACATTCTCTAGTGACGGAGTTTTTTAGGCCGCCTAAAAGCCTCCGTCATGGCTTAACGACTTAAAAGCCGGGACCGACTGTTTAACGTGCCCTCCAAAGCACGGAAGCGTTCAGCTCGTAATGCCACCTACGATCACCCATCCCAATTTGTGATCGCGCATATCGTTGCTTAACTTTAACGATCAATCAAGAACGCCTAAGCAAGCTACGCCACGAGCGCTTCTGAATTTTTGTCGTGAATCGAATCTACAGTTACTGTATAGGTCCAGAGATGAACAAAATATATCTTAGCTACAGTGTACACTGTGATACGATTTCACCGTATTTAAGACATAAACTTGGGATATTGGACACGAAGGCTTTGTGCAAGTCGCCTCGACTAAGAAACTATTAATAGTGAACATATGACACGCTTGGACACCGCCTCACAGAGGAGTATTGTGAAGCTACTTGAAATTTGATCACATGGTTGAGAGAATCTTGTTTTCAAAGACGCTATATATATCGCGAGTATTACGAGGAAAGTTCTTGAAGGTTTTCTTGCTTTGTAAAGGAATATATTATAATCTAAATATAGTATAGTATTAATATTTTATTAGGGATAGTATCCTCCTACATGATGAGATACAATAAGCAAGTATTCCCAAGGAGGGTTGACGTCAGACAGGCGGCCGGTCATAAAACACTTTTGCCAAAACTCTTATGATCCAAGGATCATGCTGTACCGACCCCACATAGAGTGGGATGAGGGCAGGAAGATGATGATGATGATATAAAACTACTAACTGCCGTCCGTGGCTTCGCTCGCGTGGTATTCGGATAAAAAATTGCCTATATTATGTCCACTTTAAGTTTTGAAACAGAGTATAGAAGCTAGTAGAATAGCCTAGATACTTAAGGGGTCGTACAGGTGTAGAAAGAACAATGTTCATTAACCAAATGGACGGATTATGCAAAACTTCTTTGTTTGTGCTTGCAATGTATTGCATGGCAGCTGTATTGATCCGTTGCAAAAAAGGTGAAAGTGGACGGTTAAAATGTCAGAAGGTACTTCTGAACAGGTGTGTCCAATAACTGTACTAACTAGATATTTTAAGGACTTTCTTTGTAATCGCCTGGGGCATTCATATTAGCCACGAGTATCTCCTACCCAAGACATGAGGTAAAAATAGTTTAGGTGTTATGTCGATGTATGAGTGTGTATCAGTAGTAAAGTTTAAGCACTCGTGGCGTAGCTTGCTAGACGTTCTTGATTGATCGTTGAAGTTAAGCAACGTTGTGCGCGGTCACAATTGGGATGGGTGATCGCAAGTGGCATAACGAGCTGAGCGCTTCCGTGCTTCGGAGGGCACGTCAAATTGTCGGTCTCGGCTTTAAGTCGTTAAGCCTTTAGGCGGCCTAAAAACTCCGTCACAAGAGTAAGCTCATACGAACTTAGTACTAAAGTATTCTGTCAGCCATTTACATTTCCCTTAGTACAAGTTTTGCTAACTTAGTAGTAAAGTATTCTATCAGCCATCTTCATTTCCCTTAGTACAAACTTTGCTTGGGGGCTAAATGACGCGCGTGTGAAATGTCCACAATAATTTGATGTATTTATCTAAGGGTCTTCGCTTACTACCCCATTATGTAACCAGACCATCATCCACTTGGCACCAAACGCCATCCCCCTTCTTCCATCAGACTTCCAGATACCCGGAAAGGCGCCATCTGTACATGGTTGACATTCCAAATATTAGTACTAGGCGCTTTGAGTCCACATTTTTTATACGCACTGCAAAAATGTGGAACTCTGTCGGGGTCTGTATTTCCTGAAGAGTATAATATGGGTGTCTTTAAATCGAGAATCAATAGGTTTCGTCTAGGTAAGCGTGCGTCATCTTAAACCACTCAGGTAGAGTGTGGTCAAACGCAAACCTATATCGGTTAAAAAAAAAACCAAATACCAAAGTTCTGCCAACAGTTTGCTTGTCACTTTTCTTACTATGCTTTTTACCCACAACGGAACGGAAAAGGTATATGCGTTTGGCCTAAGACGTTGTATGTTTATTTGTGTTTGATTTCGATGCGGTTTTTTGCATTTTGTTGATGTTGTTTCAGAGAAGGTTCTTAAATATGTTTTACGGCCATAGCCCGCCAGGGGGCTCTGCAGCAACTAGCATAGTTTTTGCACCTCGGAAACTCAATAACTACTAAACCGATTTCGATACAGTTTTTTGCATTGTTAGTTTTATTATAGACTAGCTGCCGTCCGCGGCTTCGCTCGCGTGGTACCCGGATAAAAAATAGCCTATATGTTAATCCAGCACATGTACTATGTACATTCCAAGTTTCATTCAAATCCGTTCAGTAGTTTTTGCGTGAAAGAGTAACAAACATCCATATATCCATACATTCATACATACAAACTTTCGCGTTTATAATATTAGTAGGATAGGATAAGTTTTTTTTATTATATTTTAGATTACTAAATTTTTATCGTAGTGGGTTATTAAAAATGTTTTCTATTATTAATTTTTATACCTAGACCGTGACGGCCAGATTACTGATTAGGATGGGCGGAGACCCTAAACAAGCATATTCAAAACTTGGGAGGAATAGATGTTGAATTCAAATACAACAAAATTTCGTAGTATTGAGATTTCCTTGATTAAGGGCGGATTGAGTATTGAGCTTATGGGACGCATTCAATCCTTGCGGTTTGATCGTGTGATACATACACAATGTGGGTTTAGTTTACATGTTATATATTATTAGACTATTATTATATCAATATATTTAGTTACAGTGTGATTAATTAATTGGACTGGCTTTATAGCTCAGGTGTTCAGAGTTTGGTTCCAAATGTAATGTGGGACGAACATTGATGGTTTATTCTGGTTCTTAGTGTTATTGTGTGTTATATTTAGGTATGTATTATCGAACTATTCTCTATTTATATTATTTAAGAAATATCCTGCTAATATTATAAGCGCGAAAGTTTGTAAGTATGGATGTATGGATGTTTGTTACTCCTTCACGCCTAAACGGCTGTACGGATTTGAATGAAACTTGGAATATACATAATAAATGTGTTGGAATAACATATAGGCTACTTTTTATCCGGGTACAACGCGAGCGAAGCCGCGGGCGTCAGCCAGTTAAAATATATTTTGTATTTGTATTATATTCTCACGCCCGTATCCCTAATGGCGTAGGCAGAGCCACAAGTAATCATAAGAAGACATGAGGTGTGAGTTCGGCGAAGGGTAATAAAGGACAGCATCTGAAAGTGACCTTTGGAATAACACTATTCCTACCAGGAGTTACGACGTTCATTCCCTTTCTAATCTTCATTACAAAGCCTTGAACACTTATTTATCTCTACATAGTATAAAACAAAGTCGCTTTCCGCGTCTGTCTGTATATCGCTGACTCCTACTAAACCACGCAACGGATTTGGATGCTGTTTTCACCATCAGTTAGATAATTTTTCACGGAAGTTTTATAAATATAATAAAACCTTATTAAGTTTATATGTTAGACGATCTCAGTGGCGTGGCGGGCGAGTGCTCGGCTGAGACGCAAGAGGTGCGGGTTCGATTCCCGCTTCGGAATAAATGTTTGTATGTTCTGCAAATATTTCTTCCGGGTCTGGATGTTGTTGTAGTATGTATGATTTATAAGAATGTATTTTAAAATAAATATATAAGTATTCTATCAGCCATCTGGTGCCCATTGTACAAGCTTTGCTTAGTTTGAAGCTAGATGGCGCTGTGTGAATTGTGCGCAAAAAAAATATACAATATAATTTTTTTAAGTAAAATTACACCCGTGCGAAGCCGGGGCGGGCCGCTAGTTACCAAAATAAAATAGTCATAAAGTCCCTTCAAAGGAAGCACATTGTCCCGTGTTCACAATAAGGACATTTGTCCCAAATCAGCTGTAAATCTAAAACGACCTACATCTGATTCAGTCTAAGCACTGGTTTTAGAGGTGGAGAACTAGCAAACTCCTACTAATACTATTGTTATGGAAGTGGGTTCGGGATTGGAAGAAAACGACTTACCCGGGAATACTCAAACGCGACTCAGAGTTGAGCACGTCTCAACGTTTTTTGACAGTTTTTGATGAAAAACTGTCAAAAACTCGTCACTTGAGACGTGCTCAACTCTGAGATGCGTTTGAGTATTCCGAGGTTAGTCTTCTGAGAATATGACGTTTATTGAAGACACCACACACTAATGTAGCGTTCACAGGGGGCTCGTCTCCGACGTAGTCCTCCTCACATACGTAGTCCACGTAGTCCTCGCGGAGCTGACGTAGTCCTCTCTCGGCACTCACTTCACTGCACTTAACTTTCACTTCACTTTCACCATAATTTCACTTCACTTTTACTTCACTTATCTTCTTCCAGTTGCTTCCAGTTCGCTGGACTTATCAGAACTGCTGGCTGCTCGGCTCGTGTCGCCTTTTATTAGCTAGATTTCGATCTTCTTTTGTCTTTTCTGTTCTTCTTTTTATTTATAGAACTTCTTCCAAATATTATATTCATATTTGGAACATCCTTAGGAAATTCCGAAGATTAAAAGCTCACGGTTCAAATGTCCTTAGTCGGTGGTACTGGACAATCAGCAGATATGAAATTTCTACAGCTTATAGAGTATATTAAAGTAAATCATTTGACAAAAAACTGGATTTTATTTTAACTCTGTTTTATTTTAATTAAATAATTAAAAGTATTGCAATGGCAATAATGACCGCGGCGCCGGCGACAGCAACAAATATGATAGAGATGTAGTAGCTTAAATTGATGATTTCACGATTAATAATCGATACTTGTTACAACATTGCAGAAAGTATCGATTACCTATAAAGATAATATCGAAGTTAAATGAAATGCGAATGATAATACCTAGAATCCTGCTCAAGAAAAAATATCCGGTCCTGCCTGACAATATAACTAATTGCTTATTGTATCTCATCATGTTGGAGGATACTATCCCTTAGTCGACTTTTACGACATGCTCGGGGAGAGAAGCAGCTGGACGCATTCTATGTTTATTCTTTACTCCCAGTCCAGCAGAGAAGTTAAAATATAGCCTATGTTATTCCGTAATAATCTACTGATAAAAGATTTTTTAAATCGGTTCAGGGTTTCAAAATCAGGAATCTAATTTGTCAAATCTATTTTTTAAAATCTAATTTGAAACTAGGAACTAGTTCCTTCCTACCAGTCAGACGGCTTTCAGACTTCCTTTGTGTTGTTCGTGATAATCGTTGCGTTTCTTGGTGCTATTATTTACCTAACCTGGCTGTGTACTTAAATATCAAAATAAATTCTTAAAATGATGAAATAGATAAGTATGTGTAATCTGGTGCCCGTTTCATGAAGCTACATTAATCTGTTTTATTTAAGAATTCTCAATTCATAATATATTAGAATAATAAATTATATTTTCGTTAATGGCAAAAATCCTAACTACTTATCGATTCTATACCTAATAACATTTTTGTTATTGATTCCACTCGCAGCATAATTGACCGCACTATCAGATGAGTGTGAATGACGTTTATTGATGTCATAAACATGACCTGATGTACCTTTATTATATTATTTTAAATTCTTGAAAGCTGATTGTGTGTGATTTGTTTATGATTTATGCTATATACAAGTGATACAGGTATAATACAAAAATGACCATTGTTAATGTTATGTTAAACTCTTGGGAGAAAATGTTCCGAGGTTGAATTTTTGATACTGTCATGTAAGCGTGTCTTGAAAAAATAAATATTATGTCGGTTTGTGCTGTCCAACTTTGTCGGAACCAGGCAGGAAATCGTGATAATAAAAAGGGAATCACATTCTATCGGTTAGTTTTATAATTACCTGCTGTATTATAGAGAAAAAACGATTAATAATTTTGATATTTTGACAGCTTGTAGAACTGAATTGTGTTGCCGGATAAAAAGTGGGGTAATTCCCCAAAATTATGGGAAACTTACGTCATAGTAGGTATTAAAATTACACTTCACACTAATATTCTACTAATGTTACTACACTAAGTTTGGATGTTTGTTACTCAATCATGCCAGAACAGCTGAACGGATTTTAATGAAACTTCGAATAAATACAGTTTATGACCTGCAATAACACATAGGTTTTGTGTATTTTACATTTTCATTTGTATTTTGTAAATGTGTGCTTGTATTTGGTCGTAAGTTTATTTCTGTAAATGAATGTATTTATAATAATATTTCTAATAGTAATATTTTTATTTACTTTTTATGTATACCTGCGTAAAGGTAGGTAGGTATAGTAAAAAGTGGGGTTACTTTTAAGCTAGTTGGTATCCCTAAATACACACAAGTCATTGTGTGTGTAACAGCTGATTTGTAAAACATGAATTTGCTGTTGTATAACTGACATTGACTTTGTTATGATATTTCAATTTGACATTAGCGGATGTGTCACATCTCACAACACAAGACTACGATGGGGTGGCCAGAAAAGAAAATGGCAATATAATTATTATATTAAAATTATAATAATTTGATTAATTCAATTTATTTGACGCACAATTCCATCATATTATGAATAGATGAAGCATTTTTAACAGTGTTTTAATAACATATCAGTATTTCCATTGTTTATTCTTCATTTATTTTCAAATTGTAACTGACTTTTAATTACTATTTTTGTGAAATAAAAAAAAACTGAGGAAAATTAAAAATTGAAATTAATCTGAGAAATAATACAAACAATAAGCTTTCAAATGATGATATTTTTGTCACTGCTAATGATCGAGTACCACCTTTGAACCGTGACCTTTCTAAAAAAACTTTTTGGCGCGCGTTCTCAGTTGATGCACGTGACGTTGACGGCTCGAACGTCACACTATAAATGCGAAAGTTTGTGAGGAAGTTGTAACCGGCGTTGCGGCTGAACGGATTTGAATGAAACTTGGATCACATATAGTGTCATAACTCATGTTTTGGATCATATAACTTCATACCATACATTCGACTAAGGGATAGTATCCTCTCCAACATGATGAGATACAATAAGCAAGTATTCCCAAGGAGGATTGACGTCAGGCAGGCGGTCGGTCATAAAACACATTAGCCAAAACTCTTACAGCATGATCCAAGGATCATGCTGTGCCGACCCCACATAGAGTGGGATAAGGGCAGGAAGATGATGATGAACTTCATACCATGTACCATGCGACAGAAAACCAGTGCGAGCGTTAGAATAATAAAAGTTTCTATAACATAAGCTGAGTGACGATCTATTTTGTTGTCGGCAACCTAATTAATGTTTATTTCCCTTAATTTTTTGGCACAATATAAACTTTTACTTTACTTCACGACTGAAGTTAGGGATATACGAGTATTCTAGGCTTTAGGTAGGCTTTTCGTGGAATCTTGCTTCTTACTTATATTATAAATGCGAAAGTTTGTAAAGATGTTTGGATTTTTTTGCCTCAATTACGCCTAAACGGCTGAATGGATTTGATTGAAACTTGGAATTTACATAGTACATTACTGGATTAACATTAGGCTATTTTTTATCCGGGTAACACGCGAGTGAAGCTACGGACGGCAGCTAATAGGTATATAAATAAATAAATATTGTTAAATAAATATTGACATTTCACACAGCGCCATCTAGCCCCGAACTAAACAAAGCTAGTACAATCTGCACCAGATGGCTGATAGAATACTTATATACTTTTTTTTTGTAAATACATACTTATAATACATAATACTACAATACCCAGATCGGAAGAAATATATTTGCAGAACATACAAACATATCTCCCGTAGCGGGAATCGAACCCGCGCCTCTTGCGTCTCAGCTGAGCACTCGCTCGCCACGCCACCGAGGTCGTCAAAAAGTTAATATTCCGCTTTGTAATTTACCTAAACTGAGACTGCAAAAAACATTGCTGTTCAAACATTCTAGATCTCCGCATACCCTATTTCATAGCCTAACCTAATATTTACCTGGGAGCCTGATCAATTTGCACTGTCGTGTTAGGTAATTGTAAGAATGTAATTTCTTTAATTTTAATTTGATGTTTATATTTTGTTGTTATAGCTTTAATAAAAATATATTTTATTTATTTATTTAACTTATCTTAAATTAAACACTGTTTCACCAGAATATTGTGCCTGGAAACCTTATTGGGTTTGTGTAGGCACTCACATTCGTCAAAATCAAAATAGATATAAAATGTAGGTACTTAAAGAAGGTAAAAAATATTGCGTTAACTACTTAACTACCTAGTAAGAGTTACCTTAGTTAGAGCGAGAGGTCGGATATTGCATCAGTGTGAGCGTAGGCCGACTATCGGCTGCATTCATTACAGAACTACATACTCTGTAAAAATTTCAACTCTACATATGATGGTTCGTGAGCCCGCTGACAGACGGAGGGACAGACGCACGGACTGCGGAGGTTTAGCAATAGGGTCCAGATGGCACCCTTCGAATACGGAACCCTAAAAACAAAGAAAAACAGAAAAGAACAGTTAAATAAACTCGAAATGGAACGAAATAGAAACTAATGTTAAGGGCATTTGTTTTTCCTGTTTCCGTTTTTTTAGCCAGTTTTTCTCATACAACAGGGGGATGATTGAAAGGGTTTAACGTAACAGATGTATTGTTGTGGAGTATTATTTACATGCCGAAATAATATTACAAAACGAGATCAAAGGATCGTGAAGTAGCGTCAACCACTGACTGAAACAATCCTACGATTCATATACAATCTTATGCTATCCTTCAGATATAGTTTGAAGTTATCAAATCGCTAGAGTATTTGATATTAAAACGCATCAGAAGAATTAGCAGATAAAGTCACATTTTACCAACGTAGAAGCACTACTGTTGGTCTCCCTTGATGAGCACTATCGTGCCCTATATTTGGCTTGACGCATCCAGCAATGATTAAGAGGTCTATAATGTTAAATCACTCCCAAAAATATTACCTGAGACGGGATTCGAACTCGACGACCTCGACCGGACAGTTACCATGTAATCCATTGCTCTAACGCACTGAGCTTGCCTGGAAGTGCCGTCTTGGCCGAATTTCTGGAATCATTATGAACAATACCTAAGACGTATAATAACTAACTAAGACCTTTTACCATCTATAGTAGATGACTTTATACAGCGCCAGGAAGCAACTTTTACCTTCACAAACGGGACGCTATAGTGCCCGGGACGAATTAAGATGGAGTAGGCTTGCCCAACACCTATTCCATCCTCTCAGCTTAGTCGGCCTTGTCCACAGAAAAGACATGGTCAATACATGCGGAGCTGACTAAGCCGCTGTTTTCCTTAACCGTTTGAGAGTACTGGTGTAGCGCACATAATTTTTTTACACAGTAAAATCCATTGATACACGACTGGCTACTGGCTTTGAACCCACCACCTTAGGATCAGAAGGCGGGGTCACTACCAACTAGACCAGCAGCGCTCTCGACGTATAATAACGTTCTAAGACTTAAATAAGTATGACGTCAAAATTGAGCCTAACCCCCGAATACTCAAACGCATCTCAAAGTTGAGCACGTCTTAAGTGACGAGTTTTTGACAGATTTTCATCAAAAACTGTCAAAAAACCGTGGCTTGAGACGTACTCAACTCTGAGTCGCGTTTGAGTATTCGGGGGTTAGCCTCAGATTTCTAGAACGATCATGTACAGCCAACAGCGTCTAGCAACCTTTATTAACCCATCAATTATTACAGAAACTCAAATATTTACAGCAACTCGTCTAGACACTAGAATTTGATTAACAGCCGAACACAAACTTCAACTCAATCGAGCAACTGTCCAAGCAAAATAACTTACATTGCTGTGAACAAAGATACTCCATTTGTTTTTTAACTCCGAGTAAGTATGTGTTCTTTCAATCGACTGCCATTATAAAGTAAGATTTATGGGAATGAATTAAAATTAAAATTGTAGAATATGGATCCATTTGAAAAGCCTGGAGGTAGCCTGATGATTCTAGCAATGTTCACATCCCCACGACGTCAGTTGATCATCCCTGTCAGTTCGTTTATTGAGAATTTTTTATTTTTATTTATTTATTATTGATTTTTTTATATAGGCTCTCAATGTCACCAGTCATCATCTAGTATAGTCGTTGATAAATGAGTTTACAACCCAAACAAAACATTAGGTAAGTAGGTACCTAAGTTGGTAGGTAATCGTATCGTGTTTGGTAAAATATAGGTTTACGTCGTCGGGTTTTAGTTTTTATGTGCTTGTTCCCCACAAAAGTACGTCAAAGGAAAATGATATGTAGCTACCTAAAGATAAGTTTCTATATCGCGTAACACATCCATTCAATATTGCTCCGTGTCGCAGTAAAACTTTATAAAACGTTACTTTACTGGCATTATTTCTTCTCAACTCGAAATCCTAGGAGAAACTTTTTGTGGTATTGGGAATTTTGTTAAGAACGGTCCTTGATTTTGCCTTCGCTTTTTGCGATGGCCCATGTCATTTAGTCTGGATGAGGTTTTATGAGCAGAGAAAGGGTGGCTAATAAGGTAACCTCAACCTTCATTTATTTTCACAGACGAAATCCTACGTAGAAAGAGAAAAACCATGTAAATTGGACTACCCAGGTATTTCATCGCGAGTTCGTCGAGATAATCAGCAAAACAACATTTATATATTATTTGTACACACATAGTATCACGCCCGTATCCCTAATGGGGTGAGCAGAGCCACAAGTAATCATAAGAAAACTGGCAGCCACTTCTAATTGAATGGTGAACATGATGACAGGTGATAAGCCCATCGCTCATATAGATGGTCCATCATGTTGGGGAGGATACTATCCTGTTATAATATTGTCGACTTTTACGACATGCTCATTGAGAAAAGCAGCTGCACGCATTCTATGTGTTTTCTTTATTCCCAGTCCAGAAAATAAATATTATATTATCTGTTTCAAACTATTTTCTTATGATATTTTATTTGTCCGCAAAACCAAGACCGCCGCCGAAACACCAGAAATTTAAAGCGATTACGTTGTAAGCAGTATGTTACGGTTCACAATCTTTCGACAGTTTACAATCTCCCGAGACATATAATAATCTAACGGTATTTACAATTTTACGGTGACATATACCTATGACTGTTGATTTTTTTTTATTTTATCAGTGGCAACAGTCCCCAACATCCATTTCGTAATCCAAAAAGAACAGCCGTCTTCGTGAAGTACAACAAAGAAAGCGAAAGAATAGACACGCTACTGCAGCGTGAAAGAAACTTACCAAGAACTTCTCTCGTGGTTTCTGAAAAATACGATACGTTTTATGACGTTCGCTCTTAAAAAAATACACACTGAAAATTTCACTTCTCTACCTATTACGGTTCATGAGATACAGCCCGCTGACAGACGGACGGACAGCGGAGGTTTTGGTTAACAAAAAAATGCACCCGAATTGGGAAATTTGTTTTTTGAAGTTGATTAGGAAGGGTTGCTATCGGACAAAACCTGACAGTAAAACATTTTACGTAGATGTAACGTAACGAATTTATAAGATGTATGGAAACACCCACAACTTTTTCCCCGTTGAGTTCATTTTTCATAAAAACTTCATCTTTCCGCTGTCTTTTAGGAGTTGAATTTCGGGAGTTCCTTGCTTAGTGCTACACGATAAGAGGAATATAATCCAAATTTCATGCTTCTAGGACTTATTATGGTTTAGGCTATGTATTGACTGTCAGTAAGTCAGTATTATAACTGTTTTTACCTGACCACAGCGAAGCATCTAACTATCTACTCGTGTCACTAGTCCTTTTGAACCAGTGTGGTGAAAGGATTTAAAGTTCGTCTCAAAGGCTCCTTTCGTGCACTTGACACATATTTTCTAACTTTTTGGTTCTACGATATGCCGATTTCCTCACGATAGGGAACATAATTTTTTAACAGAAAAATCCATTGGCACTCGAATTTGAACCCACGACCTTAAGGCGGGATCACTACCACTAGACCACCAATGCTCTTGTGAACGGCGAAGCAAAAATAGGGTTATGTTGAGAGGATATCCGTGGTGATATGCCATTTTGGCCTAAAGCTTATGATCACTTACTACTGTTAGAATTAGAATGGATTGTTTTAGGGTAGGTGGAATCCACGGCTATCCTCTGAACATCGCTATGAATATGTATTAAATACATTAAAATATTATTACGTGTAGGCAGGTTGTTTATTTAATAGATGAATAGATATTAATAGAATAGATATTAAACAGTTTATACAAAACAATTTCAGATGAAAATATTTTCTTGATTCAAACCTTTAGAGCTTAGTTTTTCAGTACTCGGATTTTAGTTATTGAACTTACATACACATAGGTACATAAAATCGCGTCTGTTTCCCATAGGGGTAGGCAGAGATCACGTATCTCCACTTGCTACGATTTTTTGCTTCATTCACCCGGTTTAAGGTACTTTTAACCTGGAACCTTTTTCAAAACTTTGCCGATTTGGTCCAGGTACATTTTTATATACATTAAGATTAAGATTTTAGTAGATAAATATTTTTGTTTTAGATTCAAATTCAATCGAAAACGCCGCTTTCTTGCGATTATAATACCTTAAAAACTATTTTTACCTTGGAACATGTCCGAACATAATACCGCCATGAATAACGAGTGCCCAAAACTCTGACAATACAATAAACAGAAAAAGGAACTTTCGAACAAAATTATTTCTTGTGAACAACAATTAAAACGCCTGGCAGTCGATTTATGCTTCTAAAACTTTGTTTTGTTATAATACAGTCACGCAACGGTTTTACCACAGATTTATATAAATCACTAGATTTACCCGTGCGGTTTTACGGCAAACTTAGCCTACTAGCTTTCGCCCGCGGTGACTCGCGTTATACCTGAACAAAAAGTAGCCTTTGTGTTATCAAGTTTCAGCCAAAGTTTCGTTCCAAATTTCGTTCTAACATAAGCATTTGCATTTATACATTTTGTGATTGCGTGATGTGCAGTTAGCCTTATACCTAGCTTTCTATCAGTAAAAACTTGTATCAGCTCAGTAGGTTCTAAGATTGTCTTCTTCAAACTTACAAACTCTGTTTTTTCGCCATTCCATCGCACTTGTACATAAATGTTTATTGTGTGCCACCTATTATATAGATGACAGCGCGTTCGCTATTAAAATTATGCAAAAAAAATTCAAAATGAAATATGTCTCTTCTATGATTATTTTTTATTATTATTTTTGTACAAATGAGTTAATTTTAGAACGTATGGAAATGATATATAATACAAAAAATAATAACAATAGGTAATGCGAAGAAAGAAGACTCTGCCATCTAGTGGCAATCCAAAACGTTAAGCTGCTACATTGTAGGTAAGCTATTAAATTTCGAAATGTAGCCTATAGGTGGCAGCACGTTCCCAAAAAAAACAAAAATGTGCAAAAAGACTTGACCCATCCCAATTACTGACCGTGCCTAGCGTTGCTTAACTTCGATTATCGATTACGAACGTTAAAAAAATGTTTCTTGTATTTTTTTGTTTGTTGTCATAGTGGCAATAGAAATACATACCTACTCTGTGAACAACTCTCTACCTTTTACGGTTCATGAGATACAGCTCTCTGACAGACGGACAGACGGACGGACAGCGGAGGCTTAGTAATAGAGTCCGGTTGGTACCCTTCGGGTACGGAACCCTAAAAAGTGGGACACTAAGTGCTTGCTGCCCTAGCATTTGACTGCTTGGATTGGTTCATTTAAATCCTTTCACCACACTGGTTCGTAAAGCTAGTGACGCGAGTAGTAAACTAGTAGTACTGCTTGAATGATGAAAATGAAGAGATTGAAGCTGTTTGATATAAAGGGAAACATTTACAAGTTAATATTGCTATGTTGACTAGCGTGTCACTCAGTGACAATTACATTATTAGGAGCAAAAGTTTACTGCTGTCGCAGATAGAGTTGGAGTATTTGTCCGGGTTTTTTTAATGTTTAACGATTGAAGAATGTGTTTTTTTAGAGTTCCGTACCCAAAGATTGCCAACGGGACAGACAGTTGAAATTTTCAGTGTGTATTTCTATTGCCGCTATAACAACAAATAACAAAAATAAAATAAGAGAGCCCCTTAAAAGAAATATTTTTAAAGTACAATGGTACGGAACCCTTCTTACACGAATTCGACTCACACTTGACCGGTTTTTTTACTTTGAAATAAAGCTTGAGGATCGTGTGGAACGTGTTAAATGCTCAGTTGATGTTAAAAAAAATGTGTTCGTGAAATTATTTTCTAGTATTTTTGGATGCCATCAATTAGATTTTTTATAAAAACCCTTGAAATAAATAGTCTTATATACTGAATGGCGTAGTTTTTTTTAAATAGTAGGATGCAAGAATTATTTATTTTTGCATTAACAATATTTTTGTTTAGTAAATTATTGGTCTATACTAGTAATCTCATTTAAAATGAATAATAAATTAAATTCATCCTTTATCCGGTTATTTTCGTGTAGCGTCCCTAGTCGCAAGGCGTTTGAACAAACTCCCATACGGTGTTTTGCTAAGAAGTTTTAATACGTTGTCTTAATTTGCATGATTTCATTTATTTCTTGAATATGTCGTCGCTCATTTGGATGTTAACAAGGAAAATGTAATACATTTTAATCATTATATGAAGCGCTCGTGGCGGCTTTTTCCTCATGGCCTAACTATTTCGCCTAACTGGCTACGAGAACTAACATATCCTCATGGCCGAACTCGTGTCAAAATAGGCAAAGTACACTCGCCACCACAGAGGGGATACTTAGAGGATACCTACTAATTACTTATGAATAAATTCTTGTTGTTGACAATGGCCCCTTGGCGTAGTTGGCTGAGACGTTCTTGATTGATCGTTGAAGTTACGCAACGTTGTGCGCGGTCACAATTGGGATGGGTGACCGCAATTGGCATTACGAGCTGAGCACTTCCGTGCTTCGAAGGGCACGTTAAATTGCCGGTCCAGGCTTTTAAGTCGTTAAGCCATGACAGAGGCGTAAAGCTCCGTCACAAGAGTTGGCCACTAGCTCATACGAACATACTTAGGTACTTACTTATCATTATGGCTCAAGTTTTTATTGTGATCTGATTTTTTTTATATCCTGGGTGTTGACTTACGCTTAGCGTAGCTCTTGCCACCGGGTGCTGGGGCAAGCAGCGGTGCTCTTATATATGTAGTGTGTATATTTGTGTGTGTGTGTGTGTGTGTGTGTGTGTGTGTGTGTGTGTGTGTGTGTGTGTGTGTGTGTGTATGTTCCAAACATTCTGAACGAGTCGGCCTTCCCGCCGGCTACTTGATCATTCCGCTAGTGTTTTTGTTCGTCCGTTTGTTAGCCGAGAAGTGCCAATTAATTAGCCAAGTTGTGATCGCCACTTGTGACTTTCAGTAGACCTGGGGGTGTTTTTAGACATGCTGAAATGATTATGCGTTTAGGGTTTGAAATTTAGAAAACAGCGTTTATAATGAATTAGATTTTTGAATTAAGTGCGCTTCGAAGAAGCTTCTATCATGCACTTGACATATGTTTTTGAACTTTTCAAATTTTGAAATCAGTTCTACATTATGAAACTGAGATTTTTCCCAAAGCCATCATATTAAACCCAAAATTATCCCTTCTAATCCTCTTTAAAGTAAGCCTTTATCTTCATTTAATATTCTCGTTAATCATTCCTAAATACGGCCATTTGTAGGTCCCTAACGGGCCGAATATATTCGAGAGAGTGAATTAAGGAACAATTTAACCGTTTCAAGCCCCGAGTCGTTCAATTTCGGTCTATCTATGCATGAGGCGAATTATTACTTAGGGTGGTAATAACCTTTTTAGTAATAGCTACGCGTCTTGATGTCTCCATTATGCAAACCTAACCTAAAATAACTTATATTACCTACACGTTGGAGATCCTAGGTACCGGTGATCGCGTCATAAATAAACAACCAATCAGGACACGCTAGTATGACGTGATAGTGCGCTAATTGGTCGATACTGTTCCCACATCCCTTTTCCTTGTCTCTGTATAAAAACGTTAAATTATTACATTCGCATTGTTGCTTTAAAACTGAACTGGCGTTTTACTCAAAATTATCCCTATCTGCCCTAAGACCTAGGAAGTCAAGTAGTTTTATAAAAATTTAAGTTGTGTAGCTGGATTACGCCGCTACACTACAGAAAAAAATATTTCACATTTATGCATTACGTAGCCGATTTCAACTAGCCGTAACGTAGCCTACTTCAAGTATGGATTGTTACTTCTACAAATTTTATTCTAAGTATGGTATGTAATATTACTTTTATTGTCTTGCTAATTGACTGTATTGGAAAGGTAAAAATGGAGAAGACTGCATTATTGAACCGAAAAGAGCCACCTCTTCAAAATAATAATGAGGAAGAAAATCTTTCGTGAATAGAATTCCAATAACTATTTTTTACTAATTTTGATACAGAACTTTCGTGTTTTATAAATTACAAAAGTTGTAAGCATTGTAACAACACAAATAACGTGTTCCGAACTGATGACCGCCGTCTTAATGGACAAAGTTTTGCTCCACAAATCCTGGGCCCCACTGGCTTAACTCTTCAAGGAACGGCGTAACTTGAGATTCCTTTACAAAAATGGACACAGAATTTACTGTGAGAATTATTTATTAGCTTAGGGTTCTTTTAGACGGACTTCATGTGTAAAGTTAACACCGATTTCATACTTAAAAGGAGATTTTATCAATGTGTGAATATATGTATGGAACCACTATAAAACAATTTATTCTGATGTCTATAACTGTCTTCATTTATGTTACACACATCCATACATATTTTCACCCACGTATGGCTAATGAGGTGGGCACTTCCGATTTTTTATGTACCTTATTTTTATTACAAATATTCTATTGTATTATTTATTGTATCCCTTACTTGCAGGAAAAGTAAATGTTTTTTAAAGTTTGTCAACTGTATGCAGTCAATCGTAGAATTTACAACATACTGAGCTCCTGAGCTAGTCGCGAAACCATGACCACGTGCATTCAGATACGACTGCACAACAGCTTCTTGCGTGCAGTCCATCTGGTAATATCGACTGCATACGTACAGTCCGTCTGAATAAGTCCCTATATTTTCATGGAGTAAATGGATGCGTTTAAACAATATCTAGTTTCCTGGGTTGTATCCAGTTGTAGTCAAAACCTGCAAATGAATAAGCTATGGATTCTGCGGAGTGCATTGGAACCTTGCATGTGCTTCATAATTGTAAACCATGGGTGTTCCTTACCTATATTATATTTGTTGCAGGTATTCGTGTTTTGTTTTTGCTGTCCAAGAAAATATCGTATCGTGAATAGGTAAGTGATATATTTTATAACTCACATTATTGGCTGCCATAAGGTGGCCTACTAGCTACTGGATATACAGGGTGTCTAACGCCTGCAACACGGAGATAATTTCTAGCACCTAAATCATTTAAACAACTTTTAGAAAAACAACAGCATTAACAAAATGTTATTGCGTTCAACAAACTACTCACAACCAAAATACAATTCAACAAATGCTTTTTCAGTCACACCATAACTTTGACTGTTAATAAGGTGTTGTTTGTATTCGCCAGTTAATTAGTAGTTTGGTATTAAATTACTTGCGTGTTTAATACCTGTGAAATAATAATCATGTATTTACGGTATTTATAATAACTAGGAGTTGAATAATTAGTGTAAAATATACGTTAGTTCTCTGCTGGACTGTGAATAAAGAAAAAACAGAATGCGTATGCGAATGTTTCTCTTTCCGAGCATATTGTAAAAGGGATAGCCCCTCCAACATGAAATAGGCGATGAGCTAATCACCTGTCACCATGGTTCACCATATCTATCTTAGGACCTTAAATCAGGTGTGGCTGCAAGTTTTCTTATGACTACTTGTGGCGCTGCCCACCCTATTAGGAATAGTCGACTTTTACGACATGCTCGGGCAGAGAAGCAGCTGGACGTATTCTATGTTTTTTTATAACCAGTCCAGCAGAGAAGTTGATACCCAGTTAAAAATGAAAAAGTGAATTTGGAACAAAGTAATAAACATGGTGTGATACGATTATATCTCCTCTGATTAATGTAAAACTGTGTCTCAGATATCAACGCCCTCCACTGATAAAGAAAATCATCATACAAATTAAATTATTCAAGAATTTATTTAAAAGAACAAAAAACCCGACTGAGAGTCACCGCTGGATTCAACGACCTTAGGATGGAAGTCGGGATCAGTATCACTAGACCACGAGTGCTCTTGTGTTTATATACTTACTTAATAATAATAAATTAATATTTGTGAACATTTCACATAGCGCCGTCTAGCTAACTAAGCAAAGCTTGTACTATAGGGACACCTGATGGCTGATAGAATACTTATAACATATAATACTATAACACCCAGACCCGGAAGAAATATTTGCAGAACATACAAACATTTCTCCCGTAGCGAGAATCGAACCTGCGCCTCTTGCGTCTCAGCCGAGCACTCGCCCGCCACGCCACCGAGGTCACAGAATATCCTATTCAGTTTGGTTTAAAACAAAACAATTGAATTGCGTTTGTCCATGGCATGCGTTGGCACGGGACTAGACTAAACTAAACTATTCACAGCCGAGATAAATGGGATTCTGACTGCTAACCTTTGCTATATCTAGGCCTTAGTGTTTGTAGTGAATGAGAAACGCACGTGATTTATTTCTGAAATCACAAAACATGTGTTAAAAGTACCGACTAAGTACTAAGTGCTGAAAGTTCGGCTACATACACTCGAAAAATATTTTTGGTCATTTCACACAGCGCCGTCTAGCCCCTAACTAAGCAAAGCTTGTATTATGGGAACCAGATTATGGCTGATAAAATAATTATATACTTTTTTTTGGAAATACGCACTTATAATACATGATACTACAACCAGACCCGGAAGAAATATTTGCAGAACGTACAAACATTTCTACCGCAGCGGGAATCGGAATCGAACAAGTGCTATTGCGCCTCAGCCGAGCACTCGCTACGCCAACGAGGTCAAATGTGTGAACGTGTGAAAGTCTTTAAAAATGCTACGCTTCAAATATTTAGCCACATTACTTTGCTGAGTCTAATTATATGGAAACGTGTCTGCATGCGTGACTCTGCCGATAGTATTCCTACGCATTGACCTAAACGTGACCGAGTCACGAGTTGTACCGTAGCGTGTTAAGCTACGTCTCAACTCACCCCGCTCACGGCTGGAACAATCGACTCATCTGTGCACAGCGTGACATTTAGATGCAAGCTAATCTAAGTACAAGTAGGAACGTAGCATCAGCGTTCGCCGCAATACAGTCGCGCATTTATGATGAGTTATTTCATCTTCACAAGTAGCTAGTACGCAACGCGTGTCTCTCACGCGGCGGTCACGGAACGTCAAAACACGTTGACAGTTGAGAAAGTTCGAGGGAAGTCAACTATGTACCTTTCATATATCAGCCAAGTAATTAGGAGACTATACAAACATTATGCATAATATGTATGTTGACATGCGAAATTGGAACCATGCAGGAATTCACGTAGGCGCTCAAAAATGTTTTTACTTGCACGCTCGCAAAAGGGACATTTCTTATGTAATTAAATTGGCTTAAGGGTTTTTTTTTTCCGAAACTTGCAACCTCGTTTCAGTTTACGTAAATAAAACGTTCAAAGAACCTCACGACTATAATATTTTATGTATCCCCGTACACTCTTGACAATCTCTCAAATACATAAGCATTCATATGGGATTCCTATAATAAAATATAATGAAGCGCTCGTGGTGTAGCTTGCTTAGACGTTCTTGATTGATCGTTGAATTTAAGCAACGTTGCGCGCGGTCACATTTGGGATGGGTGACTTCAAACGAGCTGAGCGCTTCCGTGCTTCAGAGGGCACGTTAAGTTGTCGGTTCCGGCTTTTTATTCGGAGGCCTGTAGGTTGCCTGAAAAACTCCGTCACAAGAGTTGGCCACTAGCTCATACGAACTTACTTACTTGTAATAAAATATATGGTAAAGAATTACTTGCTAGGCGATGACCTGCAAAGATTGCTAAGACGCAGAGTTTGATTATGCGAAAAGGATTCGATTCGAAGATATGTTTGCATGTTTTGCCGAACCGGCTGATTACACATAATACGTAACCTGGAATAGCTTATAGGCTACTTTTTTGACGACCTCGGTGGCTTGGCGGGCGAGTGCTCAGCTGAGACGCAAGAGGCGCGGGTTCGATTCCCGCTACGGGAGAAATGTTTGTATGTTCTGCAAATATTTCTTCCGGGTCTGGGTGTTGTAGTATTCTGTATTATAAGTATGTATATACAAAAAAAGTATATAAGTATTCTATCAGCCATCTGGTGTCCATAGTACAAGCTTTGCTTAGTTTGGGGCTAGATGGCGTGGTGTGAAATGTCCACAAATATTTATTTATTTACTTTTTACCCTTGTTCCTCGCGAGCTAAGCCGCGTTTGAAACCTAGTGGTATGTTATAATTAAGATTTATCGACTTGCTGACTTGCAGAATTTT
Organism: Scotopteryx bipunctaria; assembly: GCA_949320045.1. Taxonomy (NCBI): domain Eukaryota; kingdom Metazoa; phylum Arthropoda; class Insecta; order Lepidoptera; family Geometridae; genus Scotopteryx; species Scotopteryx bipunctaria. Next base: position 11,389,506 of record OX439441.1, read on the forward strand.
TCACACATCACTTTCCCCGTTTTTTAAGGGCAGTGAAATCTGACGTGAATCCAAAGGTGCCTTTGAAAATCAGTGGTCTGGAACAGCGTTTACACGTGGGCCGTGTTTTTAGATTATTTTGCATAATGAGGTATTCTAAAGCATTAGTTAAACTGTTGGATGTTTTGGATACGGAGATTGCAGACTTACTTCACTAGTTACTAGTACTTTCGAACCATTGTGGTGAAAGGATTTTACGTACGCCTCAAGGAGACTCCTTTCGTGCGCTTGATAAGCAAGACTTTGATTGGTTCATCATATCCATCTTAGGAGTAAATCAGAAGTGGCTGCAAGTTTTCTTTTGTTTACTTGTGGCTCTGCCCATCCCATTAGGGATAGAGGCGTGTTAATATGACTGCATGTATGTACTTTGATTATCAATCAATTAGACTTTGATTTTGACTTTGAGGTTGTGACGATGTTAGGATGTGCCTGAAGTGACTATTGAATGAATTACCTATTCATATTGTAATACATTTTGCATGCACAATGAAGTGTGTTCGAGCAACACTACCCTGAACTGTAACACCTACATTACCATACTTCTTGCAAATAAACGCTTTCTTTCTTACCAAAAATATACTAAAACTAACTCTCTACATCGAGAGTCAAAGGCATCGAACAAAACACGTTTTTGGTACTTCTATATTTTTGAGTTTTGCCTTGTAAATGTTTATTACATCTTATTGGAGTCTGTCCTACCTACAGCTTTCTTTGTGTGGCGGGCTTTTAAAGATTTAAATTAAGTTTGACGTCGGATAAATTACAAACCCGAGCTCAGTTTGCACAGAGAATTTGAATTTCGGCTCGCTAGCTAAGCCTGTTGGGCGAAGGGACAATTCTTCTCTGATTGTTTTATGGTAGCTTGTCTCTTTCAAGGATTCGCGGCTCTATAAACCTTATAAGGAAGATAGGAGGAGGCCTTTACCTGTAAAGGCTTCTTGAAGAAGCACAGTAACAAAAAAACCTGCATACCCAATGAGATAATTAATAAGTTAATTTCATTCTATCAGCCATTTGGTTCATAGTACAAGCTTTCCTTAATTTGGGGCTAGATGGCGCTGTGTGAAATGTCCACAAATATTTATTTTATTTTATTTATTTATTAATATTGGATGTAAGATGACGTCACTCGACGTGCCTAATATTCACCAACTCGGCAAAGCAAATAAAATAGGTACATTTGAACCATCTTATTAGCTGTGTCAAGCGTATAGGTTAAGTACTTACTCCGTCTGTTCAGTTCCTAATCTCGTGTGTAAACATTCTGACGTACGTCATAGCCTTTAGGCTCAAGAGTATTTTGTGATGCTTTTTGATCTTGGTAAATATGTAGATGCTTTTGCTTATTTTTGCTCGCTGTAAATAATAATTAAGAAAATAATTTAGCCCTTTGCGAGAGAGACGGTGACATGACGCGACAGGGAGAGAGGCTTTCGAAATTTGGTGCTGGAGGGGGATGGAGAAGATTGACTGGACGGTTAGGGTTGCGAGCAAGGAAGCGCTGAGAAGGGTAGCCACCATATCCATCTGGAGACTTTGAATCAGGAGAGTCACTCCATCTTGCCGGAGGTTGTCTCCATTACGTTTGCCAAAGTTTTGCATGTGGTGTCGGTCCGATTGTTTGCGGTTGTGGGCTAATTGACACTACAACAGGGCCCTGTGTCTTGCCACGAAATAGTTTCGGTACTTACGTTTTACACGCACCTTCTTCGGACCCTTTTGTGTTCGCAGTTTTTCTACGTTTTGACTATTTCTGGCTTGTTCCTTTTTCCACGAGGTTGGTGTTTGAATTATTGAGGAGATCTCCTTGGAGTTGGAGTTACCGTTATTTTCCGAGATAAGTGTACGACAATTCAATAATATAGTAGGTTAGAGAATAAAATCACGTTCCTTTTCAACAGATTAGGAGCAGACACCGATTTGTTTTATAATTCTAACCAACAACCGCTTCTTGTTTTATTGTTATATTACACATACACATTATGCATAGATATAGTTAGAGGGCCGCGAAAGCTTAGTAATAGGTACCCTTCGGGTACGGAACCCAGGGTAGGTTAGTTCATATAAGGTAGTGGCCAATAAATAATCTTACTTCCTTACTAATATAATAAACGCGAAAGTTTGTATGTATGGATGTTTGTTACACTTTCACGCAAAAACGGCTGAACGGATTTGAATGAAACTTGGAATATGCATAGTACGTGTGCTGGATTAAAATATAGGCTATTATTTATCCGGATCCCATGCGAGCGAAGCCGCAGGTGGCAACAATATAACTACTACCATAGTACTATTTTTTTTGTGAAACATCCATAACAGTGTATTATTATGTGTTCTGTTGGCGTTGCCTAATAATAAATAAATATAAAATTCGAAGCGAGACCTGCTTTCGTAGATTTTCTAGTTACTCCATCGCTTGCGTACAGCTCGGAATGCTGTAAACAATGCAAGCGATGACAGCTAAAATTAAGCTGTAGGTACAATGTTCACTAAACTCGCACTATCCTTTGAAATCTTCAGCTTACACCACATTGTTTACTTGGTTTAATTGAAAGCATTGATATACTGCTAGGGAATGCCTTTCAACTCTAAATTAGTTTTTGTTTGTTCGTCTCACTGGTTCTTTGTTAGTCTGTACATACATATATATTAAAATAAATAAATATTAAATATTTGTGGAAATTTCACACAGCGCCATCTAGCCCCAAACTAAGCAAAGCTTGTACTATAAGCATCAGATGGCTCATAGAATACTTATATACTTTTTTTTGTAAATACACACTTATAATACATAATACCTAGGCCCGGAAGAAATATTTGCAGAACATACAAACATTTCTCCCGTAGCGGGAATCGAACCCGCGCCTCTTCCGTCTCAGCCGAGCAGTCGCCCGCCACGCCACCGAGGTCGTCAGGACCGTAATGCCACTTGCGGTCACCCATCCCAACTTGTGACCACGCATATCGTTGCTTAACGGTCACAAACATTCAAACATCCAAACATCCTGACAAACTTTCGCATTTATATTATAAAGTGTGTGTCCAATAGCACTTTTCTTACTGTCTCTGTGGGCTCTGTGGGCTCTGCGGGCTCTGTGGATGATGATGATGATGATGACAGTCAGTGTATTGCCCTGTCGCGCACGCAACAGGTGCGCTGGACGGTCGCCAGCGCTGCCGACGTGCATTAGGGCTCCAAGTTGAAGGCGGCAGCTGCGGCTAAGACCTGTATCACTACACTTGTGTCATATGCCCAAAGGGAGCCTCTTTGAAGCCCAATTTAATCCTTTCACCACACTGGTTCGAAAGAAAAAGGGACACAACTAATAGTGGTAGTACTTTCGTTGTCAGAACAATGACAGATCAGTATAAGAGCACTGGCGGCCTAGCAATGGCCGTTTTCCGATCGTGAGTTCGATTCCGGTAATTAACTAGCACGGGAGGTACGTTCCTCGTACGGTAGGTTCTCTTACTTGAGTCTCTGATTCTGTGAATTTTTATTTTTATTCTTATTAATGAATTATGTCACTACATTAATGGATTTTTCTGTTGAATTTATGCGCGCCATGCTCTTAAACGATGAAATAAAACATCTTAAGGAAACCGGCGTGTCGTTTAACTAAATAAAACGGTCAAGTGCGAGTCGTATTAGCGCACAAAGTGTTCCGTAACATCGTACATGTACATAAATATTTGTTGTTATAGCATAGAAATACACATTCTGTGCAAATTTCAACTCTCTACCTATTACGGTTCATGAGATACAGCCCGCTGACAGACGGACGGACGGACAGCGAAGGTTTAGTAATAGGGTCCCGTTGGCACCCTTCGGGTACGGAACCCTAAAAATAGTTGTAAAACGTGTCCAGTTCACTAAATCATATCTGTTTCAATATTTACTTTTAACGATTAGTGAGGAGTGAAACAGGTATACCTAAATCTTGGAAGTTGGTATATTAGATTAGTAATAAACGGACGCAAAACATTGGCATTGATATTTAGGAATGCTTAATAAGTGTATAATTTGCTTTTCAAGTAACTCAATTTGATAGGCAGGCTATTTCCGGCTCTTTAAGCTTTCGTTAGCTTCTTAGAACAACACGATATTATCCGACTATATACATACATACATACATAACATCACGCCTGTTTCCCATAGGGGGTAGGCAGAGATCACGGATCTCAATTTGCTACGATCCATAGATACTTCTTTCGCTTCATTCACTCTCATAACATCCCTAATACATGCTCGTCGGTTCAGGGTACTCTTGACCTGGACCTTTTCCAAAACGTCACTTCCAGTCACTTAAGCAATAAAAAGGGATTATGGCAAACGTTTATCGTTAAAGTTAAGCAACGGTTGTGCGCGGTCGCAATTGGGATGGGTGACCGCAAGTGGTATTACGAGCTGAGCTCTTTCGTGCTTTGGAGGGTACATTAAATTGTCGGTCCCGGCTTTTAAGTCGTTAAGCCATGACGGAGGCCTTTAGGCGGCGTAAAAACTGCGTCACTAGAGTTGGCCACTAGCTCGTACAAACATATATACATACATAATGGCTATGACTATGACCCGCTCACCGCTCCCTAGAACTGAGCGAGTTCATTTCAACTCTTTCTGCTCGCTCAGTCCGTTCCGCTCGACTATTTGTTGGTGGAAATACAAGTATCCAGTTTGCTCTTGTAAGTTAAACGAAGTTCTTAACGGTTCCGCTTCGCTCGCGGTGGAAACCCTGATTAAATAATTTAAAATGGCAACATGGCATTGACAAATTGATGTCCTAAACCTCTGTACTCAATATTAAGCATCCATCTAGAGAGAACCAATCTCAATCATCAATTTCATCATTAACACATCCTCTTAAGATGATATCAGACGGTAAATTTTTTTCATCTCTATTTTTCTTCATTTCAACGTAATCAACGGATTCAGTAACTCCCATTTGTTCTATACGACTGTTACGTCATAGAATTGTTCAAACTTTTTATCCTTGTAGGACTATTGAAACGAAAACTAGCCCATTTGTTATAAAGAACTAATAATATCTGGTAACTTCCATTAGTTCTGTTGGTCCAAGGAACTGTTAATACTTTTTTTGTCCTTGTAGTTACACGCATTTTGACACGTGCAATTGATAATCACAGGTATTGATTGTTATACTGACCTGATTGTTGCCACCCTGGCAGGATGCCAGATGCCATCATGTCCTCTGTCACTAAAGGCGTGGCGGTGGTGGGCGGTATTGTCCGACCAATCATTTGCCACTCATTAAAGAACATGCGTGGGCGCAGATTGTAATGGGTGTGGTAATGGCGGTCGATACTCTATTGAAGAGTCGTTAAATGTTTTGTGTCCCAAAAATAGAATAGAATAGAATAGAAATTTATTTAGCAACAAACGTCACATTGCACTTAAACTAAATATACATACACTCTTATTTTATTATAATACAAGGCGGAAAAACATAGGCACCCATACTAGGTATAACCTGTCATGGCCTGCCTACACCTTCCTCCGGACTTATTTAAAATACATAGGTACATATACACGTAAATAAGCTATTGTAACTATTAGAACGCCCTGCAATAATGTCATTGTACATTCATAATTCATTCTATTGCAAATACAGAATCTTAAATCCACTAAGGTCAACGCCCAGATTATATTTGCACTTAAAGGAACCCCGAAAGAATTGGACAAGACTAATCCTCTCAATTATACAACAGACAAAGAAGATTACAATTCCGAGAAACGATTTGTAAATACCGCCTCGGATTGACAAACTTTTCCTCAGGCCCTAAAGTTTTGGGCTCTGTTTGTACTTCCAAGGGTCACTCTACACGTAGAGTGTATCACGTCAGTAAAAGTCGACGGTTTCGGCAAACACGATAATAAATGGTGCTACACTACTACCATCGTGTCACTAGTTATTTCAAACCAGTGTGGTGAAAGGATTTAAGGTGCGCCCCAAAGGCTCCTTTCGTGCTCTTGACTCATGTTAGGTTCTACGACGTTTCCTCACGATGTTTTCCTTCACTGTTTAAGAGAACTGGTATAGCGCACATAAATTTTTCGAACAGAAAAATCCATTGGTGCACGACCGGATTTGAACCCACGACCTTAGGATCGTAAGGGGGGCCGCTACAACTAGACTACCAGTACTCTCACTAGACCACCAGTGCTCTCAGCATAAACGTTGCTGGAAGATGCAATGATATCTGGTTTAGGTCTTAGATTTATCAATTACAGATTGACAGTAGGACAGAGTATTAGCAATTTAATTTATTATCTGTTATCTTGAGTAAATAATTGCCGTTTATATTCTAGGTCTACTTGAAAACTCTTATTCTTAACTAGCTTCAAGCCCGTAGCTTTACTCGCTTGGTACCCAGATAAAGTTACCTACTATTTCCCTCTCCGTCCTGTAAACTAGCATTATGATATTTGGACCATGATTCTGAAAACATCAAGACTGAACCGTATAACTTTAACTGAACATAAGAACAAAAAATATGAGCAATACACAAGAAAGTACATCAAAAAAAAAATTGTACTAAAATATATTGCAATCTACACGTTCGATTACTTACCATTCTGAGCTGGATCAGTTGAGCTATCTATAGATCGTTCGCAACGGCCTTTAGATAGACCGACAGTCTATTTTGTATTTTGTAAATTACATTTGTATTAGTTGTAAGTCTGTTTCTGTTAATAAAGTTTAATAGTTATCCCCATATCGGCCACCATTCAGATAACGTCTTACTCCACAGTACATCACCACGCCTCGTAATGTGTCCTATCCAACAAACTCTTGAGTTCCATAACGCGGTTTCCAAAGTCTTGTACTTTAGTACGTCTTCGGATTTCCGCACTAGGAACTCGGTCTACAAGTCGGAGGCCGAGCATGCCGCGCTCCTTTCAGTACGCAGCCTCATGCATGAGCGATATCTTAAACTATTTAGACGACGTCGAAACGACGTCTGTAGCGTGGCTGGAAAGTGCTCGACTAAGACGCAAGAAACGCTTCGATTTCCGCTGCGGAAAAATGTTTGCATACTTTGCAAATGTTTCTTCTGGGTCTGGGTGTTGTAATATTATGTTTTAGAAGTACGTATTTACAAAAAGATATAATTATTACGTATATAAGTATTCTATCAGCTATCTTGCTCCCAAAATAGAAGCTTTGCTTAGTTTGGGGCTAGATGGTGCTGTGTAAAATGTCCACAAATACAAATATTTGAATTCACGCCTACTAAATATCAACCAGGTCTAAACGCTTCTATAAGCTACGTTATTCATAGTTTAATTCACAAACCGACCAGTTAATAACCTGAAAAAGACATAACTCAATCGGCGTTTAACTCGTGACGGTACTAGCACGATTAGTTAAATCGCCGAAGCACTCGCGAACTGTGATTTGCGTTCCGAACATTGTGTATATGAGTTATTTATGAACTCTATTTAGCTATATTTTATGTACCTACATTGTGTCTGGTTACCGTTTTAAAAGGACTTGACGAAATATAATACATTTTAAAAACTATAAACATAACCGACTTCAATGAAAAAAAAAACTCTTTGGTGACTTTTATCTAACTAACAGGTAGTTGGCGTTTAAATATGTCAGGATGTAAGTGGTCATCATCTCTTTCAAAGTAATGTCGTATTGAATAATTTTATTTCACAAATTTTAATTATTACTTGAAAATTATAAATCCCTCAGACTTGGGACCATTTTCTATACATCAGTGAGAGAATCATCATAATTTGTTAACAACAGTCGAACATAGAACCTCCTTAATTTTTGTAGTCGGTTTTAAAAATACCAAATGTATCAGATATATTTTTATTGGTCGGCTTTGTTAGTCTAAAATTTCAATTCTATTTCGGTCCAAATTAATTGTTACAGACGTTGATGTTCTGCCCGCATTGTCTTCGTAAATAATGACCATCAGCTGTTTTAGATTAAAGAAAAGTTTATTTCCAACCAGATTTAATAATCCGTGGAAAATGCTAATTCGTTGTAGAATTTTAATGTGTTATTTTATTGCCGTGAGTGTCTCCCCGTCGACTGCGCTTAAGAAACAATTGATGTTCTTTTAAAAGCTTTCAAATATGTGAAAAAAAAAATCTCTTATTATCCCTTTTTATCCCTCTTTCCCTCGGACCTCGGCACAGAGTAGACGTGTGCAAAGTACGGCCAATTTATTCTAAATTAACATCAAAATTATTGTGATAGTGAATCTTAGAAAACCTGAAAATATAAAAATTATAAAAAATATGTTTTATTATACTCTAACAAATATAACTTTTTTCAAATCTAAAAAATTACGTGACAGCTGCGGTTATTGGGTATCCATTCTTTTTGACCATTCTAACTAAACCCAACTGCTTAGAATTTAGTTACCATAGAACATTTGCCATGTTAGATTTATTGACGCATGATGATGATGATCAATTTGAACGTACGTTTAAACCATTTTACTATGTCTTAGTTCATTGAAAAAGGCTTCATTAATTTAATCTTCATAACACTCTCGTTATCCAGACGAATCCAACGACACATCACTTGTCAAAATCCGTCCAGCCCTTTTGAGAACATACAAACATTTCTACCGTAGCGGGAATCGAACCTGCGCCTCTTGCGTCTCAGCAGAGCACTCTGCTGCCACGCCACTGAGGTTGTCTAAAAAAATAAAGTTTATCGCGCAGAATAGAAATACTCAAAAATAAGCATAAAATCAGCACCAACAAAGAACTTTAATTATTTATCTTATTTACATTAATTTACGACGGTGTTTTTAATGTAATATTTAGAATTGATATATAAGTGTAAGTGGTTTAGAAAGTTATTGTTACAGTACATCAATATTTTGGTTAGTATCTAAATAAAACGTTTATAAAATTTACTTTACTGACTGACTGTCAACACAGCCTAACTTAAGTCATAGAAGCATGAAACTTGAAGAGTCTACGACTATTATAGTGTTGGGTGCACTAAAGAAGGTATTCCCGAAATTTCAAATCCTGGAGGACACATCAGGAAGATGAAATTTGCATAAAAAAGAAACGTCATCATATCTTGTCGTGTCATTAGGTCTTTTGAATCAGTGTGGTGAAAAGATTTAAATTGCGCCTCAAAGGCTCCTTTCGCGCACTTCACAATTATTTTCGAACAGACATGCCGGTTTCCTCACCATGTTTTCCTTCACCGTTTTAGAGTACAAACAGAAAAATATACTTGTAATATAATTTTTGATTTCTTTGTGTTCTGTCGGGAAAAAGAGCGAGTCATGTAATTTCATGGATCGATAGCTCTCACTTGAAACGCTCCGTAGTATTATATAATTGAGCTGCTATGATACTCGTATGAAAGTAGAGCAAGTCGGTTTTCTTGATGTTTTCCGTCACCGCCTAGCCAATGATTAATGTGCGCATAAGTCACGGTGACTCATTGGCGCACGGCGCTAGTCTGAACTGCATTTCGTAATTCAATTTTGATTAGGAACATTTTACAGTGCTGTATAATGAAAAAAAATAAAACATGAATTTGATAACATCGTAACGTAAGGAAACACGCAGCTTTATCAGCTCCGCACGTACTGACCATGTCTTTCTTGTGGACAAGGCTGACTAAGCTGAGAGGATAGAATAGGTGCTGGGCAAGCTTACTCCATCTTAATTGGTCTCGGGCTACATTGTCCCGTTTGTGAAGGTAAAAGTTGCCTCCTGACGCGGTATAAATCATCTACTATAGATGGTAAAAGGCCTTAATTTTAGTTTTTAGTTAGTAATGACAAAAAATATGTCTCTAGAAGTACCTTTTCTTTGTAATGTCTATGGTATTATTTACTTCCAATAGCCTCAGTTATATGTATGTACATTTTCTTCGCCACCAATTTTTATTATTTCCACAAAGAAAACTGCATAGAATCTCGAATCTTGACATGCCGATGAACAACTGGCCTATAGCTATATTTTCACGATAAACGAAATGCCTAAATAACACAAATCCGCTGAACCAAATGCAGAAAACTTACAAGCTCGTCCAGCGCAGCCTCGAAAGTTTTTAAAAAACTCAATGTATAGTTTCAAAAGCTTTTTTCACCGATGTACGTTAGTTTTTAGGATTCCGTACCCGAAGGGTGCCAACGGAACCCTATTACTAAGCCACCGCTGTCCGTCCGTCCATCTGTCAGCTGGCTGCATCTCATGAACCGTAATAGGTACAGAGTTGACATTTTCACTTTGTGTATTTTCTATTGCCGCTATGTTTATCTACATAACAGGTACGGAACTCTTCGTGTGCAAATTGGCCTCGCACTTGACCGGTTATTATAATATTTTTATACGTTTAACTCAAACTGCTTTATTCATAAAAATCACTAAGGATTGCTTTGTATAATTCAGAACGATTTTCATTCACAGTTTCTGAAGCCCGCATTTCTCTTCAAATGTTTTACGTCATTAAAAATTACGATTTTATTTCTATGCGATAAGAGTATGATCGTTACAAAAGAATTCGTGACATTGCGTCCCGCTGATCGTCTTCTAATAGCCGCTCGATAGCGGATAAGTTATGTCGGTCAGCTGCGTCTGACCCACATATAGAGGACATAAAACCTTGTCTGTTTGTTTAGGAGGACGTCATAAAGTGTCTTTGAGAGTACTGTTCGCGAGCTAGGAGATTATAATGTTACGTTTCTACGCTATATCTATAAAGTTCGATTGGCCCTTTGTTGTAGGTGAGCGACGGAAAGCGATTAGAGATGAGACCAGATTTTTTAAATTTTCTTGAAATTGTAAACTGATTTATGCGATAATAGCGCAAATATAAGTGAAGCTACTGAATAAATAAACTATATTATTATTATCTGACGACCTCAGTGGCGTGGCGGGCGAGTGCTTGACTGAGACGCAAGAGGCGCGGGTTCGATTCCCGCTACGGGAGAAATGTTTGTATGTTCTGCAAATATTTCTTCCGGGTCTGGGTGTTGTAATATTATGTATTATAAGTATGTATATACAAAAAAAAAGTATATAAGTATTCTATCAGCCATCTGGTTCCCATAGTACAAGTTTTGCTTAGTTTGGGGCTCTAGCCCTGGCGCTGTGTGAAATGTCCACAAATATTTATTTATTTATTTATTTATTATTACACTATGGATCATTTGTCTACAATGTCCTAATTTCGGTCCAAAATAAAGATATTTATCTCGTTTCAAGAAACAGATTTTTCATGAAACAGATGGATAGTCCCTAATAAAAACTCTTAAAAAGTATCCAAATTCAAAACTCAATTAATAGACAAAATGAAATAAAAATTAATTTCGACAAAGCCAACAGACAAACGGTGCCAGATATAATTACAGCACATTTATTTAACAAAATTAAAACAATACTTTGTCACCTGAGTCACTACTTCACAATGGCTAATAGAACAAAGCAAACATATTTATGGCGTAGGCACCTGTCACTAAAGTCTAACACAAAAAAAAACTCGAAGTGACATTGTATTGTGGCCACGTGGTCCGACAGCAATGTCCGTCGAACTACTGTTTCTTAATTATTGGGCATAGGCCTCTCCCCCCCCCCCTCAACTCCCCCCTCTCCCCCCATTTCCACCGTACGCGACGGTCCATTGCTCTCGTGTGCCAGTTCCTTTCTTAGGCATTTAGCTCGTCCTGTATCAGAGCCTGGTGATGGTGGTTTTGGCCGACAGATCTCCTGGCATGAGGCAGAAGTTCAGAAACTGACATGTTGGAGAGGATACTATCCCTTAGTCGACTTTTACGACATGCTCGGGGAGAGAAGCAGCTTGACGCATTTTATGTTTTTTCTTTACTCCCAGTCCAGTAGATATGCGATAGATTCGAATAATATATAAGGTCACTATAATTATAATACATAATTGATTTCGAAATCTACACAACATACATTTTCATGAAACGATCAAGGCTAAACTCAAATGACGTAAAGCAGATAATCCAGTGAACTAATTTCCGATTTATATAAAGCCACGGTTCAGTTTACCACTTTCCTATCAGTGAATTCCACAAATTGCAAGTTAAAATTACTCCGAGGATTATCTCGGGAGTAGTCGCAGCTGTGGATTTGATATGTCGCTAACGATGTTAGAGATTTCCACAATTTCCACACGCTCAAGGAACTTTCCACTTGATCCAAGATCAGTCACTATGACAACGGGTTTCTACTAACACTTCCCGGGACTTCGCTTCTTTGGTACTTTAACTTTGAGTTCCGATTATGATAATGACGGTAGGTTGATGAATGTTTTAATCAATGAAATTGGTTTATCCCTCTTAGGGTATCCCACCCCACGTATCCCATTTCGTAAACGAATCATCATGGTCCTGGCACAATAAACAAAGCAAAGTTCTTTGTCAAATATTTTGATTTCGTACCCTAAAGGTGCCTCCGTTGTCCGTCCGTGAGTCCGTCCGTCCGTCTGTCAGCGGGCTGTATCTCATGAACCGTAACAGGTAGAGAGTTGAAATTTTCACATGGTGTGTATTTTTGAATGATGGTACGAAACCCTGTGCGTATTCGACTCGCACTTGACCAGTTTTTTGGTGCTGGTTTTTTTGCACTAACTTGTTTTGAAACATACAAGCTTTTCAGCAGCTTCATTCTCTTGTATTTTTTTTATTTACAGATAATCCTTAAACCAGATGTTTTTGAGTGTGATTATTTACGTCCGAGGTATTCACATGAGTCAATGCACTATGAGTAAAACCCCTTAAAATGACTATGTGCACTACCTATGAGGATTTGTTTCCATTTCTTAACTTTCTAGTTGGCCAGCCGCCAAATGATCGATGCCCTGGCAACAGTCCAGGCCATCTGCCGGCCGAACAAAAAAGGCAAAATAACTATTTACGTGTTACACGTAATTTGGCATTCTTCATTTGTGTAAATGCTGATTAGCTTGTTTTGTTGAGATCTGGTTTGAAGACGAGCTCTAAATAGATCTCGTATAAGGCGAAAGAAATGGGCATTTATAGAAAAAAAAATCAGGAAGATCATTTCGATGATTATTCTTTACGATACGTAAATCTAAGCCTATTCCTTCTCTGCTGGACTGGAAGTAAAGAAAAAAAAACATAGAATGCGTCCAGCTGCTTCTCTCGCCGAGATTGTCGTAAAATTGGCCTATTTTTCAAAATTGGCGTAAACAATGCAGTTTAAGATACAATACGCCAGAGTACTTAGTCATCTTTTTTAGCTAATATCAGGGCAAAGGTTTATTTTACTTCTCCACGGTCACGCATTTTCAGGGCCACTCTCTAAATAAAAATTACTAAGAAAATTTATTGATTTCCCTCTTTTATATCTGTAATATTTCGCCAACGTCAAAGTCTTAAGTATTAAAGTTTAAACATGAAAAACTCCACAAAATCTTTACTAAGTTTATAAAATTCTCGCGTGCAAGCTCTTTCACTAAAACCTGCTTTAATAATCTCACATGTCTGTGTGTAGTTATACGTCGCAAATAACCACAGAAGGAGTAAATAGTGTGCTAAGTTTCTTATATCGTGAGAAAACCCGCGGCTTAGTCAGCTCCGCACGTATTGACCATGTCTTTCCACTAAGGAAAGACAAGGCCGACTAAGCTGAAAGGATGGAATAGGTGCTGGGCAAGCCTACTCCATCATAATTCGTCCCGGGCACTTCAGCGTCCCGTTTGTTAAGGTAAAAGTTGCCTCCTCACGCTGTATTAATCATCTACTATAGATGGTAAAAGGTCTTAGTTTTTAGATACGAAACTTTAAAAGCAAAGTGATTGTACATTGCAATTTAAAATCAAAAGCCAACAGTATAGAGTTCGTTTTAGTTCGCACGTAGTTGTGAAGTATCGCAACTCTGGTAGGGATACGTGTAGAAATGTTTGAAGTTGCAGCGTCAAAGAGCGTACTCCTCATTCAGAGGCGGCTCTCAACTTAAATTGAGATGTTACATGCATGTGTTGCAGGATTAATTTCTAACTGTAAGCCAACCAGCTCAGGATTCAACCGGCTCAATCATTTTTCACAGATAGGTTCAATCCAAATATATAAACTCTAACCTAACCTAATAAGTCCTAGATGCATGACACTTGGAGGATACATTAAGAAAGGAATTCTCGAAATTCACTTCCTTCAGGACGCAGCGGGAAGATGAAGAGGGAAGATGAGTTTTGTTGAAGAAAAAACTTATAGCGAAGCGTTCCTCTAGTAGGTAGTATCTTAATCTAGTTACAACCACACACTCTACTTATAGCGAAGAAAAGAGAAAGAGACGTAGTGTGGCTACATCATTCGTTCTGCTACACCTTGTTCCTCGGAATGCTGTTCCTGTTCCTTGTCATTTTTTTGGCAATCTTTTGTCAGGATTTTGCTTTGTTTTTTTGTAAAATGAACTAGCTGTTTTCCTCGAAGCTGTGATAACTGCAATATGGAGGATATTGCAATTAGCTTCCAGCTGTTTTAATGTTAAGCTTTTGGTGTGATAATGTTTAAATTGATAAAATAATTTTATACTTTTAGGTGTTAGGTGTATATTGAGAATAAAAAGTTACATTTGGAGAAACGGTAGGTATTCCGTGATGTTTTTTACTTGATTAGGTGCAATTGGCTTCCTAAATTTGATTATCTTGTCTTCTTGTATTTCAAAATCTTTAAGACCTGGAAAAAATAATGGCAAGCTTATTTATTAACGACCGTCACGAGATCTTAGTTCAAAGAAAAGCTCTGTTTAATTTCAATGTCAGTTTGAATATTTATCATTAATAGAAAATGAGAATTAGTTTCCAAAATATTTATAACGCGAAGTAACTTATTTTACGTAAAACCATTTTGTGTCACTTTCACGCCCATTCCAAGATAAACCCCACTACCTCGGCGTTCAAAGAACAAAACAGCATGTCTACGCATTCTGTCTTTACCCTGCATCAATATTTCGTATGCCAGCCTGTCCCGTATTAATACGACAAACCAGACAAAGTTAAATTGAGATAGGTTGGCGTGGTTAAATCTTAAACAGTAATAGCGTTTAAACTCAGCTTGTAGTAATAGTTTTGGTGGCGTTGGCTATCGAAGTTGAGCCGTTGAAGAGGTCAGGGGTAGTCTATACTTATATTGATTGAAATTCTAACTAAAAAAAGTATTAACCTATTGAGTGTCGAGTTTCGACGTTCGGGATGCATTCTAACTAGAGCCACTTAAAAGTTAAGTGGGTAAATTAATTGATTTTTCACTCCTCTTGCTCAAAAAGTCCGTCATTGCAGCGTACGAGAGCGGGGACAAAATAGCATATTTGCCTCTAGAGGAAAAAGTTTTTTTTTGTATGTTACCTACAAAACTAGCCTACAAAAACGAAAAAGTCTTTGCTCATAAGTAAAATAATCGTGAATAAAGACTCGATTTACTGTTTACCTACTCTGTTTTGATGTACTGTTTCATAAAAAAAGAACATTATTATTTTCGAAAATAGAACTAATAGCGATGATCTCGGCTACAGGAGAAATTAAAAAAAAACGCATTGGCGCGAAATCTTTAGATTTTTTCTCTAATTACAAACTGAATTGGTGACTGTTTTTATTATTGTGTAAGTAGTGTGTAATATACGGCGCTAAAAACCCATTATAACTCGGTTTCTGTTTACTCCCTCGCTAAAGTTAAGGAGTAAAACTACCTCGTATATATAACAATCTACTATTGTACTAAGGCACTTCTCGCTAAACCTTTTTTCAATAGCGTCACAGGTTAATATAATGAAAAGATGCGGGTAAGACATTATCACGGACATATTATGTCTGTCACAAATATTTCCCCTAAAACACGATTTACCGCCAAATGAAATATTGCTCATAAAATCCGAAAACTTTTTAATTCATTCCTAAATCCAATACATCTTGCAGGACGTGAAATATGAAAAATGCGAATTTAACAACATAAATCGTGAGAAAATCAAAATATTTCAACGTATTCCGTACTGGCTCAGACTCAATTATTTATATGAATTCTGTATATGCGTATTCCAATCGGATTCTTTCCAATCTATGCAGACTAGTTTTATGGATATTAAAAACTGACGAATTTATCCTATATCTGCATACGCTGGTGTGAATTGGCTTTTTGGTTTTACAGAAACAAAATGTCAAACTTTTGAACGTGTATGTTTTTAATAAACGCGTGCAAAAATGCAACTTCACAATATGAACGAAAGCTCTGACTTTTCTATTTTAAAATGGGAAAACGTCCTTCGTTCAGAATTCCTATCTCCGAAATTTCCGAACTATTCTTTCTTTCATCCGCATGCGTCGAGCACTATGGATAGACCAAACCATTGTTTCATAGAGCGATATTTACTCAAACATCCTCCACAATCGACGATCGTTCGAAGCGTTTTTGCTCCCCCCCTGTTTGCGTTGAGCGGCAACCCCCTCTTTAGGGATGCCATGTAGATCGAGAACTCCTTGTATTTTAACACAATATTTAACACACTCTACAGTAATCCATGTTTCTTTTGTGACGGTGTCTACAAATGCAAATGTGTACCGAAAAAGTGTTTGTATGTCAATTTTGTGTTTTCTTTTAGCCTTGAACATTTTTCTCGATTTTGCTAAGAGACCTACCACGTTTCGGTGTGTAAATGTTTCAAAACTATGAACTCTAACAACCGAATAAAACAAGAAGTGGGTACAGTTTTTTTTTCCGGCTTTTTTCCCCACCTGGCGCAACTCTATCTTATTCGTGTTGAATACGATATCACATTTTTGTCGCCATTATTCTACGTACTTGTTGATCTTGGAACGCAATGAAATCTGGATTACGGCGCATGGGTTCTGAATGCTTTGACGCTAGTTTGGCAAACGATGCAGTCTCTATTGGGGCGAGGTTCGAAATAATTTCTTGTCGCTGACGTTGAGGCCATTGTTTTAGAACAACACTGGCGTTTGATTGAGATTTCAGAAAGTTTGATGATGGAACGCGCTTGATTTCAAACGTTGCTTGCTTCACTGAATTTTGGGTAAAGCCTGCGGTATTTTGCAAAGCGTGCGAATTGAAAACATCATACGTAGTTTTAGTACTCTCACTCTCTGCGATCGATACTACTTTTCGTGTCTCAGGTCTTTTAAAACTAATGAAATAAAATAATTAAAGTGCTTTTCAGAGAAGCTGTTTTCGTGCATTTGACATCATGCATTTAAACTTTTAAAGTTGTAGCTTGCTTAGGCGTTCTTGATTGATCGTTAAAGTTAAGCAACGATATGCACGGTCACAAATTGGGATGGGTGACTGCAAGTGGCTTTACTAGCTGAACGCTTCCGTGCTTCGGAGGGCACGTTAGACAGTCGGTCCCGGCTTTAAAGTCGTTAAGCCATGACGGAGGCCATTAGGCGGCCTAAAACTCCGTCACTAGAGTTGGCCACTAGCTCATACGAACATACATACAACTTTTAAAGTTCACAACATGCCTGTTTTCGGCACATTTTCAGTAAATATTCATAAAACTAATATCTCCTAATAAAATAAGCTCACTGCTGATAACCCCTTGCCTGCCTAATATAAGCTATCTTTATTACAAGAACGGATTTAGAGAAACAATTTCGTTTTCTCATACGTCTCAAGGAGCTTTTACCGAATAAAACATACAAGGAAATAACGGTAAGCCTAAGTAACCCTTACGATATTACTTACGGAGAAGGCACTCAGAGCTCTGTTTTCAACACTGGTGCTTTTTCATTCTTTGTTCCCTAGAGATTGACTGGAATAGTAAACAACATACGACATGCCAGCTTCATAAAGACGATCGTAGAAGGAAAGGTATAAGAAAAGCGAGAAAGAGGTAGACCCAGAATTAGTTATATTAGCCAGATAGAGAAGTGGCTTGGCGGGCGAGTCCTTGGCTGAGACGCGCGGGTTCAATTTCCGCTGCGGAAGAAATGTTTGCATGCTATGCGAATGTTTCTTCCGGGTCTGGGTGTTGCGGTACCATTGTACTAGTAGTTTCTGATACCCACGATACAGTGGATACCCACACCAGGATTCTATGTCTGAAGAAACATTTGCAGAACATGCAAATCTTTTTCTCGTCTTAGTAATCCTTACTCGAAGGTTGCCAACGGGACCCTATTAGTAAGCATCCACTGTCTGTCAGCGGGCTGTGTCTCATGAACCGTAATAGTTAGAGTTGAAATTTTCAACTATTGCCGCTATAACAACAAATAATAAAATTGAGCCACATACAAGTTTTTAAAGAACGAAGGTACGGGACCCTTCGTCTGAGAATCCGGCGAACTTGACCGGTTTTATTATTATCGTCACTACATAGTATAAAACACAGTCGCTTCCTGCTGTCTGTCCCTATGTATGCTTCGATCTTTAAAACTACGCAACGGATTTTGATGTGGTTTTAATAGATGAGTCATGAGTGATTCAAGAGGAAGGTTTATATGTATAATTGATGCATAATATAGTAGAGAAACACTGATATTTTTAGTGGTTTCTAATGTGATTTCGTAAATAAACACATTTTTTGCGCTTACATTACAAACGCCGGCTAAACCCTACGAGATAGATCAAAATAATGTACTACAGTATTGTACATCTTAAAAAGGCCTAGAAAAGTCCGCGATGGTATTGCATCCGTGCGAAGCCGGGGCGGGTCGCTAGTATTAGTTATTTTAATACCAATTCTACCAAACCCTTTACCCATTTTATAACCGGACAGTAAGCAGGCATCGTGAATGCATCCAATAAGCGATTATTAATGTTGTCTGGATCAGCGATGCTCCTGGCAGTGTGCCAACTGTGTGTACTGTTACTTTCTGATGACGCGTGCTTGTGTTTGTTTGTTCGTCCGTACATTTCATTGCGTATTATATAAATCTTACTTATATTATAAAATTGAAAAGTCTTAGTTTGCTTGAAATTACCGGAGTAAAGCTCAAAAAGCAACGATAGCGCGTACTAATTTTACCCGTGCTTCCATCTAGTACGAAAGTTTGTGACGATGTTTGGATGTTTGTGCCTCAATCACGCCTAAACAGCTGAACGGATCTGAACGAAACTTGGAATATACATAGTACATGTACTGGATTAGCATATAGGCTATTTATATCCGGGTACCACGCGAGCGAAGCCGCGGGCGGCAGCTAGTAAATAATAAATATTTGTGGACATTTCACACAACGCCTTCTAGCCCTAAACTTGTACTATGGGCACCAGATGGCTGATAGAATACTAATATACTTTTTTTTGTAAATACATACTTATAATAAATAAAAACACCTAGACTCGGAAGAAATATTTACAGAACATACAAACATTTCTCCTGTAGCGAGAATTGAACCCGCACCTCTTGCGTCTCAGCCGAGCACTCGCCCACCACGCCACCGAGGTCAAATTTGACTTACAACTTCTAGCCCTCTTTATTCCAGCCCACATAGGTACTATGTACATTCCAAGTTTCATTCAAATCCGTTCAGTCGTTACGGCGCGATTGAGGCACAAACATACATCGTCACATTTTACCATACATGGCCTTCTACCATCTATAGTAGATGATTTATACAGAGTCAGGAGGCAACTTTTACCTTTGCTAACGGGACGCTGTAGTGCCCGGGACGAATTAAGATGATTATATAATATATTATATTCATAATATATTAGCATTTTTAATATTAGTGGGATATCTAAGCAAAATGTTTTATCGCTACTAATTCAGAGGCAATCGTCTACTGTTCCCGTTCGCCGCCGCTCCATTAATAACAAACAGTTTACAAACTCGACGAATTTCGTGATTAACTTGCTGTGATTTTACACAGATGGCTTTTGGGCCCGATCAATTACAACCTAGCTGGGGAACACAAAGAAAAATGAGCCGAGATGTTATGTTTAAAACAATGATTAAAAGAGTAATCATCATCTTCCCGCCCTTATCCCACTCTATGTGAGGTCGGCACAGCATGATCCTTGGATCATGCTGTAGTTTTGGCTAAGGTGTTTTTTGACCGGCCGCCTGCCTGACGTCAACCCTCCTTGGGGATACTTGCTCATTGTATCTCATCATGTTGGAGAGGATGCTCGGGGAGAGAAAGCAGCTGGACGCATTCTGTTTTTTCTTTATTCCCAGTCCAGCAGAAAAGCGGATGCTAGTATTGTTATATTTTTTGTTAACGTCAAATACAGTTAACATATCGTTTTTCTGAAAATTATACAAACCATTAAGTTCCTTTGAGAGTCAACGAGTCGGCAAATAAATGTTGGTAAGGTATCCTACTAAAATGTATTATTCTCATTTTTTTATAATTACTGAATTTCGGTTAGTTACAACTGTTTTTTTATAAAGCTTATGCAATTTAATGTTTTTACTTTAGATCTGAATGATATTTCAACGTTCAAAGGAATTCTACGAAAAATCTTCAGAAATCCCTTGGCGATTGAATAAATGAGCCAGTGGTCAAGTCTTTTCTTTTATTTCCCTCTGAGAGGCACTCGCCACCCGCCGACGCGCACTTGACCAATTTGCTCTCATATCCGGGGATTATTGGGGCGGAAAACCCAATTCGACTGCAAAGACGATACTGTTAGAAGGGTTATAATGCAGAGTTACTTGTCCACTCATCATCATTGCTGCCCCAGTGGGGTCGGCACATGTTATCCTTTTCCAACTTCTATCACTCATCATTTAAGAACTCATTCCTTTTACACGCATGTCCTCTAGTCCATAAGTAGCATGACTATTGTGTTGTCTCGTTGTCTCACTCTGAAAATGAAATGAAATGTTTATTTGCAAGAATATGTCAAAATATATGTCTTAAAATTAAGGAATGTCCACTTATATTCTACCTCCTAGAGGCATACAAATTTATAATGAATGTCAAAATTACAAATAATATTAATTTAATTTATTTATTAGTTACAATATACATATAAAAAATATTTAACCTGCCTAATACAAATTTAATGGAAATATGCGAAGTCATTTATGTCCCTATTATCAAAATATTGATTCAAAGAATAATAATATGAAAAAAAAACTGTACTTAAAAAACCGGTCAAGTGTACATCGTATTCGCATACGACGTACCGTACTACAATGTAGATAAATGTTTCTTGTGTGGAGCCCCCCTTTTTTATATTTGTTGTTATAGCGGCAATAAAAATACATACTGAAAATTTCAATTATCTACCTATTACGGTTCATGAGATACAGCCCGCTGACAGACGGACGGACAGCGGAGGTTTAGTAATAGGGTCCCGTTGGCAACCTTCAGGTACAAAACCCTAAAACCGAATGATTTCTCAAGTTAAAAACAGCGCACGCTTATATTCGTACCTGAATGAGTTACATTCCCCAAACACCTTTTTCAAAGTGTCGCGCTTTTAACGCTCGACAAAGCTCCGCAAAGCTGACAGTGTCATTTGCGTTCCACAGCAATATACTAGTGCTAGTACGTCAACCAAATTGCATAAAAAATTGTTTTCTACAAAATACCTACATAAACATCATCACCAGCCTCTCAGCCTGATTGCACCCACTGCTGGGTATATGCCTCCGCTTTATTACGCCATTTTCTCATAAACATTATAATTGTAAAAGTAAAAAGTATTTATTCAATATTACAAGTGTGTAAAATACATGGTTTGGGATCTCTCCTTTCAAGTATAACCTGTATTATAATAATAATAATAATTATAATTGTACGTATATATGTAATACTTTTAAATATCTGTAATATAATACCATGGTATCGTAGGTACAATCTACAAAATATATTACCGTATATATAAAATACTCTTGTGCTGTTTCAATTCATTGAAATTCGTTCAAAACATGCGAGCTTTCAATGCGATTCAGCATTATAAGCTATTCCAAACGAAACGTTGCATGAAACACTATTTGATTTCAATATGCGCGCTATTTTTCAATGGACCTACGTCTCTTCAGTTCAAACTCATACACAAGGCGGATGCAGTATTTCAAACGCGTTTCACACGTTGGAAATATGAATTTAGGGTTGGTGAAACCTTACAACGCTTTCAAGGACCTAAATAATGTTTTATTTCTATAAGAATCGTTGAATACCCGGTTCCAATGTTCTACCGGACAGATCGTTAATTATTGTTAATTTTTTGTTATAAAATGTATGGCACTTTACTATTGATAGCAAGTTGTCCGTTAGTAGAACATTGGAACGGGCGTAAGCCAATTAACTGATAAATATAAAGAGAGCTTCTTCGTAAAGCGAATTTAATATTTCATCGATCTAGTTCAGTCTAACAAAGAAAATATAAAAAACGCAACATTGACTTATCTTGTATTTCCGGTATCTATATGTCACTTAAGATTATGACATCCATATGTGAGTTATGGACGACTTCGGTGGCGTGGCGGGTGATTGCTCGGCGGGTTCGCTTCCCGTTGCGGGAGAAATGATTGTATGTTCTGCAAATAATTCTTCCAGATCTAGGTGTTGTAATATTATGTATTAAAAAAAGTAAAGTATTCTATCAGTCAGGTTCCCATAGCACAAGGTTTGCTTAGTTTAGGACTAGATGGCGCTGTGTATAATGTCCACGATATTGATTTCTATTTACTTATTTTCTTTCTTCTATGACAGATGAAGCAGACGATAAAAATATTACAATAATAGTGGCAACCCTACCTCGAAGTAAGCATCTACTAGACTTTATAAATGTTCAAAGGATTTAAATTTCTATTCGTCTAGATTTTATAAAGACTTTGACAAGTTGCATGAATTTTGTAGAAGATTTTTATTGCGTAAAAAGCACTCTTAAACTTCTTACGTGCTTGCAGTTCTGAGTAAAATATAAGTCGTTATGATTTTTATATTTTCTTTTCTGCTGGATTGGGACTAAAGAAAAAACATAGAATGTGTCCAGCTGCTTCTCTCCCCGAGCATGTCGTAAAAGTTGACTAAGGGATAGCATCCTCTCCAACATGATACACCAACTACATGAACGATGGGCTGATAACTTGTCACCATGGTTCACCAACTTTGAATCAGGAGTGGCTGCAAATTTTAAGATTACTTGTGGCTCTGCCCACCCCATTAGGGATACGGGCCTGATAATACGAACCACCAAAAATATCAACGTCTTAGTTGAAAGACATGTGCAATGTGCATGAAAGTGGAATCTGCAATGCGCACTTTGGTTGTTGTTTTGTGGCACCACATTGGTTCGGTTATATAGTCCTTTTTCCCAGTAAATAATTATGATTATCCATCAATATCATCATAAATGAAACAGGGTGATCCAGTGCAATAAAAAAAATCCCTACGGCCGTTTGTTGATTGTCTCTTGTAATCCAAACAATAATCATATACCCGAGGGACAAACAAACACACCTATAGAATAAAACTTGTAGAAGTTGTTCATTTGCATTTCTAATTTACTAGAAGATTTAAATAAAAACCGGAAAAGAGAGGAAAAAATGGTAAAAATGCCTAATGCACTAAAGTGATTATCACCCTTTTTGCGAGATTGTGAACGCTCTGGGAGGGTACCCACAAATTGGTTCTTAATTTGAATAATACAATTTGATGATCAATTTACTTTTTATTAAAGGAAGAAAGACGCAGTTTTTTTTAACATATTTTTCTTCTTACAAATGAAAAAGGAAATTGAATGAATACACCAAAGGTACCCAGGCTAGTCTCCTGACGGGTGAGCTACAGTGAGCAGTAAGCTTAACCTGCACAGTTGTGTAGTATACACAATCCTACTTGCACAGTTGGTCATACGCTAGGGTGTACCTGACAAGTTATTTGCCTCTACAGTACAGGTAAATAGGAGCGTGTTTGTTACACAACTGTGCAAGTCGATCTTACTACTCAGCTCAAGCTTACCTGACAGGTGTAACTGTGCAAGCAAAAACTTTTTTTTGACACAAAACAAAACTGTGTGCTTCTACTACTAGCCGTGTCACTAGTTCTTTCTAACCAGTGCGATGAAAGGATTTAAAGTGCGCCTCAAAGTGCGCTTCCGTGCACTTGACACATGTTTTCGAACTTTTTTTTGTCTTACGACATGCCGATTTCCTCACAATGTTTTTCTTCACCATTTGAGAGTACTGGGATAGCGCACGTATTGAATCCACGACCTTAGGATTGGTGGGGTTACAACCACTAGACCACCGGTGCTTTCGACAGTGTGCTGAACATTTTCTATGCGCTTTATAGTTGCTACAATGTTTACCTTCGGGTATCTGGTTTTCATACAATTTTCTCCCTCATTGTTTGAGAGCACGTAGGGTAGCACTGTGTAGCATCAATTTTTCAAGCGGAAAAATCCGTTTGGTGCATGACCTTAGGATATCGAGGTTGATAGCCTGAACACCGCTATTTATTTTAGTATTTTTCAGATGGTCCTTGATATTCTAAACTTGCTTGTCGAAGGTCAATGAACGGGTATGGGACCATACCGTGATTGGTGTCCCTTAAGGGTCTCTATAAAATCAGTGTGAGGAAAGGTTGACAGTAATAAACACACATGAATGGATATGTTCCGTTCATACCCATTTTTATGCACCAATGTAGACCATAAATATTGGGTACACTAGTTATTTCAAACCAATGACCTAATGGGCTAAAAAGGCCACTCTGAGCAATTCATCTAAAGCAATAAATTTTTCGATTTTAAGCAAATCCTAAGCCATTAAAATAGTCCGAATTCTAGTTGAATTGTACGCAATTCAAACCAGCAGCAGATTCATATTTGGCCGTAAAATGGGCGGAATTTTGGTACATCGTACGCAATTCAATTCAGCAGCAGATCAGATAAAGTGGCCTTTAACCACCCAGACTAAGATCATGAT
This sequence comes from Scotopteryx bipunctaria, assembly GCA_949320045.1. Taxonomy (NCBI): domain Eukaryota; kingdom Metazoa; phylum Arthropoda; class Insecta; order Lepidoptera; family Geometridae; genus Scotopteryx; species Scotopteryx bipunctaria. Next base: position 11,414,395 of record OX439441.1, read on the forward strand.
GGCTCACCATTCATGGTGTTTCTAGGATGCGACTATTGGTTAAATAATCAGTGTGAAAAAGGGTTGCAAATGTGATGGGAATATGCGCATTTTCTTCTCTCATGCACCAGTGACGTGGCCCATAAATGTATCTATAGATAGAACAGCTAAGAACCAAGGGTGGCAAAGACTAGGCACAAGCCTGTAGAACCAGAGGCGGTGAGGTTGTAAGCGATATTGGATTTTAATTTCTACGTAATAAAGCTCATTTACAATCATCACAGAAAAACTTGTAATTAATATGGAAATCGGAAAGATCTTCTGAAGTGTCATAAAAACCGTTCAAGTGCGAGTTGAATTCGCACATTAAATCTATCGTGCAGTAAATGACGTTTCTTGTGTGGGGCCCCCTTATATTTTTTTATTATTTGTTGTTATAGCGGCCATAGAAATACACACTTTGTAAAAATGTCAACTCTCTACCTATTACGGTTCATGAGATACAGTCCGCTGACAGACGGACGGACGGACGGACGGAAAGCGAAGGCTTACGGGACCATGAAAATAGGAAATTCTTCGCCTGTATCTTGCGTCCAAGCCTAGTCGAACCATGCAACTTGGTTATTCCTTTACATGCTAGTCTGGGAAATATCTTTTCACAATTCTATTCCACTGAGATAGTACCAATGTGCTAGAGTCTAGATAGAGTCACAAAATGTTCAGAATTATATCTAGATGCTATTTTTACTTCTTGTCCAGCTTTCCCCTTTGCACTATTTCAGCAATTTTTATGACATATTTTCAATTAATATTTTTAGTTACAGTTTTTATGAAACTATTAATTCTTTTCGGCATTTACTATAATTGGGAATAAATAAAATCTGCGTGCATTATTTATCACGTATCTCTAAATTTTCAAGACTAGTTACCTAATAAGAAGTTTAATTTTAGCATATTCATTTTCAATTTCTAATACTCAAGATGAATCAAAGGAAAGTTATTTATAGAGACATGTTGACTAAGTAAAATGTAGCAAATCGTATTCTCTATTCTAGCGAGTAATCGTCGACAACATCAAAACAAAACAAGTAGGTAACTAACGTTATAATATTGATATTGTAAAGTTATCATCTGTTTTGATACTTATATGTACTTAATCCAGTTTGAACATCTTTAACAACCTTGTATAATTGACTTCCAAGCTATATCGAACCCTAAAATCAACAGAGAAAAGCTCAATTTCAATCATCACAGAATACGTAGTCCAAACCTGAGCGACACCGAAACATCAACTTACAAAAATGATGGCACATTTTTATTCCGTAAAATGCTTTTGCGTTAATGAATCTTAACTAAATATCATTAGAGCTCATTTTAAATTGAAAGCTGAGTTTTCGCAACCCCCAAGTCCGTTCGGGGGCTTACGCTTCGCCGCGTATACTTAACGAGCTAGATTTTATTTCATCATTTTCTCACATACTCTCCTTGGGGCTTAGAGGTTTATTTTTAGCCGTGAAATTGGAACGTTGAAAACTTATTCAGCGTTAGCTTTTTCGTTTATTTCAATAATTTTCAATTTTATTTTGAGTCCTTAGAGACTCGTCGCGTAAGCGTTTATGCTTAAACTGACGCAATATTTTAAAGTTTATTATTTAAATGAATATTATGCGAATACGAGGCTTGTAACTACTGGGTCTATTTCAGATTTTAAACTTAACCCATAATCTGAACCAAAAGTTAACATTGAAAATTCTAGTCAGTAAAATAATATTTTAATGAAGATAGATATCGTCAAAACTCGTAAAATACTTATGCTACCTATTTAATGAAGGTTTTTTCGCTTCACTATTTCTATCCACGTCACTAGGTAACACTCTCCTAATTGGTTACTTTTCTTCCAACATATTTTTCTACCCGCATTTCTGAACATTTACGACTTGGGCTACTCTAGGTGTTGCAAATGTTAGGACACATTTAGAAAGTAAGCCCCTGACGATAATCACCTGTACCAACCCTACTTCAGTCTCTGCATCTAGTTCCCAAATCAACATAAACACATACATAATAAACATCAATGTCCATCGCACAAAGTGGTAGTCATCGATGGAAATTGAACCTACAACTTAAGAGTGCAGCAGACCTACTGAGCCATTATAGATAGATAGAGATAAAGATAAAGTAGTTAGTAAAATGTTAATGATATACTTGTCTTTATCTAACGCTTGTTAGTCATCACTGGTTCGTGCTTGGTCTCCGGACCTTAAAACTTTGCAAGTGTAAATGTAGTAAAAAATAAATATGGAGTGTTAAATTATGCGCCATTTGAAGCATTTACCGGTGAGCGCTTGTGGTCTAGTTGGTTCAAATCCGGTCGTGTACCAATGATTTTTTCTGTGCGATAAATTTATGTACTATACCAGTACTCTCAAACGGTGAAGGCAAACAGGAAACCTGCGGCTTAGTCAGCTCCGCAAGTATAGACCATGTCTTTCCTGTGGATAAGGCTGACTAAGCTGAGATGATTGAATAGTTGCTGGGCAAACGTACTCCATCTTAATTCGTCCCGGGCACTACAGCGTCCCGTTTGTGAAGATAAAAGTTGCCTCCTGACACTAACATTTACTATAGATGGTAAATGGCCTTAGTTTACCGGTGAGCGGAAACATCGCTGATCGCCTGTCTAGTTTGTAAATGCGGCCATGTTTTGTTTGTGTGCTAAAAAAACCGAGCAGCTGAAATGGCGCAGCCCTGCTCATTAACCTCAGGTCGAGTCAGGCTTTTGAATGAAAGCGAAATATTGCGCTAACCAACCCAGTTGCATTGTCTACGCTTTGAGTACTTATGTATTTAGCGTTGACTTTTAGTAAAATAAATTTGCGAATAATGAGTTTTTAAAGACTTCTTCGATACTAAATAAGTAAGTTCGTATGAGCTAGTGACCAGCTCTTGTGACGGAGTTTTTAGGACGCCTAAAGGTGACTCAACGACTTAAAAGCCGGGACCGACAATTTAACGTGCCCTCCGAAGCACGGAAGCGCTCAGCTCGTAATGCCACTTGCGGTTACCCATCCAAATTGTGACCGCGCACAACGTTTGCTTAACTTCAACGATCAATCAAGAACGTCTAAGCAAGCTACGCCACAAGCGCTAAATAAGTAAAATAAATACATTTGGACTCTGCAATATAGTGGTTTCCTCGCGCTCATCTTACATCGTTTTAGAGTAATGGTCTCTTTCAGTCTACGACTAGATTTAAACCTACGATCATAGGCTCAGAAAGTTTATTACATGATATGATTTTGCAAAATGATCGAACATTTTTTAAATGCATTCAACTCAGAACAATCAACTTCTTAATGCTTCACAGGCTAAGCACCTTTCACGCGTTCGATGTCGCGGGCGCTCCACATGTCTTCATAAGCCCTGAATACATCAAGACGATTCAATTCAGCTCAAATACGTTTAAAATTATCAACTCACTCAACCTGATTCATATTGTGATTATCTTTCTCACTCAAAGTGAGCGCCTCAAAAATCTTCTAAGAAAATGAAATGGAAAATTTACTTTATATCCCACTAATGTTATCAAACCTGAAATTAGTGAGAATGTTAGAATGATTTGTAAAACTGAAAAAAAATTATGTAATAAGTAGGTACTTAAATTCCTTTTCAGAGACCTTCACTGAGGAATAAAACAAACTAAACTTCTTTAATTTTAAATATCATTAATGCGTGTGAAGATACTTATAAAATAACGACTGGATAGCGTCATCTAAATACATAATATAAATCATTTATGCTACTGGCTGACTGACAATCAATGCACAGCCTAAACGTAAAGTCGCTAGTTTGCAAGTCCTCTATCGGATATATTTCGGAGAATGTGCTCAAGAACTGTACAATATTGGGTGTTGCAGTATTATGTATTTACAAATAAAAGTATAAGTAACCATGTGGTTCCCATAGTACGAGCTTTGCTTAGTTTCAGGCTAGATGACGATTCGTGAAATGTCCTCGAATATTTTATTTCAAATATTTTAATATAGTTTCATCGTTTCCCGTCTTCCATCGGACCTCCAGATACCCGGAAAGGCACCATCTGTACATGGTCGACATTCCCAGTGTTCGTTCGAATCTTCGAGTCCACATTTTTCATACGCACTGCAAAAATGTGGAATTGGTATTTCATGAAAAGTACAATATCTTCAAATCTTGTCTTCAAATCGAGAATCAATAGGTTTCTTCTAGGTAAGCGTGCTCCATCCTAGACCACACTTTTACTTAACATCAGGTAGAGTGCGGTCAAACTAGAACCTATTTCACTTGGAGCCTTGGACCCCACCTTCCAATCCTAAGGTGGTGGGTTCAAATCTGGTCGTGTACCAATGGATTTTTCTGTGCGAAAAATTTATGTGCTCTACCAGTACTCTCAAACGGTGAAGAAAAACATCGTGAGGAGACCCGCGGCTTAGTCAGCTCCGTACGTATTAACCATGTCCTTCCTGTGGACAAGGTCTACTAAGCTGAGAGGATGGAATAGGTGCTGGGCAAGCCTGCTCCATCATAATTCGTCCCGGGTACTACAGCGTCCCGTTTGTGAAGGTAAAAGTTGCCTCCTGACGGTGCATAAATCATCTACTATAGATGTTAAAAGGCCTTACTGTTATTATTAAGGTGCATTACAGGAATTTTCAAAATTCAGCTCCTAAAGGACACAGTGAGATGCTGAAAACTGCATGAAAAATATAAAATCAACGCAAACAAAGTCGAGGGGCGTTTCATTTTCCGTAATAATATAACAGATCTGTGAAGAGATATAATGTGACTTAAACTGCACATCTGAATCGAGAGAGCTTTACGAGATTTCTGTCGTTGAATAAATAGAATCGTATTTTAGATAGAAACAGCTTACAAATGTATCATGTCACATTTATTTGATATATCATAAGGTGTTCTTTTAATTTATATTTATTTCACATCGTAAATCCTATAGTAGTATATTACATAACAAATCAATGTTAAATACATTGATTTGTTATGTAATATACTATTTTTTATAGATGACCTTTTTTGTTGAGACTGTGAGTAATTACACTGCAGATAAAGGCAAGTTAACTTTTTGATACTAGGTTTAGCCGGATCTGAATCCTTAAAGATATTTTCTGTTAAAGATGCAAAAAACCAACAATAAATTCACAAAACTCATTTATCAATATTTTACACTTTTACAGTATTCCATGAACGTTTTTATCCGGGTAAAAAGCAAGCGAAGCCTCATGTGGAAACTAGTATTCCACAAAATACCCTGAAAACACACGCTGCCAGCAATTTTACACCAAAGTAATTTTTATTATTCTATAGCGTTATCAAAACCATCACTATCCATAACTTTACAAAAGGCCAAAGTCTATTTATAAAGGGTCATAACACCGAAAAGGGCTTTTTAGTATACATCTCCAAAACATACAGGGGCACAAAGGGTTAGGACAGATTATGAGAAAATGTTTCATAAATGAAACCGCCGCCACCGCCAAAACTTTTTGTTTGATTTAATTCGACGTGTATTTTTCGAGGGTGGCGTAGTTCCGCCGGTTGTTTTCAAGGGCTTGTCATCGCCTACATTTCACGTTTATTTTTGGAGAAAATTACCATTAAAATAGCCTAAGACAAGGGTCGTGAATTGGAAGTGGGGAAATAATTATATTAACTGTATACATTACTAGCTGCCGCCCGCGGCTTCGCTCGCGTTGTACACGAATAAAAAATAACCTATATGTTAATCCAGCACATGTATATTCCAAGTTTCATACAAATAGAATAGAATTCCGTAACGATTACTTTGAAGTATCTCACTGCTGTGCAAAGACCTCCCTTTTATCTACAACTACTCCCGCCTCGTACCAGTTCGACCCACGCCATGTCAAAGGTGTCAGATCATATCGCCATCTTTTTTTGTGGCTGCCACGACGACTTATAAAATAGGTATATTTTAGGGTTTCGTACATCAAAAGGAATAAAACGTAACCACGCTTAGTATCAACTTACATAAGAAATAAGTAACTTATGTTCAACCAGAAATAACTCAATATCTGTGAGTTGTAATTTTTAGCTGTGATACAATGAAATTTACTTCTCTGCTGGACTGGAGGTAAAGAAAAAGCATAGAATGCGTCCAGCTGCTTCTCTCCCCGAGCATGTCGTAAAAGTCGACTAAGGAATAGTATCGTCTGTGGAGACGATGGGCCATCAATATGGACGATGGGCTGATCACCCATCGTGAGAGAAGCAGCTCGAAGCATTCTAAGTTTTATCTTTACTCCCAGTACTAGCAGAGAAGTATATAATAACTAGCTGCCGCCGCCCACGGCTTTGCTCGCGTGGTATCCGGACAAAAAGTAGCCTATATGTAGTTCCAGCACACATACTATGTATATTCCAAGTTTCATTCAAATCCGTTCAGCCGTTACGGTGTGATTGAGGCACAAACATACATCGTCACATTCACACATCCTCACAAACTTTCGCATTTATAATATTAGTACGATATACCACGCATTTATTTATTATATGCGTGGTACTTAGCAGTAGTTTGTTATAAATAGGCAAGTGACTGATAAATGTTCGCATATCGCCGGAACATTACATCATGCGAAGTATTGTATTTCATCGAACAGTCCGCGCGGTTTCCGACATTGTCGGTTTATCGTTCCATGGAAAGTTAACTTCAGTGCCGCCAGTTCTGCCGGCTATAGTTTTACGAGCGAAATATGAGCATGAGTAATGCCCGCTTTTATGAGTGACAACATCACATCTCAAAGTAAACTCATTCACAGATTTTGAGTAAAAAAAAGGTTTTATTTTTATATTATAACTAGCTGCCGCCCGCGGCTTCGCGCGCGTGGTATCCGGATAAAAAATAGCCTATATGTTAATCCAGTACATGTACTATGTATATTCCAAGTTTCATTCAAATCCGTTCAGCCGTTTAGGCGTGATTGAGGCACAAACATCCAAACATCCAAACTCACAAACTTTCGCATTTATAATATAAGTAAGATGATTTTACTTTAAAGTAAGTTCGTATGAGCAGGTGGCCAACTCATGACGGAGTTTTTAGGTCGCCTAAAGTCCTCCGTCATGGCTTAACGACTTAAAAGCCGGGACCGACAATTTTAATGTGCCCTGCGAAGCACGGAAGCACTCAGCTCGTAATGTGATTTTATTATGATTACTATAGTCAGATTGAACTTAAGCAGTTATTTTATTAAGAGTTTTTTTTGAGTAGATGATGATGCGACAGTCTCAAACTTCTACCTCTAGCAGGATGTGATCTGCGCCATGTTATTCTTTTTTTTCGGACGGATATAAATCCTGTGGGCCTCAGATGACCGCTGGCAGCGTTACCGGCCATCCTGGGTCGAAGTTTTTCTTATATACGGCACCAAACTTTAATCTAATTATTTGTGACAGTTCCACAATATCCAAGTGGAACTCGATATCGAAGCGCTCGTGGCGTAGCTTGCTTAGGCGTTCTTGATTGGTCGTTAAAGTTAAGCAACTATATGTGCGGTCACAAATTGGGATTGGTGACCACAAGTGGCATTACGAGCTGAGCGCTTCCGTGCTTCGGACGGCACGTTAAACAGTCGGTCCTGGCTTTTAAGTCGTTAAGCCATGACGGAGGCCTTTAGGCGGCCACTAGCTCATACGAACATACATACATACATACATACAATATCCAGTGACGCGACCGATCAACGAAATGCCTATTACAGCTCTGTGACGCAGCCGACACATAAACTGTCGTTCTGGTTATAAATCATTGTGTAATGCCTATTGAAATTGCTCTAATAACACCAACGGTTTTATTGCCATTTAGCTAATGCGTTCAGGTATATTTCTTTTTGTATCAGAGCGGCCTCATTTCATTTTGATGATTACGAGAAATATATCATCTCATCATTATAAAATATTTTTAATGGTTCTCGGCTGTCTGTGATGATCGGATAGGTAGGTACACAAACCCATGACGAACATTAAATAAAGCAGCTAAAGAATATCAACCAAAAAATATATAACACCCAAAAGTGACATAACAATAAAACCAAGCAAACATTTTTCCCGCTGCTGAATCAAACCACGCCACCGAAGTCATCAAAATGACACGGGCCCCTTATTCTCTATGACAAACGAGACTTGACAGTTCGCAACTTGTTTGTAACGCGCCTCGTCGCGATTTTGCAATACAAATTCGTCATTTAGAACACGATAACACGGTGATTCCACAAACGTACCCGCGTTTGCCCGCTTTATGTTTTGTTTGGCCATAGCGAATAAGGCCCCAGGTATGCCTGCCTTGAAGAGGTATGTGCCTGGTCGGATAATATTATAGGCAATGAGAGAACATAGAGCTCTTCATTCATTGAATAAGGATCATTTTGAAACTTCCTAAACACTAGGTTGAATTTTCACCTGTAATGTGTACCTACAATAGTACCTAATAGTGGATAATGGTTTATATGCTCCAATACTTTTTAATGGATTATTTCAGTTCTTAGCATATTTTTTTATATTAAGTACCACCCTGTTTTAATGGTAACATTCTACGGCCATTAGGGAAAATCATAGCTCAAAGCTGACCATTAAGGACAAAATGTGAACAAGTAAAACCTCTTTGAAACTGTATATTCCTATAGGGTTGAAATACTTTTGGAAGTTCCAAACATGACAATATGCGTACCTATCCTACGAGTCATTTAGTAAGGATATTAAATAAAAATAAATATAAATACTTGTGGACATTTCACACAGCTCACTTCTCGATTAGTAGTTTGTAAAAAACATTAAAACTACAACAACTCAAAACAAATTTAAAAAATACTCAAAATTCCGCTCGTCGCTTCGCTCGCGTGCTATCGGGATAAAAAGTAGCTTATATGTTAATGCCACGTACTATGTCATGTATATTCTAAGTTTCACCTAGCTCTCATTTCAAGCTAGCTTTTACCACGTGATTGAAGCACAAACGTCATCACATCCTCACAAACTTTCGCGTTTATAATATTCTGCCGTCATAAGGAAAAAGACGTATCTGATATTTTTTCCATAATTGAGTTATATACATCATCGGAATCAGTAAAAAAAGACGTATCTACCAGTATTTTTTTCTCCATTTCGAAATTTATGTAGAAACGTCCTCTTTTCTTATGACGGCAGTATTAATGGGGTTGACAGCCTTGTATCTGTTTTATATGATCGTGATGACAGACCAAGCATGATATGTAAATGGAACAACCCTAAGGGATTACATCGGCTATTGTTTTTTGACGGAATCAACGAATTTGATTCGCGACCAACGAAAATAATTTATTCGACCCATATGACGGTCAGGTCCATTTGTACGAAGGTTCTATGGTGTTAGAACCCCATATATTATTCAAATGAATTTCAGTTCATGTTTTATTTTGCATATTTTATTGTTATTGTGAAAAACAAACATAAAACCTATTAAAATCGGTCCAGCCATTAAAAAGTACAAATATTATAGAAAAAACCCTTTTTTTGAGCCGGTTAAAAAGGCTCACGACATGCCAAATAGACGTACCCTCAAATCTCTCTTAAATCTAGAGATGAGGATGATTGACGATTCTATAAAGTCAAATTCAAACATCACCTACGCTGACATGACTTGTTATTTATTATTTTCACCGTTATATTTATTCGACTCAATTGACATTTTCTTTAAGTTAAAGAATGTTTTGCTTTAGAAGGTTTATTGGTGTGTACTGTGGTGGGCTGAGTAAAACGTGTACATACAATATTCTTTTAACGTATTAAGCTTTGCTTAGTTTGGGGCTAGTGTGCGCTGTGTGAAATGTCCACAAATATTTATTTATTTATAATATAATGCCGTGTCTGTTTTCTTCCCGATGCAATGTGTGTGTTGAATTTTGTGCTTGAGTATCCAGAGATTTTGAGAATCTGACGATTCGCTATACAGACCATCTATTTCGGGCCGTTGGACATTTAGCTACTCAGACCTTACCATAAGTAATTTTATATTTTTAAGGATGTGTAGTTTATGTTCTTTGTTTGCATTCTGATATGCTGATCAAAGTTGCACATAATTATTTTTAGTCATCTATTTTTTAATCCTTGTTTCGTAAAATAAATCATTTGATTTATTTATTTTAAGGATAGGGGAAAAATCCCGCATGCGATTGGCTAAAATCAGATCAGGGTTTTAATCATCGAGTGATTAATAGTGACTCGATGACTCGATGATTTTCAAGAATTGATACCTTGAATGGCATAAAATGGGGGAGTTTCATTCTCAGTCCCTATTTATTTATATTATTTATTTAATTTAGTGTCACCAACATTATGTACATCTATTCATTAATTAAATTAAAAATATATTATATAAAAGTTTAGATCTAAACATGTCAAGTGTCATAATAATTATAGGAGACAGACAGCGTGCTATTAGAGTTAGAGCGAGTTACAGAATAGAAAAAGAAAAGTAAACAATAAAATTTACCTCTATTTACCCTGAATCGGGTAAATGGAGACTGAGAATGATGATGATTATGAATATTTTTCCTTTCCGCTTTAGTATATAGAAAGAAAAGAAAAGAAAAAAGGTTTTTATTACGAAAGAATCTCGAAATAAGTTTGTATGTTATATCGCATAAGGTAATGAACTAATTTGTCTCGGCCTTAATGGGGCCCTTAAATCTGGCCTCGGACCCAAATGGTGGCAGGTAATGACATGTATTATGTTAAACATTAGGATTTTCCGCATTCGTGTAGATGCGGAACCTCTTCCAAGTTAAAAGCAAAAAAGAAAGCCTTATAAATTCTACTTTCGTTTTGCATTTTCTTATTGTAGGTTCAGTCAATCAATCTTATAATCAGGCATAGTAACTATATATTATAATGTAATTTGTTTTGTAGACTGAAGCATCGATAGCTATAGAACCTTATCAAATAAACGTGTTTGTGTAACTTTGGGAACATCCGAAAAAATATACAAAATGTTTCCTTAAAATGCCAATGTCGCTTCGCTTTCCAAATTACTTCTCGCTACGGGCTTTTTTCCTTATGACGAACACGAAATAAAAACGCCCCCATCGCGAAATTACGAAACGGCGATACACGGCTACGCTAAAAGCTATCGAAGTACGTATGACAGTGTTAAGGCCGGCGCAAGACGAAGCGCACTTTAATACTTTACCCCTGCCAAAGCATTATCCGCTTTTTAAGCCTTGAAATTAGATCGAAAATCCTACTAATATTATGAACGCGAAAGTTTGCAAGCATGGATGTATGGATGTTTGTTACTCTTTCACGCCTAAACGGCTGAACGGATTTGAATGAAACTCGGAATATACATTATACATAGTACATGTGATGGATTAACATAATTATAGGCTATTTTTCATCTGGGTACCACGCGAGCGAAGCTGCGAGCGGCAGCTAGTACATACATACATCTTATCCCGCTCGTATTCCTAATGGGGTGGGCAGAGCCACAAGTAATCGTAAAAAAACTTGCAGCCACTCCTGATTCAAAGTCCCAGGGTGGATATGGTGAACCATGGTGACAGGTGATCAGCCCAAAGCGTTAATATTATGTGTAGTGTTAATCGCTTCGCTCGCGTAGTACTAACCTGGATATGTACTTTTATGTAAAAGTACTCTATGTTTTATTCCGGGTCCTAAACTATGAGTTTTCTAAGTTTCATCCAAATCCGATCAGCCGTTACTGAGATAAGAGGAAAGGAACATACACACACGCAAATATCTCGTGTTTATAATAATAAAATGACATAGAGTAGCAACAATGGTGATCCGTAATCTAGACTTTTATAACTCTTTTGTTTGTAGCATTTCAATGCACCTCAGCACACCACAGTACATACACACACACACACACACAAACGCGTAAAAACCGCGCGTTCAATCCGCGCAAATCGCTACGACTCTGTAAAAGGAGCTTTTTATTTCGAAGGCATTGTGAATTTTAGAAAATGAGCACTTTCCATCTTTACGACTGGTTGCGGATTTGTCTAGCTTTACTGTTATGCCACCGGGTTTATATTTCTGAGATTGTAAAAATATAATTGCCTGGTCAAAAATGGACAAGTGCGAGTGAAACTTACGCCCTGAAAGGTCCAAAACTAAATGATGTTATATTAACATTAGTTTGCCTATAGATTTTGTATATATTGCCTATAATACTAGGCACTGCTTCAATTTGTGAATAGTTCGAAAGTTTTATAATTTTATTGTATTTATTTCCTAGACATTATCTTATTTTATTGTTCGTTTTGTACATAATGCGTAGTACTCGTACTAATGTGTTATGTTCTAAGCTTAACCACTAAAGAAGGAACCAATGTGGTGACAAACTTAACTTTACAGTAGAAAAAACTTCTATATCACGATCGTTATTCCAACTTCAAATTATGCTATTGATTACATGCTTTATGATATTTACAACATAAATTATAAAATATTCTTTGAATGATTTATTATATCACTTCTTTATTATCTTCAGTTAAACTCATGTTTTGTGTAATCTTGATTAGGCTCGTAAATTATTTTGTATGAATTCATGCTTCAAGAATATTTATTATATTAACTGAGAACAATATGTCCATACATCATTTCAACAAAAGCTTCACACACACACGTATCACGCGCGATATAATAATGATTACTCACGTCGAGACGGCCGTCAGTTCAAATAGAGACCAAGATTTCTCACAAATACGTAAATAAGTACCTGTGTACCCAATGTACAACCAACAATGTCACCGCTTTATTGATATGGGATAATAAATCTTATTTTGCACCGGATAGAGCAGTAATTTCCACGCAAACTGCATATTAGCAATAGTCATTACAAAATGGAAGTGATTAAATAAATGAATGTTAATTTTGGTGTTTGCCTGCGATTGCAGGGTATTTTCTGCGTAATATTTGCTCGGCAAGTTTCGTCTGTGATTTTATTCAGCGATTGCTTTCATTTGAATAACTTTACGGTTATTTCTTCTTCGTGTTCTAGTCGGGAATATTTTGCAGTTTACTTCACTACTAAACTGAGAGAAAAGAAAAAACATAAAACGCGTCCAGCTGCTTCTCTTCCCTAACATCTCGTAAAAGTCGACTAAGGGGTAGTATCCTCTCCAACATGTTGGAGCTATAATGGGTGATGGCCTGATCACCTGTATGGGGTCGGCACAGCATGTTTCTTAGATCATGCTGTAAGAGTTTTGGCTAAGGTGTTTAAGACCTTTGAATACTTGCTTATAGTATCCCATCATGTTGGAGAGGATACTATACCTTAGTCGACTTCTACGACATGCTCGGGGAGAGAAGCAGCTGGACGCAATCTACGATTTTTCTTTACTCCCAGTCCAGCAGAGAAGCAATGTATTTCGCGACATATCAAACGAATATATTTAAAAATTGACGAACTTTTTACTTCCGCCGCTGTTTATACATTATATACCCCAAATACTTCTTAGAAGTTGGGTAAAAATCAGCTTACCCAGCTTGTTTCCTAGCCAGTACTAACACGAACTTGCCAGATTAAGTGTAATATAATTATGTCTGTTTGCAATGGCTATTAAAATCGCTTTATCTGAATTTACTGCTGGGCTTAGTGCACAACAGCGGTAAACAGACACACTACTTGTGCACCCGGCGCTTGATTTAGGGCGTTTAAATTACTTTTGAATTCGGTATGTTAGTGTACGGTGTCTTGTTAACCAGTAAAACTAGATTTGTTAAATAATAGAGCGTTTGTAGAGCAATTATTAACTATATTACGAACAGTTGATGGATGAGCTGTTAATGATAATGATGGCGAGAACGCGCGCCCTTGGTGGCTGAAAGCGAACTGATTATAACTGATAATTTGAATAAAATGAAATGTTGGTAATGATTGAAACTGGGTTGCGTGGTCAGCGCCTTTCTGCTGACCACGGAAGATGCACGGTTGCTTGTACCGTTAAGTTAGGATGTATAATGCAGAATGCATTTTAGTTAATTTTTAGGGTTCCGTACCCGAAGGGTGCTAACGTGACCCTATTGCTAAACCTCGGCTGTTCGTCCGTCCGTCTGTCCGTCCGACCGCCCGTCTATCAGCTGGCTGTATCTCATGAATCGTAGTAGGTAGAGTATTAGAAACTTTCATAGTGTATGATTTTCGAATTAAATTAGCTTATGTGTTATATTAGGAAATAATCTATTTACATTTCAAATTACATAAAAATCGGTTATACGTTAACAAACACAACACAAATTTTCGCATTTATAATATTAGTAGGAATGGATTGGTTATATCTTTGATTGTTTTTCGGTTCAACGCTGTTGTTTTTGCCAAACAACACAGCGCAATAACCCGTCCACAATCAAACGTACCCGTTCGTTCTTTCGAATCAGTTGTTGCGACGCATTTCGGTTAATGACCGGTTTTTAAGCGGGCAGTAACCGTAAACCGAGCCGTAGCGGACGGGCGTGTCGTCGTAAATCTGCCCTCGCTGCGGCGCCGTACGTGTGCGCATGCCCTTATTCTGAGCGAATGTCTCACAATAGAAATAGAGGTCGTGAAAGTATCCTTTTCAAAGTGAATATTATTAATATTGTATTATTGCATTGGGTCGAGAGCACTGGTGGTGACCCCGTCTTCCGAGCCTAAGGTCGTGGGTTCAAATCCGGACTGGAAGCTGATATTTCACACAACGCCATCCAGCCCCAAACTAAGCAAAGCTTTGTACTAATGGCACCAGATGGTAGAATACTTATATACTTTTTTTGTAAATACATACTTATAATACATAGTACCCGCACCTCTTGCATCTCAGCCGAGCACTCGCCCGCCACGCCACCGAGGTCGTCAAGAGAATTACTTATATTATATGCCTAATCCACTACTAATCAGAGCCACAAATTCTCCTATTTCCCGCACACGCTACAGGCACTCTGGGCTACATAAGTGATATTGAAATAGGAGTTATCGAATAGCAACCATGGACAAGTACTCAAACACGAAACGATACTATACCTCGCATTTTGCTTCGTTTTAAAGATAAAGATAAAGATAATTTATTTGCAAAACATGTGTAGGTACAAAAGATGACAACATTATTTATGGTAGGTGAGACACAACATGCTTTACCTGATTCGGTGTGCAAATTGAGGAATTGGCTAAAACCGTAAACATGAAAATGATTTAATTAGATAATATAATAAATCTAAATGTCAAAAACAAAAAAAAATAAAAAAAAATTTAAATGTCATAAAATAAAGATGTCAAGCAATAGAATTAAAATAAATATATGAAGTCATGTCAAACAATTAAAATTTATCCTTTAAAAATTCGTCGACACTATTTTGTTTATCCTGTGAAATCATTTAGCTACACCTGTCCCTTTATGCGACAAGACCGCCGAAGACAGATCATGCACATGGGCACACAGCTCAAAACACGTGACATATAGATTTATTGCAACTCGATCTTTCAGGTTCCGAGGCTCTATAAAACATGTGTGTCATTCATAAGAAACAATGGTTGATAACACTCTTACCGCCAGCACGAATTATTTGACGGCCTCGGTGGCGTGGCGGGCGGTTGCTCGGCAGAGTCGCAAGAGGCGCGGGTTCGATTCCCGCTGCGGAAGAAATGTTTGCATGTTCTGTAAATATTTCTTCCGGGTCTGGGTGTTGTGGTACTATGGTACTCGTAGTTTCTGATACCCACGACACAGGGAATCCTAGTGTGGGGTCAGGACTATGTATGTGAGACTATTGGGTGTTATTTATTTGACAACGCATTTCTCAAAAATTGTCAAAAAATTATGAGGAGCAGATCTAATTTACAAAGGTACATGCATAGACTACTGAACTCATAACCCTCTTTTTGTAGCCCATAAGCTCAATAAATTCAAATACCTACCTGTGATAAACATCAAAAGTGAGGTGGTCCCAAAGGCCCCGAGGTTCGAGCTACATGAAACATGAGTGACGAGTTACGTTAGAGTCTGCCTGCAGTTGCCAGGTTAATCTTGTTTCATTTATTAAGTGCAGTCAGCTATAAATTGTACGAGAAAGAAAGAAAGAAAATATTTATTCGGCTCACAAACACTTATAAAAAATTACACAGCTAACACAAAAAATAATAATAATTTGAGAGCGAAAAAGGCAACCACTCAGCGTGTGCTGCAGAGCCCGGAAGCAACTACAGCGCTGTTCTTCCGTGGCACCTTTATTAGATGGATTACACACTAGATGGACGTTGTACTTACTTCTCTGCTGGACTGGGAGTAAAGAAAAAACAAAGAATACGTCCAACTGCTTCTCTCCCCGAGCATTTCGTAAAAGTCGACTAAGGGATAGTCGATTGTCCTATCCAAAATGATGGACCACTTGTATAGGCGATGCGCTATCATGAATAAAAATTAGTATATATGCTATGTCACACACTGTGTCTGTAGCAGCTCTCATGCAAATCCGTTTCATACACAATGACAGAACCTTAAGTGAAACTTTTCGATTCATAATATATTAGTAGGTACGGTGGGTCAAGAAAGTGGTCTACAAGTTTTGACAAAACTTCCTTTGTAACCAAAATAGCGATAAGGTTGAGCATTAGTAACTGTTAGAGTACTATTGCAAGGGAAAATCAACCTTGTTGTTTTATAAAGTGCAAATAAACTTCAACCTTTGGGTTAGACATCACATTTTTGGCCGACCGTACCTAGGATATCTGAAATGCACATTTTACTAGCGCAGGACTTTATTTAGGGTGGAAATACAATATCACAGTACTTTACACAATGTTGTCAAAAACTGCCAAAATAGCACACATTTTGCCCGTTTTTGCGATATTTATCTAATCTAACTTTATGTCTATTCCCCAGGAATTAGGTCCCGGTTATAAAACCGAAGTGTTACTCGGTACTCGGCATCGATATTAAACGGTTTGTTTACAAAGTTTACTGTAAACATTCGCCTGTTTACATCACAGGACAACGCTGTAAAACCGACTTCTGTAAAACCGAATATTGATACTCTGAGTGGCGTTTGTTTTATAACTTCCTAATGGCTATCGTTGGCTACATTTTTTCTTATGGTCCTGTTAAACGGTAAAAATGATGAGCAAATCAGATAATCGCACTAATGTTATGAATAAGAACATAATGAAATAAATTTCATTGATAAAGCAAAGCCGCTGGCGAAAGCTGGTTTACTATAACATTATTCGGCAATAGGACCGGCCATCGTAAAACAGATTTTTATTTGCTTTACGAACTTTAATCTCTACCTACTTTAATCTATTTTGTTTCTGTTAACCGATTTTGGTCAGTGATCTATACATTGTCATTAATTTGACCATAATATTATCATTATCAGCCTGTCAAATGCTAATAATTGTCTCATTGTTTCAGGTAAGGACATTTCCATTACAACTTTGCTATTCCGCGCAACGACTGGATAACGGGCAACGATTCAGTACTGCAGGATGGGTCTAGTATTTTACTAAATAGTTAGTGAAGGTTAAACTTGATGGTAAGTCGGTCTGAATAACTATAACATCCTGAATGGAATGTATTTTTTAGGTGATAGAAAAACTTCCTGGTAATATTTTGGTTCATTCTAACTAAATTTAATATTTATTTACCGTAAAATTTTATCACTGTGATACTGGTTCAGAAGCCTTTATTGAGCTGAGCGCTTCCGTGCTTCAGAGAGCACGCTAAATTGTCGATTCTGGCTTTTTAATCGTTAAGCCTTGGTCCCGGCTTCTAAGTCGTGAAGCCACGACGGAGGACTTTAGGCGGCCTAAAAATTTCGTCACAAGAGTTGGCCACTAGCTAATACGAACTTACTTTTTAGAAGCCTTTAATTATATAATTTAATGCCATTTCTTCTTTACTTTTCATCAGCCAACATTATTGAAATCTTGGAACAATAGTCCTATCTTGTTCCAACTTTAGTTCAGTCAGACTACAAATCTTACTGCAGATTTACTTGCTTCTCGACGGAGTGGATGTAGACTCTCGACTGTCTGTGAAGTTGTACCGCAGACTCGCCCTGGACTCTTTTAGTTTAGCATCTTCGGAAGTTTCTCTTGAAAACTACGAAACAAGGGAAGTACTGGTGTAAAATACTGCGAGGTTTTATTGTGAAATTTTTCATTAAATATTTTACTATATTAAAATCAGGTTTGAATGAAGTCAGGAAACTGAATAAAGCCAATACAAGAAAGAATTAACACAAAGAAATACATACGTATATCAAACCCGTATCGCTAATGGGGTGGGCAGAGCCACAAGTAATTACAAGAAAACTTGCAGCCACTCCTGATTTAAAGTCACAAGATGGATATGGTGAACCACGGTGACAGGTGATCAGCCCATCGCCCAAATAGATGGTCCATCAGGTTGGAGAGGATACTATCCCTTAGTCGACTTTTACGCTTTTACGCATTCTATGCTATTTCATTACTCTCAGTCCAGCAGAGGAAATAAATGAATTCATTATTTTCAGACGACTGATTTTGTTCTAACTCCCTGTCATTCATTGATTACCCGAGTACAACTGCAACCATGAATTAACCGTCACAAATTAGATTACCAAGATTTTAGACCGCCTCTTATCTTTCCAATAACACTCAAAGCGCTCATGACGTAGCTTGCTTAGACGTTCTTGATTGATCTTTGAAGTTAAGCAACGTTGTGCGCGGTCACAATTCGGATGGGTCACCGTAAGTGGCGTTACGAGCTAAGCGCTTCCATGCTTCGGAGGGCACGTTAAATTGTCGGTCCCAGTCGTTAAGCCATGACGGAGGCCTCTAGGCGGCCTAAAAACTCCATCACAAGAGTTGGCCACTAGCTCATACGAACTTACTTACTTAATAACACTAAAACTTGAACAGCGAGACTCGATAGCGCTAGTAAAACGTGCTAGTGGTACTGAGTGTGTCCAAAATGCTTGGTATTCCCGTCACTCTTGCAGGAAAATTGGTACATTTCTTGCTGACACATTTCTTGCGCGCAAGAACTATGATAAAACATTATAGTTATCATAGTTTGAATTATGTCACGTATCTGTGGAACTTACTTTTCTAATACCCACGATACAGGGAAAAAAGATCTGTATTTATAATATAAATCCATTGAAACGATAAATAAATTATGAGTTATGAATCCTAGTGTGGGTTCATGGCTATACAGCTATTGGGTATTATTTATTACTTACTGGCATTTGCCCGTGGATCCACTCGCGTAGTACCCGGAGATTCTAGTACATTGAGAATAACACACCCACACATAGGCATTTATAATATTACAAGCTGCCGCCCGCGGTACTATGTATATTCCAGATTTCATCAAACTCCGTTCAGCCGTTCATACGTGATTGAGGCACAAACATACTGTACGGGAAATTCAGTGGCTGGTATTGGAAAGACGTACCTGGGTTCACGGCTGACTCGAGTCCGGGGGCCTTCCAAGATAGCACCGATATTGTCCGCACTTGTAGAAATCCACAGGGCTGGTGAAAGGGTCTCACAGATCGTGTCGTCTGTTCGAAAAGAAGGACCGTAGACACGCACACACAACGCGATAGAATACCGGCGCGGGCGCGTGGGAAAATCGGGGCAAACGGCAGTCAGGGTGCGTAAACGTTCGTCTCCGATGACGGTGGAGCGAGGAATGTTCGTTGGCCGATTCCTTCACGAGAGCGCGTGAGAGGCGTCGTCAAACCAACCAGCCAATAAGAAAACAGATAGGTCAAAAAAGATTTCTCGACCTACCCTCCAAATTGTGTCTGCTTGCACAGGAAATGTATTGCTACCCACACCAACAATTTAAGAATGCACTCATTATCATCATCACAATAAATAAAACAAAAATGTGAAAAAAAATCAATTCCGGTACGGAACATAGCCGCTCACCTTAAAAGAACGTGGTTGTTTTAACGAAATATACACAAAAAAAAGTAAGAAATATGAAAGGAAAAGGAAAAACAAAAATATATAATATTTGCTTAGGTACTAACTAAATGCTCAACTGAAAAAGTAGACTTATTAATCTAACGGAAGCGGACAAATCTTAACGACGGGTCTCCTCGTAAAAGAGTTTCCCATTTTAAGAGTGACAGCACGGGTAATGTTATCACTGCCCGGGTGCAGAGCGTGTACTCTGGCTAACCTCCACTGTAAAGGGGGTAGGTTGTCATCACGCACAACAACAATCATGCCTTCACGGATTGGAGGTCCACGATTATGAAACCATTTTTGAGATTGTTGTAATTCATGTAAATACTCGCAACTCCAACGTTTCCAAAAATGTTGAACGCTTTGTTGAATCCATCGCCATCGAGTAAGCCGATCAGGATTAAAGTCCGTCAACGAAACGTCCGGTAGGGCCGTGATAGGACCGCCTATCAAAAAATGTGCTGGAGTCAGCGGTAAGGGGTCTTGGGAATCAGTACTCAAGACGCAAAGAGGGCGCGAGTTCAACACTGCCTCAACCTGACAAAGAAGAGTATGCATTTCATCGTAGGTTTGTGTGCGAGTACCAAGAACACGATACAAATGATGTTTGAAACTTTTTACACCAGCTTCTACCAATCCACAAAAATGTGACCCGGTAACGGGTTGAAAATGAAAAGTAAGGTTTTGACCTAATA
Organism: Scotopteryx bipunctaria; assembly: GCA_949320045.1. Lineage (NCBI taxonomy): Eukaryota > Metazoa > Arthropoda > Insecta > Lepidoptera > Geometridae > Scotopteryx > Scotopteryx bipunctaria. The sequence goes on from OX439441.1 coordinate 11,435,080, forward strand.
CCTTTTCATGAAACGCCTTTTGAACTGAATCTGAATTTAGAAATGCATATAACTCTTGTAAGTAGTTATTACACCCAACAAAGTTTTTGCCGTTGTCAGAGTAGATGTCCGTACATAAACCCCGACGAGACGTGAAACGTCGTAACGCAGCTAAAAACGATTCAGTAGTAAGATCTGAAACTAATTCGAGATGTATCGCTTTTACACTCATGCAAACGAAAACTGCAACGTAGGATTTTATTATTTTAGCGTTCCTAACCTTATTAGCGCGCACATAAAATGGTCCGGCGTAATCAACAGCTGTTTTTAAGAATGGACGCGCTGATTGTATACGTACGCTAGGTAAAGGAGCCATGCGTGGCTGTGTGTGAGTCGGCCGCGCTCGAAAACAAGAAATGCATTTATGTATACGCTGTCTGATTATGTTTCGTGCCGATAAAATCCAATATTTTTGCATCAACAAATATTGCGTAGACTGGGGACCAGCATGTAAATGGGTGACGTGTGCATCATCAATAATTAACGTAGTTAAATGATGTTTTTTAGGAAGTATCAATTGATGTCTAGATTCAAACGAAAGAAGAGATTTATGCAATCGCCCGCCCACACGTAATAAGTTGTCCTTATCTAAAAACGGAGATAAGCGTTTCAATTGACTTGAGGATTGTTTCCCCAGTGTTATGTTTTTTATATCGTCCGCGAAAACGGACTGTTGAATTCTACCTATTATTAACTTTAGGTTAGAGTTATATTCGGGCACAGTAATGTGCGCAGGGAAAGAAGTTTGAGTTTTTCTACATTTATGATAAAATCGAAAAATGTACGATATGACACGAACCAGTTTTCCTAACGATGAAAATTTTGAAAATACCTCGAGCTCGCCTACAGAAGATGGTGTTGCGAGAAGAGGAGGATTGCGTTTTTCTTCCTGTGTAACAGGACCTTGAATGAGCATAGGCCACAATTTTGGTTCTTCAACTAACCAACTAGGGCCACAGAACCATAAAACGTGTTTGACAAACACCGAGGGCAGCATGCCTCGGGAGGCTGAATCGGCCGGGTTGTCGTACGATGGCACATGTCGCCAACAACCGGCTGGTACTCGTGACAGTATGTCACTGGTACGATTGGATACAAAAGTTTTCCATTCATGTGGTGATGAGCGTAGCCATGCTAACACAATCGTGGAATCTGACCATGCGTAGACATGATCGAAATTAATTCGGTCGCCGTAAGCGAGCATTACTTTTCTTATTAGTTTAGATAACAGTTGGGCTGCCATAAGTTCAAGTCGCGGGATAGATAAACGCTTCAATGGCGCAACACGCGTCTTTGCCAACACAAGAAAAACACGAATCTTGTTGTCGCTGCATTTACACCTAACATAAACACATCCAGAATAAGCTCGTTCACTAGCATCTGAAAAGCCATGCAACTCGATCGATGTAGCCTTGTCGAAAATGTGACGAGGGAAAAAACATTCAGCTAAGAGCGGAAGCTCACTGGTGAAGCTTGACCACGCGTTGACTATATCAATGGGCGGTGACTCATCCCACCCGGTCCCAGCGATCCACAGTAATTGCATAATATGTTTTGCATACAAAATCACAGGCGATAATAAACCTAGGGGATCGTAGATTTTTGCGATTTCCGACAAAATGGATCTTTTAGTACATGTCGAGTCAGAAGATTGAACATTGAATGAGAAACCATCCGAACAAGGGTTCCATTGGAGTCCGAGTACTTTTATTGAAGTATCATTCTCCACTAGTGCGAACGAAACATTATCCGGCCGCTCACCGTGAGGTGAGGGCGCTGCGGCGAGAATCGCCGGCGAGTTACTATGCCATTTTCGAAGTTCGAACCCTGCGCTTGTACATAAATCAACTAATTGTTTTTGTAGAGTGAGTGCCTTGGCCTCGTCGGCCTCTCCTGTAATAATATCATCGACAAAGACGGAGTCCATCAAAACTGCTGACGCGAGCGGAAATTTCTCAGCCTCATCCTGTGCGAGTTGGCGCATCACACGTAAAGCAAGATAAGGAGATGAGCTCACGCCGAAAACAACAACTTTTATTTTATAATCCCGAATGGGTGCGTCAGGAGAGGATCGCCAAAGTATGCGTTGATAGTCCCAATCTGAAGTTCTAACCGCAATATTACGGTACATAGCTTTGATATCAGCTGTAAACACGACATTATGAATTCGAAATTTTAACAAAATATCGACAATGTCCGAATGAAGCTTCGGACCGGTAAGCAAAAGATCATTTAATGAGTGACCATTTGTGGTTTTACAACCAGCATCGAACACTACCCGAACCTTAGTAGTTTCGCTAGACTCTTTGACCACGCAGTGGTGCGGAATATAATAATGAGAAGTATCATCTTTGGAGGGGGGATCACAAAGTTCCATTTGGTTCAAATCTAAATACTCTTGTAAGCACGAGTGGTATTCCCTTTTCAGGGCAGAATTACGTTCTAAACGATATTCTAATTTTCGAAAACGCGAGAGAGCGATGTCACGGGATTGACCTAGTATAGGTGCACTTTTGAATGGAAGGGCCACTACATAGCGACCGGATTCGTCACGTGTGTGCGATCCTTCGAAAAAAGATTCGCACAATCTTTCATCAGCAGAAAGGGTTTTTTCTTCTGGAACTGCCTCCAGCTCCCAGAACTTTTGAAGGTCGTTGTCCTCGAAAAAGGAGCTATGACAAACCTGGAGTGGCGGCGGGTTCACCACATCGAAAAAAACCTTTCCCATCAACAAATAACCGAAAATACTATTCATTGCAATCGGTGCATCGGGGTGACCTTTGACAATGTTTCCTAGCAAAATGTGAGATAGAATATCTGCACCTAAAAGCATTTCAATGGGTTGAGAGCTGTGAGCATTAAAATCAGGATCAGCTAAATACAAATTTTTGATGTGCGGCCACGCATCTATAGGTACCGGTATTCTAGGCAGGGTCGAAACTAGTTTTGGTAAAATTAAAGCCTCCACTGAAATAGCTGGTATATCCTGATTTCGAGGACTGATAACGCACGTAACTATACCTTTAGGATAAATCGGTTTTTCTTCACCGATACCAAAAATCGGAATATTAATATTCCTAGAGCTCAAGCCTATGCGTCTAGAACAAGCCTCCGTAATAAAACTAGCTTGACTTCCCGAATCAACTAAGCAACGTAATTGATGTTTCACCGTACCAACGTGTATATTGACGAGCGCGGTAGAAAGCATTACGGTCCATTTCCTCGTAGAGGGCGCAATGGACGACTCGCAGTTCGCGCTTATCGCGTGGTTCACGGCGGTCGTTTGAGGTAGCACGGCAGGAGGGCCGGGTTCAGACGCGACAACCATATGTTTCTCCGAAGGAGGGAAAGAGACGGCCTGATTTGAATGAATAGGCTTGTTTACCTGATTCTCAAAGTGCAATAATGAATGATGTCGTTTATTGCACGATCGACATGTATATTTGGAATTACAGTTTACGAGACTATGACCAACATTCAAACAATTGTAGCAAACATTTTTGTTTTTTATGAAATTATACCTATCACCGGGAGACATATTCAAAAACTTAGAACACCTCGGTAGGATGTGCTGCGCATCGCACAAAATGCATTGCTTCTCGCTTTGTACGTCGGATGATTCGGTAGCTGCAAACGAGCGACGCGGACCCGACCCGGAGGGCGCATTCGATCGATATGGATCCACGCTGTTTGCGCGGGAACGAGAACTGCTATCTATCCGCTTTGATTCCTTCAATTCACCACCGGTCATAATTTCAAATGTGGAAATTTCCTGTTCTAAGAACCTAATGAGCACATCTACGTTAGGTATTTCGGACGGTTTTGAAAGAGATAATTCAAAACGCTTACGAATGGTATTAGGAATTTTTCGCAACAAAACGTTCAACAAAATGAAACTCCATTCATTCACTGGGAAACGCATCGTTTCAAGAGCCTTAATGTTTTCCATGTATACATTTAGCAAATTTCGTAGATTGGAATATGACTCATTGGTACAGGTGTTACAGTCCAGAATGCGATCCAAATGTTTCGAAGCAATAATTCGGCGGTTTTCGTACCTATTTTTAAGAATATCTAACGCAACTAAATAGTTTTCGTCTGTAATGGGAATCGATTTTATCAAATTATGAGGTTCGTTTTTTAAAGTTAACAACAGATAACGAAACTTCTCCGCTGGCGTGTAGGCATCATTGTTGTGAATCAACGCTTGATATAAATCAAAGTATGAGGGCCAATCAGTAGATTCACCGCTAAATGACGGCAACGGTAACGTTGGCAATTTATGTAAATGCAAACTATGATTATGTGCATGAGGCATTGAATTAATGGTAGTGCGACTCATGCGCCTAAATTCCTGACTGGCTTCTTTCAAATTATTTACATGAACTAAAATAGCATAATAACAATCATTAAAATCGTTACGAATTTTTAACTGTTCGTCTTTGTTAAACAACTTCGACTTCATCAACGCTTTTTCAATTTTAGATTGAAGTTTACTAAACTTTCTTTGTTGAGCATTTAGATCAGTAGATCTTGATTTGAATTGAACTTGATCAGTAGTAGCAAATAATAACGTTCTTTTAATGTCTTCTAGAATAATATCTCGCTCGAAAATATCTTGTTCAATTCCCGCGTCGTCCGCCATTTTGCGTAGCAAAGATGAGCAAAAACGACCAACGGAAAATTACAAACTGTACACGTAGTGTAGCAATAAAACAAATGAAAGATGACACAATCTGGAGGAATCAAGAAATATATCCGGCTCGAACGGATCAAAAAGTATGTACAGGAAATTCAGTGGCTGGTATTGGAAAGACGTACCTGGGTTCACGGCTGACTCGAGTCCGGGGGCCTTCCAAGATAGCACCGATATTGTCCGCACTTGTAGAAATCCACAGGGCTGGTGAAAGGGTCTCACAGATCGTGTCGTCTGTTCGAAAAGAAGGACCGTAGACACGCACACACAACGCGATAGAATACCGGCGCGGGCGCGTGGGAAAATCGGGGCAAACGGCAGTCAGGGTGCGTAAACGTTCGTCTCCGATGACGGTGGAGCGAGGAATGTTCGTTGGCCGATTCCTTCACGAGAGCGCGTGAGAGGCGTCGTCAAACCAACCAGCCAATAAGAAAACAGATAGGTCAAAAAAGATTTCTCGACCTACCCTCCAAATTGTGTCTGCTTGCACAGGAAATGTATTGCTACCCACACCAACAATTTAAGAATGCACTCATTATCATCATCACAATAAATAAAACAAAAATGTGAAAAAAAATCAATTCCGGTACGGAACACATACAAACAACCTCACAAACTTTCACATTCATAATATAGTAGGATCAGTCGTAAAAGTCTTTGACCGTGTCTTCCCCGTGGTCAAGGCCGACTAAGCTGAGGGGATGGAATAGGTGCTAGGCAAGCCTACTCCATCTTAATTCGTCCTGGGCACTACAGCGTCCCGTTTGTGAAGGTAAAAGTTGCCTCCTGACACTGTTTGAATCACCTAGGTAATGGTAAAATGCCTTAGTTTTTTATGTAAATAATCAGTGACGCCACATTATTCTACCTTGGTACAAGAAGTAGCTCATCATCTCCCTGCCCTTATCCCACTTAAGTGGGGTCGGCACAACATGTTTTCCTCTTCCATTCCCCTCTGTCAGCCGTCATTTCAGTATTCACTCCTTTCTTACTCATATCATCATTCATGCAATCCATCCATCTCTTCTTTGGTCTACCTCTACCCTTGTATCCATCCACTAACATTCTTCTCGTCACATGACATTCATCACTCCGCATGACATGCCCATACCATGCTCCTCAACTTTTCCGTCACAGGCGCTACTTTCAAACTTCCTCTAATATATTCATTCCGTATCTTATCCATTCTCGTCACTCCACACATCCATCTTAACATTCTCATCTCCGTTGCATGTAGTCTCCTCTCATCCGTCCTTTTGATTGCCCAAAATTCTGATCCATAATTGCCAAACCTTTTACAACATGGTACAAGAAGTAGCTATGGTAAATTATTTGAAGTAACTCAGAAAAACGTAGTCCATCATTTGCTGCAACCCTTTCTCAAATTGTAAAGATCACAGCCAGTTGGCTCGTTAGTTGGAAATTCGCGAAAACAACATTAGTTGCAACAATTTAAAACTTCCATAATGAGTCTTAACTCGTTAACTGAAAGCGCTTTTTTGAAAATCGCAACTGCAACGTAAAGTTGCAAAGTCGTTTAATTTGTTCGCTCAAGGTACAGTACAGTTGTTGAGAAAAGTTGCCCCTAAAACTCTCTTATAGTTGAAATTGGGTTACAGTTAACAAAAGTTTTAAATCACTGTTTAGTTAAGGTTGAATTAAAATTTTCTCATATTACGTTGGTAATATTTGCACAAGTGCCGGAAGTTCGGCTAAATACTCTCGCAATGTTTATTAAGTGACCTGTGACACATCAGCGGAAATGATGTGGCTCGTAAAAGACATTGCGAACTATTGAGTCAAACTTCTCTGCTGGACTGGGAGTAAAGAAAAAACATAGAATGCGTCCAGCTGCTTTTCACCCCGAGCATGTCGTAACAGTCGACTAAGGGATAGTATCTTCTCCAACATGATGGACCATCTTTATGGACGATGGGCTGATCACCATGGTTCACAATATCCATCTTGGGACTCTTGGATCAGGAGTGGCTGCAAGTGTTCTTATAATTATTTGTTGCTCTGCCCACTCCGTTAGGGATACGAGCGTGATAATATGTATGTATGTATTGAGTCGAACACTTACTCTTAAATTTATAATTTTCACTGACTATGACTGTCATATATTCCAGACTGGCTAATCGCAGTGATACTCGTAGAGAAAATTTTAATAAAGGTTCGAGGTGTTTACTCTGCAGTATGATTAAATGGCTTGACAATTTAACGGCCTCGATGGCGTAGCGGGCGATTGCTCGGCAGAGGGCGACGCAAGGGGCTCGGGTTCGATTCCCGAAATATTTCTTCCTGGTCTGGGTGTTGTGGTACTCATAGTTTCTGTTACCCACGATATAGGGAATCCTAGTGGGGTATGACTGTTCGGTGTTATTTATTATTTATTTATATAAATACGGGCGTAATAATATGTATGTGTTAGCAGAATATGCAAACAATGATGTTGGGTATCATTATTTCTTCGAAATCGAACCACATCGCATCCTACGTTTATGCCGCCATATGCTTTTGGCCATTGAGCGTCCCGGGGACATTCAGTAATCGCGTTCGTCCATCCCCCGTCGTCTTTTCCAGCCAAGTAATTCACAAACATGAAAATACTTTCAGCGTGTTTAAGTGTGCTTCTTACGGGTCAGAAGAGCGTGCAAAAGGAGCCCTTTTTGTGGGCACTTTAAATACCACGTGACATGAGTTTTACCCCCGAATTCTGCCAATGTCCGTGTTGCAAACGCATCTCAGAGTTGAGCACGTCTCAAGTGAGTTTTGGACAGATTTTCATCAAAAACTGTCAAAAAATCGTGACTTGAGACGTGCTCAACTCTGAGACGCGTTTGAGTATTCGGGGGTTGGTGTCATAATAATATGATAGTGGCAGCTCGCAATTCTATTCCATCTCATATGCACAAGAATGAACACGCTTTTTCACAAATTTTCCTTATTTCCTATTATTCATGTGAAAGTTTGTGATAGTGTGAATAGGCTGCGTTCATCTCCATAACGGCTGAACAGATTTGGCTAAAACTTGCAATTTACGAATAGATACTTTTTATCCGGGTAAGTACTACGTGGGCAGAGGCTCTGGCAGATTTATTTTTATTTTTTTCTGCATATCCGTAGATACGAGGTACATACATAATACAGAGTGTAGTTTTCTAACATAGATAAGGGCAGGAAGATGATGATGAGTTTTTTAATCCCACCTAATATAAATAAATAAATAATAAAGAAGCGCCAAAAAATGTCAATGTTCACAATCTTTCGATAGTTTACAATCTCGCGAGATAGATTATAATCTAACGGTATTTACAATTTTATGGTGACATTATACAAGTATAACTAATAAGAATAAGAATAACACCCAACAGTCACATACATGGTCCTGACCCCACACTAGGATTCCCTGTGTCGTGGGTATCAGAAACTACGAGTACCATGGTACCACAACACCCAGACCCGGAAGAAATATTTACACAACATGCAAACATTTCTTCCGCAGCGAGAATCGAACCCGCGCCTCCTGCGTCTCTGCCGAGCAATCGCCCACCACGCCACCGAGGCCGAACTGAAGTAAAATAGTTCAAATACACTTACACAAAAACTTCGTATTTACAATGTTAGTAGAGGAGGATAGGATATTCAAAAAATCCTATTAACAAACAGTGCTCAGCAAATTGACGTCCCATTTTCGACAAACGCTCGAGTATCTGTTTCGTATCAACATCGAAGGTGTACCAAATATGATCCGGGCTCATTAAACCCCGTTTTTACGAGCTCGCCAAATTAATTTGATTGTAAACGGATTGGTTTACGTTTATTTTTATTTCGTAAAAAACACGTGTAAAGATCAAAAGACATACGCCCGCGTTCTGTGACCAATGATGTGTTTGTTTGTTTGTTTGTGCTGTGATTAATTGCAAATGAATTTGTACTTTGAACTTTATGGCTACATAAATGTTCGTTTTCAAACGTTGGATTTTATTTCGGGTAAATTATCTGTACTTATTGTAAATACATGATTACGGGACCATATTCTGAGCGCGGGTTCGAGGTCTGGGTGTTGTGGTCCCATGGAACTCTTAATTTCTGATACCCACGGCACAGGTGATCAGGGCTATGTTATGACTTATGGTACTTCTTATTGTTTTTTTTTAAACGCAGGCTTTTATTTGGGTCGGGTGAATTATCTACTTACTAGCTGCCGCCCGCGGCTTTGCTCGCGTGGTACCCCGATGGCTATAATGCCAGATAATGCGCGCCCACTTGAAAAATTCACCCTGTATATTACTCTAAGTGCTTTTGACTGTACCACATTTACAACAATAAATAACAAATAACTCTGCCTAGGGCTAACAGCCCTGAACTCTGCACTCTCTACGTCTTTGAAAAATTATGGCTTCGATATGGCTCCGACCGAGAATAACTTTTAAATACATGTGGCGACTCCGTTACCTACTTATATTATTTATTTTAAAATTGTTATTTATTCATTCATATTTATATAGCACACATTTGTTTATTTACTATATAGTATTAGTATTATTATATTATCATACATTTAACATATATTTTATTTACGTAATAATATTGTGGTGTCATGTTACACACCCGATGACGTGCGCTAAATGACGGAGCGCGAACAATAGGATAGCTTCGGTCGGCGAATTCCTGAGCGGCGTGTCCGATGTTACGCGCTCCGTCATTTAGCGCACGTCATCGGGTGTGTATATAAATATGAATGAATAAATAACAATTTTAAAATAAATATATAAGTAACGGAGTCGCCACATACATTTATAGAAAAGTACGTTTTTTTTAAATCAAACTCATAATATGACAAAACATCCTAATGAGCTAACATCACTCGCCATTGTAAAGCTCGGAGTACAATGACGTCGCGTCGCTACGCTCGCTCGCTCGCTTAATAGGCACGTTGACAACTTGTCGCTCTTCGTTTTACTCGCTCGTTCACGCCCCGATAGCTAAACTCTTGTCATAGCCTCGCTAATGTGTACGAGGCTTATCATGCGCGATTTTTTGTATTGCGTGAAATATAAAAAAAATTGATTGTAGATTATTCTTTGATGAAATTCAACATGGTATCGTTAAGGTACGCAAAAATGAAAAAAATAATTTTGGAATAAGATTTACCCCACAAAGTGAGATAAGGGCAAGAAGTTAATGATTATGCAATAAACAATAACAATTATGATAATTATCTGCTCGCAAATACATAGGTACTACCTACTATGTTTCAAGTAAACATGATCTTCCCTATATATTTGAGTGGATTAACCTAAAAAACTTCAAAGGGCATTAAAATGTCCAAATAAAACCCAAACTTACTCAAGCAATTTTGTTAACTATAAAAGAAAAAGTTCATTCATATTTAACCTTATAATCGTTTACGAGCATGAATATAATATTTATTGTAACCTATAACCTTAAAAACTTTGTAACTTTGTTATGTTCAAAGTTCCTTAGATACACTAACTTGTAACAAACTGGGTTGAACTTGTCAACGAAGTAAAACCTCTGTTGTGTCCCAACTCAATCGATCCTCACGTTGTTGCCTCATTGAAAACCGATCAATCGTTCCAAATTCGAAATATTCTGTCGAACTTGGTGACGTCACATCCAAAGTTCGTTCCGCAAGATGGCAATTAATAATGCGTTGTTTCACACAGTTTGGCGTCCGTGGTTTTGTTGGGTACTATTTGACAAAGTAACTTGGAATCTTTTAATATGAAGGGTTAGGGCATACCTTATGACTTTGTTACTCACGAAGCGCTCGTGGCGTAACTTGCTTAGACGTTCTTGATCGATGGAAGTTAAGCAACGTTGTGCGCTGTCATAATTGGGATGGGTGACCGCAAGTGGCATTACGAGCTGAGCGCTTCCGTGCCTCGAAGGGCACGTTAAACAGTCGGTCCCGGCTTTTAAGTCGTTAAGCCATGACGGAGGCCTTTAGGCGGCCTAAAAACTCCGTCACTAGAGTTGGCCACTAGCTCATACGAACATACATACATACATACTTTTAAAATTTTACTCATATGTAACATGACTGAAGAACATGTAAAAGAGCATGAATAAATATGTTCGAAGACTAAATCCTTATAGTAGTCGAATCCGATATTCCGAATCAGCAGTAATATAATTCAATAACTTCTATACTAGAGAATGTGTGGGCTCCAAACATGTTATCTTTGGAAGAGCTCATTGGCTTTACTGAGTACGTTTCTGACGCTCGCCTCAGATTAAAAGCTTTATAACCGCGTCATGGTTTAAAACGAACTCAGGTATGAAGAATGTTAGTAGTACCTATTCGATATTCCAATTTTGAAATTCTGAATTGATGACTCGAGGTAGCAAAATTTGATCGTTTTATAAGGTTTTCGTTTCAGTTTGATATTCGTTTCTGCACAAAATGGTAAGTCTTTTCAGGGTTTCGTATCCGTAGGGTGCCAAGGGGACCCTATTACTAACTTCCACTGTCCGTCCGTCCGTCCGTCTGTCGGTCAGCGGGCTGTATCTCATGAACCGTAATAGATAGAGAAATGAATTTTTTACAGAGTGTGATATTCCTTTTGCAGTAGTACCATAAATATTGTGCGCTTCGGCAATTTTCGTATAGCTTCTGAACTGATTACCGGACACCGGAGAATGTAAGTTTTTGAGAAGGTTCTAACTAAGTTATCATTTGGTTCAACTAGAGAGGCAGAGGGCTTCAAGGAAGTCCCAACCTATATACCAGTATTTTTTTAATTGTATTTAAATACAGGATCGCTTGGCTTTTTTTTTGAAGTGGTTCGGAGGAAATAGACCAAAAGCAGGCAGCACCACGTGGAAACCATCAGACTTACCATCACGCTAAGTGCGATCTCCCCCAAGACCATTCGTCTCCCTATCCGTTTCCCAACCCCACGGATAGGGAAGGCCTGAATTTAACCAATATCCCCAAATGGAGCTAGGCATTGCAACTATATATTAATGGATAAACCCAGACCCGCCCTGGATCACTTGCCTAATCTAACCTTAATCGTTTGTAAACTCTCGACCACATTCAGGTATGACAGTAGCACAATGACAGTTCTCACGTGCTAAATGAAAATTTTGCGGGTTGTTTCGCACGCCTGCGCTAAGCTTTACAAAACATTTACCATGTTAATAAGCTTTTTGTTTTAATTAGTACTTTCTAACTGCTTTTATTAACACCTGTACTGTAATTTAAAGATGATTATTTTTGAAAAAGTTTTCCTATTAACTATTTAGGTTTTCCCATCAAGTAATTTTCTCTTAACTTGTATGAACATTATACTGAAAGTGAGCTCATCAAGTTTAGTCATTTATTCAGAAAAAAAGAATTAACATTACAGCCGTAACCAAGGCGTTACATCTAGAATTAGGTAGGTACATTGAGGCGAGAATATTGCGCATAACATAATATCATCTTATCATCATTATCATCATCTTCCTGCCTTTAACCCACTCTATGTGGGGTCGGCACAGCATGATCCTTGCATCATGCTGTAAGAGTTTTGGCTAAGGTGTTTTATGACCGGCTGACTGCCTGACGTCAACCTTCCTTGGGAATACTTGCACCTAACATAATATAAAATAAAAAATAAAAACTAATACCCACGACACAGGGAATCCTAGTGTGGGGTCAGGACTATGTATGTGACTGTTGGGTGTTATTTATTATTATTATTATTTATCCATTAAAATATTAAATATAATATACCTACTGTTTTTTATAACTAGATTCCAGAGCCAAAAAATCCTGTTCTGTACATTTTTTAAGCTGCATATGCACCTAATATTACGTTATACAAAAAGTTTAACATAGTTATGCGTGTTCGAAGGACAGTTGGAAACAAAAGACCTAAATTGCATTCAAGCTGTAACTTCAAAGTGGCTTGCCGCGAAACTCACTGTTTGAACAAAACTGGTTCCAGACGCATATTTCCTGTAACCCAGTATATTCCTGGATAATAGCTCACTTTTAATACTAGCTTTCACCCGCGGCCTCGCTTGCGTCATACTTACCTACTCAAATAAAAAGTGACCTATATTACATATGACGGCCTGGGTGGCGTGGCGGGCGATTGCTCGGCAGAGACGCAAGAGGCACGGGTTCGATTCCCGCTGCGGAAGAAATGTTTGCATGATCTGTAAATATTTCTTCCGGGTCTGGGTGTTGTGACATACGGACAGACCGATAGGGTTCCGTTGGCACCCTTCGGGTACAGAACCCTAAAAAGCTACTCCCCAAGTTTCATGCTTTTAGAAGTTTTAGGCGGATTAGGCTGTGTTTATTGTCGGTCAGTAACGTAAAGCCCTTTGTACATAACATTTCTAACTCTTAGCCCTTATGACAAGCTGTAAAAGTTTTTTACCTTATCCACAAAGCTATAAGCTTCTCAGTTGTCAATGCCATTTCCACGGTACATTGCTAGTCTCACACTCAATGTTTGCAAAACACAACTAATGTTAGGTAGAAATATTGTTATGTGTAAAAAAGCGCTATATTGAATATTGGAATCCGGCATGAGTGCATACCAACTTCCTTTTATTTTAGTACATCACAGCAACGTCATTACTAATAACTAAGTAATTTCTCTAACAGAATAATAAAATATACAGCAAGCCGTTTTCCAATTATATAATCATTTGCAAAATTGTACCCGAAGTACAGAACGAGGGTACTCGTAACATTTTTATGAAACTTGAAGGCACTTAATCCTGAATAACGGTCGCCGCTGTCAAAAGCACTTTTATAACCGCGCTACTGGAATAACACCACACTGGTTATTTAGGCCTTTGGTACTGGGGCAGGTCAAGGTACTTTCCAAGGTACTTTTTGGTGCTCTTTCGAGACATTTTCGAGGCCTTCAGAAGGGTTTTTAGGATGGAAGGAGGACTAAAAAGTCCGTGTGAAAGAGGTGTAACTTCCACTAATGCCCAGTTCCTACGTCCAACTAACGGACGACGGATGCTAAATTACCATAGCAACATTGTTATCTACCTCAAACTGCCATAATAATATAGGAATCAGTAATTACGTACATTCATATGACGCCTGTTTCCCTTATGGGTTGGGCAGAGCCACAAGTAATCATAAGAAAACTTGCAGCCTCTCCTTATTCAAAGTCCCAAGATGGATGGTGAACCATGGTGATCAGCCCATCGTCCGAATAGATGGCCCTTAATATTGGAGGATACTTGTTGGGGGAGAAAAGTAGCTAGACACGTTTTTTTTATGACCAATCCATTAGAGAAGTATTCATCGGGAATTAAAAGACGCATTCGAAAGCGATCACGCGGCGATCCAAGAGAGCAAACTTGTTATTTTCAACATATTTGGTTTTGTTTAGACAGATGTCAAAGTCTCAATCTTTATCGCTACAGTGTTTAGTTCGGCTAAAAACATTCAATATAACCGCAATTGCCCTCCAGTCTCTTAAGAATTTGTCCATCCATCTTAGCGGTCAACAAAGTGTCAATATTTATAAATAATACCAGTTGCCTTTACTATTAAAATCCAATACCGCAGTGGTTTTGCCATTTTCTTTTATTCACGGCCTCACTCCAGTCCAGCTCGTTACATTATTGAATCCCTCGGAATATTTAACCTGATCGTCAATGCCCCTATTTCCCTCCGAAAATCTTGTTTATTTATCTATTTCAAGAAACCGATTCTAAGTTCAAGTTAAATTATCAGCTAGAACACTTTCGGCTTTATGGTGAAAACACAAAACTGCCCATCGGAGCGACGCGAATTGGTGTCTATATGAGCTTTTTATGTCACAGTTTTGAGTTCCCTAATCTATAAATATAAAACAATATTTTTTTGCTATAAACACACAGGCTAAACTACTGAACGTAGAAAGCTGTTTGGAAGGTACCATCCGTTTTTAGCAAAACCACCCCTAAGGCGGGATTTTTCGAAATTCAACCCCTATAAAGGGGTTAAAAGAGATAAAAACGTGAGTGTGAAACTTTTTAATGCGTAGTGCGATTTGCTTGAAACTCGGTCTGGGTACTATAAATGCAAAATAAATGAAGTGTTTCAGGATTTTTCTAAACAACCCTTAAAAAGGGGTAAAATTGGGTGTCTAAATTTGTATGGAAACTTTTTAAAGGCCGGTGCGATTGGCTTGAAATTCAGTTTGGATATTTTAAATAAAAAATAACGGACACTTGTTTCAGGGTTTTTTAAATAACCCTTAAAAAGGAGTAAAATGGGGTGTCAAAATTTAAACAACGCGAGCGAAGCCGCGCGTGAAAACTGGTGTCTTATAAAGGTGGTCGTTCCTGAACATAAGAAATGCTTAAAACTGACTCTGCCACCCTTTGTCATTATTTACTGAAAAACAATGATAATTCAATTAAGTTTTCTAAAAATTTGAGAAGTTATTTTGATTTACTCTTAAACCCTTTATTGCAAAGTGACTATTTAAACGATGTAGTTTTTCAATGAATTTGATTAAACCGAGATAAAATTTGAACGTGAATATGTAAATACTTTTTTGCTTAAAAATGGAATCAAACCTACTGTTTTACTTCATAGTAACTCCAAATATAATCTGTACAGTACGCTCTACCATTAGTGAGCTAGCTGTTTCTAAATCAATGCTATTTCTCTTTGATATCCAATGCGAATCCTTTCGGGTAACCCGAACATTTGCAGCATTCAGTCCATATTTCAGTTTATATTCGTCAAAGAGAAATTCCATTAGTATGGCCCGGAATTTTGTAGTGGTTATACTTTTGATGTAATTACGGCTTTGGTTCGAGGATGAAATTTTTATGTAATGCGTTGTTCGCCTTTTAAGTAAAGTAAAAAGTAGGGTAGTTGCATGATTTTTACTTCGAAGCTTACTACTACTGGTCACTGTCGTTGCTTGTCATCAAGATGAATGAATGAATGAAAATGCTTTATTTCGCATTTACAACTAATGAATCTAATAACAATAAAATAAAAAAATTAAAAAAATAACACCCAACAGTCACATACATACACCCAACAGTCCTGACCCCACACTAGGATTCCCTGTGTCGTGGGTATCAGAAACTACGAGTACCATGGTACCACAACACCCAGACCCGGAGGAAATATTTACAGATCATGCAAACATTTCTTCCGCAGCGGGAATCGAACCCGCGCCTCTTGCGTCTCTGCCGAGCAATCGCCCGCCACGCCACCGAGGCCGTATACAATAATGTAAATATGAAGTAGTTCTTCAAAAATTCGTATCGTATAAGTGCCCCAGTAATTGAATTATGTGAGTTCTAATTCCATGAGATTTTTCTGAGAAATAATGGCAATTTTATAGATATACGTTTCTTGATACGATTTACTTCTAACAATCTCAACAAAATTTACCAACGTAAGTGATTTACTGAATAAGATGTATTGTCCCAGAAAATTTCAGACTTCCTTCCGGTTTTCACAACCAATTTCCCGACAAACAACAAAGGCACTGTCATGTACGCATCGGATTTGAACTGTCAAAAATAGGTGTCATGAATACCCGAATGTAAGTGACAACGGTGTACCGTGACACTTGGCAGATTTCCACGTTTTTACCAAAATCAGCTTCAGCATTTTGAACTTTGGCATCTTGAAATAGAATTGAAAATCGCTACGCACTTTGGTATTGATGTATTAGAGTTTCACTGATCATATTGACGTCTCGATATTTATTACGTAAGATATATGACGTACCCGTATGTACAAATAGTATATTTTATACACAGTTTCCTGCCTTGGTCAGATGAAAAGATCAGAGGAAAATAATTAGGCTCATGACCGTAGCCAGTAGGCGTCGTCCCTTGGCGCATTAGACAATAGCGTTGCCTTTTTCATAAAGGTTACTTAACTTATTATCAATTATTAATATGAGTCCTCTGTGTCTCACAGCTGGGCAAATTACCTCCATTTTGCGTGGTATTGTGCTTTTCTGGCCCATTCTTTTTCAAACTCGTCGAGTTCGCCTTGCCATCTTGGTCTGCCGTGTGGATTCGGCTGTTTTGTCCCAATGCTCTTAACTTTATACACTGTTTAAAATACATCAGGTCACTATGCGCTCGTCTCGTAGCTTACTTAGACGTTCTTGATTGATCGTTGAAGGGGTGACCGCAAGTGGCATTACGAGCTGAGCGCTTCCGTGCATCGGAGGGCACGTTAAATTGCCGGTCCCGGCTTTTAAGTCGTTAAGCCACGACGGAGGCTAAAAACTCCGTCACAAGAGTTGGCCACTAGCTTATACGAACTTACTTTTACCGTTCGAGAGTAGATATAGCGCACATGAATATTTTCAGACAGAAAAATCCATTGGTGCACGGCTGGATTTGAACCGACAACCTTAGATCAGAAGGCGGGGCCGGTAACACCAGACCAACAGTGCTCTCGTATACCAGGAAACAGTTCGCAAGCACAAATGTGCACAATAAGGTTAAACTTACCATAAAGCTAAACTCGTGTTTCTCCGTATTAGAGCAACAAGTACATAACTGAAGCTGCAAGCTGTTATCCAACTGCGACGAATGCCATACGTGGCCGTAATGAACATGTGCTCCATTCGGCT
The DNA here is from genome assembly GCA_949320045.1 of Scotopteryx bipunctaria. Taxonomy (NCBI): domain Eukaryota; kingdom Metazoa; phylum Arthropoda; class Insecta; order Lepidoptera; family Geometridae; genus Scotopteryx; species Scotopteryx bipunctaria. The sequence continues at coordinate 11,452,414 of OX439441.1, forward strand.
CAGCCATGCCAGCTCTTTGGCAAGCACATGCGATATTTGTGGAACACTCGTGACTTCGTCCGCGTTAATCTTCTCGTCGCCTCCTCTAGGAGTTGAGTTTCGGGAAATCCCTTCTTAGTGCACATTTACAACCTTTACCTATAAAAGAAAGAAGACAAGAACAAAGTGTATTCCCCTTAATAGAGACAGTAAGAAAAGTGCTATTGGACACATTCTTAGATATAATTTACTTTATAAAACTAGGTCAAAATCAAGTTACTAATTGGCCTACTTGGCTAGATTGTAATAGTATTAGAGTTCAATTAATTAATATTTTTAGAAGAGTCTACACTAATTATATAAAAAACCTATAAAAGAGATCTGACTTATTCATCATCACCGAGCCGAAACCGTTGAAGCTAGAAAGCTGAAACTTGGAAGGTAGCTTTCTGTTCTAGCTTTTGCTTTTGCACCCACTAAGGTGGGATTTTTCGAAATTCAACCCCTAAAGGGGTGAAAAGGGGTAAAAACTTTTGTAAGAAACTTTTTAGCGCGTGGTGCGATTTGCTTGTAACTCGGTTCGTATACTGTAAATGCAAAATAAATGGACACGTGTTTTAGGATTTTTCAAAACAACCCTTAAAAAGGGGTGTAATGGGCTGTCAAAGTTAGTATTGGAACTTTTTAACGGGCGGTGCGAATGGCTTGAAACTCTGTTTGAAATCTAACGCGTACGAAGTCGCAGGCAACAGCTAGTACACCATAATAAAAGAAATATTCCCTCCGAGTTTCATGCTTCTAGGACTGACGTTTTAGGCTGTGCATTGATTGTCAGTCAGTCAGTAAAGTAAAAGTTTTATATAGTTTTAGACTATTGGAATGCCCGGCGACTTTGTTCGCGTTGACTTTTTCTTTCAGCCTAAATCATAAATTCAGGAGGTATGAAACTTAGAAGGTATTATTATGTTAGGTAAATTCAACATCCAGAGGGCAGAGGGAAGAGACATACCTCTAGTTCATAATGAACCACATACTTAAGCATCGACTGTAAAGCACTTCTGCGCAAGAAAAGCCATGAACTAAACTTAGTTACGTCTAAGTTCCTAGTTGATTCCTGAGCTCCTGATAAAACTTGAATTATCTCACTACCGTCTCGTCTCGTCGCTCTAGTTTACCGCTAGTTCTCGGGATCCTTGTCTTGTTGTTTGTGTCGTCTCTTATGCCTAGTCTAATACTTCACTGCTAATACCTGACGATGAATCGTTCATTACCATAGCAACGTTGCGAAAAGCTTTGAGTGGTGGACCATTTTGGTGACTTTTTATCACTCGGTGATTTTCAAGAATTGATACCCTGCACGTTTTTGTCAAAAATATAAAGCTGCTATAAGTAATGAACGATCCGTCATCTTTTAGTAGAAATGTTGGGACCGGGAATAAGTATTTGACAAAGTTGCGCATAAGTTAAGTAAGTTCAATAGTGATTGTAGATGCTTGCTTGTCAAATTGAGAGAAGATAAAAATCAACTATTATGTTAGTACATAGTTTATTCAATAGAATTTGTAACGTCCATTTGAAACGCCTTAACTACTTTTGTGCCACGAAAGCGCTCAGCTAGTAATGCCACTTGCGGTCACCCATCCTAATTGTGACCGCGCACAACGTTGCTTAACTTCAACGACTGGCTACGCCACGAGCGCTTCACCACACTGGTTCTAAAGAACTAGGGGCGCGACTAGTAGAAACCAAAAATTTACACACACACGTTGTTTTGTCGCAAAATCGCTTAAAACTAAATGTGAGTACATAAACGTGATTCTGATTGGCAGTGTGTTTGCTGTACAAACAGAGCCGGAGCACACAATGGCACAGAATTGAGCGTGGACAAATACTGGATGAACTTTGTTCGGTAATGTTTGGCAACAGTCGTACCTACAGGTAGTTTCCTGGAAAAATAATACTGACAAGCGCAACGATGTACTAAATAAAACCGGTCAAGTACGAGTCGACTTCGTACGCATTCGCATTCCGTACCATGTGCATAAATAAAATAATAACACCCAACAGTCACATACATAGTCCTGACCCCACACTAGAATTCTAGTGTCGTGGGCATCAGAAACTACGAGTACCATGGTGACATGCAAACATTTCTTCCGCAGCGGGAATCGAACCCACGCCTCTTGCGTCTCTGCCGAACAATCACTCGCCGTGGCCGTCAAAATGTTTCTTGTATTGAGGCCCCTTTTGTATTGTTATTATTTGCCGCAATACAAATACACACTGAAAATTTCAACTCTACCTATTACAGTTCATGAAATACAGCCCGCTGACAGTAAGACGGACGGACAGCGGAGGCTTAGTAATAGGGTCCCGTTGGCACCCTTCGGATATGGAACCCTAAAAATAGCTTCAGGAATTTTATTACTTAGTTGTGTTTCGATGACAGGCTTTGACAGGGACATTGTAGGCGGGCCGATGACTAGTGCGCGACTAATGAAAAGTCGGAAACGGAAATTACCTTGCTTTTATCTTGTCAAAATACAGCGCTAACTACTTATACTACTAGTTGTTTCACCAGCCCTTTCAAACCAGCGTGGTGAAAGAATTCAAAGTGTTCCTCAAAGGTTCCTTTCAAGCACTTCACATAAATTTTTGCACTAAAGCATTCAAAGCGAGTCTACGTACAAAAACATCTGTGCTGGTAGGTATTTTATTTTATTTAGAAGCTATTCAATTAAAAATTTAAATAACCCCCGAACCACGTATAGATGGTAAAAGGCCTTAGTTTTTTTTTTCATTTAGACAGAAGGTGGTCTTTCGTATGCTAAGAATAATCAAGAGCAAATTCCAATTTTTATAGATTGCTTAGTCGAATTTGTCTTATGAAAAATAAGTTTCCATAAGGCGTTGAATTCACCATATCTACGCCAGTATGCTTGGTGAATCAAATTGCAAAGACCAGTATTATCTAAATTAGGTTAAACCTATAGCTAAGATGTACTAATATTGCATTGTAGCTCTTTTGGCATTGTCATAATTTATGTAATAGTTACGTCATTATTCTCATACATGCCTCTCTTGTTTGGCAGTATAACTAAAACCTCCTCGGTCGTGTTCCAATTTTAAAACTGTGATAAAAACAAAAGAATGTCAGCAGTTCTTGAATAAGACTTTGGAATATATGCAAATTTTATAATTTTATGTATTTTGTAAATAGTCTACACTAAGTTAAATGAGTGAAAGCCTATGTCTAGCAATAAGAGTAAGATTACATTTCCTCTGCATAAGGTTATCGGGTTTTCTCTGATATTGTCACATTTCACTAAATAGGTAACATTGTCACGTGTGATGTCATTTGATAGGTACATGTCAATACACTCCTAAATTACTAAATGTTCTCACGGCGACATTGGGATCCGAGGCACGATCTGCCAAATATATTACCGCAAAATCGGTGATGAAGCCACATTCGTATGCAACATACGTTTTGTTTACCTTTTCGCTACAAGGTGGGGGACTGGATAAATTAAATAACTAAGCTAAACTTTCAGTGGATCTAATAGGTGTTCTCTTTTCTTTGGGTATTGTTTGTATCATAAGTTTATTTTCTTTTCTGAGCTTCGTGTGGGGTCTGGCTCAAGGTCTTTATATAAAATTCATAATTCATTTTCGTAATAATTTATTATTTGTTAATTTGCTTGAACATTATGTTTAGCCCCACACATTCCCCATTTGGGATGCAAATGTTATTCCTTAAAATTCAAAATTATTGGTAATCATAAAAACGTTCAAATATACACACACAAATCGGTTCAAAGAGCTTCATCCAAGTGAAGAGTTTATGTAACAGATGACAAAGAATTCCTTGAACGTTCAAGCTGCAAAATCCATCAAATATGCTGTCATCTTAGAATTCATGCATCCAGCTTATTCGAGCTGCTCAGCTTCGAAGTGTTCAATTTGAAGCTACACGATGTGGTCTATCAATCTTTCGAAAAAGCGAGTGTATCGGGTAACATACCGAAAAATGGCTCGGACATAACGAAGAGAAATCGCTTTCCATATCATAAATCAAACTGTATTGAATTACTGGCCGAGGGCCGTACTACGGAATGCCATAGAGTTCTGATGGCGCGCAGAAAATGACTTTTCTTTTGTCAAGTCGCATTTCTGTAGGTCTGCAAGGACAGTTTCATATTTATTAGAGCGTTCCGAAACGGAGGAATATCACATTCCTCTGTTATTATGTTCATTAGAAAAGATAAATGTTGCTACTTTATTGCTTTGAAATGAAATGAAATGAAATACTTTTTAAGACACAACAAGAAATAGATGTTTGTACATTTGTTGGTTTGTCCTTATTTCACGCAGCAGCGGCTCGAATCGACATATTTTTTCATAGAGATACTATAAAATTCGGAAAGTTACATAGGCTACTCTTTATCCGGGTACTACGCGAGCAAAGCCGCTGGCGAAACCTGCTATTAATCAACTTTGTTTTAAGGTAAAAGTAATACGACTTGACAGAGTAAGGCGGTAACTGAATGGAAGAAGAGAACATGCTGCGCCGACCCCACATAGAGTGGGATAAGGGCAGGAAGATGATGATAATGATGACGGCGGTAACTGAATAGCGTCCAAAGACCATTTACAGAAACGTAGGTAGTCCAGCAGCAAGATAGGTTGACGATATAGCATTCGTCGCGGGCCGAACCGTGGCGGGCGAGTGCTCGGCTGAGACGCAAGAGGCGCGGGTTCGATTCTCGCTTCGGGTGAAATGTTTGTATGTTCTGCAAATATTTTTTCCCGGTCTGGGTGTATTGTATATTCCAGATGGGCTAGTTTGGGGCTAGATGGCGCTGTGCGAAATGTCAACATGATTGTTTTGAATGATGATGATGATCAATACGATTTGATTGATAATCTTTCGGAAACATATGGTATGCTCCTCTTGTCAACAGCCGGGGCGTCAAACGTTCCCACATTTGCAATATTCGCTGCTTCTGTATCGGATGGTCAGCGCTGAGTTGGCATTTATTTGTCTTTTGTTGGGATAGCGCTGTGTAATATACAATCCGTAATACTGATAAGCTAGACGGAATGTTCACGTTTGTGGGTTGTCATTTCCTCTCTTATTTTTCGGGATCTTTCAGCTTCAGTCATCAGTCAACGCAACTGAGACTGGTTTATTTAAATAATCTGTTGAGATTTCTATTATCTGCCATGATTATGATAAAAACGCACGTACGCACTTTTAAATACGTTTGAATAATAAAAGGAAAACTCACTTATAAAAATATCAATCAAGTACCTGATCTCACATTTTTGTTCTTTCACAATATTTCTTCCGACATTATTTCATTAGGAACGCAAACAGAATGTACCTACTTTCATAAAACGAAGTAAATATGGGAAAAAATAACCGCACAACGTTACGAGTTCGAAGAAAAAGGAAATTGATTAGCGCAGGTAACAGAACAAACTTCCTTCGATCGGGAAAACCGGCAGAAAAACAATTACCCACCTAATGAATGTCTATCTAACACCAAAACGTAGTCTTAGCGAAACACTGCTTATTGATGTGCAATTACGGGCTCTGAGTCAGCGGAATAAAGGCTAATATTGCGTGCTGTGGATGTGATTGCACATTAGTCTATATCCGTTATATGCTTAGCGGTAACTTAGCGTCCGATACGATTGGTAACACGATGTTTGGAGATCTACAAATTAACAAAGTCAAAGTCAAAAAATTCGGTTAGTATTTTCACGTTCCAACATTACAGTTTAAGCACACAGTTTTAGTAAAAAGCAGTTTCTGTTTTGATGATGACCGATTAAAATGTAACTAGAAGTCACAAGAAAAGAAAAACCGGTCAAGTGCGAGTCTAATTAGCACAGAAGAACAGTATCATCGTAGATGTACGTAAGTACCCGAAGAGTGCTATCTGGACCCTATTACAAAGCTTCCGCATTCCGTCCGTCCGCCCGTCCGTTCGTTATTCCGTCCGTCCGTCCGTCCGTCCGTCTGTCAGCGGGATGTACGTCATGAACCGTAATAGATAGAGAGTTGATAGTAATCGGTTCTATTGGCACCCTTCGCGTACGGAACCCTAAAAAATTACCGTGTAACTAAGTTGATGTAGGTACATGTAAACTGTATTTCGAAAAATTCTAACAAAACCTAAATCCGTTGCGTGCCCAACAAATCTAGTAACTACCGAATCATGTTTTCGGCGAACCTAATCCGAATTCCAATTTCTAGGATGGGTCCTTTAATACGGAATACGAAATCGGTGTCACAATCTTCGTGTGTAAATAGCCTTAGAACGTCTGCGTACACAATGCCAGTCAATATCAGCACGGTCCGAAGTTATGACTTAACCTTTATCTGCGTCTGTGGTACTGGATATAGAGATATATTGGAAAGCTTTGTTACCAGTTGAATAAAACATAGAGCATCGGAAGTTTGTCCAAATTATAAGCCACTGTGGCTTCGCGAGGAATGGGAATGCGTTGAAATTGTTTACGGTTTTATTTCCACAAGTGATTTGTTGTTGACTTTTGTTACAAAGCTTTTGATCTCATTATCTTACAAATACCATAAAAAAGACCGTTTTTAACTTAGGTATACTAGACCTAATATACATTATGGGTATTTTATAAAACAAAAACATATATTGTCTTATGTATTAGCTATAGTAAGTTGCAATACATTTTGTTGTTGGTGAATATTTGTGGACATTTTACGCAGCACCATTTAGCCCCAAACTAAGCAAAGCTAAGAACCAGATGGCTGATAGAATACTTATATTATTTTTTGTAAATACATACATATACTTATAATACATACTATTACAACACCCAGACCCGGAAGAAATATTTGCAGAGCATGCAAACATTTCTTCCGCAGCTGGAATCGAACCCGCGCATTTTGCGTCTCAGTCGAGCACTCACCCGCAACGCCACAGACTTGGTCGCGTTACGAACAGGCGTAAACTCAACATACATTTAAGATGATTCAAAGTGATCCTCACTGATTCCACTGAATAAACTATGTTTGTTTTTTATTCGTCACTGGAAAGGCAAAATTACGTAAGCGCCAAAATGGCGCCAAATAGGCATATTGTCCTAAAATAGCAGTCCAAATACAATAATATGAATTGCTGGAAATAGAAAATGAAAAAAGAATGAAATCTTACGTTGACGTCATCAAAATTCGATAATTAGGTAGAAAGTTATGATTAAAAAAACGAAAAAAATGAACTTCAAACGGCTTTTTCTCGATTGGCGCTTAAGTAAATTTGCCTTTCCAGTGACGATATAATTTAGAGAAGGGAAAAGGTTAAGGAAATGATGATGATGATGATGATATTGATTTAAAGCAGTTTACATTCTTGTGCAGCACTAGACGAACGGCCATGGGCAACAACAACTATTTGTTGTGGGTGTTTGTTTGAGCAAATATCAATCTCGATGTAACGATATTGGATCGATTTGAATGAGCCTGGAAATAGATCTAAAATAGCAAGAATCGTCTTTGATTGAGTACAAGGCGGAGATTCTAATAGCCAATCTATGCTAATATAATAAATGCGAAAGTAACCGTATCTGTCTGTCTGTTTCCTTTTCTTTGTTTGAAATTTGGCAAGGAGATAGATTCCTATCCGAAGAAGGACATAGGCTACTTTTTGCTGCAAAAATCATCCTGAGGAGATGGAATAAGGGATGAAAATTTGTATGAGAAACCCAACATTGTACAGAAGTTAAGCAATGTTGCGCACGGCCAAAACTTGGATGGGTGAACGCTTGAGTATGCCGCGTGATGCTGACTTTTTGCGTTCTTAGATTTTTTTGGGACGTCAACGAATGTATACTTCACATTTTTTATACTATCCCCATATATTTATATACTAATACGCAGACAACGTCGCGGGTTACAGCTAGTAAGGGATAAAAGAACGTATGAGACATAACTGCTTCAAATCCGCGGTTCGTGACTGACTCCCACTTGAACGGATTATTTTTTAACAACTCCTATTAATTGCCTGTTTCCTTTCAAAATGATACAATATCATAGGATTTTGAAGTGGGTTAGGAAGTGGTAACTCACTGTTTATCCGTGACTGCACAATTATACATTCTTGATGTTTTTTAATTTACAAAGGAATGGAACAGTTGCGCAATACTTCCAGTTTTCATCAAACAGATGGCATGCATCATATCCGCTATTTGAATGACTGAATCGCAGATTATGAAATAAACAGTAGATAAACTAAGGAAGAAGCACACGCACACACGCAAGACATGCGTCTGCTTCACAACATAACACAATGACTACGCTTCTACCTTTATTCCAATATGGCGTTCTAAACACAGTGAGGCATATACATTATGTTTATCGAAAGACAGTAGATATCTAACCATAAGAGGCTCTCTTGAAAGCTCAGACCAAATAAAAAGAAAAGACCGCGCGTCGCGAACAACAAAAGTGAAGCCACCTTTTTATCTATGTGTGTGTCGAAGGTTTGAGGTTTTGTGTTCCAAGTAACGTAAAATTCATAGTATAATAATTAGAAACGATGTTATTTGAAGTACTTACAAGTGAAAAGTGAGACTTTTTATGTGATTTGCTGCTGTTTTTACAAGTTTTCGATGTCACAATCTTCACACAGGAAGGCATAATTCAGCCCATGCCCATATAGATGGTCTATCATGTTGAACAGGATACTATCCCTTAGTCGACTTTTACGACATGCTCGGTGAGAGAAACTGCTGGACGCATTCTTTCTTCACTTCCAGTCCAGCAGAGAAGTATGAAAAACAAAATACAATATTCTATGTGAATCAAGGTAAATAGACAGGATATTTACAAGAACAAAATAAGTAAATACCAGGTCGTTAATTACCCTAAAATAATTCATAATTAAGTTCCGGTCATTAAGTCGCCCCAAGAATTCGCAGTAAATGTACTGCTAAGGATTGTTACCGTTGCGGAATGATTCAAACGAACCAAAATAAATCAAACTCAGCAGATATTCTGCCGCTAAATTAACCATAAAATCTCTTTGAGGCCGGCAGACGTCTTAATGATTTGAGGTATACCTATTAATAGTATAGTTTCCGTGAGACGCGGCTTTTTCGGTAATTAAAAGGTTCACTTGCAAAATCGTGGAATTCAACAAACTGGTTAGTCCATAAAGATGGATAAGTTGAGGAGTAATAGGTTAGCGTGGTATGGACATGTCATGAGAAGAGAAGAATGTCATGTGACGAGAAGAGTGTTAGATATGAATATGGAAGGATATGTGGGTAGAGGTAGGCCAAATAAAAGTTGAATGGACTGTGTGAAAGATGACATGAGTAAGAAAGGAGTGAGTGTTGAGATGACTTCCGACAGAGGGAAATGAAAGAAGAACACATGTTGTGCTGACCCCACATAAAGTGGGACAAGGCAAGGAAACGATGATGACGTATTACAAACAGTATTTCGAATCTGTGTCACGCTAAAACTTATGATTTTGTATGAAGAATTAAAATTATTCACAATGCGCGTGTTATCCATGCAACTATAAAATGCATAGTCATTTGAGAGCACTGGTAGTCTAGTGGTAGTGATCCCGCCTTCCGATCCTAAGGTCGTCGGGTTCAAATCTGGTCATGCACCAATAGATTTTCTGTTCGAAAATTTCATGTGCGCTATACCAGTACTCTCAAACGGTGAAACATCGTGATTAAATGGGCATGTCCTAAAAAGTTCGAACATATGTGTCAAGTGCACGAGAGGAGCCTTTGAGGCGCACTTTAAATCCTTTCACCACACTGGTTCAAAAACTACTGACACCACTAGATAGATTGTCAAATCAAACAATAAAATCATCGTCAGCCTATAGAAATTAATGGACACAGGTCTCCCTAACACTTCCAGAACATCTAATTCGGTGATGCCTTCATCACTTGCGACCTCAGGACTATAGCAATAGAGTAATCAAGCTTTACGCTATCGGAGATTTTCAACACTATACCGGAGATTCTAGAATTCCTGAAAGTTTGGTTTTAAAATACCAATTAATTTAGTCTACAATAGTTTAGACATGACGAACGTCTGGAGAATCAATCTGTAAATACAATTACAATTACGGTTGCTAACCGAACTTTTCATGTGTGTAAAAGATGAAGCTGAATTCGTGAATCCAATATCAGCTCTGCCGTAAATCTTTCATCAGACAAATCAGATGAATAGATACACGATACCAAACAGCCTGTATAACCGTACAAGCAACAGGTACATTGTGTGGGTCCAGTGAGCCGTACAGTCGTAGGTACACTCAACTGTAAAACGTCTAGAATCTTGCCAAAAATATCTCATCTCAGAATTTTTATATTTAAGTAATTCGTGGTAAACTGTAGTATTCGTATTAGGCACGCACTTACCTATACATATACAAGGTGATTTTTAAAGTGGGCTTGCATGGCCCAATCTGAAACTATGAGGAATAGCGAAAAGCACTCAAAGGAGTCTCGAGCTCCATTCTAACGAAAACTAAAACTGCATCATTGGATTTTTGAAAATCAATATTCCTAGCCAGGAATCGTACCCGTTGATTTTTGAAGAAAAAAAACACACCTTTCGATAGTGTCGCTAATAAGGAACGAATTCTGGGAAGTAATGACATACGGCATTTGAATACGGGGAAAATGAAATAGACTAAATGTATCTACTACAACTCTGTTCACTATTGGTTCTTACGAAACAGTGTGGTGAGAGGATTTTAAAGTGCTCAAACTTTCACACAACTTCGACTTTCCTTGCGATGAACCTTTACCGTTTAAAAGTAGGTATTGCGTACAGACTATATTTTTAGAACCAAAAACTGTGAGATCCGAAGACGGGTGCCACTGAGACTAGATCGCCCAGTGCTCTTATATCTAGGAAAATATTGCTAATGTTTTAAATCCGAAAGTTATATGTTTGTTTTCCAATTACGCGTCACTGATTTCGAATCCGGAGCTTTCTGCCTGTCATTCATCGGTATTTCAAGCTTCGAGATTCAGATATACAGTCTCCGAATAAACTTGAATGACCTGGAATAGTCATTTTCATTATGTAACTGTGAACTGGATACTACCCAAAAATCTATAAAATTAATTTGGTACTGAGGTTTTTCGGAACTCAAATTCTTAATATAGTTTTTTTTTATTGTATGGATAGCTGTACATTTTTTGAGCGTAACTTTATGACTCAATTTTAAAATACGGAATAGTTTTCAAACTATACCTACTTAGCAAGCTGAACTCGCAAGCTTTTAATTAAATTACATCTCGTGAAATGATACAAATAATTCTACTGTGTGAAATATTCTCTATTATTTATGTAAACTCTATAGCGAGATGTTGAGAGCACTGGTGGTCTAGTTGGTAGTGACCCCGCCTTCCGATCCTAAGGTCGTGTGTTCAAATCCGGTCGTGTACCAATGGATTTTTCTATGTGAAAAATTTATGTACGCTATACCAATACTCTCAAACGGTGAAGGAAAACATCGTGAGGAAACCCGCGGCTTAGTCAGCTCCGCACATATAGACGTTGTCATTCCTGTGGACAAGGCCGACTAAGCTGAGAGGATGGAATAGGTGCTGGGCAAGCCTACTCCATCTTAATACGTCCCAGGCACTACAGCGTCCCGTCTGTGAAGGTAAAAGTTGCCTCCTGACGCTGCTTAAATAATTTACTATAGATGGTAAAAGGCCTTAGTTTTTTTTATAGCGAGATGTTACTGCATTTTTAAATTTGGTGCTTGATTTTTTCAAGATTCTTTATTCAAACCAACCCACGCTTATACCTGTCATGGCGGTCAGGGATTGCTGCGTCACCGCATTTTAAAAGGATTAGCTAAATTCTGGCTTATATTTTTATTTGAAAGGGAAACATAAAAGAAAACGTGGAATATTATGAATACATTCGACACTTTTATATATGTATGAGATACAGAATATAAATTCATAAAGAAACAGACGGACTGACAGGTTGCCTAACAAATAAATCTCTTTATCTCTGCATTGCTCACTTTCACGTAACTTATTTTTCTTGTAATTCCAGCATTGTTTTTATTTTACTTAAATATATTATGTACAACTATAATTGTACCTTATTAAAGAGTTCCCTAGGATATTTATTAACTTTGTCAAACCCTTCCATAGCTTTAAGTGATCAAATCTTATAAGGTAAGTAGTACTTAAAAAGGCTTCGTTTCAATTTTATTTTTAATTTTATATATGTAAATTTACTTTTGCAGTAAAAAAGTGTCTATAAATAAATAAAATAAATATTTGTGAACATTTTACACAGGCTTTATTCGATCTATGTTGCAATTCAAAAGAGAATCAATCAAACTAATATCTTTATTTCATTTGCACATACTGTTATATCGAGTGAAACTCGGGAGTTAACGAAGAAGTACGATTCTTTTTGATAATGATAGTGCCAAATCGGATAATTTACATCGAGGTATTTAGTTTGTATGAAAATAAAAAAGAATCATAAATGTAACAATAATGAAGTGTTTATTTCGATGGTCTGAACAGCGTGTCGAAGTTAATGTATATCCTCGGGAGAACGGTGTATATAAAACCAGCTATCCATAGTTTACACAAAGAAACGTAAATCAAACAAAAACCCACTGAACTATTAACCAAACTTCAATAGTTCAGTATTTCTTGAAACATTCCAAAACAAACAAAAAATAATACCTTTCCAGTAAACAATATTACACGCCTCGTGGCACATCAAAGATAGAATAGTATCATTTGATCGAACCACAGTTCAAGGAATCGAAAAACTCCATTTATTGGCATGGTCGAAGTATAAAACAAATAACCTTTTTGTTTACTACTACTAGGCGGGTCGGTAGTTCTTTCAAACCAAAATTGAAGAATTTCCAGAGTAAAAAAAGTAGAACTTTTATGTCTCAGCTAAAAGTAATTGTCTAAAAGTTTTTTTGTGTTTCTTTATCTTTATTTTACGATTCTATTTTTTTATGAATGAGAAAGGGATAAGACCGGTAAGAATTAGTACCTACTGACGAGATACTCAGTCAGAACTAAGAAAATACATATTTGTTAAAAGTCTAGGTATTAAAGGCACTCCTTCGGTGACGATTTGACTTCGTACATACATACATATTATCAGCCCGTATACCTAATGGGGTTGGTAAGAGCTACTATTAATCATAGGAAAACTTGCATCTTCTCTTTCAAAGTCCCAAGATGTATACGAGTATATAGGTAGTCCATCATGCTGGAGAAGATTATACCTTAGTCAACTTTTACGACATATACTCGAGGAGAAAAGAAGCTGGCGCTTTCGATGTTTTTTATTCTTAGTCTAGCAGAGGAGTATTTGACTTTGTGTAATCGAAAAAGCGTTTGAATAGTGGGGTCAAGAGCAGTTTATTTGAAAAGGGTCTTAACGAAATCGAGGATTAACATCCTCAAAGATAAAACGCGTCCTAAAGCCAAGCCTATTAAAACTAATGCGCATAGTTCACATTTAAGAGTACGCAATAGCGGATTTGCTCAACCAAATCGATGTAGAACTCTGTTTTAAGTTAAATAAATGTGTTTAATCGCAAAAATTAACATTATTTCTTTGTTTCCTGAAACTGAAAACACGCTAAGATAAAAAAAAATCTTGAAAAATTCATGTTTTGAGTACGTTTTGATCTAAGTCTTGGGAACCCTACCATATTTTCAGATGAATTTTACTTGATAGGTTTTTTGATTCATTATGTAGTTTTCCTGTAACTAACAATTATTTGATTTTAATATTTTCCGCGGTCTCATTCTCTGTCTTTCTTTTATACACCTAAAATCTGTAGCGCTGTCTCTTTCGAAATCGGTCTAGACGCAATGATAATGGTCACCAACCATGTTTTGAAGTTTAAAAATATTATAATAATATGTATTTTTATAACAATTTTCGCTAATTTAAATGTTCAGCAAGGATATTTAACACAGCGCTATCTATCCCCAAACTAAGCAAAGCTGTTATTTTTATTATTATTCATTTATTTTCAGATTATAGAAATCCATAAAAACATCATAATACATTATTTACCACACTTAAAACTAAAACTACATACAAACAGACTTATGAGAACCTATGGAAACAGATGGCTGACAGAATACCTATATAGGTACTATTTTTAAAGTCAGTGGATTGTTTGAAAAAAATAGCATTTTGTGGTTTAGCGGGTGACATTATAAAACCCGCTCACGTGACAAGTCACCATCGCTGTCAGATTCAGGTCGACCCCTTTAAAGTGCGCTAATCCCCGGCTTTACAGAGCCTTTGGATGAGGCGACAAGAAGTAGGCTGCAATCTAACGAATACCACACAGTATACATACAAACTCGTGCATAGAATGCATAGAAAAACCGGATTACTTAATACTTGCGAGGGTTTTAAAATTTTCGACTCAATTAATGCGAGTTTCCGGACCAAAAAACTTAACTCAGGTTTAAAGAGAAAGGAACTTACAACTAATACAAGTATTTGCAAATTATATTGATTACAAAAGACAAATGAAATTTTGTAAATTGTTTAGAACTAGCTGACTTAATGCAAAATGTTTTGTTAGGTAGTTATTCTGCTATTCGTGCAAATCCAACAAATCAAAAATTTAAGGCAGGGCCGCTAACACTAGACATCAGCGCTCTCATTAGGTTTCGTATCGTAAACTTCATACTTCAGAGAAGAAACTGAAAATCCAGTAGTTCGAAATCATCTGAATGGAATGTTACGTCACGAACCAACGACCGCGCTGATTTATGTTATTTTAAAAAGTTTTTTCTACGTTGGTTTTGGATCGCCATCAACTCTTGTAAGTAACTGCCGCATTTACGTAGAATAACCTTGCCAGAGCTTGCGTTTCTGTGTAAAATAGAATAAAACTTTCGACATTTTGATACTAGAATTTGTCCAGATGAAGACATTCAAGCGTGACATTTTTTTTTGTAGTATATTTGTGTATTTCTTTTTCAATCGATCTAAAAAAAAATAATAAAATTAATAATGAAGGGGGTCCTCATAGAGGAGACGTGTTTGATTTTGTATTTTTTGCTTGATTTTAATAGGGAACTTTCTGCTACCTATAATATAGCTATACAAGAAACATTTATATGCATGTACGATGATACGGAACCCTTCGTGTACGAATTCGACTCGCACTTGACCGTTTTTCTTTTATTTACTGATGAAAATGAAATAGTAAAAAGCAAATCTAATTAACTTAACAAAACGACTCATTTATCTTAAATTTTATTAACATTACAATTGGCAAAATTTTTAAAAAGGTCAATAATTACGTCCATGAAATTACCATTTAAATAGAAGTTATAATTACGTTTGGCAAATGAACCCAGACCCTGGGACAATGAATCATATAATTTTCAACGTTTTGTGACAAAATTTTATATATTTAATGTTGATATTTATTAATGAACCACTTTGTTGAAAGGCACCATGATGATGAGTTCAGAATTTTTTAGTCAACGTTTTTTTGGCTTAAATGAATTATTTATGTGTACATAGACATACATCTTTGCTGGACTAGGAGATAGCATCCTCTTCAACATGATGGACCGTCTAAATGGGCGATGGGGCTGATCACATGTCACCATGGTTCACCATATCCATCTTAAGACTTTGAAAGCAAGTTTTCTTATGATTACTTTTGGCTCTGCCCACCCTGTTGGGAATACAGGCGTGATTATTATGTATGTATGTATGTACATAGGTAGCATAACAGTTTATTAATGAGCTCCAACCAATCAACAATAAATCATTAATCACGAGAATCATTAAAGTGTGTCTATTTCTACCTCATCAACAGAATTGTCCAAACTGTTTATGCATGATGTAACTGAGTGACTGACACATGGGGAATGTGTATTTTTGTTGGATGGAGTTTTTGCAGAAATACATTTAAGCATTGGCCTGTCTGTCTTTCTTTACGGTGAAACAGTGAATAATCATTACAGAAATTAATTTCATAATATCAAGGACGTTTCGTAGCGGTCTGGTGTAGCAGTCTGCTACGCTATTGTGTCAGTTCGTAGCAGTACGTGCTACGACATTCCTCACTGCGGTTAGGCTATGTCGTTTCTAACGGGTAATGCAAATTGAACTTTAATAACCAGTATTTAAGACCTAATATTATCATCCAATTTGTGCTCACGAATTACACAAGCATGAGGTATGAGGTACAATAGAATAAAAAATAAGTCAACTAAAAAAAAACATAATACGAAAAACCTTGGGGGCAAGGCGAGCGAGTGCTCGGCTGAAACGCAAGAGGCGCGGGTTTGATTCCCGCTTCGGAAGAAATGTTTGCATGTTCTGCAAATATTTCTTCCGGGTCTAGGTGTTGTAATATTATAAGTAATATCTGGTTCCCATAGTACAAGCTTTGTTTAGTTTAGAGCTAGATGGCGCTGTGGGAAATGTTCACAAATATTTATTTACCATCTGCAACCCGCGATGTTATCTGCGTGTTAGTAGATATACATATATGTTAGTATACATATATGGGGAAAGTATAACAAATATGAGGTATAAATTCCTTGATGTCTCTAAAAAAATCTGGAGTGCAAAAAGTCAACATCACGTGGCATTCTCAGGCGGTCACCTATCCAAGTTTTGGCCGCGCACACGATTGCTTATCCTATAATGATGAGTTTCCCATACAAACTTTTGTCCCTTTCAGGATTATTTTTGCAACAAAAAGTAGATTATGTCCTTTCTCGGGAATGAATTTATCACCTTACCAGAATTCATCAAAATCTTTTCAGCAGCTTAGGCGTGAAAAGGTAACAAACAGACAGACGAAGTTACTTCCGCATTTATAATGTTAGTATGGATTTATTTACAAAGCATCAGACCACAAAAGTGATATTTCATTCGCAGCTAACCGCAAAAAGAAGAAAAACCGGTTACCAGGCACTTACTGATTGCTACAAACAGACATAACTTACTGGTATTCTTGTGTAATAATATGACAGGTTGATTTATTCGCGCACTGACAATGTGGCTGAAATACTCAGCTGCTGTTTCAGTTATTCAGTTATTTGTGCTAAACTGAAGTCGCCTTGACTCGAATACTATCAAACTATCAGTGGCCCAATAAAAGGTCGAAACTAATAATGGATCACCATTTTTGAAGCGCTCGTGGCGTAGCTTGCTTAGACGTTCTTGATTGATCATTGATTAAGCAACGTTGTGCGCGGTCACAATTTGGATGGGCGACCGCAAGTGGCGTTACGTTAAATTGTCAGTCCTTTAGGTCGTTAAGCCATGACGGAGGCCTTTAGGCGGCCTAAAAACTCCGTCACAAGAGTTCTCCACTAGCTCATACGAAGTTATTTACTTTACCTTCTCTTCGAACTAATTACTTTTTTCATAAATGCCTTTTCAAAATAGTTATCAAAGCATTACGATTATCATCATAGTGAAAAGAGCACTGGCTGTCTAGTTACCAGTAGTGACGCCGCCTTCCGATCCTAAGGTAGTGGGTTCAAATAAGGTCGTGCACCAATGGATTTTCTGTTCGAAAAATTTACGTGCGCTATACCAGTCCAGCAGAGAAGTATACAGAACAAAGGTTTTAGGGTTTTAGCAAGAGTGTCCATCGAACCAATTCATTATCTCTTATCGCCATCGAATCATTATGTATCCTACTAAAATATCCGCATGATTTATTCATATAGCCACACCAACTCGCAACATAAAACCTTCAACTTCACATAAAAAGGTGCGCAGACTTTTATAAATCTCCCTTATTATCATACCCCGGATAATAAACTGCCCGTCTTCTTCACGCTTCAGTGCTTTCGTGTTTGCGTCTCGCTTTTTTGTTATGTTTATTGTTGTACTGGTTGCCATTTACGCATCGATGGCCACTGCACGCTCGATTGTAAGGTGTATTTGATATTTTTAGAACTGGGCTACTGGAACTTTGACGATGTTTTCATATTAAACTGGTTGAAGCGTTCAAAGTAGTCAGTTATTTTTTTTCTTTTTTTTTCAATTCATTTGAGGGTTTTGTCGCTTTGTGACTACATCACCCATATCAAACAAAAATAAATAAAAAATAAACCAAGAAAAACTTGTTTTATACTTATAATAAAACTTAACTACTCACATAAACCTAACTGAAGTAACCAAACTAAAAACTTAATTTATTTGCAAGAAGGGTCGGATAACACTATTTATATATCATATACCTATCTAACTAGTTATTTTGTACAAAACGTAAATTAAAGTTAGAAAAGCAAAGAGAAGAAAATGTTTATTATCTAGTCGTTTACGACTAGCGTAACAGTTCTTTGAACCAGTGTGGTGAAAGTATTTAAAGTGCGACTTGACACATGTTTTCTAACCTTTTAGGTTTTAAGACATGCTAGTTTCCTCACGATGTTTTCCTTAACTTTTGAGAGTACTGGTATAGTGCATATTTCATTGAACAGAAAAATCTATTGGTGCACGACCGCATTTGAAGCCACGACCTTAGGATCGGAAGGCCACCAAGCCTTAATAAATATAATTAGTTATATCCATCTTGGGACTTTAATCGGGAGTAGCTTCAAGTTTTCTTATAATTATTTGTGGCTCTGCCCATCCTATTTATTTACAAAGTCTACAAAACTTATGTAAGTAGGTACCTAAATACAAATTTACCTAGCCTTAATACTAATGGAATATTATAAAGATTGGTTTTAATATGATAATGATGATACAGAACATTAAATTGATACAAAATTTTCAGCCGACGGAATTAACTACAATATATGTCATCCTGTCAATCTGACACGGCATCTCATTACAAAAACAAATGACGGCCATTTTGAAAGCTCGTGTCGTTTATTATCACATTATTTATGACGTCGTGTGGATGCGTGACGTCATCCGACCAATACCTCGGTTTTATGAAAACGTGTGGAAAATCAAATCGATGACACGCCCGCCCCGGTGCGAAACGGTGGCTTAAAATTGTTTTTAATCTGTGGAATCTGTCAACTGCAAATAGGCTGGTGAAATCAGTAATAAATCGACCGAATAGCTGAATGCCGAAGCAAAACAAATATTAGGTGAAGTACCCGCATTTACGAGTACATACAAGTTAAATTAACATTATTTTGTTTGGGTTGAAACTTGTTGGACAATTTTATGTACTTACTCATTACCAGTTTATTATAAACCTATCAAATTTAATGACAGTGACAGCCAACGAAGTTTTATTTTTAAATTGATATAAACGCATTTCTCATTTCTCGTTTATATGTTAAGAGATACTTAAAATCTACCCACCTGTCAAGTTCAATGACAGTTACAGCCAGTGAAGTTGCATATTTAATATATTGACAGACAATTTTGAAGTACTTCCTATTTTCCTTTTATTATATTGTAGGATACCTGTCAAAAATGACAGTGACAGTGATTGAAGTTTCAACCCGCGTTTCAACTCGATACAAGATCTAAACGACCAAGCAAGTTTTGCGAGAGACGTCTGAGGCAAACTTTTAATTGAACTGAGCCACCTGCAGTCCATACGAACTTCTTTAATAATTACTGGAGTTGGGATAGGTTATATACTTAAACACCTAATGATTTATACAATGGATGGGACATTGTTTACTGCAAAATCGAGAAACTGTGTTTTTGAGATTAACAATTTACCAGAAACCTCAATAAAAACAAAAAATATTGGTGTTTTTGCAACAGAAAAATGGTAATGGAAAATCAAGCAATGCGGGAAACAAAGGAAATCGTACAACCTAACTTTCAAACTCAATAATACATAGTACGTTTATTTGTGGATTTTTAAACAAAGACAAAAACAAGTGTTTAAAAAAATGTTTTTATCGGTTACTAGCAGCCGCCCGCGGCTTCGCTCACGCGGTACCCAGATAAAAAGTACCCTATGTCCCATTCCAGCACACGTAGGTACCTACTATCCTCCTTATTCATTATAATATAGTGTACGCTAAACGATGGCTAAAGTATTGCCATCTCTTACCATTTCATAATGACAAACAGTGACAGGGCTAACTTTAAGCAATGGCTCACTTTTGCGAACGAATATGAATAATAGGGTATGTACCTAAGTATATTCCGTAGTTTTTGCGTGAAAGAGTAACAAACATACCTAAATTTAAAAATTAAGAAATTTCGGTGAATTTAGTAAAAATTTTGAGAGTTAAGGTAAACTTTTCAAAACGCAACGATAGCGCGTCAAAATTTGATCAGAATTAGCAGCGACATCTAGTTATCAGACGTAGAATTACGTCAGAACTCCATGAATAATCAAGATTGGAAACTTATTAGACCAGTAATAATTTATGCTTCCTTTCATAGGTAATTTGACATTGACAGTTCCTTTTACATATGTTTTGTATCATCTATTACTAATCTTTGGTATCATGTATTTATTGTTCTGAGGTATCATCGCTGTCATATGTCAAAATAAAAGTATTCTATTTTTCATGAAAAACATGCCAAAAATAAAGATTTTACAGGTAATTATGACATCAACTAAATGAGAAAAATCGGCTCTTTAATTTGATATAGGTTATGTGCAGTTTTAGACCAAAAATTGATTCCAGGTTTTCATCCCTTTTCACCCCTTTAGAGGTTGAATTTTGAAAAATCCCTTCTTAGTACACCCCTACGTACCAAGGTTTACCTACACTGAAAATTTCAAGTCTCTACGTCCAGCGGTTTAGGCTGTGCGTTGTCTGTCAGTCAGTCAGTCAGTCAGTCAGTCAGTCAGTCAGGACAAAGATTCTTATAATATAAGATAATATTACACCTTTTTGGAATGTATTTTTTTTTTAAACACGCAAGGACACGCAATTAGAACACAATCGGCAGTGGCACTCGAATTAAATAAATAGATAACACCTAACAGTCACGTACATAGTCCAGACCCCACACTAGGATTCTCTGTGTCTTGGGTATCAGAAACTACGAGTACCATGGTACCACAACATCCAGACCCGGAAGAAATATTTACAGAACATGCAAACATTTCTTCCGCAGCAGGAATCGAACCCGTGCCTCTTGCGTCTCTGCTGAGCAATCGCCCGCCACGCCACCGAGGCCGTCGTAAGGATAATGATTTTTTATCTATTAGACCAGGCTCGCCTTAGCGCTCATAAGGCGATATCTTGTCGAGCTCGAACACCAATTAAATTCCTCTCCTATCGATGTCTCGCTCTACTTTAAACTCTCTAAATAGTTGAAGCTCGTTCTTCTGACGGCCTCGGTGGAGTGGCGGGCGATTGCTCGGCAGAGACGCAAAACGCGCGGGTTCGATTCCTGTTGCGGAAGAAATGTTTGCATGTTGTGTAAATATTTCTTCCGGGTCTGGGTGTTGTGGTACCATGGTACTCGTAGTTTCAGATACCCACGACACAGGGAATCCTATTGTGGGCTCAGGACTATATGTGTCACTGTTTGGTGTTATTATTATTATTATTATTTTGGCTACATTATTACTACTAGCTGCCGCCCGCGGCTTCGCTCGCGTGGTACCCGGATAAAAAAAAAACCTATATGTTAATCCAGCACATTGACATGCATACATACATATTATCACGCCCGTATCCCTAATGGGGTAGGCAGAGCCACAAATAAACATAAGAAAACTTGGAGCTACTTCCGATTTGAAGTCCCAAGATGGATATGGTGAACATGTACTATGTATATTCCAAGTTTAATTCAAATCCGTTTAGCCGTTAAGGCGTGAAAGAGTAAAAAACATCCACGCACTTGACCTGTTTTATTACTTTTATAATTTTTTCAGTTATTTAGCACACACGACACGAACGTAACATATTGCTAGATGTATTCATCAGATCGTCGCCAAACATTGATCTCCAAAAATTCTGCTGAAAATGTATAAAAGTTTGTCATATTTAGAACCCGATTCTAATCGTCCAGGGAATAAATTATGCTTCGGAAGCTAATATAATTTACTTCTTGACTTTCACTGAATCTTGATCCATAAATTATATTCCCAACCCCCAAGAGAGCTTGTTTGATATCATAACAGCTTACCTAATCATGTCCCATTCAGCAGCTTCCCTTTCAACTGATTGGAGACCTTATGTCATGCTAATGAAGGTTTCTATTCCTTTGTGGTGCCCTTTCATTACATTTCTTCAGAAGCCAAATGAGCGCTGCGTTTGTCTGAAATAAAATTGATTGCTTCCGTTTTGTAAAACGTTTTCGACTTATTTAGTCGCTGTTTTAGCATTCTAGTCCTTAAGAATTATGACTTTTGAAATATCTTTTTGTAAACCTTGCTATATAATTTTAAACTTTGATTGACGACTTCGGTGACGTGGCGGGCTAATGCTCGGCTGAGATTCAAAAGGCGCGGATTCGATTCCCGCTACGGGAGAAATGTTTGTATGTTCTGCGAATATTTCTTCCGGGTCTGGGTGTTGTAGTATTATGTATTATAAGTATGTATTTACAAAAAAAAAGTGTGTAAGTATTCTATCAGCAATCTGGTGCCCATAGTTTGGGACTAGATGGTGCTGTGTGGAATGTCCACAAATATTTATTTATAGTGATAAAGATAAAGAAAATAGATGATTACTTGTTGAGTTTTGACGAGCGATTCGACGCATTCAACTATTCTTTTTGAGATGTCTACAAATAACTAAAAAAAATTATGTGAACACAGGTATTTCATTACTAATCATAAATAGTATTTCGTCAAATAATGACATTAATAAGAAAGGAGTGAATACTGAGATGACAGTTGATGGAAGGGAGTGGAAGAAAAGCACTTGTTATGCCGACCTGGGATAAGGATAGGGAGATGATGATGATGATGAATATCATGTTTCGTATTCAATAAAGACAAAACCATAAACTTTGATGATTATATTGAGGTTAATAAAACTTGTCAGAATAAATAATAGTTTTTTTTGTAATAGTCTATTGTGTTCTTCTAAGTACTTCAATTATGGCACTTTATTAAATATTTATTAATAAAATTGTTGAGCTACATGTTGTAGGTAATAAAGGGCAATATAAAATATCTACTACGTAAATAGAGTGTTAAACAATCGTTTTAGTTCTTAAGATTCAAACTAGATGGCGCTATTAACTAAAAAAAGGGGACAAGTCCTAGAACGCGCTGACGAAAACGCACGGGCCCACATGACCTCAGACGCCTAGTTTAAGCTTTTTAATTCGCAAATATACATCATCTGGCCATATCATCTGAGTTGTGTTTTCAAGAAGAAGCTTCCTCTCGCCCTCGTCTGCGACCTAGATGTACGTGGAACATCTTATGGTCCTTCGAGAACCGGATCGGCTGCGGTCGGAGTTTGGTGAGCTATCAGCGAAGTCGTGGATACGGGCAGTGACGCACTCGGAATACGGCGGCCAACAGTGGGAACTGACTCAGGAGGGAGTCGGTTCACGATCGAAGCAGCAGCAAGCCGCCCGAGGAGCGTGCGAGACCAGCTCAGGAGGGAGCTCGGTACGCAAACCTGAAGAGGAGGAGCAGCAGCAGCAGCGTGCGAGACCAGCTCAGGAGGGAGCTCGGTACGCACGCCTGAGGAGCAGCAGCACGCCGCCAGAGGAGCGCGCGAGACCAGCTCAGGAGGGAGCTCGGTACGCACGCCTGAGGAGCAGCAGCGCGCGAGACCAGCTCAGGAGGGAGCTCGGTACGCACGCCGAAGGAGGAGCTGCGATCAGCACAAGGGGGCCAGGTGGAGCCTTGGTTCAGGAGGGGACCAGGCCAGCATCGGCGAATTCGACGCAGACAGGAAGGATCCAGGAACACACAGCAAGCAATTTGGTGATATAAACATTTTTAGTACATTTTGTAGTGAACTTTGCTTTGGAAAACTAACCTTAAAATTAACTTAGTAGATTTTGTAGTAACTAACATAGACTTAGAATAGTTTTAAGAAAAGTGTTCAGACGGGGAACCTATGCCCGATTTTTGATTTTTTGTTTAAACTCTAAAAGACTTAGAAAAATTTTAGTGAAATTTTCGTGGACTTTAAAAAATATTGCATTTAGTGAAAAATTCGTGGACTTTAACAAATATTGGATTTAGTGAAAATTTTGGACTTTAAAATAATTATTGGATTTTGCGAACTTTAAAAACAATTATTGGAACAAAACTTTTTAAATTATTAGCTTCATTTTAAGTACTTCAGGATGGAGTCTCTAATGTTTATTCAGGAAGATGTTAGTAACCGAATAAACAAAGCAAAAATTAACTTTAAAAAAACACCTAGGGAACGTCTTAATAAAGAATATGTAGAAACAAAGTTACAGTCATTAGAAAAGTTATGGGCTCAATTCTTAGATAATCATAGGGAACTTTTGAAAACATGTGAACCTAAAGTATTGAAATCTTCTGTATACATGGAGAGAGATATTTACAGTGAAACTGAGGAAGCGTATGTCGAGTGTAGGTGTATTATAAAGGCGGTATTAGCAAAATATGTCGACGAACCGGAACAGTTCTCAGAATGTAACTCGGGTAGCAAAAACAATAACAAAATTAGTAACGCGAAGCTTCCTAAAATCATCATACCTAAATTTTCTGGAAAGTATAGCGAATGGAGTGCATTCCGGGATCTGTATGTATCTTTAGTTCATAATACAGAAATGGAATCGATACAAAAAATGCAATACCTTAAGGGCTTGTTGAGTGGAGAGGCCGAACAACTAGTTAGACATATAAACTTAGCAGCAGAAAATTATACGCGATGTTGGGATATGTTAGAAACAAGGTATAATAATAAACGCTATCTTTGTAACACAATTCTAAAGAGATTACTTGAACAACCAAATGCAAAAACTGAGTCTGCTAATTTTATAAGGGAGTTGCTGGACACTACCTCAGAATGTTTAGGTGCTTTGTCAAGTCTAGGAGTAAATGTGTCTACTTGGGACATTATAGTTGTGTATATAACATCTTTAAGGTTGGACCATGAGTCTCGGAAACAGTGGGAGCTACAAAGCGCAAGCGCAACTGAACTTCCAACTTGGAAAACTTTTGAAGAATTCTTAACTAATCGTTTTCGCGCTTTGGAGTTCGTTAACTCAGGTTCAAACCAGAACAAGTCTAAGCCATACCAACCAGCTAGGTCATTCCACGTAGCAGATGATTCAGAACAGACTGTAACATGTAAATTCTGTAAGGAGTCTCATAAGTTAGCTCACTGCAAGAACTTTGTAAACGAAGGGGTACAGGCCCGTCGGAACTTTGTCGAGAAGCACAAGATTTGCTTTAATTGTTTGGGTGACAACCACAGGGCCCATCAGTGTCGTAGCATAACGAACTGCCGCGTGTGCCAGCGTAGGCATCATACGTACCTGCATATTACAAGTGCAGATTTAGGGGCAAAGCAACTGGAAAGTGGAGGTTCACAAACGGGGAAAGTGTCAGGGGAAGCAGCTACTCCGGTAGTTTGTTTCGCATCGGGAGGAATGGCACCTAACAGCCAGGTCCTATTAGCAACGGCTCTCGTAAGAGCACAATCTAGCAACGGAGATGCTCGTATCATAAGAGCTTTGCTTGACCAAGGGTCGCAAGCATCCTTTGTCACCGAGGCAACTGCTCAATACTTGGGCCTGAAAAGGATACCAGTACGGGGAGCGATCTCTGGGGTAGGAGGAAGTACACATGTGTCTTCCAATTCAATGGTCAATCTAACAATCAAATCAATCTACGATCACAATGTCAGTCTAAATCTCAACGTCTATGTTTTGAAATCTATAACTAAACTCCTTCCGAGCAAGGAGATAGTTGCGACGGATTGGGTTTTAGACAACATTCCATTGGCAGATCCTAAGTACAACATACCCAATAAAATTGACATTTTACTGGGTGCTGCCGTGTATGGACAAGTAGTGAGGGATGGAGTGAAGAAAAATGCAGAAGGGACACTTTTAGCTCAGAACACCACACTGGGGTGGATTTTATCAGGAATAGTGTCAAATCAAGGGAATCAAGAAGCTAACTTGATATCAATGCATACTTGCATGGAAGATACGCAACTGAAACGATTTTGGGAACTGGAAGCAGATCCTATACCTAACAAAAAAGCCATGCTAACCGAGGAAGAAACTCGCTGCGAGAAGTTTTTCGCAGAAAGCACTAGAAGAGATCAAGATGGGAGGTACATTGTAAGGTTACCATTCAAAACATTGAGTCCTGATCTCAAATTGGAAAACATAAAAAGAATTGCAGAGCGAAGGTTAAATCAATTACTAGTGAAGCTTAACAAATCAAACGACATGAAAACCAAATATACAGATGTTTTAGAGGAATATTTACAGCTGGGACATATGGAGAAGATACCCGAGGATGAATTGAAGAAGTCGTATGGCTCTTACTTATCTCATTTCGCTGTCATCAGGGAAGACAAAGACACCACAAAAGTTCGGATTGTTTTCGATGCGTCCTGTAAAGGAGAAAATGGGATTTCATTAAACGATCTACTGATGGTAGGACCTACTTTACAACCCGAACTGAGACATCTTTTGATGAACTGGAGGAGTCATCGTATCTGCTTGTCGGCTGATATTGTCAAAATGTATAGACAGGTGAAAGTGGCAGCGGAAGATGTTGACTATCAAAGAATCCTGTGGAAAGGAGATCAATTAGGAAGTAAGACAGAAGAATGGCGTTCCTTGAGGGTAACATTCGGCACTGCATCAGCTCCATATCTGGCTGTCAAGGCACTCCAGCAGCTAGCACACGATGAAGGAGTTAACTATCCAGCAGCATCTGAAAAAGTATTAAGTGATTTTTACATGGATGATCTGTTAACGGGTTGTGAAGATGTAGAAACAGCAATGAAAATATACAAGGAAATGAATGATTTACTGCTTAAAGGAGGGTTTGAACTACAAAAATGGTCCAGCAACAGTGAAGAGCTGTTAGAAAACATGAAATCTGGAAAATGTGTTGATGAAGAACAAGGCTTGAAGATAAAAGAAGATGAAGTAATGAAGTTGTTAGGACTCACCTGGAACCGGTTGAACGACGCTTTTCAATACACGGTGAAGTTGCCGCAGCTACAAGAACCTGTAACAAAAAGAGAAATAATATCAGATATTGCTCGTTTGTTTGATCCACTAGGATGGGTAGCACCTAGTGTAATAGTGGCAAAAGCAATTATTCAGAAGCTCTGGATATCTAGAATAGATTGGGATGAGACAGCACCAAGCAAGATATTAGAAGAGTGGCTTTCTTACCGGAATGATCTGCCAAACTTATCTTCACTGAAAATACCTCGGTGGATCCAAACATCGCAGACGAACTTGAGTATTGAACTCCATGGGTTTTCCGATGCATCCAAGATAGCGTATGCTGCCGTGGTATATCTGAGAGTAGTCGATGAAAAAGGTGACGTCCACGTGAACTTGGTAACAGCTAAAACTAAAGTTGCTCCTATCAAACAAGTGTCAATCCCGAGGTTGGAGCTGTGTGGAGCTGTTCTGGTGGCACGGTTATTACTGGAAGTATCAGAGGTCCTGAAAATCAAACGAGAACAAATCCATGCTTGGACGGATTCAACGATAGTATTAGCTTGGCTCAACAGTCATCCGAGTCGTTGGCAAACATTTGTGGCAAATAGGGTTTCTGAGATTTTAACAACAATTGATTCGCAGCAGTGGTCGCACATTCAATCCAAACAGAATCCTGCAGATTGCGCATCACGAGGTTTGATGCCGTCTGAACTAGCTCAGAATACTTTGTGGTTTAATGGTCCGGAAGTTCTGTATGGGAAAGAAGTAAATTACAACAGAATGAAAGATGAAGAAACTAACTTAGAAGAGGTAAAGGCTCATCTAGTAATAGCTACAGACGATTTTTGGGATAGGTTTTCAAACTTGGGAAGGTTAGTGAGAGTAGTAGCATATATTAGGCGATTTTTAACATGGAAAAAGCGAAAGGAAAGCAGAGATTTAGAGTTTCTAACTACAAAAGAACTGAAAGAAGCATTAGAAGTGTGCATTAAGAAGTGTCAAAGGGAAAACTTCAAAGATGAAATAGCAAGCATAGAAAAAAGCGGGAATGGTAATACAGCAAAACTTAAGGGTCCATTAAAAGCATTGAATCCATTCATAGACGAAAAGCAAATTCTAAGGGTAGGAGGACGGCTAGAAAGTTCGTCTATATCAGAAGACAGGAAACATCCGATTTTGATCCCAAGAAAATCTGTGTTGACTACTTTACTTGTGGCTGACGCGCACGCGAGAACCCTCCACGGTGGTGTTCAACTCATGCTAACTTATCTGCGATCAAAATTCTGGATTCTTGGCGCTAAATCTTCGGTAAAAGGGCATGTTCGGAAGTGTGTGAAGTGCATTCGGTACTCGGCGGTTACATCAACTCAACTGATGGGACAGTTACCGGCTGCCAGAGTTACACCAACAAGACCTTTCAAATGCAGCGGGGTGGATTACGCAGGACCAATCAACGTAAGAACATCTAAAGGACGTGGGCATCATGCTTACAAAGGTTACATCTGTCTTTTTGTCTGTATGGTCACAAAGGCTGTACATCTCGAAGTGGTTAGTGATCTTACCACTCAAGGGTTTCTTGCTGCTTTTAAGAGATTTGTTTCCCGTAGGGGGCACTGCAGCGATATCTGGAGTGACAATGGAACAAATTTTGTGGGAGCTGCCAGAGAATTAACTAGTGTATTGTCAGCTGAAAAATCAGTAATATCAAAGGAAATCGCACAGAGTCTAGCAGATAAGGGCACAACGTGGCATTTCATACCTCCTCTTTCACCAAACTTCGGCGGACTGTGGGAAGCCGGGGTGAAATCGGTTAAATTTCATCTAAAACGGGTAATAGGGGACACAACTTTGACATATGAGGAAGTTTCAACAGTCCTCGCACAGATTGAGGCGTGTCTAAATTCTAGACCCCTATCGCGGGCAGACACCGAATCTGAAGGCTTCGAAGCGTTAACTCCTGGGCACTTCCTCGTGGGTGAACCTCTACTAACTGTACCTGATTATAACTTTGAATCGGAAAATATGGGGAGTTTGCGTAGGTGGCAGCTTACGCAACGTATGATGCAAACGTTTTGGCGACGTTGGTCGCAGGAATACCTATCGAATATGGTACAGCGTTACAAATGGACCGACCAAAAACCCGAAACAAACATAGGGGATCTGGTCCTAATCAAGGAGGACGGTTTACCTCCAGCTCATTGGCTGCTCGGCCGTGTTGTTGCAAAACACCCAGGAGCCGATAACTTAACACGGGTGGTATCTCTTCGTACAAAGAACAATTTAATAAAAAGACCTGTATCAAAGCTCTGTATTCTACCAATAAACTAGTTAACTGTAACATAGCATAATTATCTAATTTTGTATAGCTTCACTGTGGTCATGGTGGGCGGCTCAACTGTAAAAGAAGGACAAATTGCACTTTGTCCTTGGTGGGCGGTATGTTAAACAATCGTTTTAGTTCTTAAGATTCAAACTAGATGGCGCTATTAACTAAAAAAAGGGGACAAGTCCTAGAACGCGCTGACGAAAACGCACGGGCCCACATGACCTCAGACGCCTAGTTTAAGCTTTTTAATTCGCAAATATACATCATCTGGCCATATCATCTGAGTTGTGTTTTCAAGAAGAAGCTTCCTCTCGCCCTCGTCTGCGACCTAGATGTACGTGGAACATAGAGCAATAAAGATTGAACTTGGGTATCGCTACCCTGATACCAATATTACGAGTAAATAGCCCAATAAATGATATCTTAATCTAAGATAAGAAGCTTCACGAAATATTACAAAAAAACGTAAGTAGGTATTTGTAGAGTACACAAAAAATACTAAAATACTTTATGTATTTTAGTATTTTTTGTGTATTTGTACTTCTCTGCTGGACTGGGAGAAACATAAAATGCGCCCAGCTGCTTCTCTCCCCGAGCATGTTGTAAAAGTCGACTAAGGGATAGTATCCTCTCCAACATGATGGACCATCTAGGGCGATGGTCTGATCACTTGTCACCATGGTTCACCATATCCATCTTGAAACTTGTATCAGGAGTGGCTGCAAGTTTTCTTATGGCTCTGCCCACCCCATTAGGGATACGGGCGTGATAATATGTATGTGTGTGTGTGTATGTCATATACGAATACTACTGGAATGCCGATTTTTTTCATGCAAAGTTAATCTTCCCGCTGCGTTCTTCATAAGATGAATTTCAGGAATTCTTGTCTCAGTGCACCTTTACTTAGAATGTATTCCTGTTATGAATAACAGAAATAAATCCTCTAAGTTTATACTTATAGAACTTACAGTTTATGATGTGGGTTTATTGTCATTCAGTCAGTAAAGTAAGAGTTTTATATTGATGTTACACTGTAGTAGAATCTACAGGGATTATGAATAAAGAAAAAAATTGCATGATAAAAGCAAATGTCCATTTCCCTCTAAAGCTTTCATCCGCAGTAAATCCTGCTGGATGTTTAATTAATGCTAATTCTATGATGATTTTATTCCTGTGACGTCATAGTTTCCGAGTTATTAAGTAAATGGGATGTTCAGCGACTTTACGGTGCGATTGTTCCTATTTTAATGCCCGTAAATGTTGCAATGTTTTGCAAATCAGATTTTTCATATATTTGCACATCTCTGCTGGACTGGGAGTAAAGAAAAAACACAGAATGCGTCCAGCTGCTTCTCTCCCCGAGCATGTCGTAAAAGTCGACTAAGGGATAGTATCCTCTCCAACATGATGGTCCATCTTTATGGGCGATGGGATGTACACCTGTCACTATGGTTTACCGTATCCATCCTGGGACTCTTGGATCGGGAATGTCTGAATTTTTTTTTACGATAACTTGTTGCTCTCCCCATTCCGTTAGAGATATGGGCGTGATAATATGTAGTATGTACATATGAATGTCCACTTGACGAAATTTTGCCTTAATTTTTCAAGTTGTGCTCCAAAGTAACATTAGTCTCCACAGTAACATTCAAAGGCTCCATAGTAACATTCAAAGTCTCCACAGTAACATTCATAGTCTCCATACTCTTTTCCGTGTCGTGGGTAGGCAGCAGAAATTACGGATATCTTGGTACCACAACACAGACCTAGACACCCAGACGCGGTAATCGAATCCGCACCTTTTGAATACTAATAAATACTCAGGTAAGACGCAAGAGGCGCGGGTTCGAAACCCGCAGCGCGAGAAATATTTGCAGAACGCCCAAACAACATCACGTGATTAATGGTCGACGCCTTGGACTTGAAGGAACCAGTCAAGACATCATAAAATAATCTTAAATTACTAACTAACAGTTAACTGGCAAATAACAAACTGTCGGTTAATCTAAACCATAACTGACAGCTTATACACACTCTTAGTTCATTGTAACAAGTATGTGTCAGTATTTTATTTATAAACTTTTAGTTTTTAACTTCAATATTTTTACAAATTCAAATGAAATATTTAGTAGTACCTCAAAGCACAATACTTAAATAAACTGTAAATACATACTTTTCAACCTCAATATGTACTGATTGAAAATCAACCTACAGCCTAAACTAGAAGTCCTAGAGGTATGAAACTTCGAGAATATATTCCTGTCATGTGTAGCGG
Source organism: Scotopteryx bipunctaria (assembly GCA_949320045.1). Lineage (NCBI taxonomy): Eukaryota > Metazoa > Arthropoda > Insecta > Lepidoptera > Geometridae > Scotopteryx > Scotopteryx bipunctaria. The sequence continues at coordinate 11,484,067 of OX439441.1, forward strand.
TGCACTAAGAAAGGGAATACCTATTAAAATTCAACTCTTGTACCTCCTGTACGAAAGAAAAGTCACGGGGCGTTCCAGTACACCTATGTAGATAAAATATTATTTTAAAGGTAATTATTTTATTTATCTCATATTTTGATTTGAATTAAATGTTCTGCATTTGTTTTAGTCGTATTGTCCATCACCCTACAACCTTGCATTGTTCTAAATCAGATCTACGGTTTAGCACGAGTATCCAAGATTTATCGACACTAGAAAAAATAGACATGAAACACTTTTTAGGGTTCCGTACTCGAAGGGTGCCAACGGGACCCTATTACTAAGCCTCCGCTGTCAGTCCATTCGTCTGTCAGCGGGCTGTATCTCATGAACCGTAATAGATAGAGAGTTGAAATTTTCACAGGGCCCCATACAAGAAACATTGTGTGCTAATTCGACTCGCATTTAACCGGTTTTTCTATTTTATTCTTTATTTTTGTATTCATAAGATGCCGACAGCGCAGCGAGAATCGAACCCGCATCTCTTGCGTCTCAGCCGGGCGCTATCCCAACACCGAGAACGTAATTTTGGGATACTTTTGTGAACCTATTTGATTTTATTTTATTTACGTTTTGTCTCCGACAATGCCTTGTGCTCATGCCTATAGATCTGGCAATGAGATGTACCTACTATAGTTATAATTGCTTATTATTGCTGTAATTACACTAATTGTTCGCTTATTGTTCTGCTCTGTGGCCGTGGTAGCGCGTGAAATTGGCTTCTGTAAGAAAAACGGATGATGTTTTGATAGATAACTTTGCATTATTTATGTTTGTAGGATTGCCATCGAAAGGTGGTTTATTTATTTTTTTGGTGCACGAAACATGTAGAACTTATTACTAGAAAAGTTGACATTTATTGTCGCGGCTTAGTCAGCTCCGCACGTATTGACCATGTCTTTCCTGTGGACAAGGCCGAATAGGCTGGGAGGATGGAATGAATAGGTGCTGGGTAAGCCTACTCCTTCTTAATTCGTCCCGGGCACTACAGCGTCCCGTTAGTGAAGGTAAAAGTTGCCTCCTGACGCTGTATAAATCATCTACTATAGATTGTAAAAGGCCTTAGTTTTTGACTTTTATTGTAAAAAAACGGTCTCGTGAGAGTCGAATTCGCACACAAAGGGTTCCGTACCACCGTACATGTACCAAATGTACCAAAATAATTAAAATAATTATTATTTGTTTTAGATGTAAGTTTTTTTCTGTTAATAAAGATCGACTGAATAATGCACAATACACCACAAAGGCCCAAAATCTTTGTTCTTCTAACTATAAATTATTAGAAACTATAATTAGAAAGATCGATAAATAATAATATTTTATTTTTGTTTCAGGTATGTTACTAATTTCTCACCAGAAAATTAAGAAATAGAAGATATTCAACGAGTGGTAAGATTAAGGCAACAAAATTAAGAATATAAATTTTCTTGTTCATTGTAATTCAGAAGTCATGGTCAAATAGCCAAATTGAAAACTATGTAAGAAACCCCGTAGCTTAGTCAGTTCCTACCATGTCTTTGTAAGTAAGGCCGAAGGATGGTATGATTGGTATGACTCCAGATGTATAAATCATCTAGACTGTATGGTAATGGTCTTATCATCATCATCATCAGCCGGTAGCAGTCAACTGCTGGACATAGGCCTCCCCTAATGAGCGCCATCGCGCCCTATTTTCGGCTTGACGCATCCAGTCTCTGCCAGCAGCCTTTCGCAGATCGTCACTCCAGCTAGCCGGAGGGCGTCCTACATTACGTTTGCCGAGTCGCGGTCTCCACTCAATAACTCGTTTACCCCAGCAGTTGTCAGTTCTTCGGCAGATTTGTCCAGCCCACTGCCACTTCAGTTTGCTAATTCTCTGAGCTATGTCGATGACTTTGGTTCTCTATCAGATAGCATCGTTACAAATCCTATCCTTCAGAGAGAAATGAATTAGAATGGTCTTATCTTTTAATTTAATAGGAACAAGATATTGTACTCTCTCAAAATAAACTCTATTAGCTAAGATGGTTTCTAAAAGTCAAATGAACAGAAATATGACCACGGAGTTCGGAAACACTACGTTCAAATATGATTAACCACCAAAGCGAAGTCACCTTCAATTTATCAACAGCAAAAAAACATTTAACGTAACTCCCAGCCTGTAGCCTATTATTTATTTGATTGTTATGTTAATTAGACAACCTGAACTGATTTCCATGCATATAACAAGTTACAAATGTTACACTGTTCAAGTATTTGAACATATAAAACTGTTACATTACTGGCTGACTGATAACGCGCCAATATAAGTCCTAGAAGCAAGAAACTTGAAAGGTATTTTCCTCTTGTTGTGTTGGGGTGCACTAAGAAGGGAATTCCCGAAATTCAACTCCTAGGAGAAGGTGGGAAGATATTATTTACGCTACACCAGGTGGGTTAAAAAAACCACTTCATCTGATCTGCTGCTGGATTGAATTGCGTACGATTTATCAAAATTCTGACCATATCCACGGCCAAATATGAATCTGCGGCTAAGTCGAATTGCGTACGATTCATCTACGATTCGGACCATTTTACGGAAATTACAGGCATCGCTTAGGATTTGCTATAAAATCGAAAAATGAATTGCTCAAAGTGGCCTTTGTAGCCCACTGTACCATCTAATGGTGAAGGAAGACCAGCTCAAAAACAAAGTAGAAAGGACTAGTGACGCGACTAGTTGTAGTGACGCGGGCAAAGTCGCGGGGCGTTCTACTGGTATGTTATAACAACAATAAGCTTGAATCCGTCCTCACGCCAACCCTTATTAAACCTTCAGTATAATTAGGCGATGATGGTGGCCGGAGATTAGAAGAAGTATTCAAATAAGGCCCCTATTTTTTAAGGCGTTTTTCATTTATTTACAAAAAACAGTGAACTGGTAGGACCCCGCCTTCCGGTCCTAAGGTCGTGGATTCAAATCCAATCAATGCATTTGTCTATTCGAAAAATTTACGTGCACTGTACAAGTACATTCAAATGGTGAAGGAAGACATCGTGAGGAAACCGACATGTTGTAGAACCAAAAAAGTTGTTGCATTAAAGGGAGCCTTAGAGGTGCACTTTAAATGCTGTCACCGCACTGGTTCGAAAGAACCGGTGACACAACGGTTTATTGAAAACAGCTGATAATACAAATTGCCACGCGGCTGGGAAGATAAATGGTAAGCCTATCCATTAGCTTTATTCGGTCGGCTGTTAACCGAAACACTTCCGCGATATCAACTCAGGTCAGTAGTGGGGATAACCTCCTTTAGGGGGGTGGTTTAGGGGGTAAAGTGGGAGATTAACATAATGTTACCATTAATCTATGCCACGATTTTTAACGGCACGCAGCCTGTCTGTGCGTTGGAACTTGTAGTGGGTGAATGAAAAGGGGGCTGAGGAGGGAGGGATGGGGGGGGGGATAATTTGTCACGAAAAGTTACTAGTGTTTTGTTTGCTTTTTGTTTCTGTAACCGATGCACCTGCTTTCATTGTTTTTGATAAGGATTTTTTGAGATATTACAATCTTTATTTTCTGATAACGATTTGTATTATGATTGTGTGAAATTGATTACCTTGATTAATTTTATTGGTGGCCTAACTTTTATGGCTAGGTTTTCTAAGTCTTCCGTCATACCTTGAAGATTTGAAGCTGTCAAGGGTGGCTGGCGTGACACTGACACCTGTTGGAACCTTGGAAGAATAAATTGTTCCGAGTTTGGAACCAATTTTAAAATGTCAGAAATCCAATATGTCACTATTAAATTATGTGTGTCTATATTATATGTCACTTTAATAATAACTGTAAGTAACTATGATACTCTCAAAATCCGTCCAGGGCTTTTATTCTCTACGACCAAACGAAACTTGACAGCTCGTAACTTATTTGTGACACGCCACGTCACGTTTTTGCAGTACAAAATTGTCATATAGAATACGATAACACGCGACGAGGCACGTTACGAACAAGTTACGAGGTTTATTATTTTATTTTGTCATAGCGAATAATGCCCCTGCTAGTCATTCATTTTAATGTTTATTTGTCCTCATAAATTGGTTATGAAAAATAAAAGACCTTGCTAGCGAGTCAAACTTATTTCAAAAACCGGTCAAGTGCGAGTCGAATTCGCACACAAAGGGTTCCGTGCCATCGTACATGTACATAAATAGTTCTCGCATAAGGCCTTTTTTATTTTGTTTTTATTATTTATCGTTATAGCGGCAATAAGAATACTTACACTAAGAAAATTTCAACTCTCTACCGGTTTCAGTACCTATTACGGCCCGTGAGATGTATCTTTATAGTTTTATTTTATCTATTCTTACTTACTTTTTTATCTTTATGATGACAGACAGACGCACGGACAGCAAAGACTTAGTAATAGGGTCCCTTTGGTAGGGTAGGGTATGGAACCCTAAAAAGGATTTTTTACGACTTAAATGTATTAATACAATATAGAGACTTCTTTCATACAATTTTACGAGTTCAACCTTCAGGCACCTTCAACAAGGTTAGTTATAATGAAACTGATTTGAATAAACAGGAAATGGTTTTGTGATTAGAATCTAAAGGATAATAAAATTAAAGCAGTGAAGGAAAACATCGCGAGCAAACCGGCGCATGTCCTAGTTTTAATACAAGACGTGCCTTTTGCGAGGCTCACGGAACCCTTTCGCCACAATGGTTCCTTTGAATGTTAAATTTAAGTATGGATAGACATAAGGACCAAAAACAAGTCAAGTGCGAGTCGAATTCGCACACGAAGGGTTCCGTACCATCGTGTATTTATTTTTTTATTCGTGTAGGGGGCTCTCTTTTTTATTGTTTGATGTTAGAGCGCCAAAATTACACAGCCTGTGAAAATTTCTATCTACTTATTACGGTTTATGAGGTAAGCCCGCTGACAGTCGGACAGCGGAGGCTTAGTAATAAGGCACCCTTCGGGTACGGAACCCTAAAAAAGATAGATGGATGGCCTGAAAGATGATATGAGTAAGAAATTTACACGATTAATTCCCGTTATAAAACTTTAAATAAATGTACTATATGTCTCGGATTACCTTTAATTCAGCCAAACTGGAGATACAATATGTAATCACTTAAAAGTTCCAAAAACATGTATTGAATAAGTAAGTTATAGGTTAAGTACTGACGGTTTGTTTACATAAAGTTGTATCTCCAGTTTGACTGAAGTATAGTTATGTTTGTGATGTTACCCAGTAATTTGGTAAGTAGGTACCTATCGTAAAGTAATTCGTTAATTTATATATCCCGAAATCCGTAAATACAAAAACTATGCAAATCATTTTGGTAATTATTCATCAAACACAGCCTTGACTTAAAAAATAATGAAAAAAGAAGGCACGTCAGACTTCACACAATGACACGCTTATTATGGAGAACAAGATGAGCGTGTAGCGAAGCGATTATCTTAAAACGTTAATACAGCTAACAGGCGTTTCAATAACAAGAATAGGTTTGAAATTGAGGGAGAATGCAATACAGTTTTTGGTATAGAATTTTCCTATTTTATATTTGTAACATGCCTATAATTATACTAAACTTCAAAACAAAAAATATAATTATTTAAAATAAAATGTGTTAAAATCTTCAATATTTGTAACATGCCTATAATTATACTAAACTTCAAAAAAAAATATAATTATTTAAAATAAAATGTGTTAAAATCTTCAAGTCCATGCTTAGTTTGTTGTTTAGTTTCACGTTAAATTATTTTTATTTTTGTTATAGCCTATAAAAAGCACTGACTATTAGCTTAGAGCAGAAGTTTTCTATTATTTACGGCAAAGCTATACTGGAATAAATTCATGAAAACCAACGAGTGATAAAATGTCACTAAAATCGTGAAAGTCATTTGTTGATTTCAAAATAGAAAAATAATAAATTCTAAATATCCAAATTACTTTTAAGACTAAGAAATTAAAAATAATCAATGGAAATGGATCATTTTGGTGACTTGTTATCACTCAATCATGATACCCGAGGTCTATTGTGAGTTGCAAAGATCAGACGTAAATTCAAACATATTTAAAAGTAGTCTTTGGGACAATCCAAAGATCCTAGGTACTTTCAAAAGTGGTGTCATCAAATTCAAGAATCCAAACAAAGGATTCTTGAGTTTGACAAACTTACTGAAAAGTTAAAGATAATACGAAAATATTACGCACTTTTTGAAGTAATTATTTTTCTTTGACGCTCCGCCTGTCGCTAAGCTTTTGCCACAAGCCCGTAACGACCTTGACCTGCTTCAAACCCGTTATTATTATAATAGTACGACGGTTTGGCAAAATGTATGTGAGGGGAACTGGGAATATAAGGGTGTGAATCGATCGTTTAGAGGGGTTGAATTTAGGGCAATCGACCCACTGCAATCCACGACCTATTTGAATTTCATACCTCGATACGAGTATAAATGACAATGTGTTTTTCAATTGGAATTGGCTTTATTTCATAAAAGTAGAAGTTCAGTTATAGTCTTGCATACAGCACTTCTAGTCGTGTCACTAGTTTTACGAACCAGTGTGGTGAAAGGATTTAAAGTGCGCCTCAAGAGCTCTTTTATGCATGTGACACAATGTTTTGGACCTTTTTTTTTAAGCTCTACGACATGCCGATTTCCTCACGATGTTTTCCTTCACCGTTTGAGAGTACTGGTATAGCGCACATAATTTTTTCGGATAGAAAAATCTATTGTGTCATGAATAATGTATTGAAATTGAATTGACTAATTTGACGATTGCTTATCATCTTGATTCTTGTCTTATTTTGTACACACATACATAAATATTATCACACCCGTATCCCCCTAACGGGGTGGGCAGAGCCACAAGTAAACGTAGGAAAACTTGCAGCCACTTCTGGTTTAGTCCTAAGATGGATATCTTATTTTATATTTTACTCATTCTACATTTGTGTTTTTGTTTCGAAAAGCTTTATTTCTTGAAGTATCAGGCCACTGTATTGACGTTCATTTCGTTAGGTGGGCTGGAGCCGGGATTGTTTGGCGACTCCACAAAAGCTCCAAGATTAAAACTGATGCGACATTGTGTTTGCTGTTGTTTACTGGCGTACAATTTTGACGACCTCGCTCGGGCTGGTTGGGAAATAAAAGTCAGATCATGGACTGATTTTCTTTTAAAAATCGATGACGTTTCGTATTGCAATCTTACGTGAATGCTGTCCTGGGCTTTCAATGATTTCAAGCATTACTTTTTGGCAAAAATTACTAACCTAACACCTATTATGTATATTGTACCTAGGTTCACAGACAAATAAATGATTTATGATTTGGTGTAAACTGTTTTATATTTTTTTTTGTAGAATAGAAGAACTCGCAATTCCTTTTTTCATGTCAATGGTTCATCCTACTTATAATATAAATGAGACTTAGCAAACTGAAGTGGCAGTGGGCTGGTCATATCTGCCGAAGAACCGACAACCGTTGGGGTAAACGAGTTGTTGAGTGGAGACCGCGACTCGGCAAACGTAATGTAGGACGCCCTCCGGCTAGCTGGAGTCACGATCTGCTGCTGGCTGCTGGCAGAAACTGGATGCGTCAAGCCGAAAATAGGGCGCGATGGCGCTCATTAGGATGGGCCTATGTCCAGCAAGTGGACTACTATAGACTGTGATGATGATGACGATATTATAAATGTGAAATTTGGGAGGATCACGCCTAAACGGGTAAACGGATTATATAAAACTTGGAATATTTGTAATACGTGTGCTGAAATAACATATAGGCTACTTTTTATCCACTTCCACAGTTGCGAGATTCGACAAGAAGAAGTTTGAATTATTGCTTTAATAGAGTAGTTTAAGATTTAAACAGTTTGAGCGTTTTATATCGCTAAAAGTGAAGCTAAAAGAATCTTTTTTTTTGTGTAAAATGGGCTTTTTACAGTCAAAATGGTAGAGAGCACTTAAAACATCGAAAATTCGGCTTTTACGCGGTGCTCTTAGTGCCATTTTGTCTAATGGAATCTCGACTCAACGCGACACAGACACATTGTCAGTTTTCGATTCGCTGGTGAGAATATTTTGTAAACTATTAACAGAGTTGGCAAATTATTATCTTGTACCTCAGTGGTGTACGGCAGAAATTCGATTGTATTATGTTTTACAGGCGATGAATCAGCCTATATACTATACTATATTATACTATACTATACTATATATATATATTTGACGACCTCTGTGGCGAGGCGGGCGAGTGCTCGGCTGACACGCAAGAGGCGCGATTTCGATTCCCGCTGCGGGAATGTTTACATGCTCTGCAAATATTTCTTCCAGGTCTGGGTGTTTTAGTATTATAAGTATGTGTTTACAAAAAAAAAAGTATTTAAGTATTCTATCAGCCATCTGGTTCCCATAATAAAGATAAAGATAAGTAGTAGAATAATACATAATACGTAGTCTGATCTGAAATTCGTGTAATATGCGAATATGACATTAGCAATGTAAGGAATAGACGTGCATTTGACTACCCCCTCAGTGTGATAATAGCAACGATGGGCTTGCCAACTTTATCGTACGGTTTAGGCCCAAAAATCTAGGGCACCTGCCAAAAAAAATTTAAATCCCACCAAAAACATTCCATGTAAATAAATCTGGTTGCCAAAACTCACAAGCACATAATGCTTTCACTGTTAAAAAGTAATGAGATCACCACTAGAAGCCTCAGTCTGAGCTCCGATTTGTGGTGCGCATCAGTGCGCATCACATAGCCCGCGGGGCTTGTCTCAAGTCCAAAGTACATGTATAAGTGCTCTTGACTGTACCAATATAACAAATAACTCTACCTATAAGGCTTACAGGTAGAGGCTTACTGATATAGCGTATATAAAGTTTTCAAATTTAAATTTCGACGTATTTTTTATGAAGAATGTTATAAAAGTGAAAAGCGAAAGAAGTATGTCAGGATCGTAGCAAATGGAGATCCGTGATCTCTGCCTACCCCTATGGGAAACAGGCGTGATATTATGTATGTATGTATTTTTAGTATTTTTACTTTTTTTTACGAACTAAGGGTAAAATGGTAAAATAATAACTATACTAAGAGGTAATAAGAGGCACGTCCATACATAAATATCATACTTCTTACTTATATCGTAAATGCGAAAGTTTGTATGTGTGGATGTTTGTTACTCTTTCACGCAAAAACGGCTGAACGGATTTGACTGAAACTTGGAATATTATATAGTACATGTGCTGGATTAACATTATAGGCTATTTTTTATCCGGGTACCACGCAAACGAAGCCGCGGGCGGCAGCTAATATAAAATATGACGAGGCGATTCAAGAAAAGGGAGGTAGTGCCGTGCTTCTTTTGGCTCGTCTTGGCGGGTTCTAATCTTTTTCATAGGTATCTAAAAGTACATAAAAAACTTCTAAGATCTTGTTCGAGTTGAAACAGGTCGATATATAAATAGATCAACAATAGAATAGCAATGAAGCGAAACCCCCTACTAACTATTTCATTATCTGTGTCAAGCTTCGTACTAACTATGTATTATGCTAGGGCAGTAGTGCGATCTCCCATAGTAAGTGTTGAATTATCTGTGGCACTAGGTATGTTCCGTGTTGGCAGTCTACCAGTATTCTTACAATTAACGAATGGTAGTTCGAATGAAACGTAATGGTTTCGGATTCTTGAGAGGAACAAATATAGACGAGTGTGAGAAAGGCTATTGTGTACAAAATAATACAAATAAATATTTGTAGAAACTTTACACAGCGCCATCTAGCTCCAAACTAAGCAAAGCCTGTACTATGGGAACCAGATGGCTGATAGAATACTTAATTTTTTTTTGTAAATAAATACTGATAATACATAATACTACAACACCCAGACCCGGAAGAATATTTGCAGAACATACAAACATTTCTTATGTTTACTTGTGGCTCTGCCCACCCCATTAGGGATACGGGCGTAATAATTACGTATGTAACGTCTGGAGAACGCAGGGGGACGATGATGTTTTAATGAAAAACTAAAAACGAACAGAGTGGAAAATAGCGTGCAGTAGTACCACACAATATTGTGCGCCTCGGCAAACTTCGTGCTTTGTATAAAAACCGAATTTGTCCGAATATAATTAAAATAATAACTGAACCAACCCTTTTAAAAAAAGCATCTACATATTTATTGTAACATCTCTATATTACATTATCATCATTGTTTTGGTTCGTATTTCAGAAGCTAGGCGAAAATTGCCGAGGTGCAGAATATTCGTGATACTACTGTACTTCTTCTTCTTCCTGCCCTTATCCCACTCTATATGGAGTCGGCACAGCACGATCCAGGATCATGCTGTAAGAGTTTTGGCTAAGGTGTTTTATGACCGGCCGCCTGCCTGACGTCAACCCTCCTTGGGAATGCTTGCTTATTGTATCTCATCATGGAGAGGATACTATCCCTTAGTCGACTTTTACGATATGCTCGAGGAGAGAAGCAGCTGGACGCATTGTATGTTTTTTCTTTACTCCCAGTCTAGCGTAGAATAATTACAATAATTGCATTTTATTGTACGCGCTATGTATAGCAATGAGCGAAGCGAAAGAAATGTCAAACCTGCAGAAAATGCAGATGCCTAAATGTCTGCATTAAGTTACGTTAGAAATCGTAAAAAATAACTTTGTCTACCAAGCTTAATCTAAATTTTCACAGGTTATTAGCTTAACCGGCGGTTAACGTAACTTTCTGCTTTGTTCGTAAACTGTAGCTGTAACTAGACTAATATTTATACCCTATTACTGAGTTTAGATTGGTTCTAACATAGTTACTTCAATAAACCAACTGATTAAATATTTGATGTTGGGATGAGCATGTTAATTCATGTTCCAATCATCATCATCATTCGCAATCCGACTTCACCCGCTGCTACTACTAATCATGTCTATAGTTCTTTTGAAAGGATTTAATGTGCGCCTCAAAGGCTCCTTTCGTGCACTTGACGCTTTGTACCTAATTCTAGATGTAACGCCTTGATAATACTGCTGTAATGTTACTTCTTTTTTCTGAATCAATGACAAGTAATTTATGTCGCATGTTTTTGAACTTTCTACTGTTCTACGACATTCCTCACGATGTTTTCCTTCACCGTTGGAGCGCACATAAATTTCTCTAACAGTCACACTCATCCACTGGTACACGACCGGGTTTGAATTGAACCCACGACCTTAGGATCGGAAGGCGTGGTCGCTACCAACTAGACCACCAGTGCTCTCAATGATTATGATTCAAATCAATCAATCAATGATTCAATGGAACCATAGATTATGACATAACTTGTGACCGGTTATAACCGGTTACACCAAAAGGCGTTAATGCTATTGAAGGAACTAATCAAATTTAGCGACAAAGGAAAGCCTGTATCATCGGGTATCAAAAGGGGAATTCATTACTTTTTTTATATTCTAACATAATTTGGTCTAAGGCGTAGGTACATGTGTAGTGCAGATGCATTAATAGTGTTCTATTTGGTAAGATAAAATCAAGGTAATTGCCGGACTTTCACTGTCACGTACTTGGCATTAAAATTTCCATTGACATTCAATTTTTCAATTGTATAAAAATACTTTTAATATTCTATCTAGTCGTGTCACTAGTTCTTTCGAACCAGTGTGGTGAAAGGATTTGATGTACGCCACATAGGCTCTTTTCGTGCACAAGTAACACTTATAAGGCTTAAGATGGTTGGTAAAAGTTCTATTCTTTTAAAACTTTTTCTTTGTAAACTGAATATTATTTTGACATGTTTTGACATGGTGTCATTGAAGATCTCGGTGACGTGGCGGGCGAGTGCTCGGAGATGCAAGAGGCGCGGGTTCGGTTACCGGTGGGTGTTGTAATATTACGTTTTATTTATAAGTATATACTTACAAAAAAAGTATATATCAGCCATCTGGTTCCCATAGTAGGTACAAGTTTTGCTTAATTTGGGGCTATATGGCGCTTCGTAAAATGTCCACGAATTGTGTGGTATATCTAAAGCTGAAATAAATGAATATGACATAAATATAAAAAAAGTATTTTTTGTGCAATGATGTCAGCATATGACGCGTCTATCTATAACGTCATAACATTTAGGTATAATCTAAGTCGATTAACGATGTTAACGGTATTCTTTGTTACAAACAATACTGTAATCTTTAAACTTACACTGGTTTTCTTTCAGTCACCGTGTTAGGTCAATGACCAGACGATGCGATAGTGAAAAATACATTCCTTAAAAAATATTTTTCTTTTTAGTTCCAATACTTTTTGCTATATTGGTAGCGGATTTAGATGTAGAAGCGAAGTGACAGGAGAGTGACAGCGGCTTGCTTTGATTGAAGGATGTGGCGTCAACCCAAAACCGCCAAAGGTTTTTTCGGTACTTCCCGAAAATAATATGTTAATAAGATAAATGCAATACAGTACAATATATCTTTATTGTAAAAACACAAAAAACAAGAAAATACGTCCTTAAAAATGCGTCATACATGGGCCTTATCGCTCAAAGCGATCTCTTCCAGTCAACCTTTGGATAGACAGGATAAAACTTTAAAATGATAAGGACGGCAAGTTACATTATTGCGGAAACATATAGATATGTCAAAACATGAAAATGATGGTGCTAATTATTAACATTACATGGAATGCATGGGGTTAAACCAGAATTTATTGTTTTTTTTTATTAAACGTGTCCTTTTGCTTTTTAAGTCTCTCGAGGTGAAGATGTACCTAGTGGCACTTGTTCCGTGTCACCGGCGAGAACGTCACACTGCTTCGCTCCTTCCGAACAAAAGGCATAACTCGCGCCATTGTCCCAGTATTCATAATGCAAAATACATAGCATAGCTATTCATTCCCAGCTTTGTAATAACGCGCCCCTTTTCCTGAAAACTGCTTTACCCTCGAGGTGGGTAGGAGCACGTGTGCTTGTTTCTCTCTCTCTCTCCCTCTGGCGGATTTTCAGACAGATGCCGTCCTTGTCTCGCAGCGAGGAGCGCACGCATTGCAGGTGATTCCGTGGGTTCGCCAGTCAGTCGTGTCTGCGTCGCTGCGTGGGTGGGACGTTCGTCGCTCGCTCCGTTTACCGCGAAAATTTACGTACGAGTTTTCTTATTTTTTTTTTCCTCGCGTACTTTTGTAATATTTTCACATTGTTAATGTTTATGTGTGACGTTTATTAATTTTATACTTCGGTGTTGTTTGAAATTCAGTGATTTAAAGGCGGAAAGAAGGACCGGTGTCTCGGATTTTGTAAAGTTTATTCATCGCTTTAATATCTTCATACGGTAAGTTTTATGATCGCTTATATTTTTTGTAGCAAAAGTATTTCTCTGACTTATTTTAATAGTGCAAAAATAACTTGTTTAACATGTCTGTTACATCATTTAATTTTTTTCTGAAAAAAATAAAGCTTGAAAGTGTATAATAAAAAAAGATATAGCAACATTTAAAAGTTTTAAGTATTGTACCAACAAGACCAAATTTCTTGAATACGCTTCATCAATAGACTATCTTAGAATATTTATCAATGGACCCCAAAGTTGTTTTCATAAAATATTTAGGCATCGGACTCCCGGGCCGGAATAAAATTTGTTTCTCAAACGATGTGAGGGACGGAAAAGTTTTGGGTCAAAGTTGATTAAAATGTTTTTGTAAGATAAAATAACGTATAGCTGGAGCAAATGAATTTCTCTTTTTGATTTAGGTGCTGGGTCAATTCGGTTCGTTTATATTCAATTTCGGAATTATTTCTTTTCAAACTCACCAAAGTCCACAGACTAATTATATGAAATATTAAATTATAATTGAATTATGCTGGTTCTTATTTTTATGTCGTAACTACCTCAAAACATTTATGGGTATTTTATTTATATGGCATTGATTGCGTTATTTACCTTATTGAGTAATGTTTATGTAAGCAAATGTAAATCAATCCAGAGACATCCTACACCCTTGCAAATGTATGTCTGTTAGATCTTTTTATTGTTATTTAGTCTGTTGTGTGACCTAGTTACAAATTACCACAGTTTAGATGATAAAAGATTTAGTGAGCCTCATCTCAACCTCCCATCCAAGAACAATATGTAGAGTATTTCTGTGATCTTCATCATTTAAATATAAAAACTCTTTTCTAACGTTACTGACTGACTGACTAACTGACTGACGATCAATACACAGTCCTAATTAATAGACCTAAAAATCAAAAGTCCAGCATTATGAAGCTTGGGATTTTATATCTCTCATAGTGTAGAGGCACTAAGAAAGAAATTTCCGAAATTCAACTCACAAACGCGAAGCGGGAAGGGAAGTTTGTATGATAAAAGTCACTGCGTTCTTCATGAACCTGACAAACAAAGTCGGAGACGTACCACTAGTATTAAACACAAATGTATTCTACAAATGGTTCACCATATCCATCTTGGGACCCTTGGATCAGGAGTGTCTGCAAGTTTTCTTATGATTACTCGTGGCTCTGCTCACCCCGTTAGATATACGGACGTGATAATTATGTATGTAATATTTATTACTCTATTTTAGTCTCATATAAAGCACTCTGTTTGTTTTCCAAATTTCACAAAGTTTAGCTAGAAGAAAATGCTAATTATCATTAAGTTCGCCTATGTACAATTTATTTATTTTGGGCAATAAAGAATGTATGTACCTATGTATTCTACAAATGCATTCAGCGAATAGTCCAAGGAACATACAAGCAGTTTCGGAACTGATTCGAAGCTTCAAATGCGTTCTCTATTCATATTCCAGCGACATCTGGCATCGTTATTCAGAGCGCGCACCACCTATTTAGAAATCAGATATTTTCATTGTAGTTACGGTTTTGAGAGACGGTTTCGTAATAAAATGCGTTGATATTTCTTCTGATTACTTTTGGCTCTGCCCACCCCATTAAGTATACGGGCGTGATGGTGTGTGTTTGTGTGTGTATGTGTGATATTTCTTACGATGTACGGTTTCAAATCACAAACAATTATATAGAATAAAATATTTTTTGCAGTGCAATATAAATTGTAATATTTACCTTTTTTTTGTGCAGTTTAATGTAAACTATGTGTCAATTTGTTTAGAGAAAAAATATATATTTCGCTTTTATGTTAATGCCTTTTGAATGAATATATATTGAATGTAATTAATAATCTTACGTATAAGTCTTTACAGGGTCTCCTATTTCCTACTTTACTAAATTTCAAATATTTGATTCCTGTAGTATTCGAATCAATATTTTTTTAAGTGTCTGTCGTACGAACCTCCAAAAATGATCAACCTTTTGAAAGTAACACTTTAAATATGCCTTTTTATTCTAATTCATTTAAATGCAAAAACAAAAATTAAATAAATGCAGAAAGTATTCTAGCTTCATAGTAAAAATTTCACACAAATTGTGTAAAATTTCTGGTTTAAAAATTCACACAAATCTAGTAAATCAGATAAACGAAGCCTCAATTGATAAACTGGAATGCAGTGAGCACTGATTGGACATGACGCCGAGAAGCCATTGCAGATATTATGGCCTTGGTTTTAATTCTGTTATAAGCAATGTTAGCTTTGCACCCAGTTACAGTTTTTTTCCAATTTTTGAGTACTTAAGCATTAAAAGCTAGGTGATATTTTTAGGTGATTGGGTGGGAAAGAATCTGCATGATATTTACTATGTAGTAGTTTATATATAATAGGTTTCTTATAGGCAAGCGTGCTCCATCCTAGACTATACTTTTTTTTAACATCAGGTAGAGTGTAGTCAAACGAAAACCTATTTCAGGTAAATAAAAAGTAATTTAAAATTACACTCAAGGCCATCTTAAATAGAAAAGCGTAAAGAAGTAAGTGTGAATCTAACAAAGGTAAATTTACCCAGAAGAGGCAGAAGAGGCTTTGAATGATCATGATGACGATCTTTGCATGAACAAAATAAATTATGAATTTTTTTTAATACCAATATTTTCATTTTGTAAAATATCACTTTGTAACATTCGCAAAAGGGAGACTCATTGATCCAGTGACCTATGTTGTGGTTTACGCGCTATTAAAAGGACTTTCATGGGAAGGACAAGGGTGATAGGAAGGCCCTTTGTGTGCGACACTGTCACGTGACACAATGGACTGGATAATGTTATTTATCGCCAAAATACAATGGTTAGAAAATTCAAGTGTAACAATGTTTAACGTTATTATCGTTTAAAACCAAATTTAAATTTAACGTGACAAAATTTAATTAAAATTTATTCAAAATGTGATAATATTCATGAGAGAGATACTCGCGAGGACCTAATTGCAAACAAAAGTCTGAGTAGCTCAATTCTTATTCACATATGTATTTCATTGATCATAAAAGAAATAACGACATATTACGAGGAAACGAGGCTTAGCTTAAAATTTCAAAACACGAGATAATTCCGAGATAATAACGAAGATGAGTTATAGTATTTGGCGCTGAAAGATATGATTTATGTATTAACAGCGACAAAATAAAAGCTAATAAAATCAAAGTTCCAAGCAGAGTTAACAATTGAGACTATAAAAATACCAGGAAATCAGAGTTAGAAAATAAAACGATATCGTGCCTGGAAGCCAAGAATACGAAAATAACAGAATACACAAAAAGGCCGAACAGAACATGAATGCAGACCAAACGATTGTCGCTTTGACTGATAAAGTCGAACCAGAACTGTTCTATTTCGATCCCACTCTCGCGACACATAGTTGGCTAACGCCCGGACTTTCCGTATATTTATTTTCGTAAAAAAAAATATACAATCGCCCAAACCTTTTGTTTCACAATTCGACTGCGCGCCTGGTAAAAAAAATAAATGTGCTATGTTGCCAACTAATGATTCAAGATTGTTTTCTAGGAGATTTATTGTATCACTAGTATTTTCCTGCGAGTTTTTTTACTAATCCAACAGTCGTCCTCAAACACATTTTAAAATTTTGTGGACATTTCATTGATTTACACAAAAAAGTTTTAGATACACGTAGCTAAATTAGTCGTGCTTATAATTTTTCTCAATAAAGAATCAATTTAAACTATTGCAGTTTTTCATGTTCCACTTATTTACTGTTATGTTTTAGTAGTTATGAAAATGCATGTTCCAAAATAATGCTGAAGTTTTAGTAAGATCGCAATAAAATGTGCTACGGGCCGAGCTCAAAGGATAAAATCTAACAAGTTATCTATTAAATTCGGAGTCTAGACAGACCGACGTTAGATTTTATAAATTTAGCACTGCTAAAGAAGATTTGCGTTCGATACAGCTGCTCCATATTGTCGCAAAATAAACATTCTATCACTCACTGTATATAAGTACTCTATATAAGTTGTAAATTTAAATAGACGGTGGCGTGGTAATATTATGTTTCTGACACTCTCTTACTAGTGATGTTCACGACATCGTTCATGGGCTCAATTCGTAGCACATTAACGACCTTGTTGGAGACCTCGGTGGCGTGACGTTGCCTAACTAAAACGCAAGAAGTGCGGGTTCGATTCGTTCTGCGGGAGAAAAAATATCTTGTCTAGCTGTTGTGGTACAATGGTACTCAAAGTTTGTGATACGATACAGGGAATCGTAGGGTGGGGTCACAACTATGACTGTAGGATGTAATTATTATTGGTCGCTAAATTTAGTAGTTCTTAAACAAAGATTACCTACTGAGTTTATTAGTCTGTTTGTACCAGGCAACCTCAGACCAAATAAAAAGAAAAGACGGCGCGCCTCGAACAACATAAGTGACACCACACAAAACCGTTCTCCTGCAAGTAAATATACACGCTCACGCACACGCCTACATTAAAACTATGCTCATCGCTCTTAGTACGGCACGAGTCGTCATCTGTGAACTTAAAATTTAAAAATAGAATTATGCCTTCCTGTATAGGGAAATCTTGTAAAAACAGCAGCAAATCACATAAAAAGTCTCACGGAATCACTTTTCACTTGTAAGTATTTCAAATAACATCGTTTCTTAATTATTATACAATGAATTTTAGGTTAGGTACTTCTAACACAAAACCTCAAAACCTTCGACACACACATAGATAAAAAGTTGGCTTCACTTTTGTTGATCGCGGCGCGCCGTCTTTTCTTTTTTTTGGTCTGAGCAGGCAACATACATATCTCATACACAAGATGTTGTGTTAATATTGAGTTTGACAGGTATATACGTTAGTTTCAAGGGGGTGACAATGTGCTATTTCGGGACGCTCATTTCACAATACAATTACTTTGGCGGTTCTTGATTGTAATCGTAACGTGTAATGAGATTTGTCACTACAGGTATATAGAGATAAAGTATATTATTTGACTACAGTACATTCGATTTAGTTTGTAACGGTATCGTGAAGGAAAATGGTGAGGGATCGCATAAAAGTAATTATATGTTACAGGAGTCATACTATTTTCTTTTTTTTTATAGCTACACGGTGGTACGTTGTAGTATATATTCATGTAGTATTCATGTTGTATTCATGTAGTATATAGCTGTGCATTTGTACATATAATTATTTTTAACCACCGACGAAAAAGAGGGGTGTTTAAGTTTGTAGTGTGTATCTGTAAGTCTGTCTGTGGCATCACAGCTCCTGAAGGGATAAACCGATTTTGATGCGGTTTTTTTTATTTGAAAGCTGATGAGATCGAGACGGTTCTTATCTGTTCTGTTCTTCGTGTACTGTTCGGGGGTTGTTTACATTTTTAATTTAATATTATATTATGTTGACACTTTGTCATGAAGTGTTAAATTATACTTTGAAAGAAAATTTTACAGATAAAGGAATACGATTATCAGGAGAGTATTAAATAAGTCGTCCCGGGCACTATAGCTTCCTGTAGAAAAAAAGAGGCTCCCTGACTTCGTAAAAATATCTATTATAGATGGTAAAGTTTTATTTTTTATACAGCGAGTGGCGTAAATAATGGGTAACCCTGTACCTGCCGATGAGCCTCCTAGTGGGCTATTTCAGTATGTTGTGTTTTTTTTATTTAGGTTTGGTCTTAAGAAAAATTGCGAAAGTTATGTTTTTCATGAAAATGGTTACTTTCACTCACTAATTTTGTTATCCATTATTTACGCAACTCCCCGTATATAAAAAGGGTGCGGATCAGGTGATAGATTAGGGAGATATAAACCTCAAGATTAACAATAAAATTGGAAATAAATTTTTAATAGATAAAAATCGTTTTCTCATTCCATGGATAGAGAAATAACGATTTATATGAACCGTGTTATATTTGTAATTACTGCCAACGTATTCCTACGATCACTTGTACCCAACAACGACAATGCGTGAAAGACACGTGGTGCAGAATAGACAATTGACGACCATATTCATATCCTTACTAATATTATAAATTGCAAAAGTGTACCTTTGTTGGTTTGTCTTTCTTTAAAACGGCAACGGAGAAACGGATGCCTTAACTTTTTGCATAGATATAGTTTATGGGCTGGAGAGTGACAAAGGCTAATATTTATCTGAGTACCACGCGAGTAAAGTCGCGTGCAAAACTTAATTATTCTCATAATGTTGACAAAATGGTAGCCAATTAATTGCTAGCTATATAATTTCCACATTTGGTTCAGATCGAAAAATTTGCTCATATCGTTTTTTTTTATATAGGCAGTACAAATAATTCTAAAAGTACAGCTCGTGTCTCAAGCCCGTGAACTCTTGAATACCTATGCTGCAGAACGAAGCTTATCCTTCGCCTACAATAGAAAGCCATTAAATCCAACTTTATTGTTACGCTTCCACATTTACAATACTTCCTTTAAGCTCGGGAAAGTTTTCTATAACTCATTGGAATCGAATCTATTGTTTAACACTATTCCTCAATATCTTTGATGTGGAAATGAAATTACTAATATTTATAGCGTTACTGTTACCAATAAAATTTAACCATTCATCGCTTGAGGCTTCTTCATACTATTTGATTTGCTCACTAAAATCTTTGTAAAACTCTGTTGTTATTTAATGAAATGTTTATTCAAAAAGAAAATTAAATCTAAACATTTTTTTCTTTGGTTCCTCAAAAGGAAAACACGATCAGAGAAAAATAACTTGAAAAATCCTTGTTTTGAGTACTTATTTTGATCTAAATCTCTTTTGATCTCGGGGAAATATGGTAGAGTACCTATATTTATTGATGATTTTTACTTTGACAGGTAGGTAATAACTATTTCTATAGTTATTGAAACCAGTTTTTTTAATTATTTTGTTGTTTTCTTGTAATTAACAATTATTTGATTTGGCGGGTTATTTGATTTCAGTATTTTGCGCGGTCTCACTCTCTGTCTTTTATACACCCGAAATCAGAAGCGCTATCTCTTTGGAAACTGGTCTAGAGATCTATATGGTATCGACTCTTAACGCTCTCAATTTTTGAAACAATGTTCTAAAAAATAACTTAAACAGTATCCTGTCTTGTATATTTTCATTTTGAAATATGCTTAATTTGACAGCTATGAAATGTCAATTCTTTATAACATTTATCATCATCATCATCCACAGCCTGTTGCAATAATCTTAAAATCAATGCTATCACACACTTCAAGGTATGGTTGGACAGTAGAATGAACTGTTATCGACAGTCTAAAAACCCCGAATCGCTAGGAGTAAATGCGAAACGCTGAAGTAGAAAGTCCAATTATTGAAATTTTATAGGTAGGTATAGAAAATACTTTTGTAATAAACTTTCTTTACAATATTATTTAAACTCTGAATCCTCTAACATAATTCCAATAAAAAACTGACTAATTGGTTTTTATATCGTTAGTTCTAATTAGGTTATGCGTGAGCCACTGGATAAATAAACTATGTCTATGACGTCATAACTGTGTGAACATTTACATATTGAAAACGATATTTGATCTGTTATATCTATTTTCCGGGAAAATCACCGTTGTAGTCAAAAAACGTAGGTGAAACTAGATTTACGTAAAATATAATCAATTTCACAAACGTCAAAACATTTTTGCGAAACAATTATTCCTCATTTCATTGAAGTGCATGAAGTTTGTCTACATGACTGTACATGACGTTACATGACGGATGGAACACGAAGTGTTTGAAGTGTCGTGAAAGCAGACGCATGAATGACATTTCATGAAGTGAAATGACATAATTCATGTTTCATATCTGGCGCGTGCACTGTTGACAGGTGACCTTTTCTGTTCCATAGAAACAGGAAGATCCCGTTGGTTTTGTCTTTAGGATCACTATTTTTAGTTAGTCTGTGAGATTCGAGATGAAAGTTTAGAGGGATAGGTACATATTTCATAATAATAACAGCATCCAAAGTTCACATACATAGTACTGACCTTGCACAAAGATTCCGATTCGTGGGTACAAGAAACTGCTAGTACCATGGTACTACCCAGAAAAAATATTTGCAAAACATGCGAACATTTCTCCTGCCGTGCGAATCGAACCCAACACCTCTTGCGTGGTTATCAAAGGTTAAGACGTATCAACTAACACTGTCGATTGAGAGCACTGGTGGTCTAGTAGTCTGGTGGTCGTGGGTTCAAATTTGGTCGTGCACTAATGGATTTTTCTACTCGAAAAATTTACGTGCCATATACCAGAAGGTACTCTCAAACAGTGAAGGAAAATATCGTGAGGAAACCGGCATGTTGTAGAACAAAAAAAGTTCGAAAACATGTGTCAAGCGCATGAAACGAGCTTCTTTGAGGCGCACTTAAAATCCTTTCACCACACTGGTTCGAAGCAACTAGTGGCACGACGTAGATAATAGTAATAGTTGTACAATACCTACTAATAATGTTAATTATTACATGATTTCTGTAATATATTATCATTATTTTGCAATTAATGTGCTCGTAAATGATTTGAATCTCACAATAACTATAAAATCTCAGATGCACTTGGTAGTAAACTAAATAATAAACTAATGAAATACGGAAAACTATCATGGGATACAATTCATTACATTTAGTTACCACGTAATAAAATCTAATCTACAGATAGGTTTAAGTACCATCGTCCCTATCTACAGATTGGCGGGTTTATTCTCGCTGTACCTATTTCTAACACAATCTAAGACACGTTCGCTTTGAATTATGCAGAATTTATTTTGATTGTTTTTCTGACATTTCTTATGAGATAAATATTGAACGTCTATCCTGAATACAGTTTCCTCGCGATGTTTTTCTTCACCGTTTGAGAGTACTGGTAAAGCGCACATAAATTTTTCGCACAGAAAAATCCATTAGTACTCGAACGGATTTGAACCCACCACATTAAGATTTTAAGGCAGGGTCACTACCAACTAAACCACCAATACTCTAGTGCTCTGGTGGTCAAAAATAAAATAATATAGAAATAAATCTGCATACGATGCATAGTAGATGTAAATAATAATTCGCTAGACATGTCTATCAACACAGCAATTTTACTTCACATTTATAGATTTCGTAAGATACGGTTTGATTGTTTTCCTAAGAATCATAACAGTAACATATTAACAGAACCAATGGTGGGTTTCTTACGTCATACTCAGATCACGAAGCTATCGATTTTGGAGTAAATAATACCAACACGAAATAAACGAATTAAACCTGCAACCTCAGTGCATTCCTGCACTTGCAGTAGCGGGAATCAAACCCGCGCCTCTTGCGTCTCAGCCGAGATAAATAGACCTTGCACACGAATCTATAGAGAATCCATGCGCATAGGGTTAGTTATCATTCGTTTTTATCTTTACTTGACCAGTAGCATTTTAGCAGTAGATATGACGTGAGAATACAACCGCTGGCTCCCGTTCTACATCTATAAACAAAACATTGTTTACACGATCGATCTATATAGTTTCAGTAAACTGCCGCCCTGATGTTCATTTACGATTCTATGTTTATCAAATAAGCTGTCTTAGCTTTGTTTGTGTAATTTTAGGTTTTATTTTCCTTTGCTTTGGGATTATTCAAAGAGTACAGAGTATTTATAAAGTTGAGTGGACCGATTCGTTTGACATTTGACAAATAAACTCAAATTAAATAAAGCCACCTTATCCTTGGGACTTTGAGTCAGGAGTGGCTGCAAGTTTTCTTATGGTTTCTTGTGGTTCTGCCCACCCCATTACGAATACGGATGTGACAATGTATTTATGTAACGATATGTTAAATAAAGCGCGTTTAAAGTGTTGGTTTTCTGTTTTTGATGGTTTAAGAGTTTTATGAAGGAATTCCCCGAAAAAATCAGCCAATAAAATCGCATATCGATGACGAGATATCAGCAGGTATTGTTTGCGAAGTTCTTGTGTGATGTTTATGAACCAAGTTATTTTGGGAACGAATCTTACAAAAAATACGGAATCATAATAATAGCAGAATTATTGTAATTTCTTGCTACATTATGCTTCTAGGTAAATCTGATCAAAAAAAATTCAAAGTCGATACTAATGTACAAAAACAGTTTCCTTAATTACGTTCAAAAGTATGCATAATTGTATGTTATTCTGGTAGTAATAATTTGTTGTAAAAAAATCTGGGGAATTTGACGTCGGAATAGAACAATGTGTCGTTGTTGAAGAGTCACGACCTTGCCGCGATCTTGAGCTGATGCTTTACACACGAAGGCGATAGTGACGCGACTCGCCGCACGCCGTTGCGCGGTACTAACGTCTGGTTTTCTTACTAATTTTCGATAGTTTTACTGTATTTTTTATTTGTTTCAAATTTTGTTAATCTTGAAATATTCTTCTTTGAAATATTTACAGATCATGCAAACATTAATTCCCCAGCGGGAATCGAACCCGCGCCTCTTGCGTCTCTGCCGAGCAATCGCCCGCCACGCCACCGAGGCCGTATTAAAACAATTGAACGAAAATTTTAGCACCGCGCTTGTAAAAAATATCCGTAGTCACACAACACGGTGTGACTAGGGATTGGTGGTTGTTGTGTGTAAGAGCTAACTGTCGGTATTGCGAATATACATAATATACTATATACTCCATAGAAACACGTAAATAGTTCGTGAAAATACAAAATAAACACTCGCACACAATTTGATACAAGATAATTCGAAATGTTGCAATCTTTCTCAAAGATAAACTTGCTTAAATAACTTGTTTGTAAGCGGTGATTTATAAGCGATCAATGTTCTTTTTATGAATTAATAAATATACATTGGAGGCCTTTGCCCTGCAGTGGGAAGATATTTAATATTAATAGAATTAAATAAAGCTTATCAGTAATTACTTTCTATGCTGGATTAGGAGTGAAGAGAAAACAGGGAATGCGTTCTGCTTCTCTCCCAGAGTATGTCGTAAAAGTCTACTAAGGGATTGTATCCTCTCCAACATGATGGGACATAACATACGGGTGATGTGCTGATCACCTGTCACCATGGTTCACCATATCTTTAGTGACTATGAATCAGGAGTGGCTGCAAGTTTTCTTATGGTTACTTGTGGCTCTGTCCACCCCATTAGGGGTACGAGCGTGATAATAATATGATGTTAGTACTAATCAATCCTACTAATATTATATATGCAAAAGTTTGTGAGGATGTTGTGCCTCAATCACGCCGTAACGGCTGAAAGGATTTGAATAAAATTTGGAATACACATAGTACGTCTGCTGGAATAATATATAAGCTACTTTTTGTCTG
This sequence comes from Scotopteryx bipunctaria, assembly GCA_949320045.1. Taxonomy (NCBI): domain Eukaryota; kingdom Metazoa; phylum Arthropoda; class Insecta; order Lepidoptera; family Geometridae; genus Scotopteryx; species Scotopteryx bipunctaria. Next base: position 11,508,770 of record OX439441.1, read on the forward strand.
GATACCACGCGAAGCCGCGGGCAAAGCTAGTAAAATAATAAAAGGATAATGCAAAAAATAAAAATATTTTTACTTATACCAAAAGCTAAACCAATATAGATATACCCAGGAATGTATTATGTAATCCCTTTTTGACCTGCAACAAAAATACCTGATGATGGTAAGTTGTATTTGAGATTGTAAATTTATCCAAATGGAGGACATAAAAACGAATAACAAATGGGTTGACGTGTTTGCATGTTGTATATAACTTAAATCTTTTATTGATAATGTCCGGCTTGAATATTCTACTACCGGACGACAAATCGTCTATTCGTATTACTAATCGTATACTAAAGTAACGATGGTATTATGTCGAAAAACGCCACACTTTTTTTGATAGAAAACTTTGCTTTGTAATGAACGAGCTGTCTTCTGATTATAGAATATTAGAACCGGGCATTGAGTTTTTTTTATTTACTTGACGATGATGGATTGTGTTTTTTCTTATTTTTAGGGTTCCGATCCAATATGGCAGAATCCTTATGGTGCGACTTCTTTCACTTTGTAATTCTTTCCAGACCCGTCTTTCCTTTTCTAGTAAAATTTCCACCATGCAACACAAACTATTTTAAAATTTGCATTTAGAAACAAATTCAATACGTTATTGTCCAGTCAATTCTTTTACACTATTCTCGTCCACAAAATACATTACCCACCTTCTTCGCGGTCGGGCAAAAAAGAAAAAAACAGAAGCGAATTGTTTTTGTATTTTTTAAATATCGCTGAGGTATTCTAATCATCTCGCGGCAGCTTCTAGGCAAATATTTTATCTCGTAAAGCATTCAAAGGGGCCACTAATTGGTCTATGGTGACATACCATAAGCCTATGGCTAGTTAATGGGTTCGTGCAATGCTCAGTAATAAATAACTGATGTGCGGAATCTGTGACTGTTTGCACAAACATCCGAACTTTTTGCATTTAAAATATTGAATGCGTAAGATAGATTTTTTGTTTAATTTGGTTAATTTGTCTAGGAATAATTTTTTTGTACTCTCATTGTATGAGGAATGTAATGAGAGTGATTGAAGCTAAAGAAGTATGTCAGGATCGTATCAAAGGGAGATCCGTGATCTCTGCCTACCCCTATGGGAGTCAGACGTGATTTTATGTACAGATTAATTAGGTAGCATTCGTTTATAGAACATGATCTCTGTAGTAATACCTGTAGTAGATTTTGTTAGGTAACCAAAAAAAATGATATTTTTGGCGCCAGTAAGATATTAAAAGTTAGAATACATGCACGAAAAAAGCCTTTGAAGTGCACTTTAAATCCTTTCAACGCACTGGTTTGAACACTAGTGACACGACTGGGAGCAGTGCTAAAATATTATTAACACATTGCATTGCTGTGTTCACTATTTTTATAAATTGCGCCGCAATTTTATAGAATACATGTTTTAAATATACTTTGATTTAGTGTATATTTCAAGTAGTGAAGCATAAATAAAAAAAAAATTTTTTTTGGTTACGTTATAATAGTATAATAATAATAAAAAGTCCTCAGACTATAGTAAACAAACAGTGTAGTGGAACGAATCGCGTAGTCTTCATTCATGTTATTAAAACTGGTCAAGTGCGAGTCGAATACGCACACGAAGGGTTCCGTACCATCGTACACGTACATAAATGTTTTAAACGAAATAGATTTGCTGTTCTGAGGTTTCTTGTATGGGTTCCCCTTTTATTTTTATCATTTGTTGTTACAGCGGCAATATAAATACACACTCTGTGAACTTTGCAACTCTCTTCCTATTACGGTTCATGAGATGCAGCCCGCTGACAGATGGACGAACGAACGCATCGAGGAGTCTTAGTAATAGGGTCCCGTTGGCACCCTTCGGGTACGGAACCCTAGAAATATAATGATGATCTCACATCATGACGTTTTCACTGAATATGATACAAGTCGTAAAAATTATGAAATTCTTTTTTATGTACCTTTTTTATTGTCTAGGATATTTTTACGATAAAAGTAGGAACAATTGGCAGCCGTCCCACCCTGCACTGTTTGTAATTAATGGCCCCAGCACACGAAGCGTATCGTTGCGGCGCGATGGCAGATACGAACTGGTGCTCACGTCACTTATTGAAAAATAGAAAAGGGAAATTAACTGACCTATTTGAATAGTAGATTGTTATACAAGGGGCTAAAATGACCCATTATATACGAGGCAGTTTTACTCATGAGCTTTAGCGAGGGAGTTAATAGAAACCGAGTTATAATGGGTTTTAGCGAATTGTGTTACTCTACTTTTCACTACGATTGAGAGGAAATAAAATAATCCAATACGAAATTAAAAACGGTCACCAATTAATAAATAAATAATAAATAAATAATGCCGGACAAATCACACAGCATTATCTAGCCCCAAGCTAAGCAGAGCTTGTGTTATGGGTACTAGATAACTGATATACATAATACAATACGAGTACATAGATAGATATTTTTTATTATACATAGTAAACGACCAGAACACCCTGAACAAATATCTGCAGATCGTACAAATATTTGTCCCGAGGCGGGAATCGAACCCGCAACCTCCTGCGCCGCAGGCGGACCTTCGCCCACCGCGCCCCGGAGGTCGTTTATTTTAATTTGTAATTCGACAAAAATTAAAAGATTTCGCCCCAATGCCTATTTTTTTATTGCTTCTGTGGCCGAAATGCAATGCGCGCATTCTACCGAAGAGATCGTCGCTTTTAATTCCATTTTCAACACGGCGCTAAAAATCTGTTATATATAACTCGGTTTCTACTTATATTCCTCGTATATAATGGGTAATTTTAGCCCCTTGTATAACAATCTACTATTATTTAACTCGCAATGTATGTATGTATGTTTGTTCAGGTCAAATCTTGCAACTGAATTTTAAAGCAATTATCCTCAACCGATTGATCTGATATCTTGCATACACGTTTGATATGGATGACAATGCATGATTAGTTAATAAGTAATACTTGATGGATATGGTGAACAATAGTGACAGGTGATCAGCACATCGCCCATATACATAGTCTGCTATGTTGGAGAAGAAACTATCCCTTAGTCGACTTTTACGTAATGCTCGGGGAGAGAAGCAGCTGGACGCATTCCATGTTTTTTCCTTTACTCCCAGTCTAGCAGAGAACTTTGCTTAAGATAAATTTAATATTCATACACAATAGAAAAACAAAGAAGAAAACCACCGTACTTTACTTTAGAAAAAAACATAATAGGTACAATTTATCTATTAGAGACTATTGCATCAGAGATAGAAATTGCAAGAATCATGCAGATTGTCAATTATCTACGTCTCAACAAACTAGCTTTTTATATTAAAATGTAAAAGTGCACGTTACAGAGCAGTTTTATATTAAATCGATCTTCTATTACTAAAACACTCATAAAATAATGATGTTATCCAGTAAGTTATACCGGTCTTGATCGCTTAGGCGAATCACACACAAAAAATGCACCGTGCGGTTTCACGGCGCCTCTTGATATTATGCCTGTCACTTTCTATGGCCGCTCAAAGTGTACTCGTCACTGAAAAGAGAAAAATGCTGAAGCAACAAAGTGATATTTACAAAAAAAAACTGGTTTAAAGTTCCAACTTATAAATAAAATATAAATTGTAAAACCGCTCCTCCACCCGCTACCGGCTTTTTCCCTTACCAGTGACGTACTGAACTCTGGTGTCATGCAAAACGAGGCACAGGTAAGCGAATGTTCTGTCTCGCTCGTCTCTCCGTGCGTTTCGCTTAATAACGACGGGAGTCGCGCAATTTGGTGGACAGGGTGTGTGTAAAGCACCTTATTGTGACTATCACATGCTCCCGATCTTGGAGACCAGCGCTTGTAGGTCGCTTGTCTCGCTCGTTTCTCCGTACGTCTCACTTATTTTCAACAGCAATCGCGCGGTACAATGCCGTGTGTGTAAAGCCTTTTAGTAACTTTCGTTGCTACCGGTCTTGGTGACTTCTCATACCCACAATTGCTTGTCTTATCAACCGGTTGCGAGTACAATTTACATAATCGATATGCAAGTCCTTTGATGTGCTGGCATTAAATCAATGGGTAATTATACAGGTGATGTCAACAAGACTTTATGGAGTTGGTAGTGGAGCGCCCGCGGCTTTGTTTGCGTAAAGTTTCCTCAAGATATACGTTGGGTATTCAGCCTTAAGTTTAGTGGACTTTTGGTGTTTATGAAACGTTTTTTAAGAGAAGATAAGCTTTAAGGAGCAGCATAAAATGTTTGTAGGTTTGTTCTTTTTCATGCAGACACTATTACTCTACCGATTACGGTTCATGAGACGCTGATAGACGGACGGACGGACGGACGGACAGCAGAGGCTTAGTAATAAGGTCACTAAAAACCATAGCCACCCTTTAATAAAGGATTAATCAGGGTTTCCATGAAAGTGTGGGTATAGTTTGGTGTATATCTTCGTGGTTTGTAGAGCCTTGTCGGACTCGACAACCGCCGGACCTTGAGGTCATGTGGGATATAGGCTCATGTTTTGTAACTGTGCCTATATGTAATGTTTTGTAAGACTTATGCCTGGTTCCAATATTTAACTAAAGCTGCTTGACACGATCAGAATATGCTATAAAGAAATAAAACAATATTTGTGGACATTTCACACAGCGCCATCTAGCCTCAAACTATGCAAAGCTTGTACTATGAGCACCAGATTGTTCGTTGATAGGATACTTCTTTACATTTTTTTGTAAATACATACTTATAATACATATCTACAACACCCGGACCCGGAAAAAATAATTGCAAAACATACAAACATTTCTTCCGTAGCGCGAACCCGCGCCTCTTGCGTCTTAGCCGAGCAATCGCCCGCCACGCCACCGAGGTCGTCAATAAAAATGAATTGACTTGATTTATTAATTGACACAATAAAAGTAGCTCTCTCGGACACCTCGGTCCAACATACACCCTGATCGTGTCACATCAAAATTTTGTGATCGCCATATTTTTTTAACATAACAATGTTGTTTTTGTAAAGTACGATCCGTTGTCAGTTAGTAGAATGTTAGAACGGGCACTAATCGTGAACTGTTCGCCGTACTAATGGTTTATAGAATGCCTTGTCAGACTAGACCAATGCCAGACCTTGAGGTCATGTAGGTCAGACTCAACCAAGCTGGTTATATATTTGAGATGTTTGGTAACATCTAAACATAAAGCTTTATCGCCTTTCACCACACTGGTTCGAAAGAACTAGTGACATGACTAGCAGTAGTAGTGGAACTAATATAAAACGCTTACAGTAGTAAGTACCACAAATAATGTGCGCTTCGGTAAACTTCGTGCTTTTCATAAATATTTGTCCGAATATGCAACTAATAGTATTAAAATAATAACTGAAACCCTTTAAAAATTAAGTATATCATTATCGCGTTCCTATTTCAGAAGCTTGACGAAAATTTCCGAGGCACACAATATTTGTGGTACTACTGTACGTTACTAACTGATTGACTGACTTGTGGTCTGGAAGAAATCTCTTAAGCGATTAGACCTCCAATTGCATGCTTTGTTTGGTTATGTCCTATTTTTATATGTTTTTTTAAGGTGTACCTGTAAAAATAATGAAATAAGATTAACGAAACAGGTGTATGAGGCGAGTGTGAATGGTACCGTTGGAAGGGGAAGACCTCGGCGCACGTACCTGGACCAAATCGGCGACGTTTTGGAAAAGGGCCAGGTCAAGAGTACCCTAAACCGACGAGCATGCATGAGGAATGTGATGAGAGTGAAGGAAGCAAAAGAAGTATGTCAGGATCGTAGCAAATGGCGATCCGTGATCTCTGCCTACCCCTATGGGAAACAGGCGTGATTTTATGTATGTATGTATGTATGTATGTACCTGTAAAGTATTTTTATTCATTCAATCAGTTAACGCAAACCATAAGTCCTAGGAAAGTGATACTCGTGAGCTACTTTTATGCTCCTCCTGTGGTATTGGGTTGCAATAAGAAGGGAATAAAAAAATAGTGGACAAAATCGCGGAGACCTTGCTAGTTTAAAATATGTGTATCTGTACATAAAGTACAGATACACATATTTTAAACTAGTGATAGTTTCATAACATGTAGTAGCTAAATTATTATATTTTTGTATATTTATGTACGGGTATTTTTCGTATAACTTTTTTCTGGCCGCAATATTATGTGCCGAAGATTTTAGTTTTGTCGTGGGCAAATGCAAGCGCAAATCTATTTACTGCAGCTCTTGACACTTGGAAACATAAACATTTCATCAACTCAACCGCAAATAATCTGGTGACAAGCAAATACACTATTGTTAATAGGAATATAAAATAAATACTTATATTTTATACATTTATCCCTAGTTTCTGTGTGTAAATCGGGTGCGGACAGACAGACAGATAAATCGAAATCAGTTGAGAATTTAGGCAGGCCATAAATATTCGTCGCTTTCGACGTTGTGAAACAACAGACGATTTTGTTTTATTTATTGTTTAGGTAATGTGATTTTGAGCCAAAGGGATTGAGGTCGATCGGTCACTGAATTGGCAGTAACTTTATGTGATCTGTGAAGGGTATTAACAGAGATATAATAGTCTTTTGTAATCCCTGGTAGATAAAATGGCTTATAAATTCATGGACGTCTCTATTCGTTGCCATGAAGATGACAATTACAACACATTATGGGGTTTACTTAATTTTTTTTTAAATACTTTTAAAGATTCGCCCTGTCACTATTTGAGAGCACTGGTGGTCTAGTGGAAGTGACCTTCCAATCCTAACGTCGAGGGTTCAAATCGTTTCGTGAATTAAAGTATTTTTCGGTTACAAAAATTAATACCTCTCGAATTCCAATCATGTAAATACGCGGCATAATCAGCTCCGCACGTATTGGCCATCGCTTTCCTGTGAATAAGGCCAATTAAGCTGAGAGAATGATATAGGTTATAGCCTACATCTAAAATAGTCCCGGACACTTCAACGTCCCGTTAGAGTCTGCAAAAGTTATCCTGACGCTGTATAAATCATCTATTATATATGTTAAAGTAACTAAATGGCGTCCAAGAACCGGTCTCTCGAATCGTCCAGTAGCTAGATGGGCTGACGATATAGCATCTCTCACCGGACCTGGATGAGGCTAGTGATGTGGCTTAGCAGTGGGTGAAGTTAGGTTCCGAAGGATGATGAGTTACCTTACGTTTTTTGGACTTTTTGGCCTTGAAATATTTTGACAGGTTTTTATTAATAAGAGAGGACACATGGCATTTAATCTGTTAAATGGCGGCTGTCTTTCCTGGACAGTTCGGCTCAAGGTCACTGTTGCATAAACAATATTATGAAAGAACCGCGTGCTCTTTCAAAAGAAATTGGCGGCCATTCAGCAATTGAATAAATATAAATATTTGTTATTTTCTTTTTTCACACGACGGGAAAGTAAAAGACGCGATATATCCGTTATGTATTCATCAATTTAGAATTATCTTCTTCCATTCAGCCGTCATCTCTGCACTAACCAAATGTCATCTTTCATACAATCCATCCTTTTCTACCTTGAACTAGTAAGGTGAAAATATTGAAGCGCGCCTTAAAGAAGAATTCGGGAATTTGTGAATCGAACCCGCGCCTCTAGCGTCTCTGAGCAATCGTTCGCCACGCCACCGAAGCCGTCATCATCGAAATCATTTACAAATTCCCTTTCAAGGTCATCCACAACTACTACTCGTACTGATGACCTGGAAACCTTTAGCACGACGCACGATCAATAACCACAACAGTCCAAGAAATAATTATATCGCCGTAAACGTACGCCAGTGTACGCATTATACGCGATTGCTTAGAATCGCGTATAACGCGTACATTGGCGTACATCACGCCTGTATCCCTAACGGGGAGAGCCACAAGTAATCATAAGAAAACTTGCAGCCACTCTAAGAATCCCAAGATGGATAAGATAAACTATGGTGACAGGTGATCAGCCCATCGCCCATATAGATAGTCCATCATGTTGGGAGAGGATACTATCCCTTAGTCGACTTTTACGACATGCTCGGGGAGAGAAACAGCTGATCGCATCAATGTAAATAAATATTTAGTTACTTTACCTACATACATAATATCACGCCTGTTTCCCATAGGGGTAGGCAGAGATCACGGATCTCCATTTGCTACGATCCTGACATACTTCTTTCGCTTCATTCACTTTCATAACATTCTTCATACGTGCTTTTCGGTTTAGGGTACTCTTGACCTGGCCCTTTTCCAAAACGTCGCCAATTTGGTCCAGGTACGTACGCCTAGGTCTTCCCCTTCCAACGGTGCCATTTAGTTACTTTAACTAGGCAAAATCATACAAGGTCATAAGAATGTAAAATTTATAAGATGCGCGTGCGCTTACGTCACGCCACCACGTGCCATGACGCATAAGAAATAGTACCTACAACAATAAATCGTGACTTTGATCTTCTAAATATTAAAAAAAACTTACGTTACCGACTGACAATCGACGCACAGACTTAACTAGAAGTCCTAGAAGTATGAAACTCGAAAGCTATGTCACGGGACCTGCTAAGTGGGAAGAAAAAAAAATTGTGAACATTTGACACAGCGCCATCTAGCACCAAACTAAGCAAAGCTTGTACTATGGGCACCAGATGGCTGATGGAAAACTTATATACTTTTTTTTTAAATACGTACCTACTTATAATACTAACAATACTCAGACCCGGAAGAAATATTTGCAGAACATACAAATATTTTTCCCGTCGCTTTTAGGTAGCATTGTTCCACTAGACTTTGATATATTTGTCACTGTTATATGTGCTACTCGTAGTTATAGAATATAAATACATTTAAATTCTTATAAAATCTTAACTTCAGTATAATTTACAAAAAGAGCCGCAGTTTAAATCCTTTCACCACACTGGTTTAAAAAAAGTAGTGACATGACCAGAAGTTGTAGTATAATCATGCTCTTTTTCAGTCGTGTTACGAGAAGAATATTAGATATTATGAATGTAGATGGATACAAGAGTAGAAGCAGACCAAAGAAAGGAGAAAGGAAGATGACATGATTAAGAAAGGAGTGAATACTGAAATGACGGCTGATGGAGGGGAGTGGAAGAAAAATACATGTTGTGCCGACCCCACATAAGTGGGATAAGGGCATGATGATGATGATGATGGTGTATTAACTATTAAAGTTTCTGAAGACCATAAACGAGTAATTATGAAAACCGGCACCTTAGACAAATCTATAATCTGGCGTAAAATTAACGCCACCAAGTCACGGCACAGTAATTAGTTTTGTCCTACATTTGACACGCAACTTCTACTTTCGTTAATATATTCTGTCATTATAATATTGAAGATTATTATTTAAAGCCGACTGCTCATCAGTACGATGCGGGTGGCTGCGACGTGCCTAAATATAAAATAAATACATATTATCACGCCCGTATCCCTAATGGGGTGGGCAGAGCCACAAGTACTCATAGGAAAACTTGCAGCCACTCCTGTTAAAAGTCTCAAGATGGATATGGTGAATCATGGTGACAGGCGATCAGCCCATCGCCCATATAGATGGTCCATCATGTTAAAAAGGATACTATCCCTTAGACTTTTACGACATGCTCGAGGAGAGAAGCAGCTGGACGCATTCTATGTTATTCCTTACTCCCAGTCCAGCAGAGAAGTAAATACATACATAGATAAAACATAAAACATAAATAAAACTTGTTGGCCTCTCGTGATTTAAAGTCCCAAGATGGATATGGTGACGCATAGACACAGGTGATCAGCCCATCGCCCGAATAGATTGTCCATCATGAGAGGATATAAAACACAGCCAATGTATTTGTCAAAAACACATTACGTTTGCAGAGTCGCGGTCTCCACTCAAGAACCCGCTTACCCCAGCGGTTGTGGGTTCTTCGGCAGATATGTCCAGGCGACTGACTCTTCAGTTTGATAATTCTCTGAGCTATATCAATGACCTTGGTTCTCTGTCGGATAATATCGTTACGGATCATATCCTTTAGAGAAACTCCGAGCATAGCTCTTTCCATAGCTCGCTGAGCGACTTTGAGCTGGTGGACTAGCCACACTGTGAGTGTCCGTTCGGCTCCGTATGTCATTACATCAATTAATTCTGCTTATATAATGTTCCTACCTATTTAATAGTAATTTGGCCTTCTTGGTTTTGGTTATAATAATAATTCTTACGCTTATTATTATTCACTACTACACTGATTGTGGTAATTTGTTTTCCATAATGCTTCAGCAATGGACTTATGAAGTCGTTATTTTAACATAATCACTTAATTATAGCAAAAAGCTTAACAAAAAGATTTTGAAGTGTTTTAACTTACCGAACAGAGATCTCTATATTTATTGTACTCATTGTTATATCTGTCTGTGTGTAACTTTAGTCCTCCTACTATACATAATCCTGCGTGATATAAGGTAAAGTATTATTTTAATGGTGGTTATAATCATTTCTTTATGGACGATAATTTTTATGCAGTTCTTTCACCCAAAATAAATAATTGTGTTGGGTTTGCTCTCAAATTAAAGGGCTTGGCGTGTACGTTCTAAAAATATAAATTACTACCTTTTAGGAAGTCGGGTTTCAGTTTTATTACACTATTATTTAAAATTTACTATGCAGTATGCAGGTATAGGCTAGGTACTATTTCACGTGCTCTTAAAAATAAATTGGTTTATTTTAATGATTGCTGAACTGTTATTGTTAAAGCATACTATAATTATCATGCACGTATCCCTAATGGAATAGTTAGAGCCACAAGTAATCATAAAAAAATTGCAGCTAATCCTAATTTAAAGTCCAAAAATGGATATGGTGAACCACGGTGACAGGTGATCAGCCCATCGCCCAAATAGATGGTCCAAAAAAAAACAGGTCAACGCGAGTCGAATTCACACACGTAGGGTTCCGTACCATCGTACATTAAAAATGTTTCTTGTATGGGGCCTTTTTTCATATTTATATTGTTTGATGTTATAGCGGCAATAATAGAAATACTCTGTGATAATTTCAACTTTCTATCTATTACGGTTCACGAGATACAACCCGCTGACAGACGGACGGATAGCGGTAGCTTAGTAATAGGGTCCTATTGGTACCCTCCGGGTACGGAACCCTAAAAAGGCATTCAACGCAGACAAAGTACTGGAGCGTTTCTCTAGGAATTCCGAGTATGTACTATGTATGTAATTACATAGACTGGTAAATTTAAACCCTCCTGTTGTAGTTGTTAAAAATGCTTTAACTCTAAGAATAAATACAAAACAGTATTGTCTATGAAATCGATTATTTATGCTATTATTTTTCTTTATAATTAAACAGAAACATATTGTTTTTTAAACAAATGCTTATCCAGTGATAATACTTTATGCCCTTTTGTTTGAACAGTTTGTATATGTTTATTCTGTATCTATGAATTATATTGAAAAATAGGATTATATTATACTTTATTGAAAACTAGCATTAGGCCGTAACTTCGCACAGAAAGTATATTGACGTCAAAAGGTTATCCATGAAATGTGTGAAACCATATTTATTACGAAAATTTAAATCAGTGAAATTTTACTGCATCATTGAGCAACATTTGAAATCAATTGAAATCATTGACTTTATATATTAACAGACTTCAAAAAACGTTCGGAAGGTTCTCGATTTGGTTGTGTATTATGGTTACACGATAATAGAGTGAATATTCAGAAGATTTCAGTATTTAAGAGAGACATCTTGCTGATATGTCATAAATGGCACAAATTTCTCATTAATTGAAAAATTTAACGTATTTTAAAATTCTGTCCTGAACGTTTTTATTAAAAATAGACGACTATCAGTACATTTTCGACGTCGTAGTCGTGTCGCTAGTTCTTTCGAAAGCATTTAAAGTGCACTAGTAAATTCTAAAACTATCATCTTGTTTCGTTCACATTAAAGTGTCAACGAGAAAAATTAACGCAAAAATTAATCAGGAAAATGTTTTCTTATCATTTTTTAATTAAATTTTTTCTTCATGATGTTATTTAGTAACCGTTGTTTGTTTTTTTGGGAATTTCGATCTCCCGCGACCCAGGCTAGCCCTAGTGCGACCTATGGTAATCCATGTATGTTATTTAAATTTGATTGGTAAATAAACATATATGTATTTTTGTTTGTATGTTCAAGGGAAATTACGTAAGCAAGGTGTAACCGCCCCGTGTCACTGCACTCTGCGCCACTGACCCACATAGTGACAAAATGCCGCCCTCGGTAAAAGGCGGCTAGATCTTTATTACCATATTGAAAATAGGATAAATGAGGTTGTATAGCTGGACTGAGAGTAAACAAAAACCATAGAATGCGTCCAGCTGCTTCTCTCCCCGAGCATTTCGTAAAAGTCGACTAATTGATATTGATAGTATCCTCTCCAACATGATGAGATACAATAAGCAAGTAGTCCCAAAGAGGGTTGACGTCAGGCAAGCGGCCGGTCATAAAACACCTTAGCCAAAACTCTTACTCAAACCCCACACGAGTGGGATAAGGGCAAGAAGATGGTGATAAGGTTGTAAAGCTAAGTACCTAACTGCCGTTTTTTATTTAACTAGCAGTCATCATCATCATCATCATCAACGAAGCACTCGTCGGGTAGCTTGCTTAGACGTTCTTGATTGATTGTTAAATAGCAGTTGTGCGTGGTCCCAATTTGGATGGGTGACCGCAAGTGGCATTACTAGCTGAGCGTTTCCGTGCTTCGGAGGGCACGTTAAATTGCCGGTCTCGGCTTTTAAGTCGTCAAGCCATGAAAATCCCGTTTAATTGTCACGCCGCGATTGAAACACAGACATCCTTACATTTCTTCATTCAAATATTAAAAGAAAATTATTTCAAAAGAAATTCGTTCACGGGTAGAACATCCATAAAATTCGCTTAGCCACACTTAACAAAGCCCATCAACAAGAATAGCGCGGAGTGAGTGACAGGCAACTAATCCTCGACGCAAGTGATTACAAAACAGGAACACTTGACACAGATCCGGGACATCGTCACGCAGCGGTTCTATAATGAGAACTGTAAAAATAACAACAATTGGGCAGCCCTTCCAGTTGTTACTTCTGTATTCGTCGAAGCGAGTGAACAAACGATTCGGTTTGGATATAGCTTATAGCGTGCGCTCTTGTAACTATAACACTGTTAAAGTCTCCGCAGAATGTCTCCACTTCCATGGTTTGTGGTGAGAGACAGCGGTGAAGTAAAGAGAATCGTTTGTAGTAACATACATACATATTAACACGCTCCAAGCTTGATCGAAGAGCTCCAAGATGGATATGGTGAACCATGGTCACAGGTAATTGGCCCATCGCCCGTATAGATGGTCCATCATGTTGGAGAAGTTACTATCCCTTAGTCGACTCTTACGACATGCTCGGGGTGAAAAGCAGCTGGACGCATTCTATGTTTTTTCTTTACTCCCAGTCCAGCAGAGAAGTAACATGACGTAAATTTTTAATTCCAATTCGATGGCAATTAAATATTTTACACCCGATACATTGAGTCTATAACGAGACGAGGCGAGAACACAACGGACATTTTGTAAAAAAAATACAAAAATTGTTCGATAAAATGTACTTATTGTGACATATCTATAATTCATAAATACATACACACGTACCTGAAATTATATTAAAAGCGGTTTATAACAAAACAATAAATTATTCATGTTTATTTAACTGTAACTTGAATATTTGCACAGATGTTTAATTGAGTAAGCAATACGCGTGACGCATTCCTCATTCCGTATATTTATCCTTACTTTTGAATTAATAAAAATAGTTTTATACTGAATTTCATAAAAATATGGTATTATTTTTTGAATAGTGCTAGGTATACTCGTAGTTTCTCTGAAGGATAGGAACTATAATAATGTTATCCGACAGAGAACCAAGGTCACCGACATAGCTCAGAGAATTAGCAAACTGAAGTGACAGTGGGCTGGTCACATCTGCCGAAGAACCGACAACCGTTGGGGTAAACGAGTTGTTGAGTGGAGACCGCGACTCAGCAAACGTAATGTAGGACGCCCTCCGGCTAGCTGGAGTGACGATCTGCGAAAGGCTGCTGGCAGTCTGGATGCGTCAAGCCAAAGATAGGGCGCGATGGCGCTCATTAGGGGAGGCCTATGTTCAGCAGTAGACTGCTATAGGCTGATGATAATGATGATGTTTGAATAAAGACCATGGCAAATTATATGGTTGCCCATAAATGATTTTCGTCTAAACATTTCACAAGCCGGATGAAATTCGAAACAGTCTGTGTATGTAAACAGTCACATACACAGTTCTGAGTAGAGTTCCCTGTAACGTGGGTATCAGAAACTACGAGTAGGTAGGTACCACAGCCCCCGGACCCGGAAGAAATGTTTACATTTGCAAAACATGAAAACACTCCTCGTGGAAGCACTGCTCGTCATGCCGCCAAGATCATTTGACACGTGTCTTTGAACTTTATAGGTTCTATATACTATCACGCGCATATCCCTAATGGGGTGGGCAGAGCAACAAGTTAATATAAGAAAACTTGCAGCCACTTCTGATTTAAAGTCCTAAGATGGATATGGTGAACCATGGTGACATGGTGAAATGGTGTTCCATCATTTTGGAGAGGATACTATCCCTTAGTTGACTTTCACGACATGCTCGGGGAGAAAAGCAGCTCAGCAGTCCAGCAGTGAAGTATAGGTTCTACATCAATCAATGATATTGAAAAAGCCGCAGACAAAACTTGGATAAGAGACTCACAGGACCGAGGAGGCTCTCAAAATCGAAAGGGGCCAGCAGTGAGTGATACCTATCTGAAATAAATAAAAGAAAAACGTTATTCGGCCTTTAAAAGTCAACATTTCATGAACTTAATTTAGTTGGCAGGCATACAAAACAATGACTTATAGAGTAGGTATTTAAATTAAAGTACTAAGAAAACATAAGTAGGTCCTTATAAGGTAGGCAAACAAACTAAACATGATGATGATGATGATGACGGAAGTGGGTTTTTCATATACTTTCATTACCCAGTTATGATCGTTGGCCGCTTATTATCCCCCCTAAAACCTGTTAAACCCCCATTCTTCTGCGCGCTGAGAATTTTAATTAAAAACACGGTTTGAGTTTGTATTCGAGTTGTCCAGTACATCCCTTGGCGCAAATTAATGTTAATAAACTAGGCTTCATTTCAGTTCCGAAACAAGCCTGCCGGGATTATTGTGCGTTAAATAACTAATTTTTATGAGCTCTCATTTTATTGTTTAGGTACCTATTTTACCTACGAAAGGGCAATGAATCGGATTGACTGACAGAAACAGGCACTGTTGGCCAACAATAGTAAAATAGGGGCTGTGTTGAATAACATTTTTTACGAGCTCTCATTTTATTTAGTACCTATTCCTACCTACGAGAGAGTGATGAATCGGGGTGACAGGCGGAAATAGGGTCTTTTGGGCAACAATAGGACCATACGGGCTAGTCGTAATAGTACCTAATAATAGTATACTTTTAATTATTCAAATGTGAAGTCCTGATTTTTTAAATATTTCAAATCATGTTTGCACAAAAATAGCGTAATAAAACTCAAACCTTTTTACGATTTAAGTCCGAACAATGGCTTTAAGCAATTTATAAGTTTATGTTCTAATTTAAAAAGTACTAACGTGAAATAATACTTCAATATTTTGAGTAGGTAGTTTAGTTAGGTACTTCATAATTTAAATGTAAATATTTTTTCCTTACTAGCAACCGCTTACGTCTCCGATCGCGTGGTACTAGTAGTACATACATACATACATATTATCATGCACGTATCCCTAATGGAGTGGGCAGAGCCACAAGTCATCATGAGAAAACTTGCAGCCACTCCGAATGAATAGTCCCAAGATGGACATGGTGAACAAAAAAATATACCTACTGATAAATTAACTTGAATCATTATATACCTAAATAATTAGAATCGCCTCATTATCTTACCATCAAACTTATCCGCAACTTAACTATGTAACATTCCCACCAATTGTCCACGTCAGTCGTATCGCCTTATTTTGTAAAACATTTCCTCTGTAAACACGCAATCCCCCTATTAAGTAATGCGTCAATAACTTGAATTATGGCTTTTTGCTTGTCGTGAGTTCAAATATTGTTTTTGTGCGCGATGAAGTACAAAAGCGACGTTACTAAAGTTTTTGTGGTACATTGTGCCTCGTTTTGTTAATCTTGATTAAGATGTTTCGTGATATTGTAAATAATCTATATTGCTGTGTCATAAAAAGCTTTGGAAATATTCAGCTATAGATTTAGAAGTAGTCACAGTACGAGTAGTAGGCACACAGAGATGCGAATCTTTTGAGAAAAAATCTAAAATTAATATATGCAAGTTAATAAATCTGTGACTCTCTCACGCCGGCGCCGGCTCGATTGATTTGAATAAAACTTTGAACTAACAACAAGCGAAGCCGTAGACGGAATGCTTTCTTTACTATTTATCCGTAAGAAAGCAATCTTCTATTTTTCTGAGAGATAATAAAATCACATCAATTTTCCAAAAATATTCTTTACTGCCCCACGGGGACCGACAAAAGGGAATCACGTTTCATGAAATTATTTTTTTATGCTCTAAATAAAAATATTTTCACGAAATTCTCTTTTCATCCTTGAGAATTGAAACAGCAACTTTAAAACACTAAAGGCCGACCCCAATAGACTACTAACGGGCGACGGGTCGTTCATTGCCATAGCTTTATTGTTATTGGTCGAAAAGCGACATACATTTTTTTAGATAATAATAAACGATCCTTCGTGGCAACCACCTCGGTGGCGTGGTGGGCGCGTGCTCAGTTGAGACGCATGAGGCGCGAGTTCGATTCCCACTACGGGAGAACTGTTTGTATGTTCTGCAAATATTTCTTCCGGGTCCGGGTGTTGTCGTATTATTTATGTATAAGTATGTATTTACAAAAAAAGTATAATAAGTATTCTATCAGCCATCTGGTGCCCATAGTATAAGCTTTGCTTAGTTTGTGGCTAGATGGCGCTGTGTGAAATGTCCACGAAATCGGCCATAAATGAGAAAGAAACTACTAATTATAGAATAGCTTTTAGAGTTCAAAGGGGAATTTATTGATACATTTACAACCGTAAGCCATTAGACTGGCTTACTCTTACCTAAATATATAAAACCCTTATGTCACTGACTGTCTGACAATCAACACACAGCCTAAAAAAATCTTGAAACAGATGATGCATCGCTCCTTCATTTCTTCAGCGATGCATGTAGAAAGGAATTCTTGAAATTCAACTCCAGTAGAATGCAGCGGCAAGATGAAGTTTGTATGTTTGTACATACATAATATCACGCTCGTATCCCTAACGGGATGGGCAGAACCACAAGTAATCACAAGAAAACTTGCAGCCACTTCTTACCCAAGACTCCCAAGATGGTGACAGGTGATCAGCCCATCGCCCATATAAGTCCATCAAGTTGGAGAGGATACTTGGTACTCCTTAGTCGACTTTTACGACATGCTCGGAGAGAGAAGCAGCTGGACGCATTCTATGTTTTTTCTTTTCTCTCAGTCCATCAGAGAAAAATGTTTGTATGTATGTTAGTAAAACTTTAGCCAGGCGAAGTGGCAGCGTGTTACTAGTCTGGCTATAAAAATCTGGTTGAAACCGATTGGTAAACCTTGGTTTCACATCTGAAATACATTTGATCTACCTTCAACCCATTTAAACATGTGCACAAAAACTATTCGTAAATACGTATATAATAAAATTATTTATGGTTTGTGATAAAGATACTATTATTACGGCCTGTACGGACTTCCAAGGCAATAGTTGTCATTGAAGAAGATATCAGATAGATAAAATTTCGTTATTAGTTAGAACTCTTGGTTTATCTTAAGCCTGATAATTTTATACTAACCTTGCACGCAAAAATGTCTAATAAGCTTACACTGTATGACTGTTTGAAGTGATAATAACAAAATAGTCAAGTGAGAGTTGAACTCGCACATGCAGGGTTCCGTACCTTCGTACATGTACATTATGTTTTTTTATGGGGCCTATTTTGTTTTTTTTTTTTGGTTGTTATAACGACAAATAGTTACGACGACAATTACGGTTCATGAGATACAGCCCGCTGACAGACAGACGGACGGACAGCGAAGGCTTAGTAGTAGGGTCCCGAGGCTTAGTAATAGGTCTCGTTGGTATTTTTATTTGTTAGGTTTTTATGCTTCACTATCATCACTACCATCATCATCATCAACAGCAACCTATAGAAATCCACTCCTGGACATAGGGCTCAGCAATACACTTCCAGAACAAATGATTACCTATATTATGGTGTCTTCTTCTACCGAACTTCACAATGTCATGGGGTGCACGAAATGAACCTTTGAGGTGCACGTACAATACAATACAACACGACTATATTGCAAATACATGAAAAAAAGACAACAAAGGCACTTAGAAAAATATACTTACATGCATAATACAATGAGCTGTCTTATCGCTAAAAGCCCTTTAGATTTTAAATCCTTTCTCCACACTGGTCTTAAGAACTATTACCACGTATAGTAGTAGTCATCATCATCATCTTCCTGCCCTTATTCCACTCTATGTGGGGTCGGCACAGCATGAACCTTGGATCATGCTGTAAGAGTTTTGGCTAAGGTGTTTTATGACCGGCCGCCTGCCTGACGTCAACCCTCCTTGGGATTACTTGATTATTGTATCTCATCATGTTGGAGGATACTATCCCTTAGTCGACTTTTACGACATGCTCGGGGAGAGAAGCAGCTGGACGCATTCTATGTTTTATTACGTATAAGTAGTAGTATATGTAGTCTATCCCGATTCGATTCGATTCGAAACGACTCTAATCAATTTCCCCTTGAAACAATTCAGAGCGCTGGTTAATAGGCCTACATTGTCCGAGATTTTTGAAGTGCACAGTGAGCGCAAGATCAGATGTTTTACGACGCACAAGAATAGTTATTCTGCGGTTTCCAAATGTTCGTTCAAAATAGTTCTGTCCTATTTTTGTGTAATACTACACGTCTGTCTGATTCGACTCGCTCAAGGAAGTACAAATGAAATAACTATGACGAATAAGTTACGACGCTCAGATCAGTCAAATAAATAAAATAAATAAATATTTGTGGACATTTCGTACAATACTGGCTTTCGCCCGCTGATTTGCTCGCGTGGTAGCCCATATGTTATTCCAGCATACGTACTATGTATATTCATACATTTCGTACAATACTAGCTTTCGCCCGCTGATTCGCTCGCGTGGTAGCCCATAATGTTATTCCAGCACACGTACTATGCATATTCAAAGTTTCATTCTAATCCGTTCTGACGTTACGGCGTGATTGAGGCACAAACATACCACACAAACTTTCGCATTTATAATATTAGTAGGACTATTTGTTTCAGAGCGATAAAACAAACTCTTTCAAAATATTGTTGAAGATTTAAAAACAAACTTCAAAAGCTGGACATTACAATGTTTGAGGAAGACATTTCAATTTGTTATATTAATATTATGAACATGAAATAAAATGGTCATAAACATTTATTATACCTACCTTATTATGAGTACATAAGGTAACCTAGATATGGTAGACAGTGTTGAATGGCATCAATTAGACTAAAATAATAATTGAAATGAAAACACTCTCAAACCAACGAATTTATTTACGTAGGCTAAGATAGGCTAAGATATACCTCCAATTTACCCAATCAAGAGAATCATTTTTTTTTTTCTTTATTAGTAGCTACTATCAGGCATTCTACTAATATTAGAATCTCCAAAAGTTCGTGACAATATGAGAAGTTTCTTCTCTGCTGGACTGGGAGTAAGGAAAAAACATAAAATGCGTCCGCCTGTTTCTCTCAAATATGTAAGCTCAGATCAGTCGTAAGTACGAGCATAACCTAGATACAGTCATTCAATGTCATCAGATACTGGTTTGTCGTATTACTGGTCCTTTTCAGTCACCCAACAGGTCGATGACTAGGTAAGTAAGTTTGTATGAGTTGGTGGCCAACTCTTGTAACGGAGTTTTTAGACCGCCTAAAGGCTTAACGCACGGAAGCGCTCAGCTCGTAATGCCACTGCGGTCACCCATCCCAATTGTGACCGCGCACAACGTTGCTTAACTTCAACGATCAATCAAGAACGTCTAGGCAAGCCACAAGCGCTTCGATGACTAGGCTAAGGTCATTGACCTGTTGGGTGGAAAAAACATTATACGGTACAAAACTAAAATATATACTTAAATGGAACAAATTCATCGCCATCATCATCATCACGTGTCACAAATATGTCAGATCTAGTCTGCTACCTAAATTCTACGTAGTCGAGTTTTTGTTCTTTTAAATAAATACTTGTGACATAATTTAAATGATCTCCTGTCAACCCCAAGCAATAACGTGCTAAAACATAGGTACCAGTATATTTGTATTACAGTATCACAACACACACAACACGCATTTATGCTAAGTTGTGATCCAACAAATCATGAGTAACTTGTGGCCTAGATCCGTCGTTCAATGTCATCGGTTACGTGATGTTACGAAATGCGCACGCGCAGCTGATGCGCATTTCTCCAGGTCGCGCGGACCACTTTCACTCATTCGCGTACGGTACTCGTTCAAGGTAGCACGCGTGAGTAGGTAATGGCGACTTATGTATGTAGGAATCGGACATAAGTGTATTTACTGTAATAGCTGAGCTGAGTAGTGTCGGAATAGTATCGCTTTTAGCTTTAACCCGTTTTTTGCTCGCGTAGTACCTTCTTAAAGGTTGAACTTCGGAGCAAGCGTCCGTGATGCAGCGTCAGTTAGAGCGACGCCGCGAGAGAAATGTATGAAACATCAATGACGCGGCGCTTATTTAAAAAATCTACCTTAAAAAGTAATCTAAAAGCTCTTTCGGGTCATAATGAACAAGCTCTGAGATTTCGATAGTCGCTGGTAGTAAAAGTACTAAAGTATGGTATTGACATTGATATTGACATATGTCACGTGGCTATCAAAATGTCACGTGATCACGGCGAGCCGCTGAAACTCCATAGAACACTAACTTTATTATTCTGTATCCATCAAATATTAAATTAGAAACTCAAGGGTGACATTTATCAGAAACTTACAACTAATACAAATATAATTTACAAAATATAAAAGAAACAGTCGGGCTGTCTAAAGACCGTTGCAAACGGTCTAAAGATAGCTCACCTGATCCAGATCATCAGACGGTGGAAGCGTGCGCAAGACGCTGGCAGCATTGCCACGCTGAATGGCAATTCTGATCCGTTGAGCCAAATAAGAACCAGCTCTTGGATAACGCATCGCTTCGAATTCCAAGAATAAATTGCGATGTCATTATCTGAGACAGTTTAAAAATTATGCGTAAACAATTGTACATCTAAAAATGGAATTACTTAATGACGCTATTTGTCGACAGGCTGTTTCCTCTGACAGGATAAAAGTAGGTTGCAGATAAAAATAAATGAGAAACAGGTTAGTTTTTCATAGAAGTCCAGTATTTTTTATTTCATCCATTGAATACTCTTTGTCGTTCTAAAGCCTTCAAACAAGTAATTCTAGAATTCAATTAAAACTGTATTTAGTACAAAAAAATTGTCGCGCCAATACCTGTTATTGATCCGGTTTGAACGTACGTATTTATAAATTATCGCGAAACACCATTATGCCATTTTTAATTTCATTAAAAACTAGACGATCGTAGCGTGAGACTGGCTGTTGTGGAACAAGCCATAAGATGTAGCAATTATTAATTATTTAGCTATTAAATTTTGAAAACTTGGTCTATCGATATAGTGAAACATTGATCGAATGAGTGACTATAGTAAAATAAACGTGTACCATTTAAGGACTTGATTTCAAATCACTCTGGCGCCAGCGCCACTACCCAGGTACCTACAAGAGGCTTGTGCTTGAGAGGATTCCCTGTGTCGTGGGTATCAGAAACTACGAGTACCATGGTACCACTACACCCAGACCCGGAAGAAATATTTGCAGAACATGCAAACATTTCTTCTGCAGCGGGAATCGAACCCGCGCCTCTTGAGTCTCTGCCGAGCAATCGCCCGCCACGCCACTGAGAAAGTTCTCGTAGTTCGAATAATCAGGCAATACCCTCGGACCATTTGGCCACAGCTAATTTATGAATCTGACGCCTGCAATAGCGAGAGAAAACTTCGACTCCGCCATTCATAAAGGACGTCTCTAACAGATATATGACGTCAGCAAACGATAAAAGTAAAATCGCTCTTATCTTAAGATCCAGACCACAATACAAAGAGTTAACAAGGCAGGCACGATCAGGTTCGCATCACGAACATCTGTTCGATTGTTTACTTTGACGGCTGCAACTCCACTTGTTCTGTCCGTTACTTTCGATGTTGCACCGGTTCTCTGACCTTGGGTGACCATTTCGATGGTGGATAACCAGTGCGGCAAAGGTCAGTTTCTCTGGAAGGTCCTTTAAAACTTACATTGAATAAATAAGAAAATACTTTATCTATTACTAGCGGTCGCCCGCGGCTCCGCCCGCGTGGATGTCGGTTACCGCTGCAAAAAGCCTACCCAGGAAAGACACGGTCAGTCGCGAGGTCGGCTCCCTACGCAGCGGTCGTGCAGCAGAAATCGTAATATTTTAATTTCGCCATAACTTCAAAACCAAACGTCCAATTTTAATCATTCAAAGACCAAATATTATCTCCATAAACTGTTCTTAGTGATGAAATCATTTATTTTGATAAGGATTAATAGCATGAGTAAAATAAACGCGTTTAAATGTAGTCCAAAAAAAATTCAAGATTTTTAAATAAAAAAATGGTTGCTGTGCCTCACTCGACATAGATGGGTATAGTGTGTCGCGGACTTTTTTGTAGATATTTATAAGATCTACAATTAATTAGAACATTTTATGGTTCTATCTTTTATAGTTTAGGCAGCGTACGCAAAATAAGTAACTTTTCTGGTTGATTTTTTACACCTTGTGTCCGAAAAACCCAAATATCTTACGGAACCCTATTTTTTTCCAAAATAAAATATAGCCTATGTTACTCGTGGATAATGTAGCTTTCGAATGGTGAAAGAATTTTTAAAATCGGTCCAGTAGTTTTTGAGCCTATTCAGTACAAACAAACAAACAAAGTTTTCCTCTTTATAATATTAGTGTAGAAAAGGAGTCTATATAATTTTCCAACACACGACTTTCGACATTCCGACTGTGTATGTATATTCCACGAATCTTTATGTATTTTCTTATTTCAAAATTAGGCCTTAGTGATTGAGTCACAAACATTATCAACATTGATATTGATATTATCATTTTTATTATTTATTATGAGTATTGCTCAGGTGAAATAATTATTATTCTAACTTTTTAACTCACAATTATGTTGTTTTTAAATAACCAATCCAATAATGGCATTACACACACGAGTTGAAACAACTTAAGCTTAAATAAGTTATGTCACCTTCGCCGGAGGTCAATATCCTAAAGCTACTCTAAGCTACTTTTAAGGTCATGTGTACTTACAATCTTAATGACCTTTGCTTAGAATTAGCTAATGACCTATTAATAATTTTAAGAGTAACAACATTACGTCTTTGTCATATTTGAATGCTGTTTATGAACAAAATTAAAATGTGAATTAAAACGTGAGGTTGTAAAGTGTTATTTATAAGACTTGGTATTTAAATAAATATGAACAGCATCTTATGAATAAATGGGCATAAATTATAATTTTCTTTGAATGTTTTTTTATTATTTTTAGTTACATATTTTAAGACATATTATGCCTGATACTTATTTGGAAACGTATTCTCTTTACATTATTAATGCAATTTGTATGCGTGTGTTAGAATAATGATCAAACAGGTAAGATTTATATTAAAATAAAGATGAAACATAAAATAAACTGATATTTTCATTTTTTTAACACGCGTGTGAAGTCGCTGGCGGAAGCGAGTCTGAAATAAGAAAAGGAAAACATTGTACGTACCTACGTATTGTTTGCAATGCAATAAAATACTGATTGTGTTTTGCAAAAAATACTATAGATTTTTTTGGCCCACTTGAAATTCGTTTACAAGAACACCTAAGCGTGTAAAGATTGCAGAATAAGTTGCCAAGTCGGGAAAGGTCAAGACTTTCGGCCCAAAAATTAAAGTCGACACTCAGAATTTTTAACTTTTTCACTTTTCACTGTACCCTGATCACAGAGTAAGTAATAATAGGTGTTGTAAGAATTTCTACTCTTAACTTAGACAGGAAAACAGGAAATTAAATTTAAAAAATATACATGCGCAATATAGCACCTGTTTCTCATAGGGGTAGGCAGAGAACACATATCTCCATTTGCTATAATCCTAACATACTATTCTCATTTAATTTACATGTGATCACATTCTTCATGCATTTTTGTAGTGTGTGCTTGTTTGTGTGTGTGTTTGCTTAGGGTACTATTGATCTGCCCTTTCTCCTTTCTTCTTTCTGTGTGTTATAAGCTATAATATTATATTTGTGAGTTTGGATGTTTGGATGTTTGTGCCTCAATCACGCCTAAACGGCTGAACGGATTTGAATGAAACTTGGAATATACATAGTACATATACTGGACTAACATACAGGCTATATTTTTTCCGAATACCACGCGAGCGAAGCCGCGGGCGGCAGCTAGTAAGCTATATTTTCTACGCGAATATAAAATTTCTTGGTTTCACTTGCGTGGAAAAATAGTCGCTAGTTGAGTCTATTGTGATTATGATAAAGTTGTCTTTAATGTGATTAGAAGTGACATAAGCCCAGTGAAGTGGTGTTGCGGTAATGGACCGACTAATCTCGGAAGCGTTTCTGAGAGCCTGTAATCTTGAGCTTTTAATTAAAAGGTGTGGAAAATTATATTTATACTTTCGAGTTTTCACTAGCATGGATGTCACCATATCTCATTAATATTTTGCTCGTGGTGTAGTTCGCATTAATATATATTTTTTCTATTATTAACGATTTACAAGAGGAAAAAATGAACAATAATTAGGTACTTGGCAACTAAAAACCACTAAGGTTTGTGTTATTGCTAGTTCAGTTTATCAACTAACAATGGGTAAAGATAGGTATTTTATGGTCAGGCAATCAAGTATATCTAGGTATAAATATTAAATAATTAAAACAAAAACAAGAAGTTATCTAAGTATCAGGAACTAGGTAGGTAGGTTGGTACTTAAGTTGTGTTTCAAATAGTATGATTTTAGTTTGTATATAAAGCCTCGATATAAAGTATGTCTATCTGGTCGTGTCACTCGTTCTTTTGAATCAGTGTGGTGAATGGATTTAAAATGCGCCTCGAAGGCTCACTTTAAACTTTTTAAAGTTCTACGACATGCCGCTTTCCTTACGATGTTTTCATTCACCGTTTGAGAGTACTGATTAAGCGCACATATTTTTTCCAACTGAAAAATCTATTAGTGCACGATTGGATTTGAACCTTAGGATCAGAAAGCAGGGCTACCACTAGACCACCAGTGCTCTCGAATATGAAGTTACTACATAACCTTCAAGCTTGACCAACCACGACCTTCACAATTTCTAAGGTCCATAGGCTGAGGGGGCCGTCCTACACTTTGTTTTTTGGTCCGTTAATATTATTAGAATTAATTGGCATTTCCCGGACACTACAGCGTCCCGTTTGTGAAGGTAAAAATTGCCTCCTGACGCTGTATAAATTTACTATAGATGGTACAAGGCCTTAGATAACACAGACAGAACCGCAAACGGAAGCTAGTGAACTTACTTTTACATCGGTTGAAAGCATTAAGTAAAAGGATTGGAGGAGCTCACCGCACCGAGGTCGAGCCATCTGGGTCACGGAGGACATAGGACCCGTAAGCAAAGGGAAATTGCGTTAGTCGTAAAAACGTCTTGCCGAGCAATATTTGGCCTAAATACGTGAAACTAGGTTCTTTGAGTTTAATCCTAATAAGTAAATTCGTATCAAGTACTTCTCTGCTGGACTGGGAGTAAAGAAAAAACATAGAATGCGTCCAGCTGCTTCTCTCCCCGAGCATGTCGTAAAAGTCGACTGTGGGATAGTATCCTCCAACATGATGAGATACAATAAGCAAGTATTCCCAAGGAGGGTTGACGTCAGGCAGGCGGCCGGTCATAAAACACCTTAGCCAAAACTCTTACAGCATGATCCAAGGTTCATGCTGTGCCGACCCCACATAGAGTGGAATAAGGGCAGGAAGATGATGATAATGATGAAGTAAGTTCGTATGAGCTAGTGGCCAACTCTAGTGACGGAGTTTTTAGGCCGACTAAAGGTCTCCGTCATGGCTGAACGACTTAAAAGCCGGGACCGACTGTTTAACGTGCCCTCCGAAGCACGGAAGCGCTCAGCTCGTAATTCCACTTGCGGTCACCCATCCCAATTTGTGACCGCGCATATCGTTGCTTAACTTTAACGATCAATCAAGAACGCCTAAGCAAGCTACGCCACGAGCGCTTCCACGACACGCCGGGCCTATATCCGCAGCCCATTTAAGCAAAGCTAGTACTATGGGAACCAAATGGCTGATGTAATACATAATATACTTTTTTTATAAGCTGCCACGCCATCGAGGTCGTCAAATAAATCATAAGTAAATATAATAAATCATAACTTTCAAAATACAACTAGTTCTGTGATGGAAATCAGATGGCGCCAGATCTTTCTTAAACATGGTCATAACCACTTGATATTCAAGTCAGCGTGGCCTTAGGTCGACATCTTTCCAAATAGCCAACAGAATTTACAAAACTAAAGCTTTCCTTGAGATGTTGAACGTCAACTTGCATTTTGTTGGTGGCGTAGTGGGCAAGGTGATATGCAAGATTATCTATGGTCCTCACTGCTGGAGAAATGTTTGCATGTTTGCAATTGATCAAGTTGAAGCTCTTCAAACTGATAAAGATTTGAGTTTGAGTCAAAGTTGCGCACTCAGTAACTTTGCGCTTTCATTAAAAGCTTGTGTTAGGCTACATTTCCACTGAAGCGAAGACTAGTGACTCTGTAAAGCTAGCATTTAAGAAAGACATTTCAATGAATACAATTCTTCTCGTCTCCGCTGACTCTAAGAAGGTTTTAATTAACGCAATTTTGCAATTCCTGCCGAGCTTGTTTCCGTTCAGCTCAAATCCTCAGTGAAACGCAGTCTTACTTTGCAGTTTACAATGTGTGTCTTAGGCGCTTTAAACACACACCGCCGAACCGCGCGGTTCAGAGACGAGCGAGATCGACTGCAGTTGTGATTCGCGAACCAGTTACAAAATACAGTCACTAATTCTTTCGAAAGGATTTACGCGTCAAAGGCTTCTTTTGTGTATTTGCCACATGTTTTCTCACGATGTTTTTCTTTTACTGGTGTGAAAAGTTCATTGGTGCACGACCGAACTTGAACCCACCACCTTACGATCCGGAAGCGGTGCCGTTACGTAAAGCGACCAAGTATCAAGCAGGACGCTGCAAAACCAAGAAGAGTGTGATTCGCCTTAAAATATCATTCAATGGAAATAAATCTACTTTTACTGGCTAAAATAGAACAAAGTAAAAGTCTCTCAACTGACGCGACCTTAAGATAAAGGGTCCAATCAGTGCGATCGGGCATCACATCCATCACCTCGTCTTATTATGCTGCCTCGGCTACATGTGAGGGGAATTTTAAAGCTTAATTTTATTTATTAAATAAAGGCATTGATAGACAGAGCAGGATGGCAGCGTGACTGCAAACTCAAAATAAAACTTATTTCGCAGGCAAAAAAGGAGGAGGTTTTTATTGAAAGTTTTGTAATGGGACTTAAGCGTACCTTTTTGTTTTCTCGACGTTTCGAACGCGTTGCAGCGTAGTCAAGGGATGACTGAAGTACTGGAGGTACCGCCGAGAGTTAATGGCAGTTTTTCGCGACTACCCTCAACTCCTCCGAATCAGAATTATGTTAACAAATCGCGCAGGTTTTTTTACCCGACTGCAAGGGAGGGTAATGTTTTAGTGAAGTTCTTTTGGCTGTCGCCTCTTTTTTCATCGTGTTGTATGTGTTTACTTGACATGTTTATTAAATCATATAAAGTGTTAGTGAATATTATACACAATAAGAACACAAGAACAAAGTGTCTTCCCCTTAATAGAGACAGTAAGAAAAGTGCTATTAGACACATTCTTAGATAATAATTTACTTAAAAACTAGGTCAAAGTCAAATTACTAATTGGCCTACTTGGCTAGATTGTAATAGTATTAGAGTACAATTAGTTAATATTTTAGTACACTTATTACAAAACATTTTATTTTTATTTTTCTATCGGTGGTTTGTAGAAAATCATCTCACCATCATCAGCCCACATCAGTCCACTGCTGGACATAGGCCTCTTGTGCAATCCATCACGGTTCTGTGCTAGTCTTGTCCACCCACGGCCCACGATTTTTATTGTCAGGACATCTTTTTACAGGAATAACATTAAACTAAGTCCTTTTACCATCTATAGTAGATGATTTATACAGAGCGTCAGAAGGCAACTTTTACCTTCACAAACGAGACGCTGTAGTGCCCGGGACGAATTAAGATGGAGTAGGCTTGCCCAGCACCTATTCCATCCTCTCAGCTTAGTCGGTCTTGTCCACAGGAAAGACATAGTCAATACGTGCGGAGCTGACTAAGCCGCGGGTTTCCTCGCGATGTTTTCCTTCACCGTTTGAGAGAACTGGTATAGCGCACATAATTTGTTCTCACACAAAAATCCATTGGTATACGACCGGATTTGAACCCACGTCCTTAGGATTGGAAGGCGGGGTCTTTACCAACTTGACTACCAGTGCTCTCACATTAAAACATTACATACAAACACACTAACATTTAATATTAATAATATGGTTTTAATAGTACCTACGCATGCGATCTGTGTTATAAGAAATTGAAGTATGTAATTGCATTTCTTATCGTAATATTTCTCAGCGCATGCTCTTCATAAATAGTACTTCTAATCTTATTTTAATTAAAACCAAATGTATTTTATTTTACTACTTCATTACGGGCCATCTAATAAAAAATGTTGTGCATAAAATAAGGCACAAGACACTTTATTTATCACGGCTTTTCTTGTCACTTTATTTATGAATTTTCAATAAGTCTTTTGAAATTCAATCAGAATAAAATAGAATATAAATAATTTATTTCACGACACAAGCAAATTGGTACACAAAATGAACAATAAATAGAATCGCTCGTGGCGTAGCTTGCTTAGACGTTCTTGATTGATCGTTGAAGTTAAGCAACGTTGTGCGTGGTCACAATTTGGATGGGTGACCCCAAGTGGCATTACGAGCTGAGCACTTCCGCGCTTCGGAGGGCACGTTAAATTGTCGGTCCCGGCTTGTGAGCTATTTTTCCCCCCTAGGTAGGAAAGGATGCTACACAAAAATATAAAGATTAGTGTGTTGATTATCAAGTGTTTATTACAGGAATTTTATTACCAGAAAAGGAAGAAAATTATCGAAAGGTTTTACAGTTCTTTTTAGCCGCATCTATTACACACTACTGTTCTAGTTACTATGAGTAAATAAATAAAAAAATAACCTTATTGAAACGCTTACAATTCATAGACGAGACTATTACAAACTACAACGCTGCCATTCACAGTACATCCACCGTTCATCTACACAATACTACTGTGATTTACCTTCGTCAGTCAGCTCTGACATATCCCACGATCATAAAATTACTCTCTAACACTTGGTTCATCTCAACGGGTAAAAATTAAAATGTAAATTAACAATAAACGGGTTTAATGACCTGCCCTGATCTACTCTGCCTTGTAAATCAACCGGATGCCCACTTAGTCACGGCCTACTCAGGAGTATCAGTCCACCGCACCTCACCGCTGATTCAACGATCCACAAAAATAGAGTTTTTGGTTATATTTGGTTTGTTAAATTCCGAAATTGACGAAATTCGCGCGAGCGAACCTACAGGAACGCTTGATTTAACGACCCTATCAGACACACTCACTCGACTGACACCAGCCACCTCAAGGTCACAAAAAGGCAGGGAAACGCCACACGAGGATTTCCGGTCTTGTCACAGCAGCACAGCAGGGGACGCTGGCGCTCTGGACCCTCGCCGACGACAGCGTGCGCCAGAAGGCGGCAGGTAGCAAGGTTGCGACACGTGCTCGCCACGTGTTCGCGCCCGTACGGAGCACCTCTTTTCTGGAAATTTCATAGCCCGGCGTAAGCGAAAGTGCTCTTTAGCCTGCGAAGCGGGGTGCAACCTTAGCAAATCTGCCCTTGTGTATTCATGCACAGGGTTGAGGATGTCCCGCGGGCTCCGCTCGGCAATCGAGGAAGACAAAAATCAAAGATCAAAAGTTCAAGACTCTTACCAGAGGCACAAAGCTGATAATACGCACAAAACACGTGCGCCCGAAGGAATCACACGCGTGGGTTCTCCCGTGGATGATTCCCGCTACGCCAGACACAGAAGCCAGGATATAATTAGCCAGCAAATACAATTTTCATCAAAAGCTCCACGCCACGTTCCCAACATCGATCCGTCAAAAAGATCCTTGCCCTCTCGCTCTGACCGAGCGAGACGAAAGAACTCAAACGACATTGACAGTTCGATCCGTCTTGATAGGGACACTGACACTCACAAATCACCCGTGCCAAGCCAGAGTGTGACCAGCAAAAACCAAAATTATTACCTATCTCGCTGAACGGAACTTTCAAATAAAAAGGAGGGAAAAATCGAACGTTACAGGCTTTTAAGTCTTTCAGCTTTTTAAAGTCCCAAGATCGATATGGTGAACCATGGTGACTATTTATGTTGGAGGGGATACTATCCCTTAGTCGACTTTTACAACATGCTCGAGGATAGAAGCAGCTGGACGCATTCTGTTTTTTCTTTACTCCCAGTCCAGCAGAGAAGTAGGAAGTAAAGTAGCACTAACACTAGGTGTAATCTTATTCTTGGCGAAATCTTTGGTATCTACTCCAAATATTTCTTCACGAATGAAACAATTTGTCCACACCCTAATTCCCTTAAATCTGTGTAGCAGGTGTCCTGTAAGGGCACAGGGCAATACATTTGGAGGCTAATGCGGTTCACGGGTCGTGCGGGCTTAGTGGATCATTCGGGACTTTTACGGCCCATGGGGAGGGCTTGCCGGAATGTAACTTCGGTATTGCTCCATCAGTGTTGGAAATGTTGGAATTCTTAAGCGGTTTGGCCGTCACGGCCCTTTAAGAGCACTTGTGGTCTAGTTGGTAGTGACCCTGTCTTCCGATCCTAAGATGGTGGGTTCAAATCCAGTCATGTACTAATTTTTCTGTGCGAAAAACTCTCAAACGGTGAAGGAAAACATCGTGAGGAAACCCCCGACTTAGTCAGCTCCGCATGTATTGACCATGTTTTACGACTAAGCTGAGAGGATAGAATAGCCTACTCCATCTTAATTCGTCCCGGGCACTACAGCGTCTCGTTAGTGAAGGTAATAGTTGCCTCCTGACGCTGTATAAATCATCTACAATTGATGGTAAAAGGCCTTAGTATCAGTATTCCCATCAATGGTAATACTCAATGGGAATGGTGATACCCACCCGATGCAAGTAAGGTTTGTATCACCTTTAAAAGAGACAATCTGAACAGTAGACTTCCGTGAATGCCACGACAATACCCCTTATCTATCTCCACTGTTGGGTAAAGACATCTTCTCTATCACTCCACTCTTGACAGTCTTGTTCTAGCTACTGTTCTACTGCCCACACAAAGTCATGGAATATGATTATGTGGTAAGCTCTGTTTCGAAAATAACCGTAAACGAAGCGACATAGAATTTATTTTAAGAAACAGAATTGTGTTGTGGCCTTCCGTTTGAAACGGCTGACTTTGATTAACGACGTTACGTAGACGCGTCTGCCGTGGTATACTCAGGGAGATAGTTCACTCCCTTTGAACTACCAATAGAAAAGCGAAGGCAGAAAAAATGGCGGCGCCGCGGCGCTATCCTTAAAACAAAATGATGTATGAATATTTATTATTTAAAAGCTAACTCTTGTCGGTGCATTAATAAAGTTTCCTCATTTTTTCCCTCACCAATGCGGTTTTTTTACTTTTTTACACGACATTTATTTATTATTTATTTAAAGTTGGGATAATAATCCTTCTTAGAGTTCCGTACCCGAAGGGTGCCAACAGGATCCTATTACTAAGCCTCCGCTGTCCGTCCGTCCGGGGCCCCATAAAAGTAACATTTATGCACACATACGGAACCCTTCGTGTGCGAATTTGACTAAACTTGACCGGTTTTTATTCAACCTATAGGTACGGTATATAAAATCGGTGTGTCAGTAACTTTAAGACTGAAGTTCATTTGCACATAAAATAACAAGGTTGATTTTCCCTTGCAATACTGTTCTGGCAGTTAGTAATGTAGTATCTTAGTGCAATTTCGATAATATAACTGACCTAGCTGCTTACAACCTATATTCAAAATTCAATGCTCAAACAAATCAATATCAAGAGATTTGTTCAGACTTATAAAAGGTTATTTTTTGTGAAGATTTTTTTCTCAATCTACATATATGTACTACTTAGTAATTACAGTAATTATTGATTAAACCTTGATATACAGTATAAATTTTAATTAAATCGACAAACTTCGACGGAAAGTAAGTTCGTATAAGCTAGTGGCCAACTCTTGTGACGGAATTTTTAGGCCGCCTAAAGGCCTCCTTCGTGGTTTAATGACTTATAAGCCGAGACCGACAATTTAACGTGCCCTCCGAAACATGAAGCGCTCAGCTCGTCACTTGCGGTCACCCATCCAAATTGTGACCGCGGACAACGTTGCTTAACTTCAACGATCAATCAAGAACGTCTAAGCAAGCTGCGCCACGAGCGCTGCGACAGTATTTTCCATGTTTACTTTAGAGTACTTATGGCACGAGGTCAATTAAAATAAATTAAACGTGATAATTATAACAAAAAACAGAAAAAAATTAAGTATCGAGTTAATTATTCGTAAAGTTAGGTGGGTACCTATTATGAGATTTCAATAAAATTTGATCTTGGACTTCGATGCGTTGCCAAACTTACGGTAGGTAATTTTCCTACGAATTATGTACTTTAACTAAGCTAACTTGATACTTTGAATATTTTTGTATTTGAATATTTATTTTTTCAGATTTGGACATTAAAATAAATTTACTTTTTATTACCTTAATTTTACCTAAATACTTTAACGTTATCTGTATTGTTTATAATGATAAAATTTACTGTCGTTTTTAATTTCAATTTCAATTATTCTTATTTAAAACGAACCTATTACGGATACTAAACCATCCATATCGCTTTGTCGACTGTTTACTTATATAATCACTTGGTCGAATAACGCTTTACAAAAACGTAAATATTTATTTTCAATTTAATCTCAGTATTCACACTTTTCTTGCTCGTTACCGCACTATTTAAACTTACAATAATAACAAAATGCAGCGCAAGCTAATAAAAAACAGCTTCGGTATTATGCTATTTAAGCTTATGGCGGAAAATACACATTTATAAAATACCAAGTTGTTTTAAACTGGTATGTCTGTTTGCAGGTTTGGTGTAGTTGAACAACAAACATACAAACTTTCCATTATCCTAATAATATTATAAACGCGAAAGTTTGTTAGGATGTGTGGATGTGACGATGTATGTTTGTGCCTCAATCACGCCCAAACGGCTGAACGGATGCGAATGAAACTTGGAATAATACGTGTGTTGGAATAACATATAGGCTACTTTTTATCCGGGTACAACGCGAGCGAAGCCGCGTTAAATAGATATCTATAGTACTCTATTCTAAGATAATATTTTTGCTTTGTTTGTCCATGTAAATTCTGCAAATATTCTAGCGACGTTCCGAGACTCGTGTTGGCAATTATTTTAATTAACCCACTTCAAAAAAGGTTATTATTTATCTCGTCTTATTTGTTTCTCCTCTTACCAACATTAGCATTCTAACTTAATCTCTACTATCGACCTTAAGGCTGCTTGTAAAGGTTGCCTAGAAACCTCTTTCTTTTATGATTCCACATAAAGTTGTTATCTCTTTTAGCTTATGAAAGGTTTTTATGTTTATTCCCTGTTTGAAATCAAAGACATTCTGATAATATTCTTTATCTTAACTTATAAATAAATATTTATTGTACTTTAAAACTTGTTCCTGAACTAACATTTGAAATGCTAAAACTATTTGTTCGCAGAGCTGTTGATTTTACTGTCGCACTAAATAAATGCGCATGCGCAACTTATCCGCGCATTAACGACCTTGCAAAACCTGTCAGATGTAGTCTAAGACGCTATTACACTATCAATGTTTACGTCAATATTTTGTACCAACGATCTGAGGGCCAAATCGTATACTCATCTATTGAGTGACGGATGAAGGATTACTTATGAAACGATGCTTTTTACCCGACTACGAACAAGGAGGGTACTGTGTTTATGGATACTTCAAGCTAAACGTAATCCCAATTATGTGTATCGTAGAAGGTAGGTACCTAGCTCAGACTCAATTTTGCATCTCAACTTCAACCTTCCATCCCTTCTATTCTTCTGTTTATAAAACGATATAATTTCGGAACATTGTTGTAGTCAGTGCCACATGTTTGTACCGATGATATTATTATCTTACGATCTTGATTTACGAGTATAAATTAATTAATATATGTGGACTTTTGACACAGCGCCATCTAGCCCCAAACTATGGGCTATGGGCACCAGATGGCTGATAGAATACTTATATCCTTTTTTTAATACATAATACTACGACACCCAGACCCTGAAGAAATATTTGCGGAAGATACAAACATTTTTCCCGTAGCGGGAATCGAACCCGCGCCTCTTACGTCACGCCACCAAGGTAGTCGAGTATAGTGCGCGAGGTCCCTAACATCAGTAAAACTTGCTGCGGACCATTCAATACAAAACAGCATCTAACGGTCTATCGCAGACTCGTAAAGATGGATTATGCTTTTGCTGGCGACTTTGCCTATGTTTGGCTGTGTTTTATACTCTCATTATGATGATCACGTTGAAGAGTACAAGTTTTAAAATCCATATATATTTTATCTATTTTTACGATCATTAAGAACTCGGCACACTCACTTATATTTATCAATGCAGTCTACGCGTTAATTATTGCACATTTTGTTGTCCGTATTCCTAAGTTAAATCTATTTAGTGCTAAAACTTTTATATCTTTTCCTAAGGATCAAAGTAATAAGAACAACTGTAATTATTTGGCTTAAAAGGTTTAGTTTAGTCAAATTAACAACAGCTGTCTAAGATACATTCATACATACATATTATCACGCTCGTATCCCTAACGGGGTGGGCAGAGCCACAAGTAATTATAAGAACACTTGCAGCCACTTCTGAGCCAAGAGTCCCAAGATGGATATGGTGGACCATGGTGACAGGTGATCAGCCCACCACCCATATAGATGGTCCATCATGTTGGAGAAGATACTATCCCTTTAGACTCTTACGACATGCTCGGGTGAAATGCAGCTGGATGCATTCTATGTTTTTTCTTCACTCCCAGTCCAGCAGAGAAATATGATACTGCACTATATCATAGACTTAGATGAGACATTGGAGAGATATAACCCACTGGTAATATCAACACAGACACTGCACATATTTTCACGTAGAGTTTTTCATAGTACAGGACGTTACGATTTCTTAGCCTTGTAGTAGTAGTTTAATAGCATTACTATGATTTCCATACTCATTTCCATATTCCTTACTAGTGAAATGTCCCGCGACTTTGTGCGCTGAGTTTTTCATACAAACTTCATTTTCCCACAGCGTCCTCTGGGAGTTAAATTTCGGGATTTCCTTTCTTAGTGCACCCCTTCACTATAAATGAAATTTGCCCTCCAAATTTCATGCTTCTCAGTATAAATAAATATTTGTGGACATTTCACACAGCGCCATCTAGCCCGAAACTAAGCAAAGCTTGTAATATGGGAATTAGATGGCTGATAGAATACTTATATAAGTATTTTTTTTTGTAAATACACACTTTTAATACAATACTACAACACACAGACCTGGAAGAAATATTTGCAGAACATACAAACATTTCTCCCGTAGCGGAAATCGAAACCGCGCCTCTTGCGTCTTTGCCGAGCACTCGCCCACCACGCCACCGAGGTCGTCATGGTTTGAATTGTGTGTTGATTGTCAGTCAGCTAGTAACTTAAAAGTTTTATATGTTGAGACATCTAGCAGTTGGCTTATAATTTAAGCTCCCTGGGAATCTTGGCTTATAGCGTTTGCAATGTAATGTGCATGCTCTGCGGATGTTTTGAGATAAGAACACGCTAGCGATACTTAATTTATTTAATAATGTACTTTGATAATAATAATAAGGCCTTTTACCATCTATAGTATGATTTATATAGCGTCAGGAGGCTACTTTTACCTTCACTAACGGGACGCATTAGTGCCCGGTCTGTGTCTTCCACGCTTGGTCGCGTCACGAACAGGGGCTTTATTCACTATGACTAAACAAAAGGAGTAGGGACATTTATCTAGAAGATTTTTTTTTTTTTTGAGGCCTTTATTTATATCTTATTTAGGTATTTCAATAATGTTGTGGCTAATTATTGCGATATTGCAAAGCTTCGCGTTTTGTGTCCTTGTTGTCTATTCTGTGACAAATCATATAGCTGAACTTGTCTCTATATGGGACAAGTTCGCCGAATCCCGATGTGATCCGAGCATAAACTCCCCAGCGTGAACAGTTTTATAAGATGACAATTTCATTCAAAGTGACCAAGATATACGACCATCTTTAAGCTTACAACTGTGTAAAGACCCGAGCCGTAAACATGGTCATTCGGTGAGTGAAATGAGATCGTGTCTGACCAATTTTATTGCGTACACGATTTTATACCCTCGTTTTACTAGATACCTATTCCCTGTTTATCTTCTTAGGACTCATTGGCGTTGTGGGCGAGTGCTCGGCTGAGACGCAAGAAGGTTCGATTCCCGCAAAAATGGTCTCCATATTCTGCATAGAATAGAAAAACATTTATTTCAGTTACCAACAACAGACAAACGTACAATATTATTGACGGCCTCGGTGGCGTGGCGGGCGATTGCTCGGCAGAGACGCAAGTGGCACGGGTTCGATTCCCGCTGCGGATGAAATGTTTGCATGTTCTGAAAATATTTCTTCCGCGGTGTTGTGGTACCATGGTACTCGTAGTTTCTGTTACCCACGACACATCATGGAATCCTGGTGTGTGACTGTCGAATGTCATTTACATATTTTACCAGACTTTAAACGTATTCGTTTATATTCCCTGTTTGTTCTTGAGAAGACGTTTTAAATTCCACTCTGATACATTTTAATTTCGAATAACAACTTGGGTCGGGCATAATTTTTTTAATAAATAATGGAATCAACATTGAGAGTGTAATCGTTGTTCTTTTGAACCAGTGTGGTGAAAGGATTCAAAGTACGCCTCAAAAACTCCTGGAAAAAGGAAGGAAGGAAAAAGGCTCCTCAAAGAAAAAAAATGTACTATTTATCCTTAGCGTTCACTCTTATTTATTTATGAAAATACTTGCCAACAGATGGCGTTAGGTATATGCATGTGCTGGATTAACATATATCTAGGCTATTTCATATCCGGGTACCACGCGAGCGAAGCCGCGGGCAGCAGCTAGTAAATAAATAAAATAAAGAATATGATTGTAATGCTTGTCGCCTACAGTAACTTGTCATTGCAGTCCACTGGAGTTT
Organism: Scotopteryx bipunctaria; assembly: GCA_949320045.1. Lineage (NCBI taxonomy): Eukaryota > Metazoa > Arthropoda > Insecta > Lepidoptera > Geometridae > Scotopteryx > Scotopteryx bipunctaria. The sequence goes on from OX439441.1 coordinate 11,546,737, forward strand.
AAGTACGAGTAAGTTTGTAAATTCTTGTAGGAATTAACATCTTGGATTACATAAATCATTTCATCGATTATCAACCTAAAGAAATTCTATGTTAGACATATGTTTCCCCTAAACACAATATATCGTATAACCTAAATAAATCAAAGGAGCCTCTTCGGTACTTTCATCACACTGGTTTGAAAGGACTAGTGACAGAAGTTGTTTAATATCGGTCCATCGGGATCTAATATGTATTTCCCTTTTATGATTTTTTTCTTCTTTATAACACTGTATCAACGTGTGTTATAAATCGTATACCGTGATAGTAGACAATTTGCCATCGAGCGGGTTCCACAGTTTGTGGAATTATTAGGGTTCCGTGCCAACTTTCAAATTGAGCTATTTTATTGCGTGAACTTTTTAGAAACTTTAATTTATTGAAATGACGATTGAAATAATGTTATTGGAGTAAAGGAATTATAAATGGTAAAACTAGTTGGCGTTAAAAATGTGATCGTATTTTTTTCGTTTTAGATTATTTAATTGTGCTCTTTTTTTCGTATGACCGTTATATTTAACGTTTTTATATCTAAAAATACCTATATATTTTGTTACCAATACATCACATATGCACACTTTTAATTTCTGAAGCGCTCGTGGCGTAGCTTGCTTAGGCGTTCTTAATTGATCGTTCAAGTTAAGCAACGTTGTGCGCGGTCACAATTGGGATGGGTGAGAGCAAGTAGCATTAAGAGCTGAACGCTTCCGTGCTTCGCAGGGCACGTTAAATTGTCGGTCCCGGCTTATTATAAGCCTTACTTTCATCCTCCAAAAATGCAGACCTATGTATCTACAAGGAACACACTCACAGTTTGTATTTGGAACCCTCAGTTGAAACACACTCTTCCTTACCCGATTTAGCCTCCCGATTGTTGACCGGTAATATTTATCAAAGGTTTTTTCTTACAGGTAAGTGTAACCCGAGTGGTACCCACCCGACCAACCAGTCTCGCAGCTGCAAAGGAGGTATTTGTTAATCTTCGCGAATTAATTCTATGGCTTCTATTCTAGGGAATATTATTTTTACTCCGTGGGATATTTTTTCTAATGAAATCGAGCTTTTTCAAGTTTCTCATTAAGCCGCGGGGTATTATTCTTAATTTTCTAATTTAAAAACATATTTTTATTATTTTCGAAGAACTCTGTATCCCTTAGGTATTTGTGAATTAGTTCTATTGCTTCTATTCTAGGGAATATTATTTCTGCTCCGTATGATATTTTTTCTGATGAAATCGATCTTTTTGAAGTTTTTAATTACTCCGCCTGATAAAATATAATGTTTAATTTTCTAATATAAATATTTTTAGTTTTATGTTATTAAAGAACTTGAATTCAAAGCCTTTAATTTCATGTATAACTAACTGACGGGTGAAAAATTAAAATATGTCAAAAAGCAGCAAACATTTCTTATAAAAAAGTTGTTATATTAAATAGGCCACCTGTCATCCGTTTGTTGAATAAAAAAACAACCAGTAAGCACTAAAGTGATAACATACAGATAAAGGTCAATGACTGATGTGTCTGCTTCTACAATAAATTACAGAAATTATTCTAATAAATTTTATCTGCCCACAAGATAACATTTAAATACAGTAGTGCATTTTGAGTTCCTGGACATTATCCCAAGTTATATCTAACACATAAAACCATTGCTGTTCTCAATGTCTGACTACTTGCACGTGCTTAAACGTACCAACTAAATGTAAATATATATGTACATACATACATAACATACCTAAGGGTAGGCAGGACAACACGGATCTCCATATAACCGTAAAGTAGCCGTAAAAGTTTTTAACTAACCGTTTTAGACACCATAATTTTTTTTTCGAACAACGTATCGTCTAGTCTATAAGTTCACAAGAAGTCCCAAATTCACAAGTATTCTAAATACTTTTTATCTTATAGTGTTAACCAAATACTTAAAGGTTATTGTCACTATTTTAGCCATTTTAGCCCCACTCCTGGGCAAAGACACTTTGGGATATGTTTGCAGTGTTAAATTACTCCTCAATTTACTTTTCAAATCCCGTGTCCGGGTAAATTTTTTGGGAGGATACCATATTGGTTGCAGTAGATGTACCTATGTAAATATCTTAATGCGAGCAAAGCCAGGAGTATCCTGCTAGTATATAATAGATGCCTTACTAATCGATTGATATACAACCGATCGCAACTTTGTATTGCATCGGACCTATTTCATGATTAGAAAAAGGAAGACAGATGTGTGGATTTGCGGAGGAATAGTTGCGTGAATACAAAGTAGTATTAGTACTAGAAATAGCAAGTAGTTTTACAAATTTGTTGCCGGGAATTTGTTGTGTGCTGTACCAGCACAGTTTTTTTTGGAAGAGGGGGCAAACGAGCATTCTACGAAAGCGGGTCCGTCCGTCTGTCCATCTGTCCGTGTTAGCGGGCTGTATCTCATGAACCGTAATAGGTCTATTGCCGCTGTAACAACAAATAAGAACAATAAAATAAAAGGGGACTCCATACAAGAAACATTTAAGTACATGTACCTACGATGGTACGGAACCCTTCGTATGCGAATTCGACTCGCACTTGACTGGTTTTTCATGTACAACGCGATCAAAGCCGTTAGCGGAAGTTAATGTGGAATAAATATAATAAAAACTACTGGCGTTGACTTTACCCGCAAAGGCTTACAAACTTAACTCCCTGTTGTGCTCATTAAGGATAGAATTTCGGCAATTTCTTTCCTAATGGCGTCCCTACAGCACTTAATAAAGATCCCTAAACCACAATCGGGTTACAGCTAACTATGCCCATTACGTGACAAGTTAGCTTGATTTAACTGGCGTTAGAAAGAGATGAAACATGATCTCTCACTTCCCTCTTTTTTTAAATAAAAGAATTGTCAAATTATCCTTCTTCCTACATACGAGTACATACACGCCCATGCCGTATTCTTGACGGGGAAAGCCACAAGTAATCATAAGAAAACCTGCAGCCACAGCTGATTCAAAGCCTCAAGATGGATATAGTGAACCATGGTGGCAGATGATCAGCCCATCGCCCATATAGAGAGTCCATCCATGTTGAAAATGATACTATCCCTTAGTCGACTTTTACGACGTGCCCGGGAAGAGAAGCAGCTGGACGCATTCAATGTTTTTACTTTAATCCCAGTCCAGCAGAAAAGTATCCTTCTTTCTACTTACTATAAATGCAAAAGTGAGGGTAATACGACAATGTGATGATGTTTATATCTCAGTGTTGCTTTATAATCAGTATGATTATAAAATTTCTCATTATCTATTTAAAGTTTTATTTATTGTACCTATCATTTGTATCATCACTATATCATTAAAGTATCGTTAAGGGATTCAATCGAACAGTATTTTTTATAATCACGGTGATCTTATAAATCAAAATGAATAGAGACTCAGAAGTCATTTCCAGTAGTTTCGTCAGTCAATCAGTCAGTCAGTCGGCAACCCAAGTTTTTACTATTTGAATGAAATAAAGCAATTCCTCGTGTTAGAACGAGTTTGTCAGTCAGTTCATCAGTGTTATGCAACGGAACAAAAAAGAATCGTAAAAGCTTTTTTGGTATGACTGATTGATTGTAATTGATTTGGGGTCAATGCCCTCTAAGTGGTTTTGGGTTTTATTGAAGGTTAAGTGCATATCATGTGGCTGAGTTGCCTGCGTATGTTCCTGTGGATAAGGCCGAATAAGCTGACAGGCTAGGGATACGGGCGTGATAACTATGTATTGTATGTATTACATTATCTCGCCCGTATTATTACATATTATAGGGGTGTGCAGAGCCACAATCTTATCTTCTTACTTCTTACTTATATTATAAATTTGAAAAGTCTTAGTTTGCTTGAAATTACCGGCGTAAAGCTCAAAACGCAACGATAGCGCGTACTAATTTTACCGGTGCTGCCATCTAGTATATTATAAATGCGAAAGTTTGTGAGTTTGGATGTTTGGATGTTTGGATGTTTGTGCCTCAATCACGCCTAAACGGCTGGACGGATTTGAATGAAACTTGGAATATACATAGTACATGTACTGGATTAACATATAGGCTATTTTTTATCCAGGTACAACGCGAGCGAAGCCGCGGGCAGCAGCTAGTTAATTATAAAAAAAACTTCCAGCTACTCCTGATTGAAAGTCCCAAGATGGATATTGTGAACCATGATGACAGGTGATCAGCCCATCGCCCATATAGATGGTTCATCATGACCACACATGAAAAATAGTTGTAATAAAATACATCCTATCCTATTAAGATAAAACAATAAACATCAGGTCTTTTGAGCTCAAGTACCTTAGATTTACAATTCAAATTAAATCCATTCGATCAGCAAGAATCTCTTCAATTTGCCCTCCAAAGGAAAATAAGCTTTATAACCTTGTGTTAAGAATTACAATTGAGGTAACATAACATACCTTTTACAGTTCACTTATTTTTCGTTTTCTTTCGTCTAAGTGAAATTTGAAGTATTTAATCCTTGTTCTGTTTGCTGTATTGGTACGGTTTGTTTCTTTAATCAATTGGTTTCGCCTTTTGAAGGGAGATAGGGATTGTATCTTAAGATGTATAATATTGTCTGTTCAATCTCGCTTTGAATACTTAATAGTGTAAATATTTTTCCAAAGATCATATTAATTGTTTATAGGGTTCCGTACCCGAAGGGTGCCAACAGGACCCTAATGTACGCTGTCCGTCCGTCTGTCAGCGGGCTGTATCTCATGAACAGTAATAGGTAGAGAGTTGAAATTTTCACAGAGTGTGTATTTTTATTGCCGCTATAACAACAAACAGTAAAAGTAAAATATGAGTTTGACAGGGAGGCCCCATAAAAGAAATATTTACGTATACATGCACAATGGTACGGAACCCTTCGTAAGCAAATTCGACTCACACTTGATTTTTTTTATCTTTCTTTTAGGCTTTTTCGTTTGGTAAATATGCTGCTATGTACAAACATATGGGTTTCTGATTCCTAAAAACAATTTTAGGAATCAGAAACCCCTTAACCGATTCCGAAATTCTCTTCCACAATTCTTCCATCGTTCATCCAACGAGAGTGAAACCGCGTGAGTGAGTACAGCTAGGTAGCAAGATGGTGCTGGATTGTGGAACGGCTAGTTAGCGAAGACCCTTATATTTTCTCCTTTCTTGCATAAAATAGAATCATTATCCAATTAGACAGGAATTTGAATTAGATTTATTTAATCCATAAATCTTTTCTCCACACTGACGACCTCGGTGGCGTGACGAGCGAGTGCTCTGCAGAGACGCAAGAGGCTCGGGTTCGATTCCCGCTACGGGAGAAATGTTTGTATGTTCTGCAAATATTCCTTCCGGGTCTGGATGTTGTAGTATTATAAGTATGTATTTACAAAAAAGTATTTATGTATTCTATCAGCCATCTGGAGTCCATAGTACAAGCTTTGCTTAGTTTGGGGCTAGATGGCGCTGTGTGAAATGTCCACAAATATTTTATTTTATTTAATACTCGTTCAAAAGAACTGATAACACAATTAGAGTATCAGTAGTATTTGTTCTTTGCTGTTAGTTCAAATAAAGGTTTTCCAATTAAATATCACTACGCTTATTATAATTATCAAGTTTTTTTAGTTTATTTTTCCAATCGGATGAAGTCAAGGCTGCTTCCATTTACAATGGTGGTATTGCCATCTCAATAATTGCAAACGGCGAGGAGTCTTGCGATTATATACCACTTGACAAAGTTGCCACCAAATCTACCATCGGCCGGATATCTCGAAACTGCGTTTAAATATCACAGCTTAGGCAGTAACAGCTGGATAATGTCCACTACCCCAAAAACAAAAGTGTAAAGTTCTTTACAAATGCTGGAATATAATGAGCTTATGTATCAAAATGCAACCTTATTTTAAACCACCTTTGTAATAGTAGATATGTTAGCAGTTGGCGACGCCACCTACCGGCTGTACTTGTAAATCTAAACCATCAAGAGAACCCACTCAAAAAAAAACAACAAAATATGTCCAGCCGTTTAGGAAGGAATGACAAAAACACTTTATTTATGTAAAGATAAGTATTGTGGCAAGGTAGAGTCAACACTCAGATTCCGGAGAAATATTTACTGAATTATGCAAACATTTCTCTTCATCTTCACCGAACCCCCGCTTCTTGCGTCTTAGCCGAGCACTCGGCCACCACGCCACCAAGGCCGTAAAAACGATGTGAATTAAAATCATAATGTAAACGAAAAGAAAAATCGGTATGCAATGATGACTTTCGATATCTTGTGGTTAACTAAACCAGCTGTAAGCCTCTAGGCTGTGCTTTAACCTTGGTTACAAACTGCGCCTTAATGATCCTCAGTTTACCGGCTTATGCACTAAAATTACCAGCAAATGACCACTTTTATGATACGACTCTTTATACGCGAAATTGGTAAGGACAGTGTATGTGCATCCAAAGATTATATGGAAGGAAGGCCCTAAGGGGTTCTCATGAGGATTCTGTTACCTGCAGTCTCTGAAGATTCCGTCATTTTCGTTAGCGAAGTAACAAAAAGCCTAACATTCTTATCACCATTATCTTGCCGCTTTTCAAGCTTTGCTTGTCACTTGGCACTTTTTGGGCATCATACAAAAACCTGTTACCGATAAAAAAGGGGCTGTACTGTTTTAGTGACTTTACATTATATCAGAAGCGCTCGTGGGGTAGCTTGCTTAGACGTTCTTGATTGATCGTTGAAGTCAAGCAACGTTGTTTGCGTTCACAATTTGGATGGGTGACCGCAAGTGGAATTACGAGCTGAGCGCTTCCGTGCTTCGGAGGGCACGTTAAATTGTCGGTCCCGGCTTTTCAGTCGCTAAGCCATGACGGAGGCCTTTAGGCGGTCTAAAAAACTCCGGCACAGGAGTTGGCCACTATCTCATACTTACTTATATTATATCATGTTAAAGCCTATTTGATGGCACTAGAAAACGCCTAGTGTTCATAAATATCATCAAATCAGCTAACATCCATCTACTGCCTCTTCTTTAAGACCTCGTAAGCTCCTTTAGTTACTGCAGTCATCATTATCATCATCTTCCTACCGTTACCCCACAGGGTTAAGAGTTTTGGCTAAGGTGTTTTATGACCGGCCGCCTGCCTGACGTCAACCCTCCTTGGGAATACTTGCTTATTGTATCTCATCATGTTGGAGGATACTATCCCTTAGTCGACTTTTACGACATGCTCGGGGAGAGAAGCAGCTGGAACCATTCTATGTTTTTTCTTTACTCCCAGTCCAGCGAAGAAGGCCCTTTAGTTACTGCAGTGATATACGTAAGTAATACATTATTTTGAACTAGACAAAACACTCGCATCTCAGAGTTTGTACAACCCAACAGTTCGTCATTGGTTACACTCAAGGGGTAATTCGACCCTGAGCACACCACACATATTTGTAATCGACCCCGTGTGGGTTGAACCCGCCCATAATATTGTGGTTATAATCCCGGACATCCAAAATTATGAACCGCGAAATTACTTTTCCCAAAATAAAGGCCTAAGGGAACATAAATCGGTGCAATCTTCCGGACATAATTCTTTGTTATTTCTGAAAAACTTACGTCGTTTCGGGGAACTAGAAAAATTGAAAATATGAGCGCTTAACCCCCGAATACTCACGCAACTCAGGGTTGAGCACGTCTCAAGTCATGGTTTTTTGACAGTTTTTGATGAAAATCTGTCAAAAATTCGTCACTTGAGACGTGCTCAACTCTGATATGCGTTTGAGTATTCGGGGGTATGTCTTGGGACAATCCCGTGTTGGGTCAAGCAAGCCGTACGTCCAGCCCAAAGAGGGGATGTAAATTTTGATGATGACTAACACTAACAGCCAAGTTTGGAAAAGAAATGGGCAACGAACCTGCAGGACAGTTTGTAAATGTTTTTTGATATGGCACTTTTTAGGGTTCCGTACCTGAAGGCTGCCAACGGGACCCTATTACTAAGCCTCCGCTGTCCGTCCGTCCGTTAGCTGTCTCGCATGAACCGTAATAGGTAGAGAGTATAATAATAAAAAGGGGCTCCCATACAAGAAACAATTATTTAAGTAAGCAAGTTTCCAGCAAGTGTTAAAATTATTATTAGGGCAGGATCGGAAAGATTGCGTGCTAAAGAGGCCTATACCCATCAGTGGGTAGTGATATGATGATGATGATGATTTAAAAAAATCCTGTTTTTTAAGCCGCTAACCATTCCAAATTGTGTGTGTTGCGTGTTAGTAGTTACCAGTATTGTTTTCATTGTCAGTTTCAAGGTCACTTTGCACCAAAACTTGACCCTCAATTTAATGGTGCTCTTAAACCTTCGTCTGCCAGTAATTACCGGTTGCACTGTACAGCCTTGCCGAAACATGCTACGTTGTACTCAATGACTGTATAGATTAGCCGATTTTTAACCAAATCTGATCTGACAAAAAATCTGTGACTGTATTTTTTTTCTACTTCTTCAAACCAGGCTTTAATGTCAGATTTGTATACCCCTACATAATTGAAAAAATAAATAGGTTGCTATAAATAATAATAATTGAATTAATTATTATTTTACACAGTAAAATTGGTAATTGGTGATAAAAAAGCTTTGAAAGAGTATTAGCATAGTATATTATTTCCCGCTATTGTTGTGTTTTGGGAAAACTTCCCGTACTTCGGCCTGAATTCTATCTTCCTCACAAATTTTAAAATTTATAAATAAGTAAGATTTATTTACAACTAAAATCATCACCAAACATCGTGTCAGAAATCGGGTCGGCTGTAGAAGCTTTTAGTATACGTCCAACAGCATTCCCGCATCATGTTTTTGCCTCCTAATTATTTGTGGTACAAATTACACGTTAAACCACATTGTGTGCTGTAATGAAAATTTCCGTTTCGTGTTTAGTGGTATGCTTTTTTAGTGTGAGAAAAAACCTTTAAGGAAATGAATTGCCTCGAACAATAGCAATTATCAAAAAACTAGCGTGATGAATGAATCAACGGATGATTCGAAACGGAGTACCAAAGGCTTATTTTTATAGTTGAAACTAGTAAACTTCTCGATTCTCTGCTGGACTGGAAGTAAAGAAAAAGCATACAATGCGTCCAGCTGCTTCTCTCCCCGAACAGTTCGTAAAAGTCGACTAAGGATTGTATCCTCCCAACATGATGGACCATCTATATTATAGGCGATGGGCTGATCACCTGTCACCATGGTTCATCATATCCATCTTAGGAATTTAAATCAGAAATGGCTGCAAGTTTTTTTATGTTTACTTGTGGCTCTGCCCAACCCATTAGAGATACGGGCGTGATGTATATGAAACTAGTGGACACTGCGACTTTGTACGCGATTTTTTTAATACTAACTTCACCTTCCTGCTGTGTTCTCTAGGAGTTGAATTTCGGAACTTCATTTCTTTATGCACCCCTGAACCATAAGAAAAATATAACCTCCAAGTTTCAGGTTTCTAGGACTTATGGTTTAGGCTGTGTATTGTCAGTTAGGTAAGAATTTTATATGTTTGGGTTATCGCTTGTTTCATTACGATGACTTCTTTCAATATTTACATCTTATAGCAATAATTCACCTCTTATACTTCGAAATGGTAAATTATGTTTGAACATTTTTTTTAAAGCCAGCATTTGTTTTGGAACTAACATACAAAATGAATTTACGTGAGTAGTATTAATGACCTAGAAAGCATAAGCATGTTTTACACGTTCAGTTCGTTATATTCAGACATGCTGCTTTTTCATATCTCGCAAAAATCGCTCGAAAATATATCGCGAAAAATTATGAGGATTTGAGAATGTTTATACCTCAATGGCGTAAGATCTTGAAGTATAAAATACACATTCATCGTGAATTTAATTAACATATTAATTTAATTCTCATATAAAATGACTGGGATAGTATCCTCTCCAACATGATGGACGGATCACCTGTCACCATGGTTTACCATATCCATCTTGGGACTTTAAATCAGAAGTGGCTACAAGATTTCTTATGACTACTTCTTGTGGCTCTACCCACCCCATTAGGGATCTTCGCGTGATAATATGTATGTATTTATCGATAATAGTCAAGCTATTGCTGATTCTTACAGAGAGTTTTGGTATAGTCTAATAGATTTTTTTGAGCATTCTCTATTATTTCTTAGCCAGTCGAGTTTAACTCTTACTGGTTGACTTAATCACGTTAACAGAGGTAGCAGTAATTTTATTCGGTATACATAACATGTAGGCAACTTTTTAAGCAAGTACAACATGAGCAAAGCCGCGGGTAGAAGCTTATGGTTCATAATAAATAAATAAATAAAATAAATATTTATTGACATTTCACACAGCGCCATCTAGCTCCAAACTAAGCAAAGTTTGAACTATGGAAACTAGATGGCTGATAGAATACTTATATACTTATTTTTTTTTGTAAATACATAATACTGCACACAGACCCGGAAAAAATATTTGCAGAATATACAAACATTTCTCCCGTAGCGGGAATCGAAGCCGCGCCTCTTGCGTCTCAGCCGAGCACTCGCCCGCCAGCCATCGAGGTCGTCCTAATAACAAATTAAACCTTCAAATTGTAAAACTTTCCTTGGCTAGGAAACTTGATAGAGCGATTCGCGGGGTCAAGCGCGCAGACCTCGCTCCTGCTATCAATTTAACATCGTTAAAGTCTGTATTGCAACTGGTTTAGATCATTTACATATAGTTATGTAGATTTGACTTGCATTTCGATCTTTTAACGCATCATTTTAATCATATTTATTTTACATATGTTTACCAGCTACTTCTTCTACTACTTCTCTGCTGGACTGGAAGTAAAAAAGCATTGAATGCATCCAGCTGCTTCTCTTCCCGAGCATGTAAAAGTCGACTAAGGAATAGACCTCTCCAAAATGATGGACCATCTTTAGGGCGATGGGCTGTCACCATGGTTCACGGGTATGATAATAGCAATAGGAATACGGGCGTGATAATATATATGTATGTATGTTTACTAGCTGTTGCCTTGGACTGAAACCGATAAGATAAAGTAAGTTCGTATGAGATAGTGGCGAACTCTTGTGACGGAGTTTTTAGGCCGCCTAAAGGCATCCGTCATGGCTTAACGACTTAAAAGACGGGAGCGACAATTTAACGTGCCCTCCAAAGTACGGAAGCGCTCAGCTCGTGATGCCACTTGCGGTCACCCATCCAAATTGTGACCGTGCACAACGTTGCTTGACTTCAACGATCAATCAAGAACGTCTAAGCAAGCTTTGAATTCGAAAAACATATGTCAAGTACACGAAAGAAGCTTTTGAGGTGCACTTTTAATCCTTTCGCCACACTGGTTTGAAAGAATTAATGACACGACTAGTAATAGTAGAGTAAAAGGTGTGTTTATTAGGATTTTTAAACAATCAATAAAACTTTAAGTATTGAAATTACTTAAAAAGTCTGGTAACGCCATCTATTAGCCCCAGTCATAACCTTTTACGCCACGACCTCCCTAAATCTATTCCTATATCCCAATGTGCGCCCGCACCGCTAGACGGAGTCACCATCGCACCGCAAGACATAGACCGCCATATTGTCTAAAACGCTGTCATTAAGATCGTCCACCGCGAGCCGCGAGCGCGAAGGTCTCGCCGTTTTCCCGCTTTCCCGCTAACCGCTGTCACCGCTGCTTAAATACAATTTGTGCTGTGAAAAAGAACGTTAATATTGTTCTCGTGAAATCTAATGTGTGTGTCGCCAAACCCCGCTATTCTGGAGATTTGGACAAGCGTTCGTGGACTCGTGCACGCCAGGAGATGTCTTACAAGCAACTTCGTGATCAACAGGTCAGTGCGCACAGATCCTAGTTTTTCCCTATCCTTCCAGAATTCCTCAAGGGCTCTGTCGAGCCGTCGAAGGCTTGAGGACGCTTGATTTTATAATCGAAAAGGCGCCACCATTATCTGGTCCTTCGAGCCGGATAAGTCGATCCGTTCCTCATATTTCTAGCCCGCCCTTATTAGAATACCTAAATTACAGGTCTATTAAGTGTTTTCCCGCTGTCCCTACAGAATACATTGCGTATTTCTGGTGATTTTGTCAATATTTTAGTCATTGTGACGTTCCCCGCATGCGACATTGCGTCGTGTAATCCGACAAAATCATTTGAATCCCGCTACATACTATAATATTGTGTGTTTTTATTACATGTAAATTGTGTTTTCTTATGTGTATTGACAAATTATTTTTTGAATATTCGCAAAATAATATATTTATGGTTTGATTCATCATCAAATTCCATAACATACCCGCAATAACCGTTCGGTTCTCGGTAGCATTTTATACCATTGTCGTGTTTATCGGATATCTGTGAACGGCCGCCCGGGGTATAACCCGACCGCTTTGGAAAGGTCACGCGCATACCGTTATCCTTCGCTTAGTAGTGATATTCTATTTGGTCGTATAATATTTGCTTACGAAAAATGACTACTAGATCTGGTAAAAAACTTGAGGACTGTTCGGATAAACAAGATTCCCAGCTGTTAATATTACAAGCTAAACGGGAAGCTGTTTTTGAATTAATTCAGAATATTTATGATTCATCTTCAAACATTGAATTGAATCCCGCAAAAAGAGAAAACTTTCTCTCTGAAAGTGCCAACATAGACACTTTACGCAGTGATTTCCTTAGGTTATTGGATGATTATAACACGCGTTTATTAATTGTTGATCCCGCTGCAAAACCAGATTACAAATGTATGGTCGCATTCGAACAGTTAGTTAGCCGCATCAAAAGATTGCAAGCGCAGCAGTCGGCGCTATCAGCTGACGATAGTGTTGTACCGCAGTCGGTTGCGCTCAGTAAAGCTAAGCCTAGGTTACCTCCCATCGAGTTAGCTTCTTTTGCAGGAGACATTCGTAAATGGCCAGTGTTCTATTCCTGTTTTAAGTCGACTATCCATGATAATCCAACTCTCACCGATGCTGAAAAACTATATTATTTAGTAGGTAAACTAACTGGTAAAGCCGAAACTTTGTGTCTCTCAGGTATTACTCCTTGTGCTGAGAACTATGAGCTTATATTGCAAACGCTGATTGATAAATATGAAGATAAGCGCACGGTTGCCTCAGCTTATCTAGATCAAATCTTCCACTTCAGACCTTTAGGTACCGCGTCCGCTACTAATTTTGATCTGTTTACTGAGCAATTTATCAGTGCAGTCCGCGCTCTGAATAATTTAAAAATAGAAAAATTAGATGAATTAATTTTAATACACATCGCTTTGAAAAAGTTAGATTCAAGTACTGTTCGCGCTTTCGAATTGAGTATAGGTTCTAAAATACCTACATTCGACGACTTCGAGTCGTTTTTAAAAAATCGTGCGAAAGTTTTCGAACGCACGAAGTCCGCCGCCGCCGTCGCTACTGGGCACACCACTAGCAAACCTACCTCAACTAGTAAAGTTGACCGCGCTCGTTCGAAAGATAATAGCTTTTCTAAACAACCGCCGAAATATCACGCGTATGTGAACACTGTAGATTCCGCTTCTAAATGTTTGTGTACGAACATAACGCATCAGCATTTATTTAAATGTCCTGATTTTCATAAATTGACCCCCGCTGAACGTTTTCAAATTGTTAAGGATAAAAACGCTTGTGTAAATTGCCTTAGCACAAAACATAGGGTCTCATACTGCAAGTCAGATACGTCTTGCCGCTCTTGTAAATCGCGTCATCATAGTATGTTGCATTTCGAGTCGAGAATCGAACTCGCACCTCCCGCCGCCACTGCAGGGCGCAGTGAAGATCCTACTGTAGATAACGCGAGCGCCCGCGCGGCGCCTACGCTTGCTAATTCCGAGCGCACGGACATAGCTATGTGTGCGACTTCCATTGCTGCTTCGAAACCGCCCGCGTTATCTGAATCAGTTCAGAACGAGCAATGTACCGTGTTACTTGCGACCGCGCAGGTCGCTGTGTATGATTGTACGGGTAATAAACATTTATTACGCGCGCTTATTGATTCAGGATCTCAAAGTCATTTTATAACAAAAGAAGCATGCAAGCAGTTAGGTATTCAGGTTCACAACATCGGACGTACTATTATTAAGGGGTTCGGTGGATCTGAAAGAATAATTAATTCAAGTTCTGTAAATATAGAATTTTGTTCGCGCTTTGATAAAAATATTAAGTTTAATATTTCACCGCTGGTAGTTGATAAAATTACCGACTCGCTGCCTAGTGCTGTGGTAGATACGTCTGTCCTATCACACTTGCACGACTTACCGCTCGCGGACGAGACTTTTGGAACGCCAAATAAAATAGATATGTTGATAGGCGCTCCACTCTTCGCGCATTTATTGTTACCTGACGTCACTCAAGCATCTGATGATCGTCAGCCGCAAGCCTTACGCACGGTATTGGGATACATAGTAATGGGTTCCGTACCAACCATATTTCCCCGCCAGGCTTTAACATGCTGCCTAGTACAGGAGCAAGGTATAGAAAATCTTATTAAAAGATTTTGGGAGCTTGAAGAGCCTCCCTCCGCGCCGCCCGCTCTGCGTCCCGCCGACGCCGAGTGTGAAGAGTTTTATAAATGTACTACAACCCGCGATCCCACAAGTGGTAGATACACTGTTGGCCTACCATTTAGTGAGGATGTATTCTCGTTAGGTAAATCCTACGAAATCGCCCGACGGCGCTTCTTGTGCCTCGAGAAAAAGTTAGAAGCTTCTCCCAGCTTACGCTCCGCTTATGATGGCGTGATCAAAGAATATCTGGAGAAAGATTATATTTCACCCGCGCCTCCAGATATGTCTGATGACTCATCGCCTATCTATGTAATACCGCACCACGGAGTCATTCGTGAGGATAAGACGTCGACTCGTCTCCGCATTGTTCTGGATGCTAGCTGCAAGACCAGCTCCGGAATTTCGCTGAATAATATATTGCATCACGGACCAAACTTGCAAGGCGATTTATTTCAAATAATTTTGAACTTTCGTCTATTCGCTGTCGCTATGACGGCAGATTGCCGCCAACAATTCTTGCAGATTTTAGTTCGCGAGTGTGACCGCCGCTATCAGTGTATACTGTATAGGTTCAATCCACAAGATCCTTTAACTCTTTTCCAGTTCAAACGAGTTTGCTTCGGATTAGCATCGTCTGTGTACCATGCAATGCGCACGGTCAGACAGCTGATCGAGGACGATGGCTCTAAGTACCCTCTCGCTAGCGATATAGCTACTTCATCGCTGTATATGGATGATGTTGTTTTTTCTGTAAAAGGTGAAGAGGAAGGAGTCGCCGCCGCAAAGCAGCTAATTGAATTGTTTAAAGGCGCGCAGTGGGACTTGGTGAAGTGGAATAGCAGCTCCCGCTCTGTTCTAGATAGCATTCCTGCTTCACATAAGCTGCCTACCGAGATTGAGTTTGATAAGACCGCACAACATAAAATATTAGGTTTGCATTGGTCCACTGATTGTGATGCATTTTATTACAAAATTAAACCCCCCGCAGATGAGAAGTGCACTAAGCGCTCCATCTTATCTACTGTCGCCCGCTTGTGGGATGTCATGGGTTTCGTAGCCCCCACAGTTCTCTTCGCCAAGCTGTTAATAAAACAGTTATGGTTTTTAAATTTGGATTGGGATGATACTCCCCCGCCGCACATTATTAAAATGTGGAAACAGTTCTGCGTCGAGCTTCCGGCTCTCAATGAGCTGCGCATATCGCGCCATCTAGGTGTCTTCGATAACTGTAGTGTCACCCTGGTTGGCTTCTCAGACGCCAGCGAACTCGCGTACGGTGGTGTGGTTTACCTACATGTCAGTTCAGACAGTGGTAATACCGTTCGTTTGGTCTGTGCCAAGTCAAAGGTCGCGCCGACGAAACCACTCACAATCGCACGACTAGAGCTTTGCGGCATAGTCTTACTTTCCAAGCTACTACGTACAGTGCTTGACAACTATTCGAATCGCCTCCCAATCCGAACATTCGCATTCGCCGACTCAAAAGTCGCTCTATATTGGGTCAAAAGCTCTCCGCACAGATGGCAAACTTTTGTTTCAAACCGCGTGGTTCAAGCTACGGAAAATATTCCAGCTGACCACTTTTATCACGTTCCGGGTACTGAGAACCCAGCTGATTGCTTGTCGCGTGGTGTCACGCCACAGAACTTAGTGTCTCATCCTCTGTGGTTGCATGGGCCTCCGTGGATCACGCGTGACCCGTCTCAGTGGCCCCTCCGCAAACTCGACGGCCAGCCTGTCGTGGACATGCCGGAACAAAAGGTACAGTGTCATACTGTAGGTACGCATGTAACGGAGTGCGTAGTTTACGACCTTGCATTGCGCATATCTTCATGGTCTAAACTGATACGCGTTCTCGTATACGTTTTTACGTTCGCTAAACTATTATCCCGCCGCGTTACTACTGCAGTAACACCAGATCAACTTAAATTCGCTGAAAATAAATTAATACTCGCTTTACAATTGAAATACTTCGCAGAGGAATTCGCCAACCTACGAAAAAATGAATCATGTTCTCGTGCCTTCAATAAGTTGAGGCCATTTCTAGATAAAGACGGACTTATTCGCGTAGGCGGTCGCTTAAGTAATTCCAGTCTGGCTTACAACCAGATTCACCCGCTAATTTTACCCCGCAGTGACCACATCGTCAACTTGCTTATAGATTACTATCATTTGAAATACCTACACGCAGGTCCAGAATTATTAATTTCGCTTCTTCGACAAAGATTCTGGATCCTTTCCGCACGCCGCATCGTGAGACAAAGAGTCCACATGTGCAATACCTGTTACAGGCTTAATCCGCGTCCAACTTATCCACTGATGGCAGACCTACCTGATTGTCGCACGCGCCAAGCAGTCAAGGCTTTCACGCACACAGGTTGCGATTACGCCGGTCCTATCGCATACACTCCCGTACGCCGTCGTGGAGTGCGTAGTGAAAAGGCGTATGTGTGTCTGTTTACATGCCTGACGACTAGGGCTGTACATATAGAGGCCGCCACCGACCTCAGCACCCCCAGCTTTCTCGCCGCTTTTAAACGCTTTATCGCGCGTCGTGGTCCTGTTCAAGTTATGTATTCTGATAACGCGACTAACTTTAGGGGCGCCGATGCCTACATCCGCGATTTATATAAATTTCTGAATGACGAATATCGTCCTAAGCTGGAACAGGAGCTAGCTGAGAGTCGTATTAGTTGGTCATTTATAAGCCCAAGATCGCCACACAAGGGTGGTGCTTGGGAGAGTATGGTTAAAGTAGTAAAAACGCACTTGTACCGAGTAGTCGGTCAACAACTTCTGTCTTATGAGGAGCTCTTTACTGTTCTCACTCAAATAGAGTGTCTACTTAATTCGCGACCGCTGACAGTACTGAGTTCTGACCCGGCGGAGCCTTCAGCTCTTACGCCAAGCCATTTTTTGCATACCGCACCGCTGTACTCTATACCCGCGCCTGAAGTAGAGTCTGATAAACTCAGTCTACTTCAAAGGCATTCGCTATTAGACAAATTAGTTCAATCCTTTTGGCAGCGATGGAGGATGGAATATCTGCATGGATTACAGGTTCGACAGAAGTGGAATACTCATTCTACTCCTATCACACCCGGAGCTGTTGTGGTTGTGATAGAGGATAATGTTCCGAGTCTAGCCTGGCCATTAGCGATCGTAGAAAAGGTACATCCTTCAAAGGATGGAGTAGTCCGTACTTGTACTATTAGAACCGCGAGCGGAACACTTCTGCTCCGTCCGGCCGTTCGCATATGCCCTATACCGCTTCAGTAATCTAATAGAACGTACTCTTTTAGTTATAAGTGTCTAATTTGTCAATACATGTAATATAACTGCTTTAAATTTTGTATAACTTTCCCGCACCTAGGAGCTCCGCTCATTGTAGAGCCCTAGAGTATCATATAAATAACCCGCTTGCTCAAACGAGAGCTCCGCTATGAGATATTAGGCTTCGTCCTAGTCTCCTTCTATCACGCTACGAGATTTTGGGTTACATCCTAGTCTCTGATTACGCTTAAGAGATATTAGAGTCATTCTAGTCTCATTTTATGATTGTCTTTTTTATGGTGACCCATCAAAGGCGGGCGGAAATGGTAACGCCATCTATTAGCCCCAGTCATAACCTTTTACGCCACGACCTCCCTAAATCTATTCCTATATCCCAATGTGCGCCCGCACCGCTAGACGGAGTCACCATCGCACCGCAAGACATAGACCGCCATATTGTCTAAAACGCTGTCATTAAGATCGTCCACCGCGAGCCGCGAGCGCGAAGGTCTCGCCGTTTTCCCGCTTTCCCGCTAACCGCTGTCACCGCTGCTTAAATACAATTTGTGCTGTGAAAAAGAACGTTAATATTGTTCTCGTGAAATCTAATGTGTGTGTCGCCAAACCCCGCTATTCTGGAGATTTGGACAAGCGTTCGTGGACTCGTGCACGCCAGGAGATGTCTTACAAGCAACTTCGTGATCAACAGGTCAGTGCGCACAGATCCTAGTTTTTCCCTATCCTTCCAGAATTCCTCAAGGGCTCTGTCGAGCCGTCGAAGGCTTGAGGACGCTTGATTTTATAATCGAAAAGGCGCCACCAAAGTCCCTTAAACCTGAGAAGATATTATGATTCACTTTTTAACGAAGATTTCAAAGTTAAGGACGGTTAAAAACTTAAGCTCGTATAAGTCTAAGAAGAGATTCTTTGTGGATTGTGATTATGCATGATTTTCATGGCAAAGCGGCGATTTTAATTTAAGGAAATTGACGCTGACAAAGGCGATTCTGAATCTTTTATACTTCTTGTGAATAATATATTAAATTAACGTTTTAGATCCAGGTTTTAAGATTCAGTTTTAGATAAGGTTACCTAAACTACTTGAGGATTTCTTATGGGTTTATCTGAATTACGATATTCTTTGTATTTCGTATGTGCCAAGGGAAAAAGTCACGACTAGAGAGAATTAGCAGAAGTCTACCGCTGAATCGCGAAATACTCGTAATATAGGTAATGAAGAAATAACAAAATATTGTGTGAAAAAGGTATTTTTTTCATTACCTATGTTAGTTGAAGCAAATGCCTCCCCTAGACTCTTCCAAAGTTCGTGGTTCGTGTGCACTTCTTCTCCATATTGCACTTGCTTAAAATCTTCCCATCTCCTGACTGGTCTGCCTCTGGGTCTTTTCCCTTCTCTAGGGTACCAATTTGGAAGAGTCCAGGGGAGGCCTATGCTGTAAAGCAAAATAATCTACTAATAAGATACCAATGTCTAAATAAATCTGTATTATGTAAAACTACTTTTAAGATTTTTAAATAAAGGCTTTTGAAATTGAAATTGAAATGTTAATTGAAGCAGTAGAAAAGCCGTTTTATTCATGTGCTAAGACACTGCTATGAAGAAATGTACAAAACGTCTATTCTAGCGATTTCTTGTTATAAGTAGGTACATAACATAGAAATCAGTTCCAATTTATTTGACAAATTTATTGAAGCCTTGTGCTATTGGGAAACCTTACGACCTTTCATTCCCCTTTTGTTAAACCATTGGATTTCGCAGTGTTGGTTTTTGTCATTCTTGATTTACTTTATTATTTGGGCTTATTATGCAGAATATTTTTCTATTATTTTTGTTACGAGGTAGCTTTCCCATTCTATGCTTTTCTTTGCTTCCAGTTCAGCAGAGAAGTATAAGGGATAGTATCCTCTCTAATAATTATGATGGACCTCCTATAGCTGAGTGGTGGCATATTTTACGTCACTTTTTTCATTTTATTTTTTCCCTGTATGTCATTTTGCTTGTGTCGTAAAATAAATTTATTCTATTCTATTCTAAATGGGCGATGGGCTGATCACCTGTCACCATGGCTCACCATATCCATCTTAGGATTTTAAATCCGAAGTGGCTGCAAGTTTTCATTTGTCTACTTGTGGCTCTGCCCACCCCATACGTGGTATGCGGAATAAGACATTTGAATTTCATGATAGGAAACCGTTTTTTGCTAGTAAAACAGTTATTTGCTTCATTTCTCAACATTTTAAAGAAATGTAAAAACCCAGAGAGACCGGAAAGTTTCCATAATTCCTTATTCAAAGATGAATTTTACTTGCAAAAGTTTTATAGTTCTGTGACAGATTGCACGGAGCAGATTTATTAATGTAAAAATCCATCGGCGAGCTTATCTTCCGATGTCTTTATTTGCTCCCAGACTTTTGCTGCTTTTCACTTTCTCTTTAAGCTATTTGCTTATTTGTTAACTGGATGGTGGACGACGTGTGGCTAATAAATATATAGGTCGTCGTTCAGCGAGATGAGCAGACGATGTAGTAAAAAATGTAGTGGATGACATAATCAGACATAAGTCAAGCAGTAGGTAAAGTCGGGTTGTGGATGATGATGATTTGCTTATGATCTTTTTAAGGTTACTAATAATAAGGTAATACGCCAAAAGAATAAATCTTATTGCTTACTACATAAAGGTCACTCTATGTTCCCAATCCCAAAAGGTATTTGAATTGTCGGCTCAATCAGGCGTATCCTCGGAACCAATATTGCTTCCTTCATTGATATGAGGGTTTCCAAAACGTTTCCATTGAAACGGCTAACGATTTGTTGTAAGGGTATGGTGATAGACGACCTTGCCACCTTTAGAGCTACGTGGGGTGACTACCAATGCCAGTCAGTCCTCCCTCGACGCCATTCAAAGCTAATATTGGACATAAATCGACTCTGTAAAGTGAGTTTTCCGAGTAAACGGCGCTATTAATTTTGAATTCAACTTGGTATAAAAATAATACGATACACAGTCGGAACAGCGAAATAAAAAATAAAATAAAATAGAACGTTTGAGTTAACAGAGTCGTATAAAAAAGTATTACACGATCCATAGTACATTAGTACTTCTTGCACTTGGTTGGTAATATAATTTCAATATCTAGCATTTTTACATAATTTATCCATATTCCACATATCAAAAAACGTAGAATAAATTCTTGACTAATCATTATGATAAGGGCCCTAGTATCGAACCCTGAGGCACACACAATCTTCTTAATATAATATAGCGCTTTCGCACTCGAAAGCCTGAGTTATCTCCAAAGTGCACTATCTATCAATCTGTGACAAGGCGGTGTTCACCATTTGAATAATTAATGGCAAAAACATGTTAATAACAATCGTTATCGATGCGACAGACACATCCTGTGTATGAGTTGTTTATCTCCATTTTTTCCTTCGAGTCGATGCACCTTTGGGTGAGTTAATTATTCAGTATGTTCATTTATTAATTGTGCAAAAGGACAACGGCCAAGGAGCGTAGTAAAGATGTAATAAAAGATAATGGTTACAACCACGCATTAAAGGATCACGGCTTTGGTTTTATTTGTAGACGTAACAGGATATGTTAATTATCGAATTGAATCGACATGATTTTTTGCCTAAAGATAATAAAGGGACTAGAAAGTGACAAAGGATTTTATACAGATACCATGCGAGCAACGCCGTATGTGAAACCCCGTAAAAATTATTCAAAAAATAAAACATTGTATTCATAATGTTTTGTCCCTTGTGCTGGACGAACTTCCATATAAGAAACTTAATGTGTTTGTAGCTACTGTTAAAACTTGGAACGATCAAATTTGGTTTACAAACACGTGAATTCAAGTAATGTTGGTCAACATTTGGATCTAAAAGCATATCTAGACAAGACCATCAAACTTACAACATACATATTATCACGCCTGTATCCCTAATGGTGTGGGTAGAGCTACAAGTAATTGATTTAAAGTCCTAAGATGGATATGGTGAACCATGGTGTCAGGTGATCAGCCCATCGTCTTTATAGATAGTCCATCATGATGAAGAGCATATTAACTTTCTAAGCAAGTGAATTTTACAAGATGCACGTAACTTTTGACTGTTGCGAGCTTCAGTCGACTCAAAGGCATACTATGTGCTATCTGTCTATCTAGTCGTGTCGCTAGTTCTTTCGAAACATTGTGGTGCGCCATTTAAGAACTTTTCAGGTTCTACGATGTACCGGTTTCCGCAATATGTTTTTCTTCACCGTTTGAGAGCACTGGGATAGCGCACATACGTTTTTCGAACGGAAAAATACATTGGTTCACGACTGGATTTGAACCCACCATTTGATCGGAAGGCGTGGTCGCTACCAATTATAGACCACCAGTCCTCTTGCTGGACTATGTGCTTGGCCTTTGTTTAAAATGTGCGTGAACCAGAACGCGTGTCGAAAAAGAGTTAACATTTACAATTTTAATAACCGATGAAAATTGCTAGTTCACTAATGAAATTCACGTTTCAAGTAATTTTGATTGTTTAGAGAAGCCTTTATTTTTTGTTAGAAGATTAATGAAGTATTTTATTTCGCGTTAGCGTCCTAACTAATGTGTTCGCTGTTTTGCTTATTTTCAACGATAAGTTAAATTACTTTAATACTTGGATGATTTGTTAATAAAATTGCTGCTCAGTTTGGATACCTCAAATTTAATTTAAATTTTGATAAATTAAATAATGTTATTAAGATCACATAAAATCAACAAGTTATCTCAGATATTTTCCATGATTAAATAAATATGAACATAAAGCTTTTGATGATGAGTATTGAATTCCATCTTTGAACAATCTTACATTGGACTGCATTTAAACATATAGGTATTAGGTACTTAGTTATATTAGATAAAGTTTGGGCCATGTAGCATTTTAAACCAGCGGGAAAAAGTAAGGACGTCTATTTTTACTCACAATAAAATTAAACTAACTTTGCCATCTGTACCTAGTAGATGATTTATAAAGTGTCAGGAGGCAACTTTTGCGTACACTAACGGGACGAATTTAGATGGCTTACGCAGTACCTACCTATACCATCCTCTCAGCTTAATCGGCCTTATCCACAGGAGAGACATGGTCAATACGTGCGGAGCTGACTAAGCCGCGGTTTCCCTCACGATGTTTGCCTTCACCATTTAAGAGTACTAGTACAGCGCACATACATTTTTCGGGTTTGAACCCGCAACCTTAGGATCAGAAGGCAGGGGTGATCCACTAGACCACCAGTGCTCTTACAAAACTGTAAGCCTATTCTAGGCTACGGTGTAGATCATAACATAGTTTTGTCTCTGACCTCTGCGTAACAATTTCAATTTGACGCGAGATTTGCCAATTGTCAAACGAACAATAAAATCATCTCGGCTCATATCGGGGGCATACTGTATAAATAGAATAGAATCGTATGCAAGACGGTGAGTGGGAGTGAGTCTGATTTTGTAGTGAATATATTCATAGACACTGAACAGATAGAAGAGTATGAAAGAGCGAAGGAATACGTTCTACAAGCTGACAATAAAAATGAATTGATGATTGATTATGGTTGTTTAAAAGTGTGATGTACCATATTTGCTCACCAAAATCGATTTAGATCTCTGTTGTTGTTTAATTAAATGTGTTTATTCAAAAATAAAATGAAATCTTATCATTTTTTTTCTTTGGCTCATCAAATTGAAAACACAATAAGAGAAATAAAAACACATTTTTTTTTATTTACGTTTTGTGGCGGACATTGCCACTCAAAAAGTTTTGTCATTTGTTTCATCTGCCTTAGTAAATATTCATATTTCTCTTCATATTAATTCCTCTTAATTTACAACACACCTACAAAAGTACTTACAAAATGGTCGCAAAAAATAAGTACTCTTGCAATAATTGTTTTCGCTTTCAAGCTAATTTCATATACGTACAACCATTTTAAGTATCTACTGAATCTTGCTATATATAAAAAACTAATATATAACTACCATTATATATTACTCGAAGGATGAACAATGGACTAGACCGGATTATAATTTCAAATCAGTTAATAAACGTATGTTTTAGTTTTTGCAAATCTTGCGCATGCATCAGTGATCACAACTACAGAGTACCATCGGGGTATTATGTTTAAATCGCATGTTCATAGAATAGAATAATTTACTAGCTTTCGCCCGCGGCTTCACTCGCGTTGTACCAGGATAAAAAGTAGTCTATATTATGTTATTCCAGCACTTGTACTATGTTTTCAAGTTTCATTCAAATCCGTTCAGCCGATACGGTGTGATTGAGGCACAAACATCAACACATCCTCACAAACTTTCGTATTATAATATTAGTAGATAGTATTAGCGTGAAGTATGGTAGGTACATATACAATTTTTTTTTTAAATAAAATTTCAAGTTCCTACAATATAAAATTAATTTTCATTATATACTCCGTGGTACAAAAAAGTAAGGCCTGTTACCATCTATAGTAGATGATTTATACGTTTTTATACGCGTCAGGAGGCAAATTTTACCTTCAGTAACGGGACGATGTAGTGTCCGGGACGAATTAAGATGGAGTGGGCTTGCCCAGCACCTATTCCATCCTCTCAGCTTAGACGGCCTTGTCTACAGGAAAGACATGGTCAATACATGCGAAGCTGACTAAGCCGCGGGTTTCCTCACGATGTTTTCCTTCACTGTTTGAGAGTACTGGTATAGAAAAATCCATTGGATTTGACCCCACGACATTTTAGGATCGGAAAGTGGGGTCACACACACAAACACAAACTTTCGCATCTATAGCAGTCACCTATAGTATAGTCATCTATAGTATCACCTATTAGTAGGATTTTTCTGCAACCGTACTCTGATAGCATCTAATCCTAGTGTGTTCGTTTCCAAGGTCCCACGATACCCATCTATCTATTGTATTGTCTTCGAATACGGCTGAGTACTCATAGATCATGCAGTGATAACTGATATATCGCTCGTCTACATTATGCTTTATAAGCTGGCGATGATTGAAGGTCTGTTGTGAACTTCTTACAATTTTGCAATAATTGATAAGGCTTTTAAACTCCTTCCAGAGAGCACTACTGGCGTAGTGGTACTGACCTCACCTTTAGAAAATATGGTGCGCTCTAACCAGTACTCTCGATCGGTGAAGGAAAACAACGTGAGGGAACCGTCATGTTGTACAACCTAAACCTTCGAAGACATATCCAGTGCATATAAACTAAAACTCTTTCACCACACTGGTTTCAAAGGACTTGCACAAGTAGCAGGAGTCGACGACCTCTGTGACGTGGCCGGCGAGCGCTCAGCTGAGACACAAAGAGGCGCGGGTTCGATTCTCGCTACGGGAGAAATGTTTATATGTTCTGCAAATATTTATTCCGGGTCTGGGTGTTGTAGTACCTAATATGTAGGTATGAATTTACAAAAAAAAAGTAAAGTATTCTATCAGACATCTGGTACCCATAGCTTTGCTTAGTTTGGAACTAGATGCGCTGTGAGAAATGTCCACAGATATTTTTGTATTTATCTATTATCTATATGAAAATGGGCAGACGATATACCCAAGATCGTGATCGTATCTGTGGATGATAACTTTGATTTTATAATCAAGTGTTGCTCGATACAACAAGCCAGATTTTCATACATACATTATTACGCTCGTATCCCAAATGGGGTGGGCAGAGCCACATGTAATCATTAGAAAACTTGCAGCCACTCCTGATTCAAAGTCCCAAGTTGGATATGGTGAACCATTGTGACAGGTGATCAGCCCATAAATGATGGATGGTCCATCATGTTGGAGAGGATACTATCCCTTAGTCGACTTTTACGACATGCTCGGGGAGGGACGCAGCTGGACGCATTCTATCTTTTTTCTTTACTCCCATTCCAGCAGAAAAGATTTTCATTCAGTTCGAAATACATAACAATGCGTGTTTATACCTAACGTCTTCGGCTATAATTATTTTTATTACACTCACGATTACAATGATTGCTTCAACAATTTGTATTTACAGTAGGCCATCAGCAATCACACGATGGTTCTGAGATTTATGGCTTCAGTTGGATGGGCATAGGATACGAGTATAAACAGACAATTATTAGGCCTTTCATTCAAAAAGAGCTGATGATAAACATCCCTTTTATAGAATTCTCTGCATAGAAATATAATCAATTTTATTTATTTACCACTAAAAACCTGCCCATAAAACCAATTAAACTCAATTTATTTTACATACCTAGGTACATAAATTTTATAGCGTTTTTTCAAAGTATGGGTGGTTTCCTCGTGCATCGACAATTAATTAAATGAGTTAATGAACTCGTTAATGCTATAACTGATCTGTTGCAATTAAAACTTGACTGCAGACGTATTTTTCGACGGCGACTAGCCCCAGTCTGATTGATAAGGTAGGGTTGAAAATCCTTCTGCTAATTTTATAAATGCGAAAATTTGGGATATGAGGAAGTTTGTGCCTCAATCGCGCTTGACTTGTCAATAGTTCTTTCGAACCAGTGTGGTGAAAGGACTTAAAGTGCTTCTCTTATCCCCGAATACTCAAACGCATCTCAAAGTTGAGCACGTCTCGATTATTTTTTTTTGACAGATTTTCATCAGAAACTGTCAAAAAACCGTGAGTTGACTGGGTGTTGTAGTATTATGTATTATAAGTACTTATGTATTTACAAAAAAAGAAAGTATATAAGTATTCTATCAGCCATCTGGCTCCTATAGTACGAGCTTTGCTTAGTTTGGAGCTAGATGGCGCTGTGTGAAATGTCCAAAAATATTTTTTTATTTAAAACTATCAAACTACCATTCATCACCCCATTAAAGTTGTGGGTGGTAGCTAGTTAGTCAATCCCCTACTAGATACTCGCTACAGATAAGCTAAGGAAGATACAGTAGTACCACAAATAATGTGCGCCTCGGCAAACTTCGTGCTTTGTGTCTACACTATCTTGACCCTACACTCAGACCAAATAAAAGAAAAGACGGCACGCCGCGAACAACAAAAGTGAAGCCACGCAAAACCGTTCTCCTGTAAGTAAACATACACGCTCACGCACACACCTACTCTAAAACCATGCTCATCGCTCTTAAAATTCGAATTATGTCTTCCTGTGTAGTGAAAACTTGTAGAAACAGCAGCAAATCACGTAAAAAGTCTCACGGAATCACTTTCACTTGTAAGTACTTCAAATAACATCGTTTCTCAATTGTTATACAATGAATTTTAGGTGACTTGGAACACGAAACCTCAAAACCGACACACACATAGATAAAAAGGTGGCTTCACTTTTGTTGTTCGCGGCGCGCCGTCTTTTTTATTTATTTGGTCTGAGACCCTACACTAGACTTCAGTGTCATGATGTCCACTTACTGACACTTGCCTATTAAAATGTAAGAATGAAGCAGTTCGATCACGATATATTTATAATCTGTGGCGGATGGTTGGTTACATAACAACGTGCACGTACGATTCAAATTGTTTTTATTTTTATTTCGACGAGTATCGTTGAACTGCGGCGCTAGGGATGCCATACGTGACTTAAATCTTAACTTATTTTTTAACTTGAAATTATAATCATTAAAGCTGTGTGTGGGCATTGTTTATTTATTTCCATCATTTATTTTATTCATTTCGTGATAATCGATCCGTAAAAATATTTCATTTAAATAACGCTGTCACGAATCGGAAAAGTAAATTATTTAAACAATGTCCAAATTAAATTTTACGACTAGCAACTTTTAAAACGTCCATTTTGTTTTTGTTTAATTTTATGCGTATTGTTTCTAACAGACTTCTTAAAACCGGATGCTTTCAAAATGTTAACTAATCTGTTGTGTAAATTTAATTTTAAAAAGTAGTGATTATAATGTTATTAAAAAAAACTTTAATTCAACAAACACTGTAGTGATATAAATAAACTTATTATTTGGATGGACTTATGTCATCATCTTCCTGCCCTTATCCAGATCTATGTGGGGTCGGCAAGTTTTGGCTAAGGTGTTATATGACCGGCCACCTGCCTGACGTCAACCCTCCTTGGGAATACTTGCTTATTGTATCTGATCATGTTGGAGGATACTATCCCTTAGTCGACTTTTACGACATGCTCGGGGAGAGAAGCAGCTGGACACATTGGATGGACTTAAGTATTTTTTTTTTCGCGAAGATTTCAACTGCTTCATTCAACAAGGAGTGGTGAGAGATCGCGTAAGACCGGGATCAGTGGAAGCTCTTGGGGGAGGCCTTTGCCCAGCAGTGGGACAGAACAGGCTAATTAAAAAAAAACACGAAAAAATCTATGTATATGTAATGCACAATCATAAATAATAGGTTTACTAGGTAGGTACTAGCGCGGGATCATGATGTAAAATAATAAAATAAATATTTGTGGACATTTCACACAGTGCCATCTAGCCTCAAACTAAGCAAAGCTTGTACTATGGGAACCAGATGGCTGATAGAATACTTATATACTTTTATTTTTACCCAGACCCGGAAGAAGTATTTGCAGAATATACAAACCGTAGCGGGAATCGAACCCGCGCCTCTTGTGTCTCAGCGGAGCACTCGTCCGCCACGCCACCGAGGTCGTAAAAAAAAATGATAAGTCAGATTATTGACAACCCTAGAGCTGAGTTCCAATAACGTAATTAGCATCATATCACGTCTAACAATAGTGATGCAAAAAATAATGCCTTCGTTACACACTCGCTAATAATTCAATTCGATGCGGTGGTACTCATTTGCCCATTTTGCGGTGGTCTTATTGGCTGTTTTTGCTGGGCATAAGTAATACGACTTTTTGTCGAATAAATTTTTAGATTTGTATTTTTTTATTATATACGAGCAATTTTTTTTTCAGTTATGTTACTTGTTTATTGGATGTTGTTTTTCTTTTAATGGTATCTTAATGAGACTTCCTTCTCTGCTGGACTGGGAGTAAAGAAAAAACATAGAAGGCGTCCAGCTGCTTCTCTCCACGAGCATGTCGTAAAAGTCGACTAAGGGATAGTATCCTCCAACATGATGAGATACAATAAGCAAGTATTCCCAAGGAGGGTTGACGTCAGGCAGGCGGCCGGTCATAAAACACCTTAGCCAAAACTCTTACAGCATGATCCTTGGATCATGCTGTGCCGACCCCACATAGAGTGGGATAAGGACAGGAAGATGATGATGATGATGATGGTATCTTAATGAGACTGAGTATGCCATTACACCAAATTTAGGAAAACACACATAATGTTCTACAAAAACATTGACCTTTTCACCATGTTGCTATTATCATGCCGAGTTATTTTTATATACAGTAAGTTTTTTATTATTGTAATAATATTTCGTGGTTTCATTTTCGATATAAAATTAACAAGTAGTCCTTTGACCTACAAGGCAACATTCGCACGTTTCAATAGTAATATTTAAGTAAAGTAAGGCATTAATCGATTTCAAAAACTCGATTAAAAACAGACGTTGGTTTCCCCTCCCTACGATATCTAGCCATGGCGTCTCATTCTTTTTCCGTGCGAGGCAACGAGTGCACGCGTTCTTCCCTACGTTCGGACGTCTGTTATTTTATACCTAGTTTTGCTTTGCAATGCCTAAAAGAACTTACGAAGCAAAATTGGACCATTACATGAGAAAAATGGAGAAATTAAGAGAAAGATACCGTCGTAAACGACGCCGAAATAATTCGTCTTCATCTTCGGATCGCGACGATAATCGGCACGACACAGGTTAGTAAGCGTCTACCTACGTCATTTGGTTCATGTCGTACAAATACTGTTCGAAACGAAAGTTTTGTTACGATATTTTTGCCATAGATTCAATACTGAACGCGGCAAATACTATACCTACCCGCCATAGATTCTTTAACGAACGAGGCGTTTGGATTCGAATTACGAACCAATCTTACATATGAATTATGTAAGTAGGTATATAACATCCACCTATCTCAATGAGGTTATTTTCTGTTTCATAGGAGACGAAACTGGATTTTGGGTACAAAATGAGCCGTTACCGGATCCAATCGAATCTATATCGATACATGATCCCGAAGAGCCAGCAACGCTTGAGCTCAATGTAAATCAACCAAAAGACTTACCGCCGCCGGCAGAACCGACGCCATCATCATCATTGCTACCCGCGCCGTCTACATCAGCGCAACCCGCGCCAACCGAATTAGGTAAAACCGTGGATGATTCAACTTATCCACCATTAGACCCAGAGGTTATTTCCGCTCTTGGCGAAGCAACAGACCAGGGACCAACATGGGGTGAAGATATCCATAATAACTTAACCCAACTCTGGCAACCACTACTAAAAAAGGGTATGACCAAAGAAAATAAGGACAAGATCCTTAAACAATACCTCATTCCCAGTAATTGCACATTACTGCAGGCCCCGAAGCTAAACATTGAGATTTCAGCGGCAGTTATCGAGAACGTCAGATCGCGCGACAAGAAAGTTGAAACTAATCAACAACAACTAGGCGCTGGTATTACTGCGATAAGTAGGGCGATGACTTCTCTAATAACTAGTGACAATAAGATTGAGGCGATCAAGACTCTTAGTGATGGATGTCGCATCTTATGTGATTTGCACTATGCTGAATCTCAGGCCCGAATCAAAATGATTACACCAGGTTTGGCAAAACCTTTTCTCAACGTCATTCATGACAGTGAGCGAGACGAGACACTTTTCGGGGTTAGCTTACCAAATAAAATAAAGGCGTCAAAGACTATAGAGCAACAGGGACTGCAGATTAAGAAAACTGCTCCACCTGCAAAACCTAACTCAGCTACACAGAGCACAACGCCAGCTCGCCAGTTCCAGGGAAACTGGACCGGCCCTCCTCGGTACCCGACGAACAGGGGGGGGCGGGGTGGTCAGAGGAAGTACACTTCGTCATCGCGTCGAACAACAACGACCCCAACTACGTCTGCTCAGCCCAAAGCGAACCAGGGCCGGTCACGTGCCCCAACACGCTCGTAATACAGGTACATTCAGGCCGGATACAATTTTTTTATAATTGTTGGCTACATATTACAAATAATTCATGTATACTCGATTGGGTCTTAAATGGTGTCTCCGTTCCGTTTACGCACAAACCATTTCAATCGAATGTTCCTAGTATTAGATGGTCAACGAGTGAACAACACGATATGTCATCAGCTGTTGACAACTTGCTCAATTTGGGCGCTATAACACAAGTTGAACCATGTTATGACCAGTTTGTCTCTAGTACATTTCTAGCACCAAAGTCAAATGGCGGTAAACGGTTTATTTTAAACTTAAAATCTTTGAATCGTTTTATACCTAAAATGCATTTCAAGATGGAAGATTTTAGAACAGCCTGTAAGATAGTACAAAAAGACTGGTTTATGGCAACTTTAGACCTAAAGGAAGCTTATTTACTTATTCCTATGAATACCGAGTCTCGTAAATACCTTAGATTTCAATATCCAAGTACAAATAAATTAATTACTTATGAGTTTAGAGGTATGCCGTATGGACTTTCTATATCACCAAGATGCTTCACCAAGATAGTTAGAGAGGTGGTAGCTTATTTACGTGGTCGAGGATTGAAATCTGTCTGTTATTTGGACGACTTACTTTGCTTAGGTAGTACCTACGACGAATGTCTACGCAATGTAAAGGAAACCATTGCTTTATTAGAATGCCTCGGTTTCATTATAAATTACGAAAAAAGTAATCTGCTACCCCAAAAAACTTGCAAGTTTTTAGGATTTATTTATGACACATCGAATATGACTTTATCGTTACCCTTGGACAAGCGCAACAAAATTGCAGTTTTGGTAAAGAAGTTTTCAAAACTACCCTCCGTCACAATTCGGGAATTTTCACAGCTGATAGGAGTTCTAGTGTCAGCGTGCCCTGCGGTGCGTTACGGCTGGCTGTATACTAAAATTTTAGAACGCCAAAAATATTTATTTTTACAACATCATAATACATTCGACACAAAAATTAAGCTTCCTAACATAATTTTAGATGACCTCAAGTGGTGGGATGAAAATATTTACAAAATGGATAATGTAATAAAAACCCCACATTATGTGATGGAAATTTACACTGATGCATCCCGTACTGGTTGGGGTGCATTTTGTGATGGTTCAAGGGTTAACGGGTCTTGGAAGGATTGTGAACTCAATTATCACATTAACTACTTAGAGTTACTTGCTGTGTTTTTGGCTCTCAAATGTTTTGCTCGGGAGAAATCTGAAGATGCTATCTTACTCCGTGTAGACAACACTACGGCCATAAGTTACGTAAACCGAATGGGTGGAATTCAGTTTCCGCACCTTAACACACTTGCCCGTGACATCTGGCAATGGTGCGAGATGAAAAAATTGTGGATATTCGCTTCGTATATAAACACAAAAGATAATATCGAAGCCGATGAGGAATCACGCAAGGTTAACCTTGATGTAGAGTGGGAATTATCAGATGATGCTTTTAATTACCTAGTTAGGAAACTTGGTCAGCCGGAGATTGACTTATTTGCTTCCCGCATCAATGCTAAATGTCACGAGTATGTATCCTGGAAGCCAGACCCTGATGCAATAGGAGTCGATGCTTTCACAATAAGCTGGAGTTTAAAATTCTTCTACGCGTTCCCGCCGTTTTCGTTGTTGCTTAACTGTATTCAAAAGATTACCCAGGATAAAGCTACGGGTATTCTTGTTTTTCCTATGTGGACAGCGCAAGCGTGGTATCCACAACTATTGGATTTATTGGTTGCTGATATAGTGATTTTAAAACCACGTCCAAATTTAGTATTGTCGCATTCCAGACAACAACACCCGCTACACCGGACGCTTACCCTGGGAGCAGCGCTGCTCTCCGGTGCGCGTTCTCCCACCGCGGCGCGCCACCAACGGCCCTGCGCCTAATGCTCGCTTCACTCTCAAATAATACTTTACAACAGTATGGAGTTTGTTATAAACTGTGGTGGCAATATTGTCGGGACAATAATGTCAATGTTTTTGAGGGAACTGCCTACCATATCATAACTTTTCTAACGGAACAATTCGAAAATGGCGCTTCCTATGGTACACTTAACAGCCACCGCTCAGCCCTATCCTTGTTTCTTGGAAACAATTTAGGTTCCGATGACGGTGTTAAACGACTCCTTAAGGGAGTGTTCAAATTGAGACCATCTTTACCCAGATACTCAAATACGTGGGACCCCCAATTAGTATTAAGTTATATTTCTGAATGGTTCCCTAACAGTCAATTAAGTCTAGAAAAGTTGACCAAAAAACTTGTAGTTTTACTTGCATTGTGTACCGCACATAGGGTGCAGACATTTTCAGTTATAAAACTTAACAATATCAAAATTAACACAAATGCCATTGAAATTGTTATAAAAGATTTAATTAAAACCTCGGGAGTTGGACGGGATCAGCCAGTTTTGTATTTGCCGTACTTTACGGAAAATCATTCCATTTGTCCAGCTACAACGCTTGTAGACTACATGTCTTTGACAAAGGATTTGAGACCTTCGGGAACAGATCACCTCTTAATAACTGTGAAGCGCCCTCATCGGGGCGCGACAGCACAGTCAATAAGTAGGTGGATCAAGCAAGTGATGTGTGCGAGTGGCGTCAACGTGGCAGTGTACGGCGCACATAGCGCGCGTCACGCCGCCACGTCGGCGGCACGCGCCTCAGGTCTCAACTTAGATCAGATTCGAAAGACTGCCGGCTGGACTCCGTCCTCCCAGATCTTTGCTAAACATTACCATAGGCCAATTGTAAAAGAGTTTAATTTCGCAAAATCGGTTTGTTTACCGATGCAAGCCAATGATTCAGATTGATTCAGATAACTAATCACGTACCTTGATTGTACTTACCTATTCTTAATTATTAAGATTATATTCGTTTAATTAGCAGTAAAATTACTCAGATTATGATTTAATTTAAGTACTGTTAATCTCGTGTTTCATTTGTAATTCATCTACATAATAGATAATAAATAATAGCAAAACTAAAATCTCTGAACATCTACTTGTTAATTTTATATCGAAAATGAAACCACGAAATATTATATATGATCAAACGAACTTCCTAAGTGAAGTTCGATCGATATAATATGAGTGGTTTCATTTGAAGATATAAATATCACCCACCACGCCCTAAACCCAGTTTTGCATAAACACGAGAGTTGATTTGAATTCACAGCTCTAAAAGAATGAGACGCCATGGCTAGATATCGTAGGGAGGGGAAACCAACGTCTGTTTTTAATCGAGTTTTTGAAATCGATTAATGCCTTACTTTACTTAAATATTACTATTGAAACGTGCGAATGTTGCCTTGTAGGTCAAAGGACTACTTGTTAATTTTATATCTTCAAATGAAACCACTCATATTATATCGATCGAACTTCACTTAGGAAGTTCGTTTGATCATATATAAAACCACATATTTAATTTAAATAAAAAACAAAATATAAAAATATTCTATCAGCCATCTGGTGCTCATAGTACAAGCTTTGCTTAATTTGGGGCTAGATGGCGCTGTGTCAAATGTCCACAAATATTTATTAATTTATTTCTAATCGTCGAAGCTACTATTCGAATAGTTGAGAATATAATAAATGTTTTGTTAAAACTGCATTTGACCATTCCAAAAAACATTAGGTTTTGAATACGTATAGATCTGAAAAGATAATAGGAATAATTATGGTCATAACACAGTCAAAAGAACATTTATTCCTTTTATTTCAAGCAATCAGTTAAAAAGCTGAAGGAAACAAATTAAACCTAAGTTATGTTTCCTTTATAAATGTCATGTATTCATGCTTCATAAGCCGCAATAAATTCTAATATTGATCTTTATTTGCAGGTAAGTGCTAACGAGTAACGAGCAAGAGAATCATATTGATCTTTAGAACGGTCAGCGGCGTAAGTCCATTTGCCTTGAACACTGTTTTAGATTCACCCCGTCATAACTTCATCATCATTCCCCTTCCTTTTTCTTGTCGGGTTGGCACAACATTGTATCGAAGCACTCGTGGCGTAGCTTGCATAAACGTTCTTGGTTGATCGTTGAAGTTAAGCAACGTTGTGCGCGGTCGCAATTAGGATGGGTGACCGCAAGTGGCATTACGAACTGAGCGCTTCCGTTCTTTGGAGGGGACGTTAAATTGTCCGTCCCGGATTTGAAGTCGTTGAGCCATGACGGAGGCCTTTAGACGGCCTAAATACTTAACATTGTATTACCTGCCTACCCTTTTACGTTACCTATCATAAGACAAGTATAAGTGGTGGACTAAGATAGGAATTCCCGAAATGAAGCACCTAGAGGACGCAGGATGCAAAACTGAACGCTGACAAAGTCGCTGGGCGATCTACTGGTCATAATTGGTTTGACGACCTCAGTGATGTGACGGGCGAGTGCTCGACTGAGACGCTAGAGGCGCGGGTTCGATTCCCGCTGCGGGATAATGTTTGTACATATGTTCTGCAAATATTTCTTTATTTATAACTAGCAGCCGCCCGCGGCTTCGCTCACGCGGTACCCAGATAAAAAGTACCCTATGTCCTATTCCAGCACACATAGGTAGGTACCTACTATCCTCATTATTCATTATAATATAGTGTACGCTAAACGATGACTAAAGTATTGCCATCTCTTACCATTTCATAATGACAAACAGTGACAGGGCTAACTTTAAGCAATGGCTAACTTTAGCGAACGAATATGAATAATAGGGTATGTAAGTATATTGCGTAGTTTTTGCGTGAAAGAGTAACAAACATACCTAAATCTAAAAATTAAGAAATTTCGGTGAATTTAGTAAAAATTTTGAGAGTTAAGGTAAACTTTTCAAAACGCAACGACAGCGCGTTCTAGGATTTGATCAGAATTAGCAGCGACATCTAGTTATGAGACGTAGAATTACGTCAGAACTCCATGAATAATCAAGATTGGAAACTTATTAGACCAGTAATAATTTATGCTTCCTTTCACAGGTAATTTGACATTGACAGTTCCTTTTCCATATGTTTTGTATCATCTATTACTAATCTGTGTGTATCATCGCTGTCATTATGTCAAAATAAAAGTATTCTATTTTTCATGAAAAACATACCAAAAATAAAGAATTTACAGGTAATTATGACATCAACTAAATGAGAAAAATCGGCTCTTTAATTTGATATAGGTTATGTGCATTTTTAGACCAAAAATTGATTCCAGGTTTTCATCCCTTTTCACCCCTTTAGAGGTTGAATTTTGAAAAATCCCTTCTTAGTACACCCCTACGTACCAAGGTTTACCTACACTGAAAATTTCAAGTCTCTACGTCCAGCGGTTTAGGCTGTGCGTTGTCTGTCAGTCAGTCAGTCAGTCAGTCAGTCAGGACAAAGATTCTTATAATATTTATAATATAGAAAGATTTTAGTCCACACGATTGCTTTTGAAAATTCTAACCAGTTCGTTCTAATTGTTACATTGTAACACTGCTTGTTTTATAAAAATACCGACTTAGCATTTTGTACTTCATAGTCTAACTGTACTTACTTACATAGTATGTATGTCAGTTCATCCGCCTCATTACAGAGATCATGCTAAGTGGTATCGCCTTGAGCGTGATTATATTCAAATTCTAAAATTATAACGATGATTTTATTTTCGTACCTAGTAACATACATACATACATACATATTATCACGCCCAGATCCCTTACCGGGTAGGCAGAGCCACAAGTGATTCAAAGTCCCTAGATGGATATGTTTGAACCATGATGACAAGTAATCTTACGACACTCTCGGGAAGAAAAGCATATATTAGTTTTTATTAAGATCGTGTCACCTCACTTTACTATTATATTATTATACCTATTTAATATCATCATCATTAGCCTATAGCAGTCCACTGTTGGTCGTAGGCCTCCCCTAATGAGCGCCATCGCGCCCTATCTTCGGCTTGACGCATCCAGTCTCTGCCAGCAGCCAGCAGCAGATCGTGACTCCAGCTAGCCGGAGGGCGTCCTATATTACGTTTGCCGAGTCGCGGTCTCCACTCAACAACTCGTTTACCCCAACGGTTGTCGGTTCTTAGATATGACCAGCCCACTGCCACTTCAGTTTGCTAATTCTCTGAGCTATGTCGGTGACTTTGTTTCTCTGTCGGATAACATCGTTACGGATCCTATCGTTCAGAGAAACTCTGAGCATAGCTCTTTCTCTCATAGCTCGCTGAGCGACTTTGAACTGGTGTACTAGCCGTTCAAACACAATATAACACGTTTACTTATTTAAACAACAACGTTTACAATTTAAATTGATTCCTAGGCTTATGTAGATTTGATGTTTTAGTCATACTAGGTATATAAGTTGTTTCTAACACTCAGTATTTAAATGTTTATTTCAATTTGCTTGTAATGATGATGTCATGGTCTTTACCTACACTATTATAATAGAGGTTTGTATGACTGTTCGTATTGTGTGATCTTCTAGCCTAGTAGCTCCGCCTTCAGATCATCATCATCATCGAATCGAACAGGTGCTGGGCAAGCCTACTCCATCTTAATTCGTCCCGGGCACTACAGCGTCCCGTTCGTAAAGGTAAAAGTTGCCACCTGACGCTGTATAAATCATTTACTATATGGTAGAAGGCCTTAGTTAGTTATGCTTAAAATGACGTCACTTCTATAGCGAATGATCCTTCTGTTGTTTTTACACTATGAGCAACAAGCTATTTCAGAAATGTAGATTACGCCGCATTTCTCGAATGCATTTGCTTTAACGTTGGTATCAAAGTTGGCGCTGTTTAAATAGTTCTGTTTAGTACAGCTTTCCGAACCGAAAGTTTGCTATTGACTATCTTACTAAGTGGAAATGGCTTAGGGCCTTATTCGCTATGACCAAACGAAACTTGGCAGTTCGTAACTTGCTTGTAACGCGCCTCGTTGCGTCCTTCGGGTATCTACGGAACCCTTAAAAGTGCATTATGCTTAAACCCCTAGCAATGATTCGGGCATCTTCGTTATATACCTAAGTAGCTGATTCCTTATAACTGGAAAATTATGACTGCAATAAACGCTGTTTTTCCTTTTAAAGCATGACTCAAATCGTGATTATAAAATGTTATTTACAAGTAATGATGGTACTTATTACTGTAGTAATTTATCATAGGACTAGTGCAATGTACATGACTTCGTTCGCGTCGATTCTTTCAAATTCTGTTCGTTTTCCTTCAAAGTAAATTACGTGTACCTTACATTTCGATCATTGATTTTTATGAATATAATTTTCATACATTTATAAAATCACTCCAATTTGCCATAAGGGTAGGCAGAGATCACGGATCTCCATTTGCTACGATCCTGACATACTTCTTTCGCTTCATTCATATCCCTCATAAGACTTAAAATTAGAAGTGGCTGCAAGTTTCCTTATGATTACTTGTGGCTCTGCCCACCCCGTTAAGGATACGGACATGATAATATGTACTTATGTATGTTGAAAAGAAAAACTTTCATTTCGCATACAAATGGTAGATGGATATGGTGAATCATGGTGACAGGTGATCAGCCCATCGCCCGTATAGATGGTCCATCATTTTTTTCCTATTATATTCTATTCCAAAATGGCACCATCTGTCGCCAAGCTGCGTGCAGACATGATCAGTGGGACAAGCAACGATTTTATGTATTTAAATGAGGGAATCGCGCGTGAGGTCAGGCCTGTATCTCGTTATAATAAATGAGTAACTGCTACTGTATCGTTGATTTGATCATGCAGTTAAAAGCCGCTTAGGTATAGCGAAGGCCTTCAGAAAACATCAGAGTAAAACAGAAGCTTCTTATAACTCATCATTACATCAGTCCACATCCTTCCACTGCTGGCGTATAGGCCTCCGTGTGTGCCATCCATCACGGTTCCTTGTTAATCTGGTTCATCGGTTTTTACTATCATCTCCCATCTTGCTGCAGGAAGATCATAATCTCGTCTACCATTCAGTTAAGAGTGCCATAGAAAATATATAACTAATACTATAGGTAACTAATTCTTGGTCTTCCTCTTCTTCGCTTTCCTTCTACCCTTCCTTCTATGATCGTCTTTATCAAGCTGTCATGCTTCATAAAGAACAGTCTAGTAAACCAAAATGGTGTCGGTTACAAAATTTCGCCATTTTTGACGCGTCTTGTTGTCGAACGTCTTAGATCCCATACTACTTATTTTGCTGAAAGCCCGTTATTAGGTTATTACAAAATTGGTGACGGATCCCATGTCCTCGGACAAACGCATCATTACCATGCTCGAACGTCCTTTTGCTTAATTATGTATGATACGACATGACAGCTGATTGCAAAATGCTGAAGTTACTTAATATTGCAGTAATGACACACGCGTAGTATTACTTACTTTTTTTAGTATATAGTACCACAAATATTGTGTGTCTCGGCAAACTTCGTGCTTTGTATAGAAACCGAATATGCAACTAATAATAACTGAACCTTTTAAAAAAAATAGGTACTTATTTACATAATTATTGTTACATATCTTACAATATCATCATCGCGTTAGTTCGTATTTCAGAAGCTAGATGAAAATTGCCGAGGAGCACAATATTTGTGGTATTACTGTACATGATAGAAATGAATACCTTCTACAATTACATTTGGATGTTTTAACTTCAAATATAATTTTAATACAGTCATAATGTCTCACTGTGAACACTGGCGGTCTAGTGGAAACGGCTCTTTTCATCTTAAGGTCGTGGGTTTCCAGTCGTGTACCAATGTTTTTTCTGTTTATTAAAAAGTTCGCTATACCAGTTCTCACAAACGGTCAAGGAAAGCATCGTGAGGAAACCGTCATATCATAAGACGCACTTTTAAAAGTGCGTCTTATGACATGACGGTTTCCTCAATCAAAACGATTAATCGTTTCACCTGGTTTGAAATAACTAGTGACACGATTTGTACAGTAGTTGTACTTTTTCATTACATTCTTTCACAAAAATAGCAAGACTAGCAGTAAAATGGAAAACCTGAGTAAGACAGGTGCAGGTTCCCGTCCAAGGTTAGAGGAAGTAGGTATCATTGCTTATAGCTGGTTGTCTAAGAATAAATGATGACTGATTTATAATTCGCATCACTTATTCTTTTTTCAATGAGAAGGTTGACGTCCATAATCCTGTAAACAGTACCTATAAAGGTCTCCGCTCACCACCCCGTTTTTGACCAGCAAAAACAAAAAATTACGAGCTTACTTTTGACAGAAATTCGCTTTGCATTTCGTGTCCAGACGCTTCATTTAAAACGCACGAGGAAAAATTTAAGCAGAAATCTATCAATGAACAATGAACCTTATGACTGCAACTTTTAGAGTCCAAACTACCGCTACCACTTTTTATCACCTTACTGATATAAAAACTGGCGTGTCTAGCTATTCATAAGAAGTTATTGGCATGCAAACACCCATGCTGTATATTTTGTTCGCTTTTGTTTGAATTACCTGTAAATACAGTCAAATCCAACATAATCTCATAGAAAACCTTGTCGTAACGACTTTTAGTTATGGTTTCTTCCAGTTCCACAACCTGACTGTAACTTGTAAAACTTAGTCCTGCCAAATAATAAATAATAAATAATAATAATAATAAATTTTTTTTTTTTTTAAATATAACGGTAGGTGCTACAATAAAAAACTCATTTCTATGATCTTAGGTACCTACTGATTACTAGGTTAAACTTGGCTCAAAACAGACACACTTAAGTACTTAGGTACCTTAAAAAGGTATGTAGTAAATAATAGTATTTTGGCCTTTAGAAGTGCATAGGTAGGCACTGTACATGACTGAGCTCCAACTCCCAACTAGGTTTCCCTGTATTTGGGATATTAGTTCTCCCCTGACAATGTTAAATAATAGTGTTCTGCCCCGTATGGTAACCCTTTACTGCTATGTAGCTGTATCTCATGAACAGTAATAGGTAGAGTTGAAATTTTCAGATGTACTATTTCTATTGTCGTATTAACAACAAACACTAAAAATAATAAAAATAGAAGGGAGTCTCATACAAGAAACATCTATGCGGGATGGTACGGAACTCTTCGTGTGCGAATTCGACGCGCACTTTTCCGGCTTTATTTCTTTTGTTTTATTTTAAGTATGAAAAGTCAGTAGGTAATTTTTACTTGATCTTTTTAGCATGACTTCATATACAACTATCGGAATTTTGAACAACTGACTGCTTAAACATTTAATTATTACATTTTTATCCTCAATTTT
Source organism: Scotopteryx bipunctaria (assembly GCA_949320045.1). Classification (NCBI taxonomy): domain Eukaryota; kingdom Metazoa; phylum Arthropoda; class Insecta; order Lepidoptera; family Geometridae; genus Scotopteryx; species Scotopteryx bipunctaria. Next base: position 11,587,914 of record OX439441.1, read on the forward strand.
CGCGTCCAGCGATGTGACACTGCGGCCCGTGGGACACAATAATGGCCCTCATTAGGGCCACATCCACAGTACCTACTATTTCATTCCATGTCTATAATTGAATACTTTGTACGTCTGGGTATAGTTATTAGCTCATTATTTGTTGTTCGCAAATGTAGTGTAGCTTAAAGGAAATAACTGGTGAAATCAAATACGCTTAATGAAACATTAAAAATATATTTATTTCTTCGTCCTCATCATTCACTGGCTATATAGTGTACGAAAAAAGCCCTTGAGGCGCACTTTAAATCCTTTCATACTGGTTCGAAAGAACTAGTGACACGATAAAAAAGACTAGCTAATAAATAAGGGTATATATAGGTATAGAGTGCTCGCCTGAGACGCAAAAGGCGCGGATTCGATTCCCGCTACGGGAGAAATGTTTTCAAGTTCTGCAAATATGTATTTCTTCCGGGTCTGGGTGTTGTAGTGGTGTTGTATATTATAAGTATGTATTTACAAAAAAATTAAAGTATATAAGTATTCTATCAGCCACTTGGACCCATTAGTACAAGCTTTGCTTAGTTTGAGGCTAGATGGCGCTGTGTGAAATGTCCACAAATATTTATTTATTATTTATATTGTGTAATTCGTGCATTCTCCACTAGACACTTATTTCTCATTGCATTATGAAAGGCGCCATCTGTACATGGTTGACATTCCAAATGTTCGTACTAAGCGCTTTGAGCCCACATTCTTTATACGAACTGCAAAAATGTGGAACTCTCTGCCGGGGTCTGTATTTCCTGAAAAGTATAATATGGGTGTCTTTAAATCGAGAGTCAATAGGTTTCTTCTAGGTAAGCGTGCTTCATCTTAGACCACACTGTTACTTAACATCAGGTAGAGTGTGGTCAAACGCAAACCTATTTCGGGTAAAAAAAATATATATATATATATCGTTTAAGATTTTACATTACGATTTAGTAAGTCAGCTTTTCTGTGTTTGCTGTGGCGTTGCAATTGTATTAGTCACTTTAATTGCGTCATAATTTAAATGAAGGCGGTCGATTTCTTTTGGCTCGATCGTTTAATTGTATTCACGGTACTTTGCTTAAGAAAAATAAATAACACCCAACAGTCACATACATAGTCCTGACCCCACACTAGGATTCCCTGTGTCGTGGATATCAGAAACTACGAGTACCATGGTGCCACAATACCCAGACCCTTAAGAAATATTGACAGATCATGCAAACATTTCTTCCGCAGTGGGAATCGAACCCGCGCCTCTTGCGTCTCTGCCGAGCAACCGCCCGCCACGCCACCGAGGCCGTCAAAGAGTGTGCAGTTTACCTAGCTGTCTAAAGAACTGATGCATCAACCTACTTAAACATTGTCGTTCATATCATGTAGACAAAAAGCGGGATGATGTTTTCAGGGCGTAGCTTGCTTAGATGTTCTTGATTGATCGTTGAAGTCAAGCAACGTTGTGCGCGGTTATAATTGGGATGGGTGACCGCAAGTGGCATTACGAGCTGAGTGCTTCGTGCTTCGGAGGGTACGTTGAATTGTCCGTTTAGCCATGACGGAGGCCTTTAGGCGGCCTAAAAACTGCGTCACAAGAGTTGGCCACTAACTCATACGAACTTACTTACTAAGTCTCCGCTGTCCGTCCGTCCGTCTGTCAGCGGGCTGTATCTCATAAACCGTAAAACAAGAACCTAAAAAAAGTTCAAAAACATATAGGAGCCTATTGAGGCGCTCTTTAACCTTTTCACCACACTGGTTCGAAAGAACCAATGGCACGAGTAATGTATCACCCAGGACTGTCACTAAACTAGTTCGGATGATCTGGGTTTAGCGGTGTGCTATCGGACACCCGGATTACTGGCTAAGCTGTAACACATAGCTTCACTAAACGGTTAACACCACTGTACAAGTAAACCAGCTGGTACTGTCATCCCCAAAATAATACAATTTATGTGAACAAACCGCCAATACCTAACCTGAAACTTACTTCCCATTAGAAGAGAAATGGTATTTATTGCCCAGCACTTATACCATCCTCTCAGTATCAGCTTAGTCGGCCTTATCCACGGGAAAGACATGGTCAGTACGTGCAGAGCTGACTAAGCCGCGGGTTTCCCCACGATGTTCGCCTTCACCGTTTGAAAAAAATTTTGAAATGAAAAATCCGTAGATAGTGTAGAAGTAAGTAAGTAAAGATACCCGAAATTCGTATCCAACTCTTGGTTATAAAATGGTTATCAAAACGCCGGTTTTCTTGATGTAACATTATCTTTAGCTTCGGGAATCAGTTATCGTCTTTTAAATTTATAACATGGCTTTAATGATTTTATTACAAACTAAACTTTTGGGTCGATTCTCAACTCTATACGTTTGTGATAAGAACGTTCTAAATATAGAATGGAAACTTGAGTTTGACTTTGGCGTTTCCGAGCTGTATGTTTTAGAGTTTGGTTTTAATCATCGATAAAGCATACAAGTTGTTGCCTGCGGCTACGCTCACATGATACCAGAATAAAACGGCTTGTCTCCATGGCCTCGAATCACGACGAGTTGTATACCTATGTTTATTTTATTTTTTTGGCGATTGGCTGATCATCTGTCACCATGGTTCACCATTTCCATCTTAGGATTTCAAATCAGAAGTGGCTGCAAGATTTCTTATGTTTAGTTGTGACTCTGCCTACCCCAGTAGGGATATGGGCGTGATAATTATGTATGTATGGTATGTATATTAATTTAGCGATTTTTTATGAAATCACGTTATAAGAATTTTAAATACAATAAATAGACCTTTGCCCAGCAATGGGACGAAATAGGTTAAAAAAACATTTTTTTTTCTTCTTTAACTACGAAACATTTATTAACAGAAAGATTCTTAAAACTTATACAAATATAATTTGCAAAATACAAAAAAAAACAATTGGGCTATCTAAAGGCGTTGCAAACGGTCTATAAATACATTGACGACCTCGGTGACGTGGCGGGCGAGTGCTCGGCTGAGACGCAAGAGGCGCGGGTTCGATTCCTCTACGGTAGAAATGTTTGTATGTTCTGCAAATATTTCTTCTGGGTCTGGGTACTAAATTAGTGCCTATGTATTAACAAAAAAAGTTTATAAGTATTCTATCAGCCATCTGGTGCCAATAGTACAAGCTTAGCTTAGTTTGGGGCTAGATGGCGCTGAGTGAAATGTCCACAAAAATTTATGATTAGTCATTTATTTATTGTAATTATAATTACAAGTGTGATATTAGTATCAAGCTAATTTTTACGATAAGATATCAATATAAGACAGCCTTGTCCGAAATTATCCGGGATTATTCAAACATGTTTGTTTTGGTACAATATTCGGGCGGGACTCCCCGAAGCATGTTACCATCAAGCCGTTCTCGAATTTATGTTCCGCTAATCAGAATACCATTAATTTTGCTCCGGATGTTTACGTCTGTGAGAACCTTTTACACTGGAGATGTTTACTCTACGAGATCTCAAAATCGACTGCGATGATTCGAAATTCGAAATATAACTCTTACGTTACCGACTGACTGACTGCTTGACTGTCTGTCTGACTGACAGTGACTGACTAGCTGATTTACTGATTGGCTGGTTGACTGATTAACTTATTGACTGATTGACTGACTGTCAACGCACACTGCACAGCCTAACCTACAAGTCCTAGAAGAATGAAACTTGGAGGGTTTGATGAGGCATAATTCCTTTTGGGAGCATTAAGAAAGGAATTTTCGAAATTCAAATCCGAAGGTCGAAGCGAGAAGATGAAGATAAAAAAAACTCAACACGGACAAAGTTGCGGGACATCCTAGTCGAAAATACTAATTGATTGATTGAATAACACAGTCAAAACAAGAACTTTTCGTTTTTAAAACAAACTTTACTCGTAAAACATGTTCTGAGTTTTTTTTTTGCCGATATTGTCATTTTACAGGGCAATGAACTCCCTCCCCTTCCTCCCATTTTTCAATACTTTGACTTTTGAAGACGACCTTAAGTATATTAAAATTTTGAAGATTGAGATAGGCACTTATCACGGAATATTTACAGTGATTCGATGTTTTTTGAGTTCCCTGATTCGCATGCGCCATGATCAAGGATATCATGGTACATAATATCTCGCTATAAGTGTTAGCAATGTTAAACCGTGATAGTTTTTAAAAAGATAAATCGAGAGAATCATTCTTTAGACAAGCAGGTAAGTTAAATATAGCAAAAACTTTATCTTTTAATCAGAAATTTTATTCGAAAAAGATTAAAGCAGAATATTATGCGAGATATTAAAAACAAGAACACAAAAAATAAAAATGTTTATTTAAGTGGCATTTATCTGGCAATTTGATCAAATCGTTTGAAGTACATCAATAGTATTGGCTAGATACTGGAACATGTTTTTGCCCGTTTCTGTAATATCATACGCGTTCTTAGTTCTTGAGAGTTTAATTTTCATTTTATTTCTTGTTCGGAGCCAATTAAAGGCCATCACAGACATACCTACCCATACTAATATTATAAATGCGAAAGTAACTTTGTCTGTATGTATGTTACCTTTTCACGCCTAAACTGCTGAACACATTTTGATGATATTTAGAGGAGATAGATTCCATCGCGGGGAAGGACATAGGTTACTTTTTATCCTGTAATATGTTGCGGGTCACGGCTAGTAATATTATATTAATATACTGTGCTTTTGTATGGTGTGCTATAATGTATTTAATAGCTGTATCTGTAATCACTTGAAGATTACTTCAGAAAATATAACTTAAGATATCGTGATATGCCTTGCAAAGACCTTGACGGCCTTAATGCAACTTCTTCGGCAGGTGCAACTAAATGTACATTCCAGGATACCTAAAGCAAAAAAAAGCAATGAATTTGCAAGCAATGTCATATTCTTTTGTGCAAACGTGTAAAATAAACTCGACAAGATTAATTAATTCGTTCTGTAACTGCAGATGTTTTGTTTCCACTGCTATTTTTTTTAATGGGTTGGTTCAGTTATTGTTAATTGACTATTAGTTGCATATTCGGACAAATTCGATTTTAATACAAAGCGCGAAGTTTGCCGAAGCGCACAATATTTGTGGTTGTACTCTTACTTTTTAAAAATATTGCATTTTAGCAGTGTGTAAACCTTTTTACGAAAGACAAAAGTTAAACATTTTATTTTTAAAAAGTATCTCCGTAATTTATTGTGTGAATAAATTGGTTGAAAAAAGTTTGGCCGTCTTTTCAATTTGCAAGCATTATACACTGCCTGCTACGATTTATGACTCTGGTTTTATCTGACTTTGTGTTGCTAAATTAGCCGGAAAAGGGTTGCCAGAGTTAGTTGTCACATCCTCTTTATAGGTATACTAGCTGCCGCCCGCGGCTACGCTCGCGTGGTACCCGGATAAAAAAAAGCCTATCCAGCACATGTACTATGTATATTCCAAGTTTCATTAAAATCCATTCAGTAGTTTTTGCGTGAAAGAGTAACAAACATCCATACATCCACACATACAAACTTTCGCGTTTGTAATATTTGTAACGATTAGTATGGATAAAAAATAATATGAGTTTGAATTTGAAAAAAAAACATTTAACGGTGTGTTTGAGACACAAACATACAGAAATCCTTACTTCCTCACAAACTTTCACATTAATATTTATGTTATGAGTAGGATTTGAACCCACGTTCTTAGGATCGGAAGGCGGGATCACTACCAACTAGACCAATAGTGCTCGAAAAATTTATATGCGCTATACCAGTTCTCTTAAACGGTGAAGGAAAACATCGTGAGGAAACCCGCGGCTTAGTCAGCTCCACACGTATTGACCATATCTTTCCTGTGGACAAAGCCGACTAAGTTGAGAGAATAGAATAGGTGCTGGGCAAGCCTACTCCATCTTAATTCGTCCCGGGCACTACAGTGTCCCGTTTGTGAAGGTAAAAGTTGCCTCCTGACGCTGTATAAATCATCTACTATAGTAAAAAGCCTATGGTAAAAGGCCTAGTTATGAGTAGGATATTGAGGGCGTCAGTAGACGGCCGTTCATCGACGGCCCCATCCGGAAACCAAGGCTTTACTGACCCATAAACGAAATAAACGATACTAATAGGATATATTCCCACGAATTTTAATTTAAAAGATCGCTTTATGCCCCTATTGTGTTGGATGGGTGGGGCAAGTAATAAAGTACGGTTGGATAATCACCGGTATTTGTACGGACATTTGTACGGATCGATCGAATCGGTTGATATTGATCTGTGTTGATTGTTCGGGTTTTTTATTGATCGTCGGTAATGACTTTACAACGAATGTAATGTAGTTACTACTTTTTGTATCTGAAATTGTGTAATAAATAACTTTTTCATTTCACATATCATATACAATACCTGAACAGAATTAAAAAATGATAAAATGAAATGACAATTAACTTTGACGATAACGCTGGCGTGGCGAGCACTCGGCTGAGACGCAAGAGGCGCGGGTTCGATTCCCGCTGCGGGAGAAATGTTTGCATGTTCTATTTTTTCACTTTTCATTATTTTAGTGAACACAAACAAATAATAGATATCTTATAAAACAACTAACAAAATTGTATATTCCATTACGTTCCACATACTCTAATCTCATACAAACTAGTGATGTGCATTTATGAATTGACTATCGAATAATTCATCGAATATCGATACGTATCGGAACGCATTCAGATCTCATAGGCTTAGCATCTATAATGACGGCCGGAATTGATTCGAGAACCAATGGTGTTAATTGATGACGTTTGATTGAATCCTTCATTTGACGGAACGTAATCTGTGATTGGTCATTTCTAATCAGTCAGACAGGTTTACAAAGTTGCGATGAGATATTTTAATGATGACGTATGATCGAATCCTTCATTTGACGGAACGTAATCGGTCGAACGTAATCAAAAGAAACGATTATAGATTAAACCTGAGTTTAAAAACTTTTACAATGAGATTATGTCAATAATTGAGATTGATTGAATTGATAACACTTCTTTTTATTATTTGATGTCATGTAAGTACTTCTTAATGACCCTCTTAATTAATTTTGCTTCTGATTGTTCAGTCAGATACGCTATTAATCTTTTAGATAAAACAATATTATTCGTTTAAGGTTAAATATTTTTTTTTATGGTAATGGCCTTACTCTTTTTTATATTTTATTTATAACTATTTGTTTTTTTATAACGTATGTTGACATCTACTTAATGCACACAATCTTGGTAATAATATCTTATCTCTAAATTCTGATGCTAGATTTCCAAATTAGCAAATTTTCTCTTCTAAGAAAATTAATACTTTAATGAGTGATATAATTTCTTTGAAAGTTGCGTGCAGTGTATTAAAAATTTAATGGCAATATAAAATTTCCATCCACAACTTTATACCAATAGAATTATTTTACTGCGCCAGCGATTTCAATTCGCTTCGTGGCTTTTTATGGTCTTTCTTGTTCGGTTTTTTAAACTTCTCATAAATATTATGAATTAAATTTATTTATTTTATCCATGCTCTGATTGACACTCTTTTATTACAGTCTCACAATAATAACCAAGATCACATTAATCGATAGATCAGAACTAATAAAGGCGCGCCTTTTCGGGATGTCATAATTGGACAACATTTACCATCCATTCAGGCAAGTAATAACATAAATTTGTTTCCAGCAATCTGCATAACAAACGCACATATAAAAGAACTGTCATGACAAGCTGTCCCGGCCGAATAACCCATTGTCCCGCTAATTGTCGATCGATTTGTGAAGTCGACTATGGCCGTTGCGGGCCGTTTTGTCCCAACCCTATAGCTAGTGTGGTCACACGCTAAGCCATAAGCGGTAGCGTGAAGGAAACAGCATATTTTTCGAACGCTTTGATTTGTTGTCGAAGCTTTAAAGCTTGATTAAGGCATTTATTATACACTTTTTTAACGAATCTACGAGGATTTAATATGTACATTAACCCCCGAATACTCAAACGCGACTCAGAGTTGAGCACGTCTTAAGTGACGAGTTTTTGAGTGACAGATTTTCATCAAAAACTGTCAAAAAACCAATACTTGAGACGTGGTCAACTCTGAGTCGCGTTTGAGTATTCGGGGATATATGTATTTAATTTTGTAATTTCCTTATTCTACATACATAAAAGCACGCCTATTTCCCTATTATTGTTTTTTCCTTATTATTCATACAATGTCTAATAATAATTATCCTTGTGCCCGAAACTTATTCCTATGCTTACGTAGAGCTAAGGTCCACAAGTATAGTTTCTACTAGTATGTGCGTCGCCCCGCTCCGCTTCTCGCTCAGCTTGTGAACGCTTAAGGCCGTCGCTCTAATGGTCCGATACATTTTTTAACCTTTCATTGGCTCTCCATTGTTAATTTGGGATTTATTAGTCGTACTATGAAACCAATTCGGATGTTTTGGTTTGTCGTCGCACAGAATAATAAATAGCTCCTAAAATGTAGCTATTGCGGCTAATTTTTTATTGTTATATTTGAGGACATACATACAGCACTGTCTAGCCCCAAAGCTTGTAGGTATAATGGAAACCAAATGGCTGATAAAATACTTAGGTATATACCTTTTTTTGTAAATATATGCTCATAATAAATAATACAGCACCCAGATCCGGAAGAAATATTTGCAGAACATACAAACATTTCTCCCGTAGCAGAAATCGAACCCGCACCTCTTGCGTCTCAGCCGAGCACTTGCCCGCCACGCCACCGAGGTCGTCAATCTAATAAAGATCTGAAAGATCTGAATAAAGATCTGAATCAGAATTAAAACTATTCCGCAAATAGCATCTGGGGGTCTTTATAGCATTACACATGTCTTTGATCACGGCAACTCTCGACATCGTACTAAAAGTCCAAAATATTTACAACTTCCTCCTTCCTTCCTCTTTTTTTCATAAAATCTCTTTTGTCACTACGTATTTTCGCTAGTTTGCAAAGTCGTGGTATCGCTAAGCTATCGTGGCGTAACTGGCTTAGACGTTCTTGATTGATCGTTGAAGTTAAGCAACGTTGTGCGCGGTCACAATTAGGATAGGTGACCGCAAGTGGTATTACGAGCTGAGCGCTTCCGTGCTTCGGAGGGCATGTCAGTCCCGGCTTTAAGTCATTAGGCCATGACAGAGGCCTTTTAAGCGGCCTAAAAACTCCGTCACAAGAGTTGGCCACTAGCTCATACGAACTTACTTACTTATTTGGATAGCGACCACGCGAGCGAAGCCGCAGGCGAATGCTGTTTTATGTACGATGGTACGGAACTCCTCGTGTGCGAAAGGACTCACACTTGACAGGTTTTATTTTATTATCGGGGCCCCTCTGAACAATACTTTTCATATCTATTGATTTTTTCATGAAAATGTCACCTCCAGATGCGCCATAAGTTTTTCTTATAGTAAAGATTACTTAGTGTACGCACCTACTCAAGAATTTATATAAGCATGATCTACATAATCCTATCGACCATCTTCGTAAACATTTTTGTTTTGTCTTCTTTTGTATAAAACAAAATAAACCAAAATAGCGCCACCATGAAATTTCACAGACAATTCTCGCTGGCGACTGTCATCATCATCATCTTCCTGCCCTCATCCCACGCTATGCGGGCTCGGCACAGCAAGTTTTCCTCCATTCCGTTCTGTCTTTCATCAGATATTAGTACAAAATTTTGAAAGAAAACTAGCATTTACTATTTAATAAAATAAAACTTCTGTCAAGTGCACGAGAGAAACCTTTGAAGCGCAATCTAAATCCTTTCAACACACAGGTTCATGGGACCCAAACCTTCTTATTGCTAAATGAATACTCACCTCCTAACACTTCACTTTTACGTAGGAAGTTTGCATTGTTTTTTATTTATATATATATATAATCTTCATTCGCTTTCGAGTATATTCTGAAAATTCATGGTAGAGGCACAGGATACATTAGAGATAAGCGATTTTTGCATCGCAAACTTCATACACCCCCAATTCCGAGTAGACCGAGAGTCAGCGACGTCTCTATTTTCATTTCAGAACAGATTATGAAAATGTTCCAAAATAGTAACGTGTTCCGAACTATGGACTTAAAATAAATAATAATAAATATTTGTGGACATTTCACACAGCGCCATCTAGCCCCAAACCAAGCAAAGCTTGTACTATGGGCACTTGTAGCTCCTCTGATGTTGCAGGTTTCCGTGGGCGGCGGTAATCACTTACCATCAAGTGAGGCGCTTGCTGGTTTGCCCCCTCTTCCATTAAAAAAAAATTATATGATTGTATATTTTGACCTCTATCTCCTGCTCTATGTCTAGAGTTGTAGGCGGCTCGTATCCGCGGTGATGTTATTCAAATGGGCTCCTAATCTCGTTCCTGGTTGATACTTCACTCTTTATAAAAAAAAAGAATAAAGGTGACATACCATTCCAGGCGTGGTGAAATTGTCTATTTTGTAAATCCTATTCTTTTAAAATATTTAAATGGGAAAGTTCGTGAAGATTTAACGACCGGTGGCGTGGCGGGCGAGTACTCGGCTGAGACGCAAGAAGCACGGGTTCGATTCCCGTTCACTAGTTCTTGCGAACAAGTATGGTGAAAGAATCGATCCCGATTCGATTATTTCACCGCACTTGTTCGCAAGAACTAGTGACACGACTACATACTTACAGTGAAATAGTTTAAGATATATTACTAGAACAGCCGTTTATATTACTGACTTACAGAATACGAAACTTTTGGTCAATACAATATCGATTGATAAAGGAACTCCAAGGCTCAAACCAAATAAAAAGAGAAGACGCCGCGCCGCGAACAACAAAAGTGAAGCCACACAAAACCGTGCTCCTGCAAGTAAACATACATACTCACGCACACACCTACACTAAAACCATGCTCATAGCTCTTAGTACGTCGCGAGTCTTAAAAATAGAATGATGTCTTCCTGTGTAGTGAAAACTTGTAAAAACAGCAGCAAATCACATAAAAAGTCTCACGGAATCACTTTTCACTTGTAAGTACTTCAAATAGCATCGTTCCTTAATTATTATAACTATGAATTTAGGTTACTTGGAACACACAACCTTAAAACCTTCGACGCACACATAGATAAAAAGGTGGCTTCACTGTTGTTGTTCGCGGCGCGGGGTCTTTTCTTTTTATTTGGTCTGAGCTCCAAGGTACCAAAACCCTCGTCTGATTATCGTTATCTAAAATAGCCCAGCATCTACTAACTACATTTTAAAACAGTGCAATTCGTTACACACATAATAAACATAACTCAATAACATCATGTTAAACAAACAAGTTTTTTTTAACACATTTCTGTAGAACATTAATTTACGAAATTGCCCCAGACATTTTTTGTTGTCTTTGTAAGTGTCTCAAGGCCGATGTATCTTTGTTCTCGGCTTGTTTCTGGCATTTAGGTGACAGTGTACAGTCACCTGTATTAATATATTATAATGTATGTATGTTCGTATGAGCTAGTGACCAACTCTAGTGACGGAGTTTTTAGGCCGCCTAAAGGCCTCCGTCATGGCTTAACGACTTAAAAGCCGGGACCGACTGTTTAACGTGCCCTCCGAAGCACGAAAGCGCTCAGCTCGTAATGCCACTTGCGATCACCCATCCCAATTTGTGACCGCGCACAACGCACAACAATATATATAATAAATTATATACTTCTCTGTTGAACTGGGAGTAAAAAAAAAACATAAAATGCGTCCAGCTGCTTCTCCCCGAGCATGTCGTAAAAGTCGACTAAGGGATAGTATCCTCCCCAACATGATGGACCAATCAATATGGGCGATGGACTGATCACCTGTCATCATGATTCACCATACACATTATGTATACTTATTTCTGCAGTTGACTGTACAAGTATGCGGAAAAACTAAACATGGAATCCAGATTTAATTAAAGATATTCGTATTACGAATAAAAAAAATCTTGATGGTATTTTTTTTATTACGATTGGCATGCTGGTTGTACCTTAACTAAAATTAAAGATGTTTATATTTAAATTTATATTGATAAGTTTATCCATGTACTATACTGGCGAAAAAATTAGGTAAAAAGCTCATTTCTTTGCTGGACTGTAAAAGTAAAGAAAGAATAGAATGTGTCCAGCTGCTTCTCTCCCCGAGCGTGTCGTAAAACTCGACTAAGAAGTAGTATCCCCTCTAACATGATGGACCATCTAAATGGGCGCTCGGCAGATCGTCATAATTTACTTTATCCCAGGCGCAGTCACAGCCTGAAATTTTGGGGGGGTCACTAATAGAATATGTCGAGTAAATCAGATTTGATTGCACAGATTATAAAATAAATGGAAGGCTTCTATTTTTATTGGCATCGCGGCTAGGGACAGAAAATTTTGGCGATTTTGGGGAGGGTCATGTCCCCCGGTATCCCCCCCCCCTTCGGACCTAGCCTGCTTTATCCATCTTGGGATTCTTGGTTCAAGAGTGACTACAAGTTTTCTTATGATTACTTGTCCACCCCGTTAGGGATACGGGCGTGATAACATTGTATTATGTATGTATGTGAAAAATTCAAGGTCACTTTGTATCGAAGCCTTTCGAGCCGTCAACGAGTTAGCATTTCGTCAAGACTTTATATCAGCTAATTAATGCCCTCATACTGTTTCAAGGTCACATATCATTACTAGCTAATGCCCGCGGCTTTGCCTGCGTTGTACCTAGATAAAAAATTGTTGTCAGTGTGGAATTCTTAATGAAAAAAATTTAGTGCAAAAAGTCAACCACATGCGGTGTTCCCAGTCGGTCACCCATCCAAACTTTCATCTCTTATTTTACCCCTTCAGGATTATTTTTGGAACAAAAAGTAACCTGTGTCCTTCCCCGGGATGCAATCTATCTCCTTGCCAAATTTCATCAAAATCGGTTCAGCAGTTTAGGCGTGAAAAGGTAACAGACAGACAGAGTTACTTTCGCATTTATAATATTAGGTTTCAAATCCTTTCAACAGTTTCAACGTGATTGAGCCACAAACATCCAAATGTTCTTACGAGTAATATAATAAATAAATATAAGTGGACATTTCACACAGCGCCATCTAGCCCCAAACTAAGCAAAGCTTGTACTATGGGCACCAGATGGCTGATAGAATACTTTACTTTTTTTTGTAAATACATACTTAAATATTACTACACCCAGACCCGGAAGAAATATTTGCAAAACATACAAACATTTCTCCAGTAGCGGGAATCGAACCCGCACCTCTTGCGTCTCAGCCAAGCACTCGCCCGCCACGCCACCGAGGTCGTCAAATAGTAACACAGTTTGTTGTACTTGGCCGCTTGTCACAAATGACATAATAATAATATTATTATTTTTGTATGTAGTTACTTATAATTTTGGTCTCAGTGATAGTTTGTATTGAGTTTAGATTGCCCTTTGATCTTTTGTTACTTATAGGTATTTACTTATTTTTAATATATATATAAATTGTATTATGTTTCTTTCAATGATTGTCGTAAATAATTAAAGCACAATAGATTCTGTGAGTCAACGATGCGAAGTCCAATGTTCTTATTTTTTCCGCTCCAATTCAAACTTCATCTTTGATCTATTCATGACCCGTCTGACAAAATAGATAGAAAGTAATGTATCTTCAATAGATACGCAGTATTTTCTTTGGTGGCAATCATAACATTAAAGATAGAACCATACTTTCTTTTGCCGAGTTACAAAAGATTATGTATAATAAAATATATTCTTATTTTGTAACCTACATAAATTGTCCCACTCTTTTTCTTTTTTTAATAAATATTTGTGGACATTTAACACAGCGCCATCTAGCCTTTTAACTAAGCAAAGCTTGTACTATGCTCACCAGATGGCTGATAGAATACATTTTTTTTTGTAAAAACAAACTTATAATACAAAATATTACAACACCTAGACCCGGAAGAAATATTTGCAGAACATACAAACATTTCTTCCGTAGCGGGAATCGAAACCGCGCCTCTTGCGTCTCACCGAGGCGTGTGCGTAAGGTCTTCGCCAAACGTCCTATTATATTAATATAATTATGGCTTTTAATAAAGGAGTTTCGTTTAGCCATTGTCAGTGCCATCTATCGAACCAGCTGGAAGCTTTTTCAATCGTGAAACTTTTCCCCACCGTATTTTTTTCCAACGTCTAAAGCCACTGGTAATAGTGCCCATACTTTTTCCGAACCTAAAAATCATTGGTTATCGACCGAACTTGAACCCACGACTATAGGATCGGAAGGTGGGATTACAACCACTAGACTACCAGTACTCTCATTGACGACTAAACTTATTTATTTGGTCGACGTTATGCAATTTTTATCTGAATTCGAAAAAGGAAGGTTATGGTTTTGCTGGTCAGTTTTATGCTGGTATCCAAAGACGTTCGAACTAGTGCTAGATGCTGGTGTAAGTTTCAAGGCTGCCAGTGATTTAGTTCACCTCAGGGAGGTTCGTTAGGAAAAGTAAAACCTCCGTAGAGCTGTAGTTTATTGGAGATAAATTGCACTTTCCGGTGCTTATTGATGTGGGAATTAGCTAAACCTTTGGAAGTTATTTTCTTCAATAGAAAGTCTTGAGTTGGTTCTTCATAATATGATCAAACTGACTAATTTAAAAATGTACAATTCCTTCTTTGATTTCTAGGGCAAGTAAAAATCAGGAATCCTTACACCAAATGTGGTAATTTTTATGTTCAAGAAGGTATCTACTAATAGGAGCATTTTTAAATTAATTTTATTAATCATCATTTTGATATCATTATCTTCTCCTTTTTATGACGCTATTCTATCCGATCCCTCGCAAGTCTCATCACTGACTACCTAAGTTTATGTAGTTTGACCGTTGAGCATCCCGGGAACATTCAGTACTAGCTTTCGTCCATCTTCAGCCCTTCAGTTCCTTCTAGCCAAGTATACCGCCCATCTCCACTTCCAGGGCAGCCTCCTTGACCTCTTTATATGATGATGGCGATATTCTCTTTCACTTGGCTCATACAACTAATTCTCGGTCTTCATCTTCCTCTACTTCCTTTCACTCTCGTCCACAACGCAAACAACAAAAATTTAAAAATTTCCATGATTTGCAATGGATAATACAAACTCCATTGAACTTTGTTTTATTTATCGAAGTCCTAACCAAACTGTTCTTTTGTCCCCAGGTACATGTGAATATTGTGTTGCCCATGCCTCAGCACTGCCGAGGAGTGTTTGTGTTGTGTTGATGTGGCAAAGCTGATCGAGCTGGCGTGGTACGGCGGGGGGGCGATGCAGGCAGGGGGGGGTTGGTTCGTGCCCTGGACTATGGGGGGGATGGGCATGCAGAAGTTCGCGGTGGCTCTGCCGATGGGGGGCGTGGTGCCGCTGATGCCGCAAATGCTGGCAGCGCTGCCGCCGCAGCCGCCGCCGCTGAGGCTCATAGCGCCACCTCCGATGCCGCATCCTGGGAGGAAGGTAGGCTTTCAGATTCTCATGATGTGACAGTTTCAATCGAGTACACTAAAGGAGCCTTTAAGGCCATCACAAACGTAGCTATAATATATTAACATATAGGCTAGGCTACTTTTTAAATGTCTAGTGTTTATTTTACAAAACAATACAAATAGGTATCTCAATGAAATTGCGTCAAATGGAATTAAATTGAATGTAGCAACGATGTCGTACACCCTCCCTGGGAAATAAGAAAGTGGACAAACCTAGTATCAATTGCCCCCATGCTACCATAAAACTTAAACTAATACTATTATCTATACTGTTCTGAGAGCGAAGATCTGGATCTATATGTAACTCACCCCTTGAGATTCAATTACAATTTGAACTCCTTAAGTCAAGTTCAAAATTATAGTGACAGTATTTGTAGTATTAAAGCGCTCGTGGCGTAGCTTGCTTAGGCATTGATTGATCGTTGAAGTTAAGCAACGTTACACGACTGTGTTGTAAAATGTTTTTTACACGTGAAAACCTGTCATTGTCTTTATGTTTTTTTTTTATGAGTGTATTTAATTTGTAACTGAAGCTGTTGGTTATCCTATAAATAAATAAAAAAATAAAATGGTAGTCAAGCTAGGTTGAGTTAAAAAATACGGCTCGCTTCGCTCGCATTTGCTTAAAGCTCGCTTCGCTCGCTAACTTCTACAGACTTTTAGAGATGGTTTTAAAGCTACATTAAGTTAAAAAATTCGGCTCGCTTCGCTTTAAAATCGTTAAATGTACAATCAGAAAAGAATTTCCGAAATTCGATGGACATCTCACTAGTCAAGTAATATTTTCTTTTCATCATTCGCACTAGCAGAAGTTCGTAAGAGCACACAAAGCTTGGCGACCTCTAGTGGAATAATAAATGGAGTGATATAAAAAGGCGAATGACAAGGGTCCCCTATCTATTACGGCGATAGGGAAGATACCGCTTCACTCATTTGTACGATATCATTTAGGTTCTACGGCCGGCTGTTTGAAATAACTGGGAACCTTTTTTTGTTTATCTTTATTATTTAATTGTAAGGCAACTTAACCTGATTTCCGTAATAACAAATAAAAACTTAAAAAAAACTATGGCCTTTAACCATCTATAGCAGATGATTTATACAGCGTCAGGAGGCAACTTTTACCTTCACAAACGGCACGCTGTAGTGTCCGAGACGAACTAAGATGGAGTAGGTTTGCCCGGCACATATTTCACATATCACGCGTATAGCGCTCATAAATTTCTCGCACAGAAAAATCCATTGATATCGGAAGGCGGGGTTACTGCCAACTAAACCACCAGTGCTCAAATTAAAACTAACATCATAAATAATTATTTAAATTGCAACCGCACTATTAAAAAAGCATGGCAACCTGATTGAACAGAAGATTTTAGCAATAAAAGTAAATAAATTCACGAAAGACTATGCAATATGGGTCCAAAAGATTAGCCTGCCCTAAATGGAAAACTGTAAAATATCAATAATATAATATAGGCATTATTTAACGTCATAATCATTTTAAAAAATCCTACCATATTATAAATGTGAAAGTTTGTGAGGATGTTTGTATGTTTCTGCCTCAATCACGCCTAAATGGCTGAACGGATTTAAATGAAACTTGGTATATACATAGCACATGTGCTGGATTAACATATAAGCTATTTTTTAAACGGGTACGAGAGAAGCCGCGGGCGGCAGCTAGTATGTCCCATAAAAAGCTACTAGTTATCACCACTATTTATAACTAAATGATTTCTATATACCCTTAGCAGTGAGTTAAGTCCGGCTGTTCATGATGATGATGGTTATTTTTCTATCACTTCGTCTTAAGGTAAACAGCTATCATTAATAGCGCTGATAGAGTAATTTTTTATTCATTTATACTCCATGTTAACGCATAGGATGTCAAATATACAACGTGTAACATAATGTCCCTATAAGCCCGAAAGGGGTGTATTCAGACCGAGCACTTGAATACATTGACGTGTGCAAAAGTTCAATACATCATATTTGAAATTCCAATACAATTAAAAACAAATTATTTCATGAGAAATTTGTGACAACCCTATGTGTTTGTTTACCATTTGCGTAGGTAACAAACACACGCCCACCCTCCTATCGCGTCGGACCCACACATACGCAGACAATTGAACGCGCGGCAAGTTTCAAAAAGTACCTAGGTGTAATCACCAAAGTTTTCGTAAGAATTTGCAATTTTTTTAATTCTACGTAGAAATTAAAGTCGAAAATTAAAATCACGATATCTTTCACACATAAAAAAACAACTACCTACCTACATCTACCTAGGTAGTTACCTAAGGACCTAGGTACAGGAAAAGTTAAGTTATACCTTTTCTCTCTTCTTCTTGGTTGGCTCGGAACACGGCTAATTGACATGGTAGGTATGTAGGTACCTAGGTTGGTATTACTGGTACACATTCACATTCACAATCACAAAATTATTTTTGTCATTTTTTATTAGTAAGCTAGGTACTAATGGGGTACCTACTAGGTAGGGTGATAGGTTAGGTACCTATCATCATACCTACCTATCACTGAATTTTATCACTGTTGACACACACAGTAGGCACTCGGTATCCATCAAAGGGAAGTAGGTACAACACACCACCGAATTCCCGGTCTTCCCTCACTGGTGCGCCGGTGGAAAGATCCCGTCGAGAGAAGACGGTTCACCAATCCCAGAAAATAGCCCGTAAGATGGCAATGGCCGCCCTGGATAACGCTCTCTGTAGAGCTGACGCGCCGCTACTAAGCTATTAATTATTTGGTGCTGCTCCAACACACACACACAACACCATATCATAATACTCACCGTTTGAGTACAAAGCCGACATCGTATCGTTAATTAGTTACGCGAACCGAGAGATTGCTTGTTGCAGTTGTTGCAAGGAACGAATGCTAATTGCGACTGATAAAAACCGATCTGTTTTGCGACCAAAAGTAGGTACCTATTGCCGAAAGCCGAATTTTTAGGGTTCCTTGTCTGGGGTAACCCACTAAATACCGATTGGGAAAAAAAAGGAAAAAAAACTTCACCATACATCTACTACTACTACTACTACTGTCGTCGTGTCCGTGTCGCTAGCTCTTTTGAACCAGTGTGGTGGAAGGATTAGAGTGCACCTTGAAGGTTCCTTTCGTACACTTTGACACACGTCTATGACATGCCTGGTTTCCTCACGAGGTTTTCCTTCACCTCTTGAGAGCATTGATATTGCACACATAAATTTCGAATCGAAAAATCCATAGATTCGAACTCACGACTTAAGGATGGGAAGGCGGGGTTCATACCAATATGCTACCATGTGCTCCATCCCCATTTGCTACTAGGTACCTACCTACTTACATAATAACCTACCAACAATTACGTAGTTCAATCAAGAAAAGTAAAAAACAAATAAACCTACGGAACCAATTTGATTTTATTAAACAAACGCTTGCGGTGCGGTGTCGGTTGACGGTTGCGGATTTTGAATTTAGCAAAGGCACCGACAGCCAATTAGGGCAAGGTGCCATCCCACTTATTGTTGTTGTTGTTTCAATGCAACCAATGACAAATAGGCTGTTCACGATGAAAATGAAGATTAGTAAGACAGATAAGTCACAACCTTTGACTTTAGTGCCCAAGTAGGTAGGTACAAAATTGCATTGAAAAATGCTCCAATGAATATTGGAATAATACATCGTTGGAAAAACTAAAGTGGAATAGGGTCACGGCTTTATCCTCAGGCACGGTAGACCTCTTCTCATACTTCTTGTTACCTACTCAAGATGCTTTTAAGGCCCGAGTAGGTAGGTACAAAATTGAGTAGGTATCACGGCTTTATCCTCAGGCACGGTAGACATCCTCTCATACTCCTTGGCACCCACTGAGGATACCTTTAAGGCCCGAGTAGGTAGGTACAAAATTGAGTAGGTAAGGTACCTATCTCCTATACTAGGTACTTAACAAAGAGATCTGAAAGGATGTTTACGGTGCCTAGGGATTTTAGTCGTGATGTGACCTTACATTTTAATTACCAATAAATACCAAGGTCACCTCGTTATTAGGTAAGTAGGTAGGCATTTTACTAATGGTGTCTGTTCTGTTACCTGTTTCATCTAGAGTTCACACTTAAAGGTCAAAAAACAGCTGTAAATAGGGATGCCTCATGTTGTGTCAAGTTACGTATTGGAGCAAAGTTTAAGAGACATTTCATGAATGAAAACCTTTGAAATTTTAAAAGTCGTTGAACAAACGTTGTTCGCAATGACGTATAGAACACCCCCGTTTCGGGCTTATAGGGACATTATGTTACACGTTGTATAATTTAGACAAATTCCTCAATATAAAAAGACTAGCGGTCGCCCGCGGCTCCGCCCGCGTGGATGTCGGTTACCGCTGCAAAAAGCCTACCCAGGAAAGACACGGTCAGTCGCGAGGTCGGCTCCCTACGCAGCGGTCGTGCAGCAGAAATCGTAATATTTTAATTTCGCCATAACTTCAAAACCAAACGTCCAATTTTAATCATTCAAAGACCAAATATTATCTCCATAAACTGTTCTTAGTGATGAAATCATTTATTTTGATAAGGATTAATAGCATGAGTAAAATAAACGCGTTTAAATGTAGTCCAAAAAAAATTCAAGATTTTTAAATAAAAAAATGGTTGCTGTGCCTCACTCGACATAGATGGGTATAGTGTGTCGCGGACTTTTTTGTAGATATTTATAAGATCTACAATTAATTAGAACATTTTATGGTTCTATCTTTTATAGTTTAGGCAGCGTACGCAAAATAAGTAACTTTTCTGGTTGATTTTTTACACCTTGTGTCCGAAAAACCCAAATATCTTACGGAACCCTATTTTTTTCCAAAATAAAATATAGCCTATGTTACTCGTGGATAATGTAGCTTTCGAATGGTGAAAGAATTTTTAAAATCGGTCCAGTAGTTTTTGAGCCTATTCAGTACAAACAAACAAACAAACAAACAAAGTTTTCCTCTTTATAATATTAGTGTAGAAAAACCTGTAGCAATGATCGTTTTCTGCGATCTAATCGAAAGTTATTTGTCTATGCCTCTTGTGCCAGCCTTTTATCTATGTACATTTTTCTGACTATAAAACCATTTGCCAGAAATATTGTGCGCCTCGGTAATTTTCGTCTGGCTTCAGAAATACTAACTAACGAGATGTTAAGATGTTACAATAATTATGTAGATGCTTATTTTTTTTAAGGGTTAGTTCCGTTATTATTTTAATTATTTCGCACAAATTCGGTTTTCATACAGAGCTGATGAGAGAGATAAATGAGATATTACGTCTCTTCTTTTTTTTACCTATCACCACACCACCTAGAAGCAATGACAAGGCCACTATACCTCGTAGGTACTTAATTGATCAATTTTTGCATTATGATACTAGCTTTCGCCCGCGACTTCGCTCGCGTGGAATCCGGACAAAAAGTAGCAACTATGTAAATTCCGTGTTTTAATTAAATCCCTTCTGTCGTTACGGTGTGATTGAGGCACAACCATACATCGTCACATCCACACATCCTCACAAACTTTCGCAATTATAATATTAAGTAGGATAGTAGGATAAGAAAATATGACATGTTTGAAAAAAGGCGTTTTGCATTCGTACAGCTGCTTGAACTGGCGCCACCATCTCTTTCTTTTGTTGCTATCTCCTCTTGCATCAGTGTCATGTTTACTCGCTTATTACGCTGGATCTGAGGGACCAGTTTAACTTGTACTCAAATTAGATTGGTTTAAGTTGTGCGTAAGAGCGATTTTTAACCGCACTAAACCATTTTATCGCATCTAATCGTGTCATGGTGACAGAATTTAAAGTGTACTTGACATATATTTTCGAATATTTTAGGTTCTACGACATGTCGGTTTCCTCACGATGTTTTCCATCACCGTTTGAGAGTACTGACATTTCACACAACACCATCTAGCCCGAAACATAGCAAAGCTTGTACTATGGGCACCAGATGGCTGATAGAATACTTATATATATATTTTTTTTAAATTACAAACTTATATAATACTACAACACTCAGACCCGGAAGAAATATTTGCAGAACATACAAACATTTTTCCCATAGCGGGAATCAGTTCATCAATCATTATTGCAATATACCTGTTTATATACAACGTGTAACATAATGTCCCTATAAGCCCGAAACGGGGGTGTTCTATACGTCATTGCGAACAACGTTTGTTCAACGACTTTTAAAATTTCAAAGGTTTTCATTCATGAAATGTCTCTTAAACTTTGCTCCAATACGTAACTTGACACAACGTGAGGCATCCCTATTTACAGCTGTTTTTTGACCTTTAAGTGTGAACTCTAGATGAAACAGGTAACAGAACAGACACCATTAGTAAAATGCCTACCTACTTACCTAATAACGAGGTGGCTTAATAAGTAATTTCTATTTTTTTTTGAAGGTCTAGTGGTACCTTGGTATTTATTGGTAATTAAAATGTAAGGTCACATCACGACTAAAATCCCTAGGCACCGTAAACATCCTTTCAGATCTCTTTGTTAAGTACCTAGTATAGGAGATAGGTACCTTACCTACTCAATTTTGTACCTACCTACTCGGGCCTTAAAGGTATCCTCAGTGGGTGCCAAGGAGTATGAGAGGATGTCTACCGTGCCTGAGGATAAAGCCGTGATACCTACTCAATTTTGTACCTACCTACTCGGGCCTTAAAAGCATCTTGAGTAGGTAACAAGAAGTATGAGAAGAGGTCTACCGTGCCTGAGGATAAAGCCGTGACCCTATTCCACTTTAGTTTTTCCAACGATGTATTATTCCAATATTCATTGGAGCATTTTTCAATGCAATTTTGTACCTACCTACTTGGGCACTAAAGTCAAAGGTTGTGACTTATCTGTCTTACTAATCTTCATTTTCATCGTGAACAGCCTATTTGTCATTGGTTGCATTGAAACAACAACAACAACTAGTGGGACGGCACCTCGCCCTAATTGGCTGTCGGTGCCTTTGCTAAATTCAAAATCCGCAACCGTCAACCGACACCGCACCGCAAGCGTTTGTTTAATAAAATCAAATTGGTTCCGTAGGTTTATTTGTTTTTTACTTTTCTTGATTGAACTACGTAATTGTTGGTAGGTTATTATGTAAGTAGGTAGGTACCTAGCAGCAAATGGGGATGGAGCACATGGTAGCATATTGGTATGAACCCCGCCTTCCCATCCTTAAGTCGTGAGTTCGAATCTATGGATTTTTCGATTCGAAATTTATGTGTGCAATATCAATGCTCTCAAACGGTGAAGGAAAACCTCGTGAGGAAACCAGGCATGTCATAGACGTGTGTCAAAGTGTACGAAAGGAACCTTCAAGGTGCACTCTAATCCTTCCACCACACTGGTTCAAAAGAGCTAGCGACACGGACACGACGACAGTAGTAGTAGTAGATGTATGGTGAAGTTTTTTTCCTTTTTTTTTCCCAATCGGTATTTTACCCCAGACAAGGAACCCTAAAAATTCGGCTTTCGGCAATAGGTACCTACTTTTGGTCGCAAAACAGATCGGTTTTTATCAGTCGCAATTAGCATTCGTTCCTTGCAACAACTGCAACAAGCAATCTCTCGGTTCGCGTAACTAATTAACGATATGATGTCGGCTTTGTACTCAAACAGTGAGTATTATGATATGGTGTTGTGTGTGTGTGTTGGAGCAGCACCAAATAATTAATAGCTTAGTAGCGGCGCGTCAGCTCTACAGAGAGCGTTATCCAGGGCGGCCATTGCCATCTTACGGGCTATTTTCTGGGATTGGTGAACCGTCTTCTCTCGACGGGATCTTTCCACCGGCGCACCAGTGAGGGAAGACCGGGAATTCGGTGGTGTGTTGTACCTACTTCCCTTTGATGGATACCGAGTACCTACTGTGTGTGTTAACAGTGATAAAATTCAGTGATAGGTAGGTATGATGATAGGTACCTAACCTATCACCCTACCTAGTAGGTACCCCATTAGTACCTAGCTTACTAATAAAAAATGACAAAAATAATTTTGTGATTGTGAATGTGAATGTGTACCAGTAATACCAACCTAGGTACCTACATACCTACCTAATACCTACCATGTCAATTAGCCGTGTTCCGAGCCAACCAAGAAGAAGGGAGAAAAGGTATAACTTAACTTTTCCTGTACCTAGGTCCTTAGGTAACTACCTAGGTAGATGTAGGTAAGTAGTTGTTTTTTTATGTGTGAAAGATATCGTGATTTTAATCTTCGACTTTAATTTCTACGTAGAATTAAAAAAATTGCAAATTCTTACGAAAACTTTGGTGATTACACCTAGGTACTTTTTGAAACTTGCCGCGCGTTCAATTGTCTGCGTATGTGTGGGTCCGACGCGATAGGAGGGTGCGCGTGTGTTTGTTACCTACGCAAATGGTAAACAAACACATAGGGTTGTCACAAATTTCTCATGAAATAATTTGTTTTTAATTGTATTGGAATTTCAAATATGATGTATTGAACTTTTGCACACGTCAATGTATTCAAGTGCTCGGTCTGAATACACCCCTTTCGGGCTTATAGGGACATTATGTTACACGTTGTATACAACGTGTAACATAATGTCCCTATAAGCCCGAAACGGGGGTGTTCTTTACGTCATTGCGAAAAACGTTTGTTCAACCACTTTTAAAATTTCAAAGGTTTTCATTCATGAAATGTCTCTTAAACTTTGCTCCAATACGTAACTTGACTCAACATGAGGCATCCCTATTTACAGCTGTTTTTTGACCTTTAAGTGTGAACTCTAGATGAAACAGGTTACAGAACAGACACCATTAGTAAAATGCCTACCTACTTACCTAATAACGAGGTGGCTTAATAAGTAATTTCTATTTTTTTTGAAGGCCTAGTGGTACCTTGGTATTTATTGGTAATTAAAATGTAAGGTCACATCACGACTAAAATCCCTAGGCACCGTATACATCCTTTCAGATCTCTTTGTTAAGTACCTAGTATAGGAGATAGGTACCTTACCTACTCAATTTTGTACCTACCTACTCGGGCCTTAAAGGTATCTTCAGTGGGTGCCAAGGAGTATGAGAGGATGTCTACCGTGCCTGAGGATAAAGCCGTGATACCTACTCAATTTTGTACCTACCTACTCGGGCCTTAAAAGCATCTTGAGTAGGTAACAAGAAGTATGAGAAGAGGTCTACCGTGCCTGAGGATAAAGCCGTGACCCTATTCCACTTTAGTTTTTCCAACGATGTATTATTCCAATATTCATTGGAGCATTTTTCAATGCAATTTTGTACCTACCTACTTGGGCACTAAAGTCAAAGGTTGTGACTTATCTGTCTTACTAATCTTCATTTTCATCGTGAACAGCCTATTTGTCATTGGTTGCATTGAAACAACAACAACAACTAGTGGGATGGCACCTCGCCCTAATTGGCTGTCGGTGCCTTTGCTAAATTCAAAATCCGCAACCGTCAACCGACACCGCACCGCAAGCGTTTGTTTAATAAAATCAAATTGGTTCCGTAGGTTTATTTGTTTTTTACTTTTCTTGATTGAACTACGTAATTGTTGGTAGGTTATTATGTAAGTAGGTAGGTACCTAGTAGCAAATGGGGATGGAGCACATGGTAGCATATTGGTATGAACCCCGCCTTCCCATCCTTAAGTCGTGAGTTCGAATCTATGGATTTTTCGATTCAAAATTTATGTGTGCAATATCAATGCTCTCAAACGGTGAAGGAAAACCTCGTGAGGAAACCAGGCATGTCATAGACGTGTGTCAAAGTGTACGAAAGGAACCTTCAAGGTGCACTCTAATCCTTCCACCACACTGGTTCAAAAGAGCTAGCGACACGGACACGACGACAGTAGTAGTAGTAGTACCTAGTAGATATATGGTGAAGTTTTTTTCCTTTTTTTTCCCAATCGGTATTTAGTGGGTTACCCCAGACAAGGAACCCTAAAAATTCGGCTTTCGGCAATAGGTACCTACTTTTGGTCGCAAAACAGATCGGTTTTTATCAGTCGCAATCAGCATTCGTTCCTTGCAACAACTGCAACAAGCAATCTCTCGGTTCGCGTAACTAATTAACGTACGATACGATGTCGGCTTTGTACTCAAACGGTGAGTATTATGATATGGTGTTGTGTGTGTGTTGGAGCAGCACCAAATAATTAATAGCTTAGTAGTGGCGCTTCAGCTCTACAGAGAGCGTTATCCAGGGCGGCCATTGCCATCTTACGGGCTATTTTCTGGGATTGGTGAACCGTCTTCTCTCGACGGGATCTTTCCACCGGCGCACCAGTGAGGGAAGACCGGGAATTCGGTGGTGTGTTGTACCTACTTCCCTTTGATGGATACCGAGTACCTACTGTGTGTGTCAACAGTGATAAAATTCAGTGATAGGTAGGTATGATGATAGGTACCTAACCTATCACCCTACCTAGTAGGTACCCCATTAGTACCTAGCTTACCTACTAATAAAAAATGACAAAAATAATTTTGTGATTGTGAATGTGAATGTGTACCAGTAATACCAACCTAGGTACCTACATACCTACCTAATACCTACCATGTCAATTAGCCGTGTTCCGAGCCAACCAAGAAGAAGGGAGAAAAGGTATAACTTAACTTTTCCTGTACCTAGGTCCTTACCTAGGTAGATGTAGGTAGGTAGTTGTTTTTTTATGTGTGAAAGATATCGTGATTTTAATCTTCGACTTTAATTTCTACGTAGAATTAAAAAAATTGCAAATTCTTACGAAAACTTTGGTGATTACACCTAGGTACTTTTTGAAACTTGCCGCGCGTTCAATTGTCTGCGTATGTGTGGGTCCGACGCGATAGGAGGGTGCGCGTGTGTTTGTTACCTACGCAAATGGTAAACAAACACATAGGGTTGTCACAAATTTCTCATGAAATAATTTGTTTTTAATTGTATTGGAATTTCAAATATGATGTATTGAACTTTTGCACACGTCAATGTATTCAAGTGCTCGGTCTGAATACACCCCTTTCGGGCTTATAGGGACATTATGTTACACGTTGTATAGTACTTACCCCCGAATACTCAAACGCGACTCAAAGTTGAGCACGTCTCAAGTCACGGTTTTTAACAGTTTTTGATGAAAATCAAAAACTCGACACTTGAGACGTGCTCAACTGTGAGATGCGTTTGAGTATTCGGGGGTTAGATCAGCAAATCAACTGTGTATCGCTGTCGCCTGTATCCTGGCCCACGAGATAAGTAATTGGTTGGAGTCTTGGGCCGCGTACGACGTTTAATAGACGCCGGCGTGTCATCGGATTAAGTACGTTTGTCTAGAGTGTCGCTGAGAGATGAATTTGGGCGAAAATTACATTTTGAATAACACATGAATCCTAACATCGCTCTGATGGTTTCAATGACAGACGCAAGACCCTTTTTTGTCTGACGGTTCTTTAAAAAAAAACATTGATTGCCTTTTTATACCAATTAAAATTAACCTATATAACAGTCCAATGCTGGACATAGGCCTCCCGTAATGAGCGCCATCGCGCCCTATCTTCAAATATCCAGTCACTGCTCTATCAGTCTTTCGTATGTCGTCACTCCACCTAACGTTAAGGTTACTTAGGATCTTTTACTTCTGAGTGGTTTGAATGAGGAACTGTAAAACTAGTTAGATATATCTTATTGTGCGAAATCGAAATGCATCCTTTTGGGGGCCACCTAAACCTGGCCATTGTTCTAAAGCTTATCTGACAGTAATAGTGACACTGATAGTAAATATTAGGTCCCGGTGCCCACATCGGCAAGGCACGGCATGCCTAAGGACGCTTCGGCATGCCTAAGAACGCCTCGGGCACGCCTAAGAACGACTCGGGCATGCCTAAGGACGCCTCGGGTATGCCTAAGGACGCCTCGGCAGTCTTCGGGTTGTTTGGAACAGCGTGGCCCGGCGTCCACTATCGGCACGCTTCAGCATGCCTATGGATGCCTCGGTATGCCTAGAAAGCCAAGCCTCGCTGTGTTCTTTTGCATATGTAGTCCTTTTTAATACGCGTAGAACCCTGTCTCTTGTGGTAAATGGATGAAAGTGACCCTCAAGATAGGCCTTTTGATAATAGTAGTAGCAGTAAATAATAGTTTTTAAATAGCTTATTAGAAAGCAGTAGGCAAAAATTATCGTAAATAAATAAATATTTAAGGACATATCACACAGCACCATCTAGCCCCAAATTAAGCAAAGCTTGTGGGAACCAGATGGCTGATAAAATATGCTTATTTTTTGTAATTACATACTCATAATACATAATACTACAAAACCCAGACCCGGAAGAAATATTTAGACCCTTGGAAGGGTTTTCCAGCATCTACGAAATACATAAAGTTTGACCCTAATCGGCTGTTACAGCGTGATTGAGCCGCTCTGGCATCACTCATCATTATCACGATTGTAACATTTGTAACACACTCCATGAACGTCTTGTGAATAATGGAATACCTTATTTTTAGCCCTTTCTTGAGTTTCGCCGACTCACGCCAATCACTGTATTAGATTAATCCGAGCTGAATTAACATGTACCTCGACGGCTTAAATCATAAATCATATCGTAATAGCCACTGTGGGCCGGTCATTAGCTAACTCAGTCGCGGATTAGTGCCTTGGTTTTGTTGCTGACTGTACGAGCTCGCATATTTTGTGCTAACTTACTTGCAGTCTGGGTTTTTTTTGAATAATGTAAAACTTGTTCCTATATTTCTATCCTAGATTGCCTGGCAGAGATCGCTTCTAGCGATAAGGCCGCCAATTGTGTTTACCAATCTTTTGTAACTTCCATGTTTTTTTTTGGTATATACAATAAAGTGTTATCTTATCTTATATTCTAATAACGGATACGGATCATCCATTACTAACGGTTGTTTTTTGTCAAAAAATGTATGGCGCTTATGATTAGATAAACAACTGTTTTGCTGATGGTAATGAACGAACCGTCCGTCTTCCGTAAGCACGATATAAAAACCGGCGGTAGAGTTTCCATCTACCCCCGTTCTATAACACAGCCGTTTTATTTTTCCACATTGCTAAAATTAGTTTCAACGGGGCGCCTTCACCACAATGGTTGTTTGTGTCTAAAAAAACCATCACAAAAATAACGCCAGTAGCATAATAAATCGATCAAACTGAAAACACACAAGAAAAACATGAAATCAAAAAATGTCACATAAAACGGGCGGCCTTATCGCTTAAAGCGATCTCTTTCAGGCAACTTTTAACTAGCTCTCAGTCTTATATCCCATCTGTACCACACCATCCATCTAGAAAATCGTGTCTTTAGCGTAAAATTGCTTCTTTAAAATAAGGCAACAAGTGGTAATACGATCACGGATTACTCATCGCAATTACCGATAGGGTTAAAAAAAGTATATTAACCCTTAATACGCCGTGCACGGTCTAAATAACCGACTGGAATTAATTGGAGCAAGAGCAGAGCAGCTTGAGCATTTTCTGCTCGAGTTCTTGCTTAGTTTGTTATTAATTGAATTAATTTAAAGAGTAAAAAGTATGGATTCAAAATTACAAGTGTGTTAATACATTGGTTTGGGATCTCTCGTTTTAAGCCGTATAACCTGTATTAGGAGAGTCCCCTCTCTACTATGATTTAAATTAAATTAGAGCACTTGTAAATTATAATAAAAGATTATCATCAAAATTTAGCCTTTTTGCAAATATCAAGTTTTCTTACTTCATGCTCCGTGGCAAAATATGTTAGACTACTAGCTTCCATCCGCGACCTTTAAAAGTAACCTAATTTATTCCACGACTTGTGTTTATTCAAATCAAAATATGTATAAAAATTACGTTACTGACTGACTAGTAATCAATGCACAGCCTAAACCGTAAGTCCTAAAAGCATGAAACTTGAAAGGTACATTCCTTTTATGATGTAGAAGCTAAGAAAGGAACTTCCTAAACTTAATTCCTACAGCGGAAAGATAAACTTTGTATGAAAAATATTCAACGCGGACACACATCCTCACAAAAGTACAGAATTGATCTATAAGTAGGTGAGTAGAATTGTAGGGTCAGATCAGAAAAGGATCGCAGAAAGATAAATTTAATTCATAATCCTTCGGGTATTATTAACTTTTTATCCAATTTCACAATGTCACCTTTGTATAGCTGTGTGACACATTGCGTGTTGATTGGTACTATATTTTGCTTGTCTGCTGCGTGCCTATAAAATTTTTTGCTCATAATTACCCCATACTGTTTTGGTTTTGAAGTAGCATGCGTATATATTCAACTTTATTTACCTGTCTTCTATTTGTTTTAAAGCCTAGATTTTATTATGCCTGTTCTTTGAAGCCTGTTCAATCAATTTTTGGCAATGTTTTTATCACTGTTACTAGCATTTTTGAACAAATGTGGTGAAATGATTAAAGTGCGTCTCAAAGATGCTTATTTCGTGCACTTTTTGACGAAAAAAGTTTATCCTAATCGAACCAAATAAAGCTAAGAAGAAATAAAGTTCGTAAGTTTGTTTGTGTATATTTGTTGGTAGTTATTTCAGAAACTATTTTGAAATCTTTTCATTAGTCAAAAACTGCACTACTCCTGAGCTAGGCTATATGTATTTTATTCCCACGCAAGCGAAACTACTGGGTACAACTCTAGTGTATCATATTTATAAATAAATTAAAAGCCGGTCAAGTGTTAGTCGAATTCACACAAAGAGAGTTCCGTACCATCGTACATGTACTTTTTAATATGACTTTTACTCTGTGTACTTTTTAAATAGGTAGATTCGATGGTTAATTACATAAGTAAAAAAATATATATCTTATATGGGGACCCTTTTATTATCATTATTATTTGTTCTTATAGTGGCAATACACACTACACATACCACACACTCTGTAAAAATTTCAACTCTACATATTACGGTTGATGATACAGCCCTCTGCCAGACGAGCAGACGGACGGACTAGGTGGCTTACTAAAATAAGGTCCCATTGGCACCCTTCGGTTACCGAACCCTAAAAATATTATCTAGAACTCTAGTTATAAAACATAGTCTTAGACAGATACACGGGAGTTGAGCTATTAATATTACGAGTAAACGTGTACTTAATCCAGTCGATAAGAAAAAAAATCGTTGCGTTCTCACAGTGTCCTGTGTCCACTTTGTTATTGTTTTTTCTAAGGCTTCAATAAACCTCTTTTCGTTAGCTTAATATGGACTCTACGTAGAAGCAATAGTTGTCAAATTGGGATATCAAAACGCATCGCTTGTAACTTGGAGATTTAAAAGTTTTTTCCATGTCATATTGAGTAGGTATCATCATGTAGGTACTACGTTTGCTGATTCGAAGTTTGTAATAGTGCTTGAATACTTATCAGTCTTGTAAAGCTTGGAGACTTGAAAGGATATCTATTTACGTCGTAAGGTAGGTACAGTCGTGTACATGTTTAAAAAATAATTGAAAAGAAATTCCGGTGTGTGTTTCTGTGTGAAGTGTCCACAAATATGTATTTATTTATTTTTTGAAGATATAATGTTATTATTCCCTCTGTCTACCTAATTACAATATCGAGCGATATCTATCTTCACGTTGCGTGTGGTTCATTAATAGCTTCATTGATTTTCTGAGCCATTTTTTGCAGCTAATATGACGCTTACAGACCGGTGTGACTGGACTTCGTATGTGGTATTTTGTTCTATTTTTCGAAAATGTGGTGCACTTGTTTGTCGCGGTCTGTTTAATAATTATGATTGGGTGAAGTACTTTGTAGGTATTTATTGATCTGAATCTATTTACACTAATTCGAATGAACTAGTAACACGACTAGTTGTAGTCAGCACTAATCTCCACCAAATTGCTCGTCTGTTTACTCATCGATACCCTGTGGCACCGATTATATCGATTATCGAATCATTAAAACGGTTCTCACGGAATACGACTTGTAAAACGTTTGTCCTAGCGGACTGCGTGTGTCGAATTTTAAACAGTATCGGTATGGTACTTTTTATCAAGATTTTTGGGCGAGTCATTGAAAAAATCAGCTTTTTAATGGAGTTATTTGAATTCACACTCTTTGTTTCTTTTTAATTCTTTCCAGCAATGATGTAGATACATTCTTTCATTCTTTTTTCATTTTTTCATTTTTTCATTTTTTCTTCTCTCCCCGAGCATGTCGTAAAAGTCGACTAAGGGACAGTATCCTCCAACATGATGAGATACAATAAGCAAGTATTCCCAAGGAGGGTTGACGTCAGGCAGGCGGCCGGTCATAAAACACCTTAGCCAAAACTACACCATGATCCTTGGATCATGCTGTGCCGACCCCACATAGAGTGGGATAAGGGCAGGAAGATGATGATGAATGATGTAGATACATTTTTGTAAATGTTGTATAGCTGGGTATTCAATCACTTTGCTAAGTTGATTCTATTTCGATGAATTAAACTATGAATACGTACATTATGCCTTCGGCTAACGCAAAGGCTACATACATACCTCCAAATCATCTCCAAAAAAAACCCGCTAGTTACCGTGGTACCACAAATATTATGCGCCTCTTCAATTTTTGTCTAGCTTCTGAAATACGAACTAACGCGATGATGATTATGGTAATATAGAGATGTAACAATAATTAGATTACTTATGACTACTTGTGGCTCTGCCCACCCCATTAGGGATACGGGCGTGATAATATACATACATACATGACAATAATTATGTAGATACTTATTTTTTTAAAAGGTTTAATTAGTTATTATTGTGCTACTAGCTGCCGCCCGTGGCTTCGCTCGCGTGGTACCCGGATAAAATAGCCTATATGTTAATCCAGTACATATAGGTACTGTGTATATTCCAAGTTTCATTCAAATCCGTTCAGGCGTGATTGAGGCACAAACATCCAAACATTCAAACATCCTCACAAACTTTCGCATTTATAATATAAGTAAGATTAGTTGCATATTCTGACAAATTCGGTTTTCATACAAAGCACGAAGTTTGCCGAAGCGCACAATATTTGTGGTACTACTGTAAGTACCTATATATTTAGTAAGTCCCCCGTGCATTAGGTTACATAGTAACAAAACTATAATATACGTAATCAAAGCTGCGTCACGACTTCCTACTGCTTCCTACACTCATGATACTCTTCAAATATATTGTAATCTGTCATTACATCTCATTGAATCCTGGCCCATTCCATGTCCATCCAACCACAATGCTCACACTTCACAAAAACCACCAACGAACTTTATATTCTAACGGATAAGGTTGAAATTCGAATAGAGTTTTTAAGACGAATGCAAAACTGATTGTTGAATCGATACAAATCACGGGAAGCATTCAACAGAGTCGTGTGCTTGGAAACCAATTTCCCGTTCCTTTCATATTGAAATGTAAGTGGCGCCCTTTCTGATCGGTGGTCGAGGTATTTACCTACAAGTTGATCTAGTTAGAAGTTTTTGATGGTGATTTTAGGATCAAAAGTAGAGTGAAATAAATAGCATTATTTTAATTTAAAAAATTACAACGCCTTAAAATTACAACTTCTTTAAATATTTGTTTATTTTCGGTTCTTGAGTAACAAATATCCATATATCCATACATACAAACTTTCGCGAATATAATATTAGTAAGAATTATTTATATTCAGATATGTAAATCATCTGGTCAGTCTGAAGAAGTATTTAGGCTACTGGACTTAAAGTTTACGCCCACTACACTGTTCCGCCTATCTACGCCAACCGGACCGTTAAAAGACCGGCCCGTGGGACGTTGCACCTCTTGTTTCCATATTTAAATCTTCCTTCGTTTGTTCGTACCTGAAACTGTTGTAATACAAAAGCGCGTTCTGTAATATCCTTACTCTGATGTTTGTTCTCTAATTCTATTTCTGTACTTTTGCTTCGGGATACCTGCGTGGGTCAGTTGGGTAATTGTTTTTAGGGTAGAAGTAAAAATGTCCTGTAAATAAACGTCTCGGAATTTCTGTCCGTGGAAGGGTCTACTTCAAGTTTGGGGAAGGTTGAATCCGACTGTTTATAAATAAGTAGTTTGGGGAATGGATTTTGTCTGGTTTCGTTGTGAATAAATAAGAATAGATGCGAATTTTCAGATTCCGAAAAGGATCTATGGGAAAGTTTTATGAGTAATAAAACTTTTAGAGATTTTTTAAATGGAAATGGACACAAGTTTATAATTACTTTTTACTAATTTTAATACTAGCTTTCGCCCGCGGCTTCGCTAGCGTTTTATCCGTAGAATAATTAGCCTATATGTTATTCCAGCACACATACTATGTATATTCCAAGTTTCATTCAAATCCGTTTAGCCGTTACGGCTTGATTGAGGCACAAACACATGTACATCCTCGCAAACTTTCGCATTTATAATATTAGTAGGAAAACTGGACTTCGTAAAATCTAGTAACTTATATATCTAATCCTGAAATAAATATTAAGATGACTCATTATTTTATTTTTGTTGGGGGAAACCTTGCTTTTATTCAATGTGATTTTAAATGATGACTTCTTCTTTCATGTCATTGTTGCAACCGTAACAGATAAAAGACATTTTGTCATCAAATAATGACTAAATATTCATTTAACATCTCATAAAATCTGAACTGTAGCATAGATGACTTGACAGAAGCTACGAGGGATCATATGAACATACAAACATAGACTTCTAAACACATAACCTTCCTTTTGTCCCTCGTCAGGTAAATATCACCACTTGCCGTAAATATTATCAAGTTACAAGAATTCGGCGAATGGACATATCGATTCTGGCCTGCTCTGTAGACAAAATGTAATAGGAATTTGTGTCTGAAATCGAAACTCAATGGATTCACGAAATGTATTGAAGAGGAGTTCACTCGAGACAGCTTTGTTGAACTGATCTGATGGTTCAGCTTATTAAAATTGTACAGTCAAGGGGCCACTTCCAACTTGACCTGATTTTATGTCCCAATTGAGGGTTGACGTCAGGCAGGCGGCCGGTCATAAAACACCTTAGCCAAAACTCTTACAGCATGATCCAAGAATCGTGCTGTGCCGACCCCGCATAGAGTGGGATAAGGGTAGGAAGATGATGATGATGAGGGTTCCACCCGCAATTCAAATATAGCCTATGGCACTCGCAAGGATTGCAGTTTTCTACTAGTAAAAGAATAGAAATATAATAGTGCTGGAACCTAATAAGTTCGAAAGTATGTGTCAAATGCACGAAAGGATCCTT
Organism: Scotopteryx bipunctaria; assembly: GCA_949320045.1. Classification (NCBI taxonomy): domain Eukaryota; kingdom Metazoa; phylum Arthropoda; class Insecta; order Lepidoptera; family Geometridae; genus Scotopteryx; species Scotopteryx bipunctaria. The sequence continues at coordinate 11,622,714 of OX439441.1, forward strand.
TGAGGCGCACCTTAAATCCTTTAACTACACTGGTTCGTTAGAACTAGTGGCACAATTAGTAATGAAAGTATTTTTAGTAACTGTTCTGTAGTTTGTGAAGTACCCTACGTCTGTAGGGGTAATCTCAGTCACATAATAACAAAGTTACAAACTTTACCCCTTTTAATATAATATGAGAGTGTTCATAGTTAACCCCTTATTTAGAAGTTAACCCCTTACCTACAATGCGGTCTCTGTGATCACAATTACGAATCGATTTTGATTAATAAATATATTCAAAAACTAGCTGTTGCCTGCGACTTCGTCTGCATTGATTTTTTCGTGGTAAAAGTTAGCCTATGTCTTTTCCCAGGTTGCAATTTTATCTCCTTGTCAAATTTTATCAGTAAGCGTGAAAAGGTGACAGACAAACATAGTTATATAGTATAGATTTTATTATTAGTATGAATAATAGATGAAACAGAAGCTTAGGTGTGAAAGATGACATGAGTAAGAAAGGTGTGAGCGTTGAGATGACTTCTGACAGGGGGAAATGGAAGAGGAATACATGTACATACCCCACATAAAGTGGGATAAGGGCAGGAAAATTATGATGATGGTACAAGATTTTCAAAGGCTTGGGCCGTAGATAGTTTAGACTAGCACAGCATCGCGGTGGATGGCACAAACCAAGGGAACAGCAGGTCAGGTTGTGGATGATGATGATGGTGTAAGATTTAAATTATTCAAGTCGCGTTTTGTAAAATTTCACCGAAGTTCCTGACGATTGTTTTATGCATTCATGCACCAGTTACGCATCTGGCCTCCTGCAGTGAAATTTCCAAATTAGATATACGAGATTTTTCTTCAGCCAGACAACAAAGAACACAAATCTCCAATCTAACCTTGAATTTCTCCGCATCCTCTCAATACCTCAACCGTAGCTGAAGGGGGCAGCTAGTACACTACATTCGGCACTAAGTCAAAAATATTATTATTATTATTATTAACTCATTTATTTCAGATTATATAGATCCATATTACAAAATTACAAAAATATTCAAACTTAAATTATACACAATAAAAAATTAAATAAACAAAATAAACATAAAATTAAAAAAACCTAACCTAATACCTAACTAGATTCCTTTATATCGATATTGATAGGTTACTTGTCGTATGACAAAAACAGATCTGAATATGAAATGCCTAATAAATAAAATAATCATAATAAATATTTGTGGACATTTCACACAGCGCCATCTAGCTCCAAAGTAAGCAAAGCTTAGCTTTTTTAATCCATTAATTTTAATATGGATTGTAGATAGATAGATAGATAGAAAATTCTTTATTGCACAAGAAATAATATGTACATAGGCGAACTTAATGCTAATTAGCATTTTCTTCCAGCTAACCTTTGTGAAATTTGGAAAACAAACAGAGGTAGTGCTTTAGAGACTAAAAATAGAGTAATAAAATATTACATATACATATAAAAAAATTGTACTAGCTTTTTCCTTGTTCTCTTACCAAAAAATATTAAAAATCAACGCCAGTGTCACGACATCGAGCAGTTTTTAACTTAAAAGGGTCAAGCGAGTCGCCCTTTGTTTTTTGTCCTTTTCTAATTTGGTCAAAAGGAGGAGGAACGCAATTTTTTTGCAACGTAATTTTTTTGTAGATCTCTCTCGCAAGTATTTCGTGGGCGGCCTGATTGAGTTTAAGTTTTTAATTAGGAACCTGATATTTGGAAAGGGAAAGGTAATTAATTAAATGTAAGTATAGTAGATTGAATAATAACTAGGTATGTAATTATAAATAAAAATAAATATGAATTAATGTTTGTGGATATTTCACACGGCGCCATCTAGCCAAACTAAGCAAAGCTTGTACTATGGGCACCAGATGGCTAATAGAATACTTACATTTTTTTTTGCAAATACATACTTATAATACTATAACACCCAGACCCGGAAGAAATATTTGCAGAACATCCAAACATTTCTCCCGCAGCGGGAACCGAACCTGCACCACTTGTGTCTCAGCTGAGCACTCGCCCGCCATGCCACCGTATGTATTTATGTGTATAACAAATTATATTATCATGTGAAAATCAATTCTCATGAAATTCTTCTAATGAACAGCGGTACCCAAAAAGGAACCAACAGCAATCACCGATCAATTAAACTAATTAATTCGATTAATTTGTTCTCTGAATAAATCGGATACCATGAAATCAATTTGACTTTTTGTTGAGTTGTATCGATTGCGTCGGAACGCAATGCAATGTTATCTCAATATTTGACATTGCGTCTGAGGTGCAATGAAATTAGCGGGCGTAAGCTTTTTGACCAACTTCAAAAAAGGTTGTAGGCTTGTATTCCATAATATGCTATAATTTGTTAGCTATGGGAGTTATTTTACTTTCATTTCACTCATATACGTATAGTTAATTTGCTTAGTAAGTCTGTATAAACTAGAAGCCATTGATTTATGATTTGTTTCTTTAATACAACTTTTTTTTTTCATTCGTTTTCTAAAATCAAAGATATCTTAATGTCATCATCATCATCATCTCCCTGCTTTTATTCCATTTAAATGGGGTCGGCACAACATGTTTTCTTCTTCCATTCGCCTCTAACAGCCGTCATTTCAGTATACACTCCTTTTTTACTCATTTTATAATTCACATCCATCCGTCTCTTTTTTGATCTACCCCTTGTATTCCCTTTAATATCTAACATTCTTCTCGTCACATGATATTCGTCCCTCCGCATGACAAGATGTCTTAATGTGTCCCTTGAATAACTCGTGTTCAAGCTCGGGCCAATGGGTTAAATAGGGACGGAGCTTTACGGTTCACTTCATGGGCTCGCGCACTCCATCAGTCATTTATGAGAACGAAAGCCAAAAGTAATTAAAACTTTAATCGAATCGGTGTCACAATCAAGGCTTGTTGTTTTAGGCGCTGTTGGATAACACCGTCCATATACCGTATTTTAATTTTAAGCCTCGGTTTTAAATGAAAACATGCATATTTTAAACTCATTATTGTTGGCTAGTTTAATGGAATAATGTGATATTGTCAACACAGAATAGGAAACCTAATTGGTGAATTTTAATTACTATATTTTCCTCTTACAGAACTCACTAGGATTGATAAATCCTTTCAGCACACTGAGCCTTTCATTATCATAGATCTTTGAAACTATTACAGTAATCCTCCTCGAAAGTAGCAAAATCTACTTGTACCAAAGTACTATTTAAACTAAGGCCTTTTACCACTCTATACTAGATGATTTATACAGCGTCAGGAGGCAACTTTTGCCTATATTAACAGGACGCTGTAGTGTCAGGTCAAGTGAAGAGGGAGTAGGCTTGCCCAGCACTTATACCATCTTCTCAGCTTAGTCGGCCTTGTCCACAGGAAAGACATAGTCAATACGTGCGGAGCTGACTAAGCCGCGGCTTTCCTCACGATGTTTTCCTTCACCGTTTGAAAGTACTGGTGCGCACATACATAGCGAACTGAAAAATCCATTGGTGCACGACCGTGTTTGAACCCGCAACCTTATCAGAAGGCGGGGGTGCCAATACTAGACAACCAGTGCACTCAAAGTACTAAATAAAATAAATAAATATTTGTGGACATTTCACACAGCGCCGTCTAGCCCCAAACTAAGCAAAGCTTGTACTATGGGAACTAGATGGCTGATAGAATACTTACATACTTTTTTGTAAATACATACTTACAATACATTATACTACAACACCCAGACCCGGAAAAAATATTTGCAGAACATATAAACATTTCTCTCGTAGCGGGAATCGAACCCGCGCCTCTTGCGTCTCAGCCGAGCACTCGCCCGCCACACGAGATAAAAGATTCCAAAAACAACAAGAAAATACAACAAGCTTGCCAAGCTTGACCGTCATTCCGCAAAAGGTAGCAATTACCTAGTAATTTTCTTTCGCCCAAGAAGCAACGGGTCTCGTAAAATATGGGAGTTGACACAAAGAATATCCATTAAATTAAGCTAAGTAGTCGTGTAAAGTTTGGAAGCAGAATTACGTAAGTACCTCCGAGATAGAGGATGTGCTCATCCGGCTATACCTAGATCATGTCCGAGATCTAGGTATAGCCGGACCTGTATGGCGAGGCGGGCGAATGCTCGGTTGAGGCGCGGGTTCGATTCCCGCTACGGGAGAAATGTTTGTATGTTCTGCAAATATTTCTTCCGGGTCCCAGACCCGTTGTAGTATTATATGTTTTATTTTTTACTAGCCTATGCTGTCCCACTTCTGGGCAAAAGCCTCCCCCCTCTCTTTCCACGCATGCCTTTCCTGTGCCAACTCATGCCAATCTCGTTAAGTGTTCACAAAAAAAGTATATCACAGCGCCATCTAGCTTATAAGTTTTCTATCAGCCATCTGGTGCCCATAGTACAAGCTTTGCTTAGTTTGGTGCTAGATGGCGCTGTGCGAAATTTCCAGAAATATTTATTTATTTAGTAAGTTATTAAAGTACTTTAAGAGCGGATGATATCCGTCTTTTCTGGGAATCCAGCACAACTAAACTCCGGCTTTCTAAAGATCTGAACATTTTTCCTGTTTTCCCTCCCCTACCCCGGGACTGGGGTAAACACCCGTGAAACGGGTTCGGGGCTGTTAACGCCACGTAGACCGTGACCGCCAAAAATATACGTAGTCTGCTGAACCTTTATTCTTGTGAGTTTCTTTCGCGAGCACCGTTGGACAATATAATGTCTACTTCAGGTGCGGAGCGGAAGTGCCTGCTAAACTAAATGGGTCACTATATTTTTGCTGATTATTAATAATTTTCTTTATAGTATTTATCGTAAAAAACGACTAAGGGATACTATCCTCCCCAACATAAAGTTAGTAAGTTCGTATGGGCTAGTGGCCAAGGTGTAGGTACTATGTATACCTATTCCAAGTTTCATTCAAATCCGTACAGCCGTTGAGGCGTGAAAGGGTAACAAACATCCATACATCCATACTTACAAACTTTCGCGTTTATAATTATTAGTAGGATATGATCGGTCCATCTGTTGGGGGCGTCCTTAGCATGGATAAAGGTTTGAATTGTAGAAGGTAAAACTATAGCTTGCAGCAATAGGGCATTCTACGCGACAAGCCTTAACCCTTCGTTTCCCAGAAGCCGGTCTCGGCTTCCCTTTGTCCACAGGCATTCGAATCAGCTTTATTTTAATTCCGCTCGTCGTCACCGCTCAGCTTGGTGCCTTTTTGCGGTGTCGGGTTGGGAAAGTATTAGATCGATTTGTCGGGGTTTTGATGAAGGTTTCTTGGATTTTGAGGTCTATTGTAGATGAGTTTGGATCATCATGATGATGATGACGTTCATGTTGATGATCCACGTAGTGAGAAGTGACAAGAGTAAAGATTATCCAGGTATGATCTGGCTGCGAATAATAGTTAAGTATATCAAAAACCGGTCAAGTGCGATTCAAATTCACAATACGAAGGGTTCCGTACCATCGTACTTACATGTAAATAAATGTTTCTTGTATAGGGTTACAGCGGCAATAGAAATACACACTCTGTGAAAATTTCAAATCTCTACCTATTGCGGTTCATGACATACAACCCGCTGACAGACGGACGAACAGCGGAGGCTTAGTAATAGGGTCCCATTGGCACCTTTCGGGCACCGAAGCCTCAAACCTAATCAATTACCAACTTGAAAGCCTTTTTTAAAAACTAATTCTTAATTCTTCAACACACCTCAATTGATTATAAGCTTTGCTATTGAAAGAGCAAGCAGGCGATTAGCAAACATACGCAGAATTAATACTACCTGCTCTCACCCATTCTAGATTGCATACTTCGTACATTCCACGTTTCATCTAAATCCATTCCTTATAGTTTGATCGATGCACAAACAAACATTCTTACAAACTTTAAAAGTAAGAACCAAGTCCCTGTACATTTCTCCCTGTCACGGTTTGCCTGATGCGAAATCGACTTGCATTTTTTTTTTCGTCAAAATATCGACGTTTGTTTTTGGTCGCAAAGTTTTAGTTGCTTTCTTTGTTACGAAATTCGACGAAGGTTTTTTACGACCCATAAACTGGCTCGAAGTTTTGTTGCGAGAATTTAATAGGACCTCCACGTGAGGGCTAGCAAGTGTTTTTAATGAAAATAACATAAAATATTAACCAAAATTGAAGATACGTATTTTTATGGTACTTATAGTTTTACACGATATTTTTTAGGTTACTGCTTCTTCTAAGAGCATTATGATGGTTGAAAGTTTTAAAAACCAGTCAAGTGCAAGTGGAATTCGCACACGGGGGGTTCTGTGCCATCGTACATAAATATTTCTTGTATGGGACCCCCTTTTATTTTTATTACTTGTTGTTAACGGCAATAGCAGCAAATACACACTGAAAATTTCAACTCTACCTATTACGATTCATGAGATACAGCCCTCTGACAGACGGACGGACGGACGGATGGACAGCGAAAGCTTAGTGATAGGGTCCCGTTAGCACCCTTCGGGTATGGAACCCTAAATATCTATGTTGGAGCATGTTTGGTTGAAACTCTGGATGTTTGACTCTGGTTTGAACTTCGGCTGTAACCGTAATAGGCAGATTTTTTTACAGCGTGTGTGTATTTAAATAAAAGGCACAAGATAGATTATACAACGTGTAACATAATGTCCCTATAAGCCCGAAAGGGGTGTATTCAGACCGAGCACTTGAATACATTGACGTGTGCAAAAGTTCAATACATCATATTTGAAATTCCAATACAATTAAAAACAAATTATTTCATGAGAAATTTGTGACAACCCTACGTGTTTGTTTACCATTTGCGTAGGTAACAAACACACGCGCACCCTCCTATCGCGTCGGACCCACACATACGCAGACAATTGAACGCGCGGCAAGTTTCAAAAAGTACCTAGGTGTAATCACCAAAGTTTTCGTAAGAATTTGCAATTTTTTTAATTCTACGTAGAAATTAAAGTCGAAGATTAAAATCACGATATCTTTCACACATAAAAAAACAACTACCTACCTACATCTACCTAGGTAGTTACCTAAGGACCTAGGTACAGGAAAAGTTAAGTTATACCTTTTCTCCCTTCTTCTTGGTTGGCTCGGAACACGGCTAATTGACATGGTAGGTATTAGGTAGGTATGTAGGTACCTAGGTTGGTATTACTGGTACACATTCACAATCACAAAATTATTTTTGTCATTTTTTATTAGTAAGCTAGGTACTAATGGGGTACCTACTAGGTAGGGTGATAGGTTAGGTACCTATCATCATACCTACCTATCACTGAATTTTATCACTGTTGACACACACAGTAGGCACTCGGTATCCATCAAAGGGAAGTAGGTACAACACACCACCGAATTCCCGGTCTTCCCTCACTGGTGCGCCGGTGGAAAGATCCCGTCGAGAGAAGACGGTTCACCAATCCCAGAAAATAGCCCGTAAGATGGCAATGGCCGCCCTGGATAACGCTCTCTGTAGAGCTGACGCGCCGCTACTAAGTAGCTACTAACACACACACACAACACCATATCATAATACTCACCGTTTGAGTACAAAGCCGACATCGTATCGTTAATTAGTTACGCGAACCGAGAGATTGCTTGTTGCAGTTGTTGCAAGGAACGAATGCTAATTGCGACTGATAAAAACCGATCTGTTTTGCGACCAAAAGTAGGTACCTATTGCCGAAAGCCGAATTTTTAGGGTTCCTTGTCTGGGGTAACCCACTAAATACCGATTGGGAAAAAAAGGAAAAAACTTCACCATACATCTACTACTACTACTACTACTACTACTACTACTACTGTCGTCGTGTCCGTGTCGCTAGCTCTTTTGAACCAGTGTGGTGGAAGGATTAGAGTGCACCTTGAAGGTTCCTTTCGTACACTTTGACACACGTCTATGACATGCCTGGTTTCCTCACGAGGTTTTCCTTCACCGTTTGAGAGCATTGATATTGCACACATAAATTTCGAATCGAAAAATCCATAGATTCGAACTCACGACTTAAGGATGGGAAGGCGGGGTTCATACCAATATGCTACCATGTGCTCCATCCCCATTTGCTACTAGGTACCTACCTACTTACATAATAACCTACCAACAATTACGTAGTTCAATCAAGAAAAGTAAAAAACAAATAAACCTACGGAACCAATTTGATTTTATTAAACAAACGCTTGCGGTGCGGTGTCGGTTGACGGTTGCGGATTTTGAATTTAGCAAAGGCACCGACAGCCAATTAGGGCGAGGTGTCATCCCACTAGTTGTTGTTGTTGTTTCAATGCAACCAATGACAAATAGGCTGTTCACGATGAAAATGAAGATTAGTAAGACAGATAAGTCACAACCTTTGACTTTAGTGCCCAAGTAGGTAGGTACAAAATTGCATTGAAAAATGCTCCAATGAATATTGGAATAATACATCGTTGGAAAAACTAAAGTGGAATAGGGTCACGGCTTTATCCTCAGGCACGGTAGACCTCTTCTCATACTTCTTGTTACCTACTCAAGATGCTTTTAAGGCCCTAGTAGGTAGGTACAAAATTGAGTAGGTATCACGGCTTTATCCTCAGGCACGGTAGACATCCTCTCATACTCCTTGGCACCCACTGAGGATACCTTTAAGGCCCGAGTAGGTAGATACAAAATTGAGTAGGTAAGGTACCTATCTCCTATACTAGGTACTTAACAAAGAGATCTGAAAGGATGTTTACGGTGCCTAGGGATTTTAGTCGTGATGTGACCTTACATTTTAATTACCAATAAATACCAAGGTACCACTAGGCCTTCAAAAAAAATAGAAATTACTTATTAAGCCACCTCGTTATTAGGTAAGTAGGTAGGCATTTTACTAATGGTGTCTGTTCTGTTACCTGTTTCATCTAGAGTTCACACTTAAAGGTCAAAAAACAGCTGTAAATAGGGATGCCTCATGTTGTGTCAAGTTACGTATTGGAGCAAAGTTTAAGAGACATTTCATGAATGAAAACCTTTGAAATTTTAAAAGTCGTTGAACAAACGTTGTTCGCAATGACGTATAGAACACCCCCGTTTCGGGCTTATAGGGACATTATGTTACACGTTGTATAATTACTTTTAAATACTTACAAAATATGATGTAATGATAATAAAAAAAGAAAAGACAAAAAGCAATTGTGGGCAACACAACCAGAGATTTTTGAACTCTCGTACCCTTACATTTATGTATATGTATGTACGATGGTACGAAACCCTCAGTGTGCGTATTCGACTCGCACTTGATTGGTTTTTACCATTATAATGATGTCTGCAGTGAACAGGCTATCACACTAAATACATACTCGTACCTACATATATAATATCGCGCATGTTTCTCATAGGGGTAAACAGAAACCACGCTACTACGCATTTTCTACTGTAGTAATATTATGTATCATAAGTATGTATTAACAAAAAATATATGTTATCAGTATTATATCAGCCATCTGGTTCTCATGGTACAAGCTTTGTTTAGTTTGGGCTAGATGGCGCTGTTTAAAATGTCCACAATTATTACTAATTCATCATCTTCCTGCCCTTATCCCAATCTATGTGGGGTCGGCATCGACACCTTAGTCAAAACTCTTACAGCATGATCCTTGGATCATGCTGTAAGAGTTTTCACTAAGGTGTTTTATGACCGGCCGCCTGCCTGACGTCAACCCTCCTTGGGAATACTTGCTTATTGTATCTCATCATGTTAGAGAGGATACTATCCCTTAGTCGACTTTTACGACATGCTCGGGGAGAGAAGCAGCTGGACGCATTCTATGATTTTTCTTTACTCCCAGTCCAGCGGAGAAGTTAATTACTAATTACAATTATTTATTTATTCTTATTCATTCATTCTCTTCATATTATTCATGCATGCTCGTCGTAAATTATATTTTCTATTTACATATATCTCTTGAAGTAAACAGTAAATTGAGCTATATCACCTTTGTTCGCGGCAGTCGGCATAAGAATTACTGGCTTTCCTTCGCAACGTATTATTTAATGTTATAATAGCTACCGTAATTCACTCGTACAATGAATCACTCAAAATCGAAAGAGATAAATATGTCAGAACCCCAGCAAATAGAGATGCGTGGGACCTACAATGGGAATTAAAAACAAAAGCCTTTGCCATCTTATACTAAATTAGAAGAAGTAGTTACATCACCCAGATAAAGGAGAATAATAATTATTAGAATAATAATTAGGAGCCTGTCCCACTCACTGCAGGGCAAAGGCCTCTCTTCCTTCTCTCCAGTCATCCCTGTTTTAATATAATAATAATCATTTTTTCAATAAGGTTTATTAGACAAGAAAAAATACAACTACAGTTGTCTTACGAGTGAATATACTTTACTAATTTTATAAACGCGAAAGTTTGTATGGATGGATTTTTGTTACTTTTTCACGCAAAAACTACTTCTACACTTCAAAACTACTACTACATCTACTACAAACGTTTATAATATTAGTAAGGTTATTACTACAACACCCAGACCCGGAAGAAATATTTGCAGAACATACAAACATTTCTCCAGTAGCGGGAATCGAAACCGCGCCTCTTGCGTGTCAGCCGAGCACTCGCTCGCCACGCCACCGAGGTGGTCATTTATTGATCGAAAAATGATGAACTGAACACCTAGGTGCTAAATAGTTGTACGCTCCAGAACAGGGATGGAGAAACTTTTTCCTTCGCGTGCCAATATTTACTTACAAAATACAATGTGTATGTCGCGGGCCAAGTTGTTGCATTTTTGGCTATATCATTCACTGAAATAAAAATATTGATTCCCCTTTTTTTATATATGTTGTTTCCGTTCTGAATAAACAATTTTTTTTATGTTTTTTACATAATTGATAATTGTATTTGACATACCACCTGCGCTCGCAAAATAATACGTGATTCTTTTATGTGAGCCGCGCACTACCACCATCATCATCATCTTCTTGCCCTTATCCCACTCTATGTGGAGTCTATGTAAGAGTTTTGGCTAAGGTGTTTTATGACCGACCGCCTGCCTGACGTCAACCCTCCTTGGGAATACTTGCTTATTGTATCTCATCATGTTGGAGGATACTATCTCGCGCACTGCCAATGAGAATGAAATTTCTAACAATGCGAAAACTTCATTAGAATTTTGTTTGTTGGTCGCGGGCCGGATTTCAACGCTTCGCGGGCCGGAGGTGGCCCGCGGGCCGTAGTTTCCCCATCCCTGCTCTAGACTATGGCCGACTTATTATGTACCCGACAGTAAACCACAGGATCAGTAATGATTATGTTTATTACCACATTGTTCCTTAAATAGAGAGCCATTGGCATGACACGAGACGTAGACGGAGCGGAGTTTTATTCCGTGACTATACTATATGGCGGGTTCGATTCCCGCTGCGGTTAAAATGTTTGCATGTTCGCCAAATATTTCTTCCGGGTCCTGGGACTTGTAATATTGTAAAAAATCAATAAATAATAAATTTGTGGACCTTTCACACAGCGCCATCTAGCCCCAAATTAAGGAAAGCTTGTACTTACTATGGACACCAGATGGCTGAAAGAATACTTATATATTTTTTTTTATGAACACCTTATAATACATAATACTACAACACCTGGATCCGGAAGAAATATTTGCAGAACATACAAACATTTCTCTCGTAGCGGGAATCGAACTCGCGGCTCTTGCCTCTCAGCCGAGCACTCGCCCGCCATGCCACCGAGTTATTCATTATAAATTAATACACAATACAATACAATACAATACTGGTTCCTATAGTACAAGCTTTGCTTAGTTTGGCGCTAGATGGCGCTGTGTAAAATGTCCACACATATTTAATAATTTATCGGGATTTTTTGTATATCCTTATCAACATCGCTATTGTGGCGTAGCTTGCTTAGACGTTCTTGATCGATCGTTGAAGTTGAGCAACGTTGTGCGTGGTCACAATTTGGATGGGTGACCGCAAGTGGCATTACGAGCTGAGCGCTTCCGTGCTTCGAAGGGCACGTTAAATTGTTGGTCCCGGCTTTTAAGTCGTTAAGCCTACGGATGCCTAAAAACTCCGTCACAAGAGTTGGCCACTAGCTCATACCGAACTTACTTATCAACATTTTGATAACTAACAACATAGTTCTACTGTAGTACTTGTTCTACATCGATTTTTGTGAGCGAATCCGCTATCGCACACTCTTATTTCCTCGTCCCGTGGATTTATGAATGGGCATCGTCTGACGAGGCCCAGTTCATAAGTTCAAGGCGTCCATTCATCTTGTTGAAACGATCGGAATCGTATCCCGATGGGTTGAATCGGTGATTATGTCGATAATAAATTTTTATCGCACCTTTTAGTGGTTAATTTTGAATTTAATATGTTGCCGGCCGGCTGTGGTTTAAACGTAAATATTTATGTTAAACGTATATCAAAATCATAACAAAGTGTAATTCTTGCCTCATCTTGAATACTTTGGTTTGCATTTATTATATATGGTACTTGAACTATAATTAGGTGTCTTCATCATCATCATCATGTCAGCCCGATTTCACCCTCTGTTAGGTATGATCTCTTTGTTATTTTTTTGTAATTAAGTATAGAATATGAAGAGGTTGTTTGGCCGGCCAATGTTGCCTTTCTGACTGGGAGATTCAGGCTGAAAATCGTGACGCCTGGAGAAACCCCATGGCTGACGGTGTCGTCGCTCACGATAAGGCCTGGCTTGAACATTTAACACATAAGGTCCTTTATCTGTAAAAAGTGTGGTCGAGGCCGCCACTCAGCCATTAACCAAAATGTTCTAGTTCAAACTGATGCCACCTAAATCATCTGTAATAGATGTATAAAAGGCCAATGATGATAAAGAGGTGTATGTACCTACTCAAATTTCTTTATCCTTTCGTCAACCAAGCAGATGAAACGATAACTAGATTTAATACGGATGTCACAAAACACAGCATTTAAAAGTTCAAACCAACATTGAAACGCAAAACTGATGTGTTCTCATGTACTACGTTCGATGTATGATTCATAGACATAGACTCCGACAGTAAATAAAAATACAAATCCTAATCTTCAAAGAATAGAAGGTGTATTATGTCTATGTCTATGTCTACTACGTTCGATGTATGATTCCTTACATAACTTGTCACAGTACTACACAGTCCGACACTAGCGTAGCTTGCTTAGGCGTTCTTGATTGATCGTTAAAGTTAGGCAACGATATGTGCGGTCACAAATTGGGATGGGTGACCGCAAGTGGCATTACGAGCTGAGCGTTTCCGTGCTTCGGGGGCACGTTAAACAGTCGGTCCCGGCTTTTAAGTCGTTAAGCCATGACGGAGGCCTTTAGGCGGCCTAAAAACTCCATCACTAAAATTGGCCACTAGCTCATACGAACATACATACAATAGGGACCACTGACCACACATTTACTGCCCCACACTTATGAATGACTAGTTTAACCGCGCGGCTTCGTTCGCGTAGTGTAAATTTGGACACCCCATCTTACACCTTTTTGAGGGTTACGTTGTACGGAATTTTGAAAAAAAAAACTTGTTTTATTATTGAGCGAATCGAACCAAGAAATATTTTTACACAGAAACTTTACCCTATTTAACCATGAAAATCCCGCAAATTTGTCCGCTATTTTACAGAGTTATTTTCATATGAACTTCATCTTCCCATTGCGTTTTCTAGGAGATGAAATTCAGGATTTTTTAGTGAAGAACTGACAACCGCTGGGGTGAACGAATTCTTGAGTGGAGACGGCAAATGTATGACGCCTTCCGGCTAGGTGGAGTGACGGAGCGAAAGACAGAGACTGGATGCGTCAACGAGTGACGGAGCGAAAGACAGAGACTGGATGCGTCAACCCGAAGATAGGGCGCAATGCCGCTCATCACCACTCTCGTGAGGCCTATGTCCAGCAGTTGGCTACTCTAGGCTGACGATGATGATGATTTCTTAGAGCACCCTAGCTTTCTAGAATGGTTTAGGCTGTGCGTTGATTGTCAATCAGTCAGTGAGTAACGTAGAGTTTTATATATTTAGATTTTTACTCGTTTTTCACTTCAAAGTGTTTTGTGGCCGGGCTATCTTGACGTCGCATCGTGTGAATACAATGAAAAATCGGCATTATTCATCAAGCTCGCCTTTGTGTGTTACTTACATGCTTATTATTGTGTTTCTCCCAGTGAAGATTTAAAAATCGTAAATCACAGAGTGAGAAGTAATAAGTTGTAAGCTTAACTCATATCTCTTAGTTTATGTTATGGAACTGGAGCTAATGCAAGAACTTATTTAAAAAAATCAAAAACCCGGCTGCGAGAATTGCCGCCTCTAAAAGTTCATCATCATCATCTTCCTGCCCTTATCCCACTCTATGTGGGGTCGGCACAGCATGATCTTTTTTGGATCATGGTGTAAGAGTTTTGGCTAAGGTGTTTTATGACCGGCCGCCTGCCTGACGTCAACCCTCCTTGGGAATACTTGCTTATTGTATCTCATCACGTTGGAGGATAGTGTCCCTTAGTCGACTTTTACGACATGCTCGGGGAGAGAAGCAGCTGGACGCATTCTATGTTATTTCTTTACTCCCAGTCCAGCAGAGAAGAAAGAAAATAGGTACATACAAAGTAATAACTGTAATATTCAATGAAAGCCGGACTGGTTTATTATGGGTGCACTGTTGGTCTATTATAGTGAGAGCACTGGTGGTCTAGTGGTAACGGCCCCGCCTTCCGATCCTAAGGTCGTGGGTTCAAAAATTTATGTGCGCTATACCCAGTACTCTCAATCGGTGAAGGAAAACATCGTGAGGAAACCGGCACATTGTAGACCCGTAAAAAGTTCAAAAACATGTGTCAAATGCACGGAGTCTTTGAGGCGCACTTTAAATCCTTTCACCGCACTGGTTCGAAAGAACTAATGACACGACTAGTTAGAGAAAGTAGTAAAATTCTTGATAATTTTTTTAGGTTATTTACTTGGATGCTATAAAGTTTTTATATGTAAGATAAAAGAGCAAAATACTATTTTATTTAGCTTTAGAACTCTGTAGAAAATGGTCGACAGCATAATGTCACTGGCTCATTAAAGGGAGTTCAAGTCAGATCTACTTAAAGCTAGTAATTTTCTCCCAAAACCTCATTAATTTTTAATTAAGATCCCATCTTTGGCCTCCAAAGGTCGTCGTCTTCATTATTACTAATATTTTACTCTTTACAGCATAATAAACGTCTGGTTATTCCAGGAAATTTACATAAGAAATGTACAGACATACAATTTCATCAGCCCATCATTGCTTTAAACGCGCTACCGGTGATTCGATCTAGGAAAATTAAATATTAAGTTAAATTATTTTTTTACTATTAAATATTAAGTGGTAGATACGTTAAATTTAAAACTATCTTACAACTGTCCGTTATGTAAAACTCTTACGTTACTGACTTTGATTGATTGATTTGTTACTGACTGGCTGACTGATAGAATGACTGACAATCAACTCACAGCTTAAACCGTAAGTCTTAGATGCATAAAGCTTGGTGGTATATTATTTTTATGGTATAGGGAAAATTCCTGAAATTCGATTCAATCAGTTGAATTCAATTCAACTTGTATATATAAACCTCTGTAGCGTGGCGGGCGAGTGCTCGGCTGAGACGCAAGAGGCGCTGTTTCGATTCCCGCTGCAGAAGAAACGTTTGCATGTTCTGCAAAATATTTCTTCCGGGTCTGGGTGTTATATTATGTATTTACAAAAAAAAGTATATGTGTATTCTATCAGCCATTTGGTTCCTGCCACTTCTTCGCTGGACTTCGCGTCCAGCTGCTTCTCTCCCCGAGCATGTCGTAAAAGTCGACTAAGGGATAGTATCCTCTCCAACATTATGAGATACAATAAGCAAGTATTCCCAAGGAGGGTTGACGTCAGGCAGGCTGCCGGTCATAAACATCTTAGCCAAAACCTTAGCCGACCCCACATAGAGTGGGATAGGGGCAGGATGATGATGATCAGCCATTTTGTTCCTATAGGACGAGCCTTGCTTAGTTTGGAGTTAGATGGCGCTATGTGAAATATCCACAAACATTTATTTACATTTAAAGATGTACCCGTCTGACCGTTCATTTCGGTGCGTGACATTTCAGTCATTCGACGGCGATACAAACGACGACAAATCACATATCAATCGTCACATTCTAACAGCTGCCAATTAACTATGACTAGCAATCCTCTGCAATCCTCTTCAGTGCATTCATCCCTTATGGCTTTCTCCGCATTAAAAAATAGCACTGGTGGTCTAGTGGTAGCGAGCCCGTCTTCCTGAGGTTGTGGGTTCAAATCCGGTCGTGTACTGGATTACAATACTAATCCTACCAATATTATAAATGCGAAAGTTGGTGAGGATGTGTGGATGTGACGATGTATGTTTGTGCCTTAATCACGCCAAAACGATTTGAACGAAACTTGGAATATACATAGTATGTGTGCTTAAATAACATATAGGCTACTTTTTGTCTGGATATCACGCGAGCGAAAGCTAGTAAAATAATAAACATTTTTGTAGAATTTTCACACAGCGCCATCTAGCCCCATACTAAGCGAAGCTTGTGCTATGGAAACAGATGGCTGATAGCATACTTTTATGCGTTTTTTTTTGTAAATATATATGTACTTTCGAGTACAATACGTAATAATACAACATCCAGGACCCGGAAGAAATATTTGCAGATCATGCAAACATCTGAAGGAAAAAGGAAGGCGGCGCTACCACGAAACCACCAGTGCTCGGTCTACCCGCAAAGACGCCCTAATTAAACTATTATGTAAAACTATAAAATGTATTGGCGTAGATCCAAACCGATAGGTCAGGTGGATTGTTCATTTTCTGTCGCAAGTCTATTTAGACCTTTGTGACAAAGGAATTGAACGTGGCACAGATAGCATGGCTTTGTAATTTGTTGCGTTTAGACGGGCGTTTTTGTCATTATATAATTAGTTACTTATTATAAAAGGCTTTAAGAGAGCACTGGTGGTCTAGTGGTGGCGGCACCGTTTTCCGAACCTAAGGTTCAGATCCGATCATGCGCCAATGGATTTTCAAACGGTGAAAGAAAACATCGTGAGGAAACCGGCATGTCGTAGAACCAATTAAGTTTTAAAACATGCCAGGGCATGGAAGGATATTTTGAGGTGCACTTTAAATCCTTTCACCACACTGGTGCGAAATCTAAGAACCTTATCTAAAATTGTACTAACATTATGCAAAAAACTGCATCGAAATCGGTTCAGTGGTTATTGAGTTTCAGAGGTGCAAAAAACTATGCTGCTGCAGCGCCCCCTGGTGATCCGTGGCCGTAAAACATATCCAAGAACCGTATCAGATATGACACCAATAAAATGCAAAAAACACATCGAAATCAATTCAGTAGTTTTTGAGGAAAACGGTAACAAACTTAGGCCAAACGCATATCTTTTCATACATATCTTTTCCGTTCCGTCGTGGGAGACAAAATAGACAATAGTGTAGTTTTATATAGCGACCACGACGCGGCTCGTATAATGTCAACAACCCGTTTTTCATGGCTTTGTCCGCTTTTAAATCAATCAAATAGTTAGTGACGACGACGCGTTGATTGGGAAACGCATTCGGTCGCTAGTCTGTGCCGCTCTATAAAGTTTTACGAGTCGCTCGTGTGTATGGCCCATTAAGGCTGCAATTGTATTCTCATTGCGCTACGACTGTTTGATTGTTCTTTATTGAACTATAAATCATTAGTATAGTAAAATAAACATTGAAAAACGGGTTGGAGATGGCTTATTTCTCTCTGGTCCATTCGCATAACAATTTTTTAGTACCTATGAAAGAAGATTTTTCTTCACTGATTCGTGACTAGTTATTATAAAGGAATGTTCAAACCATGTACATAAATGTGTTTCATAACCAACTACCCTTGGATTTTTAAAGTTATTTGGCGAGAATCGAACCCGCACCTCATGCGTCTCAGCCGAACACTCGCCTACCACGCCACCGAGGTCGTCAAATGTAGTACCTATTGGTAGTAATGGTCGGCCACATCATGTACCGATCAATTTGAAGATCTGCCCACGACACACATAATATCAAAAATACCTCGGTTTATTCGTGCGGTTTTACTTACATTGCCCACTTGGTACGGGCATTATTAATACAGACCGGACATTATTCATAGTGACCGCACTTATCAAGTTGCCCGTAACATATGTATGTATGTTTCGGCACGTTTGGCACAAGCCCACTTTTCGCACAGTCAAGATCCACCGTAATTTTCCATTAGAGATTTATTTACGTTCGATTGCTATGGCCGCCAGCTATGTGGGCTGAATGCTTGAGCCTGGTACAATGTATCAGACGAGACAGAAGACATTCACGTCTGAATTCTCAGGGTGCTCTGGTTAGACTGTAAATTAGATAATTCTAATAGTCGTTTTAATAGTTATTTTTAACTAGTTCTCCTCTAGACTGGAAGTAAAGAAGAAACATAGAATGCGTCCAGCTGCTTTTCTTCCTGAGCATGTCGTAAAAGTCGACTAAAGGATAGACCTCTCCAAAATGATGGACCATCTATATGGGCAATGGGCTTATCACATGGTTCACCATATCCATCTTGGGACTTTGGATCGGAAGTGACTGCAAGTTTTCTTATATTTATTTGTGGCTCTGCCCACCCCATTAGGGATACGGGCGTGATAATATGTATGTATGTATGTTTTAATCAGTGCGAAGACTCCGGAGCCGAAACGTGGACACTCACAGTGCGGCTAGTCCACCGGTTCAAAGTCGCTCAGCGAGCTATGGAAAGAGCTATGCTCGGAGTTTCTCTGAAGGATAGGATCCGTAACGATGTCATCCGGCAGAGAACCAAGGTCACCGACATAGCTCAGAGTATTAGCGAACTGAAGTGGCAGTGGGCTGGTCATATCTGCCGAAAAAACGACAACCGTTGGGGTAAACGAGTCGTTGAGTGGAGACCGCGACTCGGCAAACGTAATGTAGGACGCCCTCCGGCTAGGTGGAGTGACGATCTGTGAAAGGCTGCTGGCAGAAACTGAATGCGTCAAGCCAAAGATAGGGCGCGATGGTGCTCATTAGGGGAGGCCTATGATGATGATAATGATGATGATGATGAACCAATGTGGTGAAAGGATTTAAAATGCGCCTCAAAGACTAGACACGAGGCGTTATTATGCAACTTTAAGCAAGAGTGCGCTAGACGCGGCATTCGTGTTCTTCGTGTAGATCCCATAAACCGCAATAGATGACTTTATTTCTATGAAGCGGGGTTGAATAGCTTGCACGCCCAAAATTGCTGGCATCGGATGTCTGAATTGACTGTTTTGTATCAAATGAGTTCGTGTCACGGTCGTCTCGGGGCTTGGTGCAAGGGATAAGATAATAACGATAATAATATAATAAAGGCCTTTTACCATCTATAGTAGATGATTTATACAGCGTCAGGAGGCAAATTTTACCTTTACAAACAGGACGCTGTAGTGCCCGGGACGAATTAAGATGGAGTAGGCTTGCCCAGCACCTATTCCATCCTCTCAGCTTAGTCGGCCTTGTCCACAGGAAAGACATGGTCAATACGTGCGGAGCTGACTACCTTGAAATCCTTCAATGATTATAACTATGGATCTTATCCCTTCTTCGAGAGTACTGGTGGTCTAGTTGGTAGTGACCCCGCCCTAAGATTCTAGGTTGGTGGGTTCAAATCCGGTCGTGTACCAATTGATTTTTCTATGCGAAACATTTATGTGCGTTATACCAGTTCTCTCAAACGGTGAAGGAAAACATCGTGAAGAAACCCGCGGCTTAGTCAGCTCCGCACGTATTGACCATGTCCTTCCTGTGGACAAGGCCGACTCGGCTTAGAGGATGGAATAGGTGCTGGGCAAGCCTACTCCATCTTATTCGTCCCGGGCACTACAGCGTCCCGTCTGTGAAGGTAAAAATTGCCTCCTGACGCTGTATAAATCATCTACTAGATGGTATAAGGCCTTAGTTCATCGCACTTGGTCGAAAGAACTAGAAATACGAGTATGACTAGATAGAATAACCGCTGTATCTTTTCCATTAAACCACACACTAAGTTAGTGATATCCGCACTTAAGGGTAGCCAGTCACGCGATTTTGTGTGATGAGGTGTCTTTGAACTATTCTGGAGCATGTTTTAAGGCCACTGTCAGGGCTGCCTGTAATTATTCCCACGAACTGAACTAAATAGGCGCAATTACTACTATTACTACATTAATATCTTTAAATGTTTGTCTGCCTGTACACATAAATATTAGGTGCAAGCTTGTGAGGAGGAGATGTGTGTCACATGCTTGATTTGAATGGAAATTAGAATATACTTGTGAAAGGAAATGAAATAGTTTATTTGCTAGAAATATGGTCTGTAACAATTGGATATGGTTAGTATGTGAGTTCATAAATTTCAACAAGATCAGAAATCAGAAAAATTTATTGAGAACAGAACAAACAAAAATTAGGGTTACAAAATACAAAGATGAGAGACCATTGGAATTAATATTTTAATGTCAGATTTAAAGTATAAATCTAAATTATATAATTTTAAATCATAAAGCTTGTACGATGGGAAGCAGATGGCTGACATAATAATTTTATACTTTTTTTTGTAAATATATACTTATAATACACTTATATAACAACACCCAGACCTGGAAGGAATATTTGCAGATCATAAAAACATTTCTTCCGCAGCGGAAATCAAACCCGCACCTCTTGCGTCTAAGTCGAGCACTCGCTGGCCAGCCGAGATCGTGACTCCGCGGGCTTAAGCTAATTTCTCATAAAAAATACAATAATAAATAATACGTAGCGTATTTTCGACCCTTGACAAATCTAAAACTCTTTTTGAAAAACCCTTACTGTCCTTAAAACGCCCTTGTCCCGTTTGATGTCCATCTAGATAAATCACGCTCTTTTAAAACCCCTGCTTGGGGTAAATAAACAATTTAGGAAAATAAATTGATTTCACTCTCGGATCCTGATAAAAAGACCATTGAGGCAAATGTTATTTGTGAAGTTCAACAAAAAGATATAAAAGATAATGCTGCGTGGAGGGCGAGTGCTCGGCTGAGATGCAAGAGGCGTGGGTTCGATTCCAGATTTTTCTTTCGATAAATTTCTTGCGGGTCTCAAACAAATGATCTAAAGTTTGAAGTCCGTGCTACCGCTACTCGTGTCATTGATTCTTTCGGGACCAGAGTGGTCAAAGGATAGTGCACTTTGATAAGACTTTGTGCGTCAAAGCACGGCAAGTGACGTGCCGATCCTGTATCCGGTTATGGAAAGAGATAATGGCGACCCGAATCAATACGTTCCGTGCAAACAAATCAATTTCCAATACCAAGACAATACAGTAACTATCGTTAACCACATGCTGTTATGATACCGTCAATAAATTGTATTGAATCTTATTAATCTTAAAAATCCGAATGTTTGTGAGGATGTTTGAATACCTCAATCATCGTAACGGCACTGGTGGCACTGGTGGTCTAGTGGTACAGGCCCCGCCTTTCAATCCTAAGGTCGTGGGTCGAAACCGCGCAAGCTTGTAGGTAACACTTGAATAAGTAAGGTTGAGACGATATTTGATACTCCGTGTTGTCTTAGACGTTAATAGACATGCCGTATTTACATTTTGGTCAAGAACATAGCTCTGTTAACGAGATCTGGTTGTGCTATGACACCGTTAGTTATAATTAAATAATGTATTATTATTATGAATCTTAATCCTGACTGACATTATCATTGACATTAAAAATTCACAGCCTAGGCCACTGGTCGTTGTTTTGTAAACTCACAATGTCCTCTAAAGGTTGAATAGAGTAAATAATACTGAGATGTCTGATAGAGGAGGATAAGAGAAAACAAAGAATATTTATGAGAGACTAATGGAATGCCCCGTGGCCTTGTCCGCTTTTTTTTTCTTCAGTCGGCCAGGCAGTCAATAATTAAGAATTTATATACATAAAATCATAACCCCCTTTTGCTTCGCCATAGTCGGGTAAAAAGACGCATAGTCAAAGGCACGTGCGAACAAGGAACTACGAATCAAAACAAAAAAAGTTAATTAAGGCAAATGTCAACTAAACTGGAGGCTACTTTGTAATTATACAATTCAAACCAGTATCATTGACCTTTTCTACATTCGATAGCGAACAAGTGCAAGAGCAAAGGTTTTATTTTGGTCATAAAACTAACTCAGTGTCAAGCTTTTATAATGTCGCAAGGAATATCGAATCTGTTTGTGATGATCACGACTTTTTTGGTGGGGTTCCTTACCCGAAGGGTGCCAACGGGACCCTATTACTAGGGCTCCGCTGGCTGTCCAGCCGTCCGTCCGTCTGTCAGCGGGCTGTATCTCATGAACCGTAATAGTTAGATAATTGATATTTTTACAGGGTGTGTATTTCTATTGCCGCTATAACAACAAATAGTAAAAATAAAATAGAAGGCCACATACAAGAAACGTGTATTACATGTACGATGGTACGGAACCTTTTGTATGCAAATTCGACTCACACTTGACCGATTTAATTTTATTCATGCCTAGTGGAAAATCCCGCGATTTTGTCCGCCTTAAGTTTTTTGTTTCTTTATTCAAATATATATCTTGTCCTTACTTGCACCCATTTTAAGAGGAATACACATATCTTCCAAAGAGCTTCTTGAGAGCACTGGTGGTCTAGTTGGTAGTGACCCCGCCTTCCGATCTAAGGTCGTGGGTTCAAACCAGTCGTGTGCCAATGGATTTTTCTGTGCGAAAAAATTATGTGCGCTATACCAGTACTCTCAAACAGTGAAGGAAAACATCGTGAGGGAACCCGCGGCTTAGTCAGCTCCGCACGTATTGACCATGTCTTTCCTGTGGACAAGGCCGACTAATCTGAGAGGATGGAATAGGTTCTGAGCAAGCCTACTCCATCTTAATTAATCCCGGGCACTACAGCGTCCCGTCTATTAAGGTAAAAAGTTGCCTCCTGACGCTGTAAAAATCATCTACTATAGATGGTAAAAGGCCTTGGTTTATAACTTCCCAGTTTCATGCATATACATAGATCGGCATGTATTAATAAAGTGGATACCTATAATAATACCCTTTTGTATATCGCTTCGTATTTATATCATAAGTCAAGGTGATTTAGAGACATTTTGATTATAATAATAAAAACATAAAATTAACATTAATTAAGCACAGGCTCTTTTATGAAATTAATTGAATATGTATGACGTATGAATACATCATAGAATAAGTTTTATATTCGTATAAAGGCACTGTGCCCGTATGGTCGTTATCTGGAGGCTGCTCCATGCACAGCCTCGGTGGCGTGGCGGGCGATCGCTCGGCAGAGACGCAAGAGGCGCGGGTTCGATTCCCGCTGCGGAAGAAATGTTTGCATGTTCTGCAAATATTTCTTCCGGGTCTGGGTGTTGTGGTACCATGGTTCTCGTAGTTTCTGATCCCCACGATACAGGGAATCCTAGTGTGGGGTCAGGACGATGTTTGTGACTGTTGGGTGTTATTTATTTATTTTATTATTGTGTGGAATGCGTCCAGCTGCTTCCCTCCCCGAGCATGTCGTAAAAGTTGCCTAAGGAATAGTCCTCCAACATGATGGACCATCTATATGGTCGATGGGCTGATCACCTCTCACCATGGTTCACCATATCCATTTTGGGACTATTGAATCAGAAGTGGCTGCAAGTTTTTTTATTACTTGTATCTCTGCTCATCCCATTAGGGATCGTGATAATACATGCTTAAATCAATGTTTTAAGTGACAACTAGAATAGTACCACAAATATTGCACGCCTTGGCAATTCTCGTCTTGCTTCTGAAATACGAACTAACGCAATATGTAAATAATATAGAAATGGTACAATAATTATGTAAATACTTATTTTTTAAGGGTTTGTTCAGTTATTATTTTAATAATATTCATTGCATATTCGGACAAATTCGATTTTCATACAAAGCACGAAGTTTGCCGAGGCTCACAATATTTGTGGTACCTACCACTGTACATTCAGTTTAATTGATACCTGCTAAACTGAACACTCAGTTGTATGCAGGTATGTCAATATGATTATGTTTGAAGATAAGTGATAGGAGATAAGGTGAAAGTCAAAGGCAATTTTTTTTATTTCATAAAATCACGGGGGTCACTTGGACACCTCTTAAATCTACGTTGCATTTACACCTGTTCGTAACGTGACCGGGAATGTATGCATGTATAACAGGAAAATGTGCATTTTACCTCAACATCAGTTTAGACTTGCAACTTATTACAAGTTATGTTGTAAAAAGTTTAGATCCTGTTCCCTATAAAAATAACATAGCAAGCAACAAGACGTCGGAATATCGTTACGACTCCATCAGGCGCTTGTAAAAGTTAGAAACAAAATTAATCAGCTCGTTCATGTTCATTCCGAAAGTTGTTTCCATGAATTTTATCCCGATTTGTCAATAACTGAAGATTATTTTACCCTATTAACAATTCACTACAGTTTTGGGACTCTTTCAATTAAAACTTTGGACAAATTGATGATGTTTTTGATTGTTTTGGGAGGTTGGAACTATGGGACAGTGTTTTGTGAATGTTTAAGTAGTGATCATAGCTTTTGTTGCAAAGTTTGTGCTTTTCATCCAAATCGTCTGTTTTCAACGAGTTTTTACGCATCGCTATTCCCACGCCGGTTTCAAAGACGTTTTATCGTACTTGGACCTTATTCACTATGACCAAACAAAACGTAACGCGGGAAAACGCGTGAAATGTCTAAAAAAATTGTATGCTTTTTTAACTGACTTTAAAAAAGGAGGTGCTCAATTTGGTTGTATTTATTTTTGTATATTTGGTTATCTCAAAACTCCGTCATTTATGAACTGATTTGGAAAATTCTTTTTTTCTTTGGGAGGGTATACTTTTCGTTTCGTTTTATTTAAATTTGTAGAAAAAATACTTCCCCTAAGGGTGAAAAAATAGAAGATGTTTTTTATTGGCTTGAATTTTATCATTGAAGTTGTTTTATGAAAAAAACTGTATAACTGTGTACTGTTGCTATATATAATAATTATATACTATGAACAGGTGTAAATGCAACGTAGATTTAAGACGTGTCCAAGTGATGTCAGTGATTTTAAGGAATAAATTATTTTGACTTTGCCTTTAACTTTTGCTCGTTTCATCGTAGATCTCATCTCATCCTTGCCTACGCAAACTTCCAGGGCCAGGTGTGAAAAATCTAAGCTAACGATCGTCCTGGATCCCACTGCAGGGCAAAGCCTCCCTTATTTAGCCTCCCAAGTAGCTATGTGTGTTTATGTAAAAGAATAAATGACATTCGTTTCACCAAAGGTCTTTATCCAAAAATTCTTTTTTGCTAGTTTTTGCTTGTTTAGGTAATAGTAACAAGAAACCATTTTACAGATAGTAAGAATCCAACAGTCTGTACAAGGCTTTACCGTCGTAGCGCTACGCCGTAGCGTGTCGTAGCTCATCGTAGCTAAACAAACTTAAGTAGAATTGTTAACCAGAAGGCGGAAAAATGAATATGAAATATTTGAACATTAGTTATGAACTTTAATTTTCAAATTCCATACATTTACACAGTACTTAAATGTTATCATTAGGTATATCATATAAAAAACCGAGTATATAAGTGTTTACACCGTGTTAGGCAAAACAGAGCTGACGTGTCTAATCCAAAGGGATCATTTAAAATAAAAATTGCCAAGCGTGGTTTCCTACCTTTATCTTCCACGCTTGGCCGTGTTACGAACATACAAACATTTCCCTCGGAGCGGGAATCGAACCCGCGCCTTTTGCGTCTCAGCTGAACACTCGCCCGCCACGCAACCGATATACACTACAAACTTTAACAAAAAGGAGGTTAAAAAGGCCTCAGTGAAAAGTAACACTAGTTAGAAAAAATTGCTATGTTTCAAGCCTTCTTTTGCTACAGGTTAGTTCCATTTGTTATTTTTGAATCGACAATATGCCATCATCAATAACTCGTGAACGATGACCGGTGATCCATCAAGTCGAAGGGGTAGGCAGACCTTACGTTACATGACGTGAAGCATGATTTATGTAACTAAGATTTTATTTTTTTCTTATTTTGGGCTAGCAACCTGTCGCGCTGGAATTGATTCTTACTCTGGAGTATTAACTATAAGTTTTTATTAATAAGGTTCTTATGGTCTCCGACCACTACTCCGATCTATATCCAAACCATTACCACCATGACACAAATAAGCCAATAAAAGTGCTGTCAAAAGTTTACTTGGCAATGTTTAGGGTTCCGTACCCGAAGGATGCCAACGGGACCATATTACTAAGCCTCCGCTGTCCGTCCGTCCGTCTGTCAGCGGGCTATATCTCATGAACTGTAATAGGTAGAGTTGAAATTTTTAGAGTGTGTTTTTCTGTTGCCGCTACAACAAAAAATAATTAAATAAATCAAAAATAGCATACTTGGGTTCAAGCGAATAGACCGAGTACGCAATACTACGCTGCGTTCCTTAACCGGAATTGCTGATGTTGGAAATAAGGCTGCCAGGCTCAAATGGGATTGGGCAGGACACGTCAGCCGGATGGCTCAGGCGTCAGGGTCGGCCGAGAAAGCGTTGGCGGGACGAGCTCGATGCCTTCGAGAGAGGGTGGTGGGAGTTGGCTCGGGACAGAGATGTCTGGAAATCCATGGGGGAGACCTTTGCCCAGCAGTGGGACGAAACAGGTTAAAAAAAAAAAAAAAAAAAAAAAAAAAAAAAATCAAAAAGGGACCCATACAAGAGACATTTATGTACATGTACGATGGTACGGAACCCTTCGTGTGCTATTTCGATTCGCGCTTGACCGGTTTTTATTCATTTTCTTTTTGGTACGCAACTGATTAACGAAACATTTCGGTTCCATGTTTGTTTATGGAAAGGAGTTGATGACACTCCATATAAAACACGTTTTAGTATGCTGAAGCATGCGCGAGCTGAGTGTCTGTAAATATAGGAAATAACGAATTCGCAGGACGCCGCCGGGTTCGAACCCGCGAACGTTTCGAACCTTTGTCAGTTTTGAATCTCCATTATTCAGTCGAGGGGAGGCGATCATACAAATTGCTGTACATTCAAAATGTTTGTCTATTTGTCTGCGCAATTTGCATCTTTATTTCTACGGGTTAGAATTCAAAATGGCGTGTGGTTTGTATTTTTGTTAACAAGTACAACTGTACTTTCACAAATGTAGAGTTGAAATCACGTTCCAATTGTTTATTTTTAGAGTACATACTTTGCATTTGATCTTGAGTTTAAAGTCTCGTAATTCTTCGTCGTATTTTACCTACAACGTAACACAACGTACTAACTATACTAACTACTAACTAAGCTCTGTTTTATTTCTTATTATTATCTTCTTCTCTGTCGTTTCGCTCTTGACAGAGCGGTCGTGGTCACGTCGAGGCATCCACGTTGATGGTGGAGGTGGATACAGCTCTCCGCACGATCTCCCGCCATCTCCCCCTGTTATCAGACTGTCTGCCACAGTCAGATACTCTGCTTCCTAATGCGGATTTCACTTGGTCTGTCCAGCGCATAGGTGACCTGCCGCGTGATCTGGTTCCCTCCACTTTTCCCTGTACTACCAGCCGCTCTATGGAGTCGACATCTCGCCTAGAGACATGTCCAAAATACTGCAGTATGCGCGACTGTACTACGGCCGACAGACGCTGTTATTATACCGATTACCTTAAAGTTTTTAATGTTATTGTAGTTTGTCTATGTAACTGTGTGTACTACTAACGTACATATAGAAATCCACTGCTGGACATAGACCTCCCCTAACGAGAGCAATCGCGCCTTCTTCGGCTTGACACATCCAGTCTCTGTCAGCAGCCTTTCGCATATTGACTCACACAGTACGGCTAGTCCACCAGTTCAAAGTCGCTCAGCGAGCTATGGAAAGAGCTGTTCTCGGAGTTCTCTGAAGGATAGGATCCGTAATGATGTTATCCGACAGAGAACAAAAGTCATCGACATAGCTCAGAGAAATAGCAAACTTAAGTGGCAGTGGTCTGGTCATATCTGCTGAAGAACCGACAACCTTTGGGGTAAACGAGTTGATGAGTGGAGACCGCGACTCGGCAAACGTAATGTAGGACGCCCTCCGGCTAGCTGGAGTGACGATCTGCTGCTGGCTGCTGGCAGAAACTGGATGCGTCAAGCTGAAAATAGGGCGCGATGGCGCTCATTAGGGGAGGCCTATGTCTAGTAGTGGACTGCTATCGGCTGATGATGATGATGATGACAATATACTGTTCCGTATGTATAGATAGCGTAGATACAACTGTCAATCAATGTCGTGTTCTTTTAGCTTAGTGCTTTTATTTATTCAGCAAACATTTTAGATCTGCAACATACAATACACATCAATATTTGTTATTTTCTCCGCTACGACTGAAAAATTGAGTGGAAGTTTTTTACTCGGTTTGATGTTTGACATCATCAGCTCCGCACATATTGACCATCTCTCTCTTGTGGATAACCTAAAGGATGGTATAATAGGTGCTGGGCAAGCCTACTTAATCAAAAATGGTCCCGGACACTACAGCGTCCCGTTAGTATAAGCAAAAATTTGCCTCCAGACGCTGTATAAATCATGTACCTAGTAAAGATGGTAAAGTCTTTATATTTTATGTTTGTGACTTATGTCTCTTTCTATTTGTTTCAGGGTGAAAAGGACAACAGCAAGAACTGTATACTGGCGTGCGAGAAAAGAAAAGCTGACGACACAGATGTCAACAAAGATTTGAAAAAAGTGAGTCTATCTAAAATATTTTACTTTGTTACTTAATAGATGTCAAAACAAAATTTATAAAAAAAACAATTCAGAATGATTTCTTTCGACGACCTCGGTGGTGTGGCGGACGATTGCTCGACTGAGACGCAAGAGGCGCGTGTTTCGCGATTTTTTTTAGTTTGTGAGGTGTGGATATGACGATATAGTGTTTGTGCCTCAAACGCCGTAACGGCTGAACGGATTTGAATGAAACTTAGAATATACGTAGTATGTGTGCTGGAATAACATATAGGCTACTTTTTGTCCGGATACCACGCGAGCGAAGCCGCGGGCGAAAGCTAGTGTATCATAAGTATGTATTTACAAAAAAAATCCTTCGTACCTTTTACGTTTAGGGGTTTTGATAAAGATAGATAATATTCAGGGTCATTGTATGACTGTATGTAATAGTCTAGATTATCCGGCCGGATTCGCTCGTGTAGTTTTAAATTAATTTAACTTTACCCCTTGCGTTATTTAAAAAAACTCATACGGGTAGTATGTTGATGGTCAAACTAAATGGACTAAGGTCACTCTAGCAGTGTCATGTTACTTCTCCCTAGGGACAAAAGGACTAGCAAACCACTAATTTAATAATTTCGGCTGTGGCCTTTTCATTTATTTTCAACACGCGTAGTAAATACTGACCTACCTCTGATCATGGCCGTAGTTTTCAACAGAATTTAATAAAATACAATATTCGCGAATGTTTAAAAAGAAAAAAAAGAATGCGTCCAGCTGCTTCTCTCCCCGAGCATGTCGTAAAAGTCGACTAAGGAATAGTATCCTCCAACATGATGAGATACAATAAGCCGCACTGTGAGTGCGGAGTGTTACTTTTCGGCTTCGTATGTAACAGGTAGGACGCACTGAACTCTTTGGTTTTCACAGTCCTACTAATATCCTACCATATTATAAATGTATTATTATCATATTATCACTCCTTGGATACCTGACGGAAAGCGACAGAGGGGCCGACCGAGAAGGCGTTGGCGCCACGATCTCGACTGCTTCGACAAGGAGTGGTAGGAAATTGCAAAAGACCGGCATAAGTGGAAGCATTTGGGGGAGGCCTTTGCCTAGCAGTGGGACAGTATAGACTACGAAAAAAAAGTGATAGTTTGTGAGGATGTTTGTATGTTTGTGCCTCAATCACGCCTAAACGACTGAACGGATTTGAATGAAACTTAAAATATACATAATACATGTGCTGGAATAACATATAGGCTATTTTTAATTCGGATACCACGAGAGCGAAGCCGCGGGTGGCAGCTAGTTACTTCTATAAATGTGAAAGTTTCTAAGGATGTGACAATGTTTGTGTCTCAACCACGCCGTAACGGCTAAACGGATTTGAATGAAACTTGAAACATACATGGTGTCTGCTGGATTAACATATAAGCTGACAGAGTGTATAGGCCCAATCCACCAAGACCACATGTAATATGCACCGCTGACAGAGAGATATATGAGTTGGCGAGTATCCAAACACGACGTCTGTTATGATTGTAATATTTACATGAGGATAATTATGTCATTTGCAAAGATGGATGTCTCCTACGATCCATGCTTGGTTGCTGTCGGCTGATTTATTTTTTGATCAATGATAATTCTTATACTTCTTCGCTGGACTGGGAGTAAAGAAAAAACAGAATGCGTCCAGCTGCTTCTCTCCCTGAGCATGTCGTAAAAGTCGACTAAGGGATAGTATGCTCTCCAACATGATGAGATACAATAAGCAAGTATTCCCAAGGAGGGTTGACGTCAGGCAGGCGGCCGGTCATAAAACACCTTAGCCAAAACTCTTACAGCATGATCCAAAGATCATGCTGTGCCGACCCCACATAGAGTGGGGTGATACCACAGATGATGATGATGATAATTCTTATACAATTTTCCTTTTGTCAATATTTGGCGTAAATGGGTGAGGCTGGCACCACCACGTTTAATGGCACATGCAAAGGTATGCCTTTGGATATGGATGATGATGAAATATTTTGTTAAACATGTAAGTTCAAAAAAAACGTAAGAAATATTGGCTCTAGCAAAATATTCATATTCCCGGTACTTTAATTATCCTTCAATTATATTTGTTTAAAAATCGAAGATGAAACACAACACCAAAATGGTTAAATAAAAAAGCTGTAAGCATCGACACGTAAAAAAATTTACTCTTCATTCCATTTTAATTTACGCAACGGGACCCATTCTGCCTTCGGACATCTGCTGCACGAATTTTAATCACGGTGTTGCCATTTCAATCATTTTGATATTTCATTTTCGTGGAAGCGTCGGGCGTCTGCTTCATTTCGGTAGATTTCAGCGGCTTTCGACAAATTAATATTACTCAGGAGCTTTAGAACGTATTCGTTTAAAATGTTTTTACACTTCACGACACGATATGTATGAAAAGACGCTGTCGAGCAAAATTCTGTCGACTATTGCAATGTTTATTTTTCATTACTCTTTTTGAAAAAGTCGTCAAAAACCTAACAATTAAAACTATCCGTCTATTCCATTTATAATGTTACGAATTCCTTTATATTAAAGGAACTGATTACAGAAATAATTGATAGTCCAGCAGTGAGAAGATATAATCGTATAATATGACTTTAGCATAGGACGCGCTAGTGGTCTAGTGGTAGCGGCCCTCAGATCCTAAGCGCGTGGGTTCAAATCCGGTCGTGCACCATCCACAATGGATTTTTCTGTTCTAAAATATATGTGCGCTATACCAGTATTCTCAAACGTCGTATAACCTAAAAAGTTTGAAAACATGTCTCAAGTGCATTAAAGGTGCCTTTGAGGCGCACTTTAAATCACATTGGTTCGAAAGAACTAGTCGCCGGCTAAGCTGAGAGGATAGAATAGGTGCAAGCATATATGGGCAAGCCTACTCCATCTTAATTCGTCCCGGGCACTACAGCGTCCCGTTAGTGAAGGTAAGAGTTGCCTCCTGACGCTGTATAAATCATCTACTATAGATTGTAAAAGGCCTTATTATTATTTACATACATAATTATTAGGTAATTATAAGGTTTCTGTACAGAAAATACAGAAATAATGCGTGAGCGGTGTGAGGTATACATAGGTATAAATAGGTACTACTCTCATTACATTCATGCATGCTCTTCGGTTTAGGGTACTCTTGAGTATACATAGTAATACTATTGTTTAATATATCCTAATCTTACTTATATTATAAATTTGAAAAGTCTTAGTTTGCTTGAAATTACCGGCGTAAAGCTCAAAACGCAACGATAGCGCGTACTAATTTTACCGGTGCTGCCATCTAGTACGAAAGTTTGTAACGATGTTTGGATGTTTGGATGTTTGGATGTTGGTGGCTCAATCACACCTAAACAGCTGAACGGATCTGAACGAAACTTGGAATATACATGGTACATGTACTGGATTAACATATAGGCTATTTTTTATCCGGGTACCACGCGAGCGAAGCCGCGGGCGGCAGCTAGTAATATTATAAATGCGAAAGTTTGTGAGGATGTGACAAAGTAACGATGTATGAGTAAGGATGTGTGGATGTGACGATGTATGTTTGTCCCTCAATCACGCCTAAACAGCTGAACGGATTTGAATGAAATTGGAATATACATAGTACATATGCTGGATTAACATATAGGCTATTTTTTATCCGGGTACCACGCGAGCGAAGCCGCGGGCGGCAGCTAGTATATTATAAATGCGAAAGTTTGTGAGTTTGGATGTTTGGATGTTTGTGCCTCAATCAAGCCTAAACGGCTGAACGGATTTGAATAAAACTTGGAATATACATAGCACATGTACTGGTTTAACATATAGGCTATTTTTTATCCGGGTACCAAGCGAGCGAAGCCGCAGGCGGCAGCTAGTTGTTTAATATGTAACAGTAGGTATACTGTAAAATTTTAAATATTGAAACATGAATACAAGCTAAACGGAGCTCCATTGAAAGCTGGTTTTATTATTCGTAAAATATGACGTGAGACAGTAACGACCGTCCATAACATCTGACGGTTAGCACTGGTTTTGACGACCTCGGTGGCTCAGTGCCCAGCTGAGACGTAAGGAGTGCGGTTTGATTATCGCTGCGGGACATGTGTTTGCATGTACAGCAAATATTTGACGGCCTCGGTGGTGGCGTGGCGGGCGATTGCTCGGCAGAGACGCAAGAGGCGCGGGTTCGATTCCCGCTGCGGAAGAAATGTTTGTATGATCTGTAAATATGTTTTCCGGGTCTGGATGTTGTGGTACCATGGTACTCGTAGTTTCTGATACCCACGAAACAGGGAATCCTAGTCGTCAGAACTATGTAAGTGACTGTTTGATGTTATTTATTTATTTAGTTGCGGCCTTTCTCAAACCTACTCGATTATATCTAACTTGACCAAATAAAGTAGGTACCAATACGAAAATGCATTAGAAAAGTACCTAGGTACTATAAACGAAAAAATTGGGTATAATTATAAAATAAACAATTATGTTTTAACCGACGCCGGGAGCGACAATTTAACGTGCCCTCCGAAGCACGGAAGCGCTCAGCTCGTAATGCCACTTGCGTTCACCCATCCACATTGTGACCGCGCACAATGTTGCATATTTTCAACGATCAATCAATAACGTCTAAGCAAGCTACGCCACGAGCGCGGTAGAGATAGAGAAATTCATGGATTTTCGATAACGTTCAAGTCATTTATAAAAACTGATGCTAGCCACCAGAGTGTTTCGTTTAAAAAACTTTTCTCATTTCGCAACTGGCCCTTGCATGTACCTATTTGATAAGCTGTGATTAGGGTGGTCCTGGTAACCCAAAAAATTGTATTCGGCTTTTTGTGTGTAATAAAATTTTAGTAAAAGTAGAATGGTTGGGATTTGGTGACCTTTGTCCACCAGTGGGACGATACATCTAGACTGTGGGTGCCCAGTGCTGGGCATCTTTCGCCATATTTACATGAGTGTGCTAGTTCCAACCAACAAGCCGAGCCAAGTAAGATTGAAAACACACTACAAATATTAATTGTAATAGATAGATATATAAACACTTTATTGCATACCAAAAAAACACAAAAAAGTATATAAAAAACAAACAAAAACTGTACAATGGGCGGCCTTATCGCTAAGAGCGACCTCTTCCAGGCAACCTTTGGATGGAGAGGATAAACAAAACAGAGCAGAAAGACGGCGGTGTACAAAAAGTTAAAAAATAAATAAATAAACTCTAATCTAATACTAAACACTAAAGTAATAATAAATATACAAACGATAGGATAGCCTAAAAAATATCGACAAGTCAGCGAGAATTTATTTATCATGCTATTTAACAACGTTTACAGTTTGCCGGCCCCACATAGAATGGGATCAGGGCAGGAAGATGATGATGATAATTTAACAGCGTTGATTATCTATCTATATATCTATACAGCCGGTGGCATCTACGACATTTTCTCTAACATGCCACTCCTGGAGGTCTTGTGCCTGCCGGATGCACTATTCTCCTACACTGCCCTCACTAAATCATCTGACCATAGATCAGGTGGCCTGCCTTAAGGCTTTTCCAAATCTCCTGGCCACCATTCAGTGACTGCTTTCGTCCTTCGGATGTCGTACCGTCTAGCCCATCGCCACTTAATCCTCGCTATCCGTATTTACCAGCTGCTTTACTCTCTATGACCAAACGAAACTTGACTTGTTTGTGACAATACAAAATTCTCATATAGAATACGATAACACGGCGATTATACAAACATGCCCGCGTTACGTTTTGTTTGGTCGTCTTGAATAAGGGGGCTCGGTGTGGCGTCGAATCTCAATTGGTTGTTTCTAATCTTTATTATTATTGTTATTTTGAGCCTTCTATATCCCACTTCTACATATAAATCCGTCTTTTTCGACAAACAGCGACCCTATTCGCATCCCATCAGGCAAACTTTTTATGAGCCACGATTCTGTAAACAATTTTGTTGAATATTCTGTCAATCCACTATTGTTTCCGAATCGCGATTGGTTTTCTATAGAAAAAGTTCGTTGCAAAGTATTATGGATTATGAATGGATTTTTGGCAATAAAATGCGGTGTTTGAGTTCGTTATTCACGGATATTATTAAACCAAAAGAATTTTGAGGATAAGGGTGATACACAACAGACTAGATCCATAGATTTAGTAGGTATTAGAATTTTGTGTTTTTATATTATTACCTTTCATCTCAGTGCTTTTAAGTAAATGATCAAACTACGAATATACAGGGTGGAATTTTGTAATGCCACGTGGAGGGACCTAAATACTGAAGATAGCTAATTTTACTCTAAGAAAACCTTTTCCATGAAAACCTAATCTGTACTTTTATGGCACTAGTTGATAGGATCAATCATAAGTGTGAAAACTCTCTAGCAAACACGGTAAATCTTCAATACTTTCCCTCCAGTTGGCATTATAAAATTCCACCCTGTATAGATTACAAAATACAAGAATATAAAAATCTTTTATCATTTCACTGGAAAACATTAATATTTAGCGGAAGTGTACGTCAGCAACGGAAATTCATGACAACGGAAATTGATGACTTTAAATCTGGAATGTTTTCTGGACCAGTAAGCAGTACCTACTTAAATTTTTTCTTAGCTTTTAATTTACAAAACAAACAATGTACTATTTTAATACAACGAGTAGAAAAATGGCATGCGTGCGTTGCGAAGTATGTGTGGGGTGACTTGAGAGATAGAGTGAGAAATAGTGTGATAAGAGACCGATGTGGTGAAGTGGTGATGAGGATTGAGAAAGGTATGTTAAGATGGTTTGGTCATGTAGAGAGGATGAATGAAAGAAGATGAACGAGACAGGTGTATGAGGCGAGTGTGAATGGTACCGTTGGAAGGGGAAGACCTCGGCACACGTACCTGGACCGAATCGGCAACGTTTTGGGAAAGGGCCAGGTCAAGAGTACCCTGAAACGACGAGCATGCATGAAGAATGTAATGAGAGTGAATGAAGCGAAAGGAGTATGTCCGGATCGTAGCAAATGGAGATCCGTGATCTCTGCCTACCCCTATGGAAAACAGGTGTGAGTTTATGTATGTATGTAAAATATATACGTAAGACCAACATAGTTATCTCCCAAAAGGCGCTTCGCAAGCGTTGTCAGGGGTCCGTGTTATTTTATGATATCACAAAAACGTTCAACAAATTCTGGCCCTACCCGAGTTCCTCGTACAATTACCGACGAGTGGCCACTCCGGCCGAGACAAGTAATGTATTTAAATTAGGGTCTAGTGCCTGGAGTGGCCAAGTGCCCGTAAATATTCGCCGTAGAGGAAAGATAGTAATGAAATGCCTTAGATCAGAGCCTTAGGTCAAGATATTCTACTAAGAATTGATAAGCGAATAAAATTCCTTTTAAAAACTATAGAAGCTGGCTTTGAAGAGTTTTGTTTTCTTGCTGATACGTGGATTGGGCTAAGTCTAGTTGTGTCACTAGTTCTTTCCTTTCGTGCACATATCTTCAAACTTTTAAAGTTCTACGACATGTCATGGTTACCTCACGATGTTTTCCTTCATAATTTGAAGTACCGGTATAGCATACATAAATGATTCGAAGAGCAAAATCTATTGGTGGACGGCCGGTTTCAACCCACGACCTTAGGATTGGAAGGCGGGCGGGGGCCGCTAGACCACCAGTGCTCTCCTTTCTTGGGCTTAATCCTTGATTGGGCTTCTGCAAACTAGATACAGGTGTAGTTATGTGACTGGATAAACAAGAAGACAAACGTGAGCCTTCACCGAAGCCAAGAAACTCTGTGAAAATTTCAACTCTTGCTATTACGGTTCATAATAATACAGCCCGCTGACGGACGGACGGACGATATTGTACGGAGATTTCAAAATCCCCCGTGACTGCTCTCATATACAAACTTATAAAATTCTTAACATTACTTATTTATTGTTACAGGCAAAATTGGAAACAAAGGCGCTGAAAGCGAAAAGGCCTGGTTTCACAGACGATAGGTACAACGAGACGTCATATTATATTGAAAATGGTGAGTACATTTTTTTTTTCAAACTGCTTCATAGTGCGTGGCAACTTCTCCC
The DNA here is from genome assembly GCA_949320045.1 of Scotopteryx bipunctaria. Classification (NCBI taxonomy): domain Eukaryota; kingdom Metazoa; phylum Arthropoda; class Insecta; order Lepidoptera; family Geometridae; genus Scotopteryx; species Scotopteryx bipunctaria. The sequence goes on from OX439441.1 coordinate 11,659,736, forward strand.
GCATAGATTTAAATTACTACATTACAAAAGGCCTTTGCCATCGATAGTAGATGATTTATACAGAGTTGAGAGGCAACTTTTGCCTACACTAGCGGTACGTAACGGGATAGCTATACCTATCCTTTGTCCGAGGTAAGCGCCGGCCCTTTGGTCATTGATAATATAATATTTATTTATTATCTAGTTGAGTCACTTGTTCTTTCGAACCAGTGTGGTGAAAGGATTCTAAGTTCGCCTCAAAGGCTCGGTACGTTTACCTTCTTTCTCTCAGGCTCAGTAATAGGGTCCCGTTGGCACCCTTCGGGTACTGAACCCTACAAACGAATCATAGTTTTATTCCTCGACAACTGTACAACTAAATCGATTATAAGCACAATCTATACTAATATTATAAAGAGGAAAGATTTTTTTGGTTTTTGTTTGTAACGAATAGGCTCCGAAACTACTGGACCGATTTCAAAATTTCTTTCACCAATAGAAAGCTACATTATCAGGGTCCAGTATAGGCTATAATAAATTTTCAAAAAATTAGGGATCCGTAAGAAAATTGCAATATTGTAACCCAAGGTAGAAAACCTACGGTAGAAAAACTATGTCTATCCCCGTGCGAAGCCGGGGTGGGTCGCTAGTCAGTTATAAGTACCTATCGGCTATATTAACTTCCTCCGGTCTAGTGTTAACACCTTGTTTGTGCTGTCTACGGAAATTGAATGCACTCCCAAACGAGCAACATAGGCAATTTAGAAGTCGTTATGCCGCATAGCTATAACACCCCAAATGGGCGGACGGCAATGCGGTGGATGACTAAGGCTGTTTTGATCATAAACACCTTGTACAGCTTGGCACTGAAGTTCTCAATCCATTGGGAACCAGTAGAACGCTTCGTGACTTTGTCCGCGTTCAGTTTTTTACTCGACTGCGATGGAGGAAAGAAAGAAAGAAAATAGTTTATTGACAACATACGCATAGGGCAAAAGAGAGAAGAACATACCTACATATAAAGACCTAATCTTATGGGACTAGTACTGCCCTCCTAGTGAAGAACGCAGTAACTAGCATTTTTGACAAAAAAATAGTTAGATACATATATCGCCTGACAAAACACAACATTCTGTTCTGACACACGTATTTAAAACATGTTTGACATAGTTACTGCGTTCTTCACTAGGAGGGCAGAGTACATGTCCTAGTTGCTCTGTCGATCAGATAAAAGTTGTCAAAAGGTCTGGAGCTCAGCTTTGAGCTAACTTCACTTGGGTACCAAGTGAAATAGCGGTAGGCCTCCCTACCGCTATTTCACTTGGTACCTCTTGGTACTTGGTACTCACATACATACATATGCCGCAAACACATTACCTTTAATGTGTTTGCGGCATATGTATGTTTGTGAGTATGTGCACGTCTGGATGGGTTTTGATAAATTATGAGTGTGTAATAAGCAATATTTTTTTTTTTTTTTTTTTTTTTTTAACCTATATCGTCCCACTGCTGGGCAAAGGTCTCCCCCAAACTCCGCCAACCATCTCTGTCCTTCGAGACCTCCCACCATTCTCTCTCGAAGGAGTCGAGATCGTCCCGCCAACGCTTTCTTGGCCGACCACGACTTCGCCTTCCGTCGGGCTGCCAGGATGTTACGGCAGTCGCCCATCTGTCCGAAGGCATCCGGCTAACGTGACCCGCCCAGTCCCACTTGAGCCGGGCTGCTTTTCTACCCACGTCGGCAATGCCAGTAACTGAACGCAGCATGCTGTTTCGCACTCGGTCAGTACGTTTGAATCCGAGGATGCTGCGTTCCATTGCCCTCTGGCAAATCTTGAGTTTGGACTTCTGTAGCTCGGTCAATGACCACGTTTGGGCACCGTAGGTTAGGACGGGCAGGATACACATGTCGATGAGTTTGCGCTTAAGTGTCAGTGGAAGGTCTCCCTTCATGTGCGCCTTCATGGACCAGTAGCTCTTCCAGGCGTTATCGACTCGGCGACCGATTTCCTTGTCTTGCCTGTTTTCGAAGCTCGCTATCTGGCCCAAGTAAATGTACTCATCGACATATTGTATTACCTGCCCATCTACCTCGACCCTACGTTTCGTGCTATTGGTCATTAACTGTGTCTTGGACCGGTTCATTTGAAGTCCAACCTCAAGACTCGCCGTGCTCAGTTCCTGAAGCATACTGTACGGTTTCACCATACATTTTGGTAATTTGCGCATGCGGCGGTTTACTTTATATCGCGCGCACTGCATTTTTATTTTATGTAGATTCTTTTAATAACATTTTTCATTGAGTACGTGACCTACTCTCGCGCAAGAGACACTACTAAGGAAAGATTAGCCACCTGACCTTGTAGTTAAACACTTAACAAATAAACTAACTAACTTGTGTGAATCTTGTGTTTTTACGTGCTCCTAACTATAACTATAACTTTAACTGAACTGGCTAGAACTTGAGTGAACTATTAGTGATACGTTGGTGCTGTGTTGTGTACATAAGTGCAACTATCTACTCTAACATCCTCACATGTAAGACATAGGGCGCTAACAGGAGCCCTCAGCCCTTACATTTTGGTCCTTCGAACTCTCCCTCACCAAGGATACAACTGTTCCTGCGAGGAAACGAGGTATTTATGCTTTTTTGTATTTTTTGGCAATAGCGAGTCGGTTGAATTGGCCTCCCACCAGCGGGAATCACCAGTAAAATTGAGAAGGCGCACATATTGTCATACAAGTACAGGAAGCTGAATACCTACACCGACCAGAAGACCACGGAAACTCTGTCGCCTTCTCGTCGTGAACCAACCCTGCTCTCCTCTGTCACCGTCAACTACGTGGCGGAGCTAGAAGCTAACTAACATAACATTACTTGTCTCTGTCACCGTCAACTACGTGCCGGAGTTAAGATAACTAACTCTTTACTTTATAAATAAGACTTTCGTCAACATGGAAGAACTTAAACTGCAAGAAGATTGTTTTAATAACATCAAGACGCTTTGTTCGAACTATGCGAAAGATAGTAAGTCTAGGAAAACGGAAGACTATTTTGGTATTCGTCTCCAGTCCCTCGAAAATCAATGGCGAGACTTCGAGAGACGTCATATGACTCTCCTCGAAACTATTGAGGATAAAACTCATAAATACTTTACGGAAGACATTTTTAACAAAACTCAGCAACTATATCAGAAGACTAAGAATGATATGGATGGCTTATTGCTTCAACTACATGAACGCAAAACTGTAAAATTTGATCTAAGCGGTACCGTGGAGGAAACTAACGACGAACAACTGAAAACTTTACTGACACGACAGGAGTGTAACTTCAAGGCTCTTGACCGTGCCATGTCTAAAGTAGACTTGAAAACTGTGACGGAAAAATGGGAGTTAGAAGATCATCTTTCCATTTTGAAGTCCAAGTGGGACGTCATCGACAAACTTCATTGGGAGTTGGAGGCTGTACTCAAGGGCTCTGATATTACCTACTACAACATATTTGTGTCAATAGAAGACAAGTACGACGAGCTGAAAAGAAACATAAATAGTAAGATTTGGTCGACAGCTCACTATCAACAATCTGCACCAAAGATTGAGGTTCCTGAATTTTCCGGCAGCTATTCAAAGTGGATTTCTTTCAAAGATCTCTTCTTAGAAACCATTCATAACAACCCGATGATCAACAAAGCTCAAAAGATGCAGCATCTTAAGACAAAACTGCGCGGAGAAGCTGAGCGATTGGTACAGCATCTTAACATCAGTGCTGAAAACTACAACTCTTGCTGGGACATACTGTCTCAACGCTACGACAATCATCGTCTTCAGTTCACCTCCTTTGTTAACACTATGCTCAATTCGCCGGTTATCAGCCAACCTGACAGCGAAGCCTTGAAGAAGCTGCATGATGTCATCACGGAATGTATGAACGGATTGACGAACATCGGATTGAACACATCTACTTGGGACCCACTCATTGTCCATCTTATGTCGCAGAAACTAGACGCCACCACATACACAGACTACATGAAAGATTTACAAGATCATAGAGAGCTACCACACTTAGATCAATTTCTTTTCTTTCTAGAAAGCAAATTCATGGCGTACGAGGGCATGAAAACCGCTAAGAAAGAGGTACCAAAACTAACAACTCAAAAATCTTCCAACCAACATTATTCGTACAAGAAGAATAACTATGAGTTTAAGAAAAATCATATCAAAACTTTACATACTACTTTTGGTCAGTGCCCACACTGTGAAAAAGGACATGTGCTGATGCAATGCCCAAAGTTCATCGACATGGACAAAACACAACGCAACAACCTTGTAACAAAATTGCATTTGTGTAAAAATTGTTTATTTAGTCACGGCGACGCAAACTGCTCGTCAACAAAAACTTGCAAAGAATGCAACAAAAAACATCATACTATGTTACATAATAATAAAGTAACTCCTTCAGCATCAACTTCATCTCAACAAAGCTCCAATCATCTCACTAATAATGACTTGGAGATACTTCTAACCACAGTTCAACTTAAGATAAAATCTGCAAGTGGAACTTACGTCACACTCCGTGCTCTCCTAGATCAAGGGTCACAAGTGAACTTGATCACTGAACAAGCCGCTCAACTACTTCGACTGCCTAGAAAACGGATGAACGCAACCATATCTGGAGTCGGAGCGCTTTCAGGAGACTGCAAAGGACGTCTACAACTGAACTGCCAGTCGATACATTCTGACTACGCGTTTGAAACTCAAGCGCTTATTTTGAAGAAACTAACAAATAACTTACCTAACTCATCTTTTGATACGCCAAACTGGCCGCACTTAGAAAACTTAAAGCTGGCTGATCCTGACTTTAACAAATCTCGCCCTGTCGATCTACTACTTGGAGTTGACATATACTCGAATGTTATCCTTGAGGGAGTCCTGAAGGGAAATCAACAAGCTCCTATTGCACAACAAACTCACTTAGGCTGGATTCTGTGCGGCAAAATGCAAACTTTTAATTGCCATGCCGTTCTAGTTGACCTCAACAGCATTAGCAAGTTCTGGGAGCACGAGGACATCACTCAGGACAACAAGGAGGACATCTCTAAGGACGATCAGTGCGAAGAATACTATTCGAAAACAGTACAGCGAAACTCAGATGGAAAATACATTGTAAAGATGCCCTTAATTCCAAACTACGAGGAAAAGATAGGTAATTCTCGATCTATTGCCATCTCTCAATTTTTACAGCTTGAGAAACGACTGGAACGTAAAGCGAATCTCGCTTGTATGTACAGAGATTTTGTGAAAGAATACACAGAACTTAAACATATGGCACCAGCGCCCTCACTCACAACAAAACCAGAATGTTACCTACCACATCACGGTGTTCTACGGGAGCATTCAACTACAACAAAACTTAGAGTGGTTTTCAACGCCTCTCAAAAAACATCAAGTGGTCATAGTCTCAATCACTTGCAAGAGAAAGGCCCTAACATGCAGAAAAACATTCAAGCTCTCATTCTGAAATGGCGGTCCTACAGATACGCCTACACTGCAGACATAGAGAAAATGTACCGCTGTATCTGGATCGCAGAGGAACAACAGCAACTGCAAAAAATCATCTGGCGAAACTCGCCCTCAGAGAAACTTAAAGATTATGTCTTATGTACTGTGACTTATGGTATGAAGAGTGCGCCATGGCTCGCGATGAGAACATTGAAGCAGCTGGCCATAGACGATGGACACAAGTACCCTGATGCTGCTCAAACGCTACAAGATGAGTTCTATGTTGATGACTTAATTAGCGGCCACAACACTATCTCCGAAGATCAACAACTACAGTCGTCGCTCATTAACTTACTAAAAGGCGCCGGCATGAACTTACGGAAATGGTCGTCTAACGATAAATCTTTACTACAAAACTTGAGTGAAGATCAAATCTCAACGGAACAAGTATTTGACTTCAAACATGAAGATACAAAAAAGACTCTTGGACTCGGTTGGAACACTACAAACGATACATTTACATTTTACTGGGACTTAGAAGAAAAACCGCGGCAACAACTAACTAAACGCCATCTTCTATCTGAGATCTCGAAGCTTTATGACCCGCTGGGATGGTTGGCGCCAATAACTGTGACAGCCAAACTACTATTTCAGAGAGTCTGGACAAGTAAACTTGCTTGGGATGAAACTTTACCTACCGAGTTACAACAAGAATGGTTAAAAATGAAAAATGAGCTTCATACAATCAAAACAATTAAACTAAACAGATGGCTGGGATGGACGCAAGGGTCTATTGACCTACTGTGTTTCTGCGACGCTAGCGAAAAGGCATATTCGTGCGTCATTTACAGCCGTGTTACTAACGAAGGCTTACCTACAATAACTTTACTTGCAGCTAAGACTAGGGTTGCCCCACTAGCGCAGAAAATCACGCTGCCTCGAATGGAACTCTGCGGTGCCCTCCTACTGTCACAACTAGTAGAAAAGGCTGTAGAAGCTTTTAAAGGACACACCATTACTATACAAGCTTGGAGCGACTCCCAAGTTGTAATCGCCTGGCTGCAGGGAGACATATCAAGGTGGGAAAGATACGTTGCCAACAGGGTGAGTAAGATCAAACAGGTCATTCCGGCTGAAAACTGGCACTACGTGAAATCGAAACTTAACCCCGCTGACTGTGCATCACGAGGAATGTATGCAACAAAACTAAGTAACTTCGACCTCTGGTGGAAAGGACCTGATTTTATACAGACTTTTGAAAACAAGAAGGTCCCGATGTGTCTACATACGACTAACAAAGGACTCAAGCCAACGGTGACAGCCCTACCAAAAAATAAAGAGACACATTTTATCGACGAACTTATAAACAAACACAGTTCATTGTCCCGCATAACACGTGTGACGGCATGGATACTACGCTATAGTACAAGTGTACTTAATGGTTCGAAATTCGACACCAACTACCTAACTACAAGCGAACTGACGGCAGCGAATGAACTAATAATAAAACATATACAACAAATAGAATTCGAACATGAATACAAAAGACTTTTAAAAAAAGAAACGGTGTCTAATAAGAGTCCTTTATATAAACTCAACCCTTATTTGGACGAGAAGGACATCATTCGTGTTGGGGGTCGCCTCAAATACTCCAACTTGCCTTTCGAGATGAAAAATCCAATGATTTTGTCAAGAAATGGAAGACTGACTCAACTACTTATAGAACAGGCACACTCCAGAGTACTACATGGAGGCGCTCGACTGACATTAGCTTACATAAGACAGCGTTACTGGATCATTGGCGGCAACAGAGCAGTCAAAACAAGACTTCGCCAATGCATCACCTGTCACCGACACAAGCCAACTGAAACTTACCAACTCTTAGGCGACCTACCTCAACAAAGAGCACAACCATCAAGACCTTTTACTCATTCTGGCGTTGACTTCACAGGCCATGTGGAAGTCAAACTAAACAAAGGAAGAGGTGTGAAAACTTCTAAAGGCTACATTGCAATCTTCGTGTGTATGGCAACAAAGGCTGTGCACATTGAACTCGTATCGGACCTCAGCACTGAAACATTCATAGCGGCATTCCAACGGATGTGCGCGCGGCGCGGCACTCCAAAGCACGTCTACTCCGACTGCGGCACCAACTTCATCGGCACTGCCAAGGTGTTACGCAAGGAGTTTGAAGAGTTCAAACAAATTCTATCACCAGAATTCTTCAACGAGATCGGAAAACTGGAAGTTGAATGGCATTTCAACGCTCCAGCTTGGCCAAGCGCAGGCGGGCTCTGGGAAGCTGCAGTAAAGTCCATGAAATACCATTTACGACGTGTACTAGGTGAACAAAAACTCACATACGAAGAGTTTACAACATTACTCACGAAGATTGAAGCCTGCATGAACTCCCGGCCCTTATGTGCACTTACAGAAGACCCGGAGGAGTTCTACAACTATCTAACACCTGGACACTTTCTTACCGGCAGCGCAATACTCACTCTACCCCTTTCAGACTACAGTGACATCAAAACTATTGACATTCGTCGACGATGGCAACTAACTGAGAACATGCTACAACAGTTTTGGAAATGCTGGTCCAATGAATACCTGACTCAACTACAAAGTCGCTGTAAATGGAACAAACCGATGAAAAACATTCAAAAGGGTGACATCGTCTTGATAAAGGAGGATAACATGCCTCCCGGAAAATGGGCGATGGGGCGAGTCATAGAACTTCATCCTGGTTCCGACGGTCGCGTCCGAGTAACAACAGTTAAAACTCAATCAGGCACTCTTAAACGTCCCGTCGTGAAACTTTCACCACTCCCTATAGAAACGGAGATTCCACAACAACAGAGAGATGAAGAGGATAAAATGTCATCGGCTGAACAAAAACATAACCCACCAAGCTCTTACAAATCAAAAGGGACCGCCAAGAAAACATTTATAACATTATTAATAACATTGTTTACATTAGTAACTGGAGTACATAGCGCCGACAGTGGCACGCGACCAAACGCTCACATTACAAACCTCGAGCCCGACCGGCCGTTTTATTATGATGCGCTCGGCAAAATGCAAACAATACATGACGAATGGACTCTTCTCATGTACTATAACTTAACAAATTATTGGGATGATATACAACGTGTAAATAACTATCTTCACAACTTAACTGACCTTTGTCACAAAACTGATCCGAGATATTGTGAAACCACACTTGGACAATTATCTCATGAAGTGGAACTTCTACAACACTACAACAGCATCCTACTAACTCCTCACCAACACTTCGGCAGCCGCAAGAAGAGAGGATTGATCCACGGCATCGGTTCCATCGCCAACAGCCTTTTCGGTGTTCTAGTTCAAGACTTTGCTGACAAATGTCACCAAGACATAGAGAACATTGTGGAACTGGAGAACAAGGTTCTAAAGAAAACGGAGGAAAATATTAACAAACAACTCAACATGGTTGACAGCTTCATGCACGAAACAACTTCTAATCTAGCAAAGGTTGAGTCAACCATGGAGATCATCATGGCATCGAGCTATATCAATTCTGCATCACTAACAACTTACCTACTACTCAAAAACTTGAAAGAAATGCAAGAATTGTTTGATATTCTAACGAATGTGTACAAAGGACACATGGATGTACATTTACTGACACCTGTGAACCTGGTGGAACAGCTAAACATCATAGCTGGAAGCCTGCCAAAGAGAGTGTCGTACAGAAAGCGACTGGCCACGCAGCATCCCCGCCAATGAAGCCACCACGGACACGGCGAGAGCGTCAACCTTCGCCGACCAAGGGAGAAGACAACATCGAGTTTACTTTCGATAAATAATATTTTTCTTTGCTTTGTACTGGCCTATCTTCTCTTAATAGTCATTTAACTTTAACTTTATTTAACTTTAACTTCTTTTGGGGTTGCCAACATGTACGGTTTCACCATACATTTTGGTAATTTGCGCATGCGGCGGTTTACTTTATATCGCGCGCACTGCATTTTTATTTTATGTAGATTCTTTTAATAACATTTTTCATTGAGTACGTGACCTACTCTCGCGCAAGAGACACTACTAAGGAAAGATTAGCCACCTGACCTTGTAGTTAAACACTTAACAAATAAACTAACTAACTTGTGTGAATCTTGTGTTTTTACGTGCTCCTAACTATAACTATAACTTTAACTGAACTGGCTAGAACTTGAGTGAACTATTAGTGATACGTTGGTGCTGTGTTGTGTACATAAGTGCAACTATCTACTCTAACATCCTCACATGTAAGACATAGGGCGCTAACAGGAGCCCTCAGCCCTTACACATACCCTGTAGGTCGTGAGCTGTTGGGGCGAAAAGGACGATGTCGTCCGCAAAGCGCAAGTTTGTTAGGCGTTTGCCTCCGACGTCGATACCTTTTGTTTCCCATGCAACACTCAGCGTTTTAAATACCTCTTGGAGGGTTGCCGTGAACAATATGGGAGATAGAGGGTCTCCCTGCTTAACTCCTTTATTTATGGTAAATGATGGACCTGAAAAATCTAGTTTTATATTAGCTGTACTGTTGTTATATATAATCTTGAGGAGTTTTATATAAGTTAAATCTATTTGTTGGTTTTCTAAAGCTTTAAATATTGCTGCATGTTTAACGCTGTCGAAGGCCTTTGTGTAATTTACAAAGGCAATGTACAGTGGTTTGTGGAACTCAGAGTACTTTTCTATAACCTGGTTGAGTGTGTGTAAATGATCTGATGTAGAGTAGCAGGGACGAAAACCAGCTTGTTCGGGAGGTTGGTGTCGGTCTAATGTACTGGCAATGCGGTTTTGTATGATTTTAATTAAGATTTTGTATAGATGAGATACCAGGCTGATAGGTCTATAGTTGCCAACATCTGTTTTGTCGCCTTTCTTGTAAAGAAGTACAATGTTTGAATGGCACATCTGTTTTGGAATTTTCCCTGAATCTAAAATAGTGTTAAACAAATTGGTGAGATGGGGGATTAGCGCATGTGAGCCGATCTTTAGTGCTTCCGTGGTTATACCATCTTCTCCTGGACTCCTATCAAACTTCATGGTTTTTAAAGTATCGTGAACCTCTTTTCCGGTGAAGAACGGTATGGTATCGGCACGGTTGTAATCTAATTCTTCGTTGTCTTTGGAAGGGTCGGAATATAGGGTCTCATAATAACTGGAGCAAATGCTCATTACTTTGTCGCGACTATTTTGTATGGTACCATTTTCGTCCCGAAGACTATTGATCCAATGTTTACTCCTAGTGAATCCTTGTTTGGCTGACCTTAAAGAGGTATGTTTTTCAATAGCTATTTGAATTAATTGTGAGTTAAATGTTCTTATATCTTTTCTTATACTGCGCTTTACTTTTCTATCTAATGATCTATATTCTGGTGTACAAATTTCTATTTTTTCCCTATCTGTTATAAGTTTTTTAGTTTCTTGAGAAAGTTTTGCTTTGTCTCTTTTTACACATTTAATTTTCTGGCTGCTGGACTTTATTGACTTTAATATTGCGTTGTATTGTCCCTCAGCATCTTCAATTTCATTGATCTTTAAAATTGAAAATTGGTTGGATAATTCCAGATCAAATTTTTCTGAGTTTTTAAGTAATGTTAATTTTGAATGCCGAACTAATTTATTGCTATATTGATGGAATCTATGTATTTTAAAGTTAAATCTAATTGTTGCACGAACTGGCCTATGATCGGAACTGAATTTAATTTTGTTAATGACACTTACATTTTTTATTATTTGTTGGTCAGAAGATAGTATGAAGTCAATTTCGTTACGCGTGGTACCATTGGGTGAAACCCAAGTCCACCTTCTGTGTGGTTTTTTGCTGAAGAAGCTATTGGCAACTGTCAGACGCTGTCCAAATGCAAATTGTATCAATCTGGAACCTCGCTCATTGCGATTATCCGATCCAAATTGACCAATTACGGAGTTATTGTCAGTTACCTGCCTAGTTCCAATTTTTGCATTGAAGTCGCCGAGAACCATATTAAAGGTACCTCGGTTTTCTTCATAGGCTTGGTTGAGGAGGTCGTAAAACAATTCGACTTCATCAACGCTGTATGCGGATGTTGGTGCGTATACTTGTATAAGCGTCAAGGTGGTTGTGTTAGTTACGCGTAGTTTAAGCACAGCTATGCGTTCCGAATAGCCCTTGAATTCGATGATGTTGTCTTTCCACTTCTTAGCCACCAGGAACCCTACACCGTGGTGTCCGCTGGTTTCTCCGAAGTGGAAAAATATATCATCGAGGCGCTCTTCTGTAATTTCTCCCGTCCTCCTTACTTCTGCAAGACCTATAATGTCCCATTTAATGTGTTTAAATGCGTTCTCTAATTCCACTAGGCGCTCATCTTTCATGAGTGTTCTAACGTTATAAGTTAAAACGTTCAGTGTGTCGGTGTCCTTTATAACGTGAGCCAAGGTCGTTTGACGGTAGGATCCCACCCGGAGATTCTTAGCTCCCCTGACCCCAGGGCTGGCATGACGCCCGTCAACGCCAGCACAGCCGCTGGTGTCGCCGGGCACTTGGGGCCTTGGTTGGTTGTGTCTATTCATGTTTGGGGGGGTTTGGACCTATAGCCCACCGCGCTGGTCCAGTGCGGGTTGGTGGGCGGAGCGCCAGAGCCTCGTCTGTTGGTCGGCAGGGTGTACCACGAGCCGGTGAGGATGGCTTGGGTTCCGAGAGATGTTATTTGGAACCCCTTACACCCCTTAAGCAATATAAAGTGTCAAAAAATGCAATATGGCTGTAAAAAGACATTTTTAATTTAGTACTAGCTGCCGTCCGCGGCTTCGCTCGCGTGGTACCCGGATAAAAAGTAGCCTATATGTTAATCCAGTACATGTACTATGTATATTCCAAGCCTATCTATAGTGCGTATGTATAGGTAGTTAATTATTTACGCTCCTGACAGCGCTAATGGATTAGGTATTAACACGTACTAAATCAGTTAATTAATCCCCTCCAATGTTAATAGAACATTAAAAGTAATGTTCTATTAACATTATAATTATAATAAAGATAGGAAATGAGAATTGAAACTTCGTACATATATTTACAGAGAATTTGACATGCAGGTTTAAAATAGCGTGATAAGAGAGCGATGTGCAGTGTACGAAGATATAGTGATGAGGATTGAGAAAGGTATGTTGAGATGGTTCGGTCATGTAGAGAGGATGAAAGAAGATTAACGAGACAGGTGTATGAGGTGAGTGTGAATGATACCGTTGGAAGGGGAAGACCTCGGCGTACGTATATGGACCAAATCGGCGACGTTCTCGAAAAGGGCCAGCATGCATGAAGAATGTAATGAGAGTGAATGAAGCGAAAGATCAGGATCGTAGCAAATGGAGATCCGTGATCTCTGCCTACCCCTAAGGGAAACAGACGTGATTTTATGTATATAGGTTTAAAAAATATCATTGTTTTCGTTAAATGCAAAATGACACTCTTATCAGCAGTGGACTTTTAAAGATTATCCGTTCTTTTCCAGGCCTCAGAAAAGTACACCCCTACTACTTCACATTCACGACATTCACCAAAGGCAGGTGGGTCGGTGAGAAGATCCTGGATGTGTTCGCGAGGGAGTTCAGGGCCCATCCCGCTGCGGAGTACGAGAGGTGCATCAGAGCTGGGACCCTCACTGTCAACTATGACAGAGTGGACCCAGACTACAGGCTGAAGCATAACGACCTACTTGCCAATGTTGTTCATAGGTAAGGTACAACGACAAGCTTAAGAGAGTTTTTGAAATTTGAAAGACTCCTTTATTAACTTTATGCCTAGGTTCCTTTATTTATAATCAGACAAAGAGTGGTAGGTTATCATAACAACATTGTTTTCTGTCAAATACTATTGTTTCGACGGATAGTAGTGTTGGTAAGATATTAAACGATCCGTTGTTGGAATAAAGGAATTGTTAATGATTGTTCATATTAACTTGCGGTTGCGATAGCGAGCGCATCAAACGTATGGTGTTGTTTGTGTGGTTTCACATTGAACGAGCGACTGCGCGCGCGGTTCTATTGTTTGTACTTACACGTCACACCCGCCCAGACGCCTAGAGGCTAATGTGAACACATTCGTCAAGGCCACCGCGCCCGCTGTCGCGCCCGCTCCCATGTCCGTGAATAAGCACTTACAGTTCAGTACAATTGATTCAGGCGTAACTTTTAAAGTCCATCATTCGATACTACCAAATAGAAGAGTATTCTAATGTATAATGTAGTAAGTACTAGTAATTTACCCTTCTATTTAGATCTTATAACATGATGCATTTGTCAAAATTTCCTTGAAAATTGACTGTTCTTTCAGCATAGGTAGTTTTAGACACATAAAAATAAAACATAAACTAAGCTTTACTCAAGCCGCATAGGCATAAATAACAAAACAGGTTAATAGTTAACTTGTTAAATTTAACGGTGAACGGTTAATGTGAATACAGCCCTGTTTTACAAAAGTTTCTTTCAGTAATGTGAAAATTGAGCCAAGTATTAGAGCCAATAAATAGTGATGTTCCTTTTTTATCACTCTCTCAAGGAAAGAAAGAGACAGATCACACATCTTTTGAAAAACAGGGCAGTAGACCGCTTACATTTTAAGTAGTTCCGGCACTAGTTTCAACACAACAGTCATTAAACAGTACATATTTACACGGGTCTCTGCCAACACCCCGTTCCATGAACGAACCGTCACCGTACACGTATTGTACACGCACTATATAATACATATAAAAAGTGAAAACTGTTTCACAGCTTCTAGAGTCTATTAGAATTAATAAGAGTTAGCACCTTTTTCTTAAACTTTCCCTATTGACGCAATGTGCCAGTGAGATTATGGGACAAGGTAGTCGGTTGAGACCCTAAATGACATGGTCAGGATGTATATATTAACATATCTTTCTTCTCTCGCCTTTCTGTTGTGTACGTACATTCGACGCTCTTATAATAATTGGCAAGTTTGAATTTCAGGTCTAATGTATTTAGTCCACTGTAACACAAAATAATCTGTGAAGCTGAGGTTTCCTAAGTCTGCGGTGTTTAAGACAGCTGTAACATAGCAACTCGAAAAGATTTGGCTTTCTGTAACATAGCGACTCAAAAAAATACGTTTTGTAACATAGTGACTCCAAAAAAGGGACTTTTGGTAACATAACAACTCAAAAAGTACTTTTTGGTGTCAGTTTTAGATATAATTTTTTCCAGCTACTTTGTTAACTTCTTACAGATGTCAACTAAGATCTATTCGAACAAAACATTTTCGAAGTACCTAAATTAAACTACCATCTATCGGATGTATAAATATTTTTATTTTGTCGAATAGATAAACTGTTTGTTCATAAGTGATCCCACTTAAAGTGGGTTAAGGTCAAGGAGACGATAATTATTGTTACCGCCGTTTTGTGACACTCGCAGTTATGGAAACCTTGGCTTAGCAGAGCACCGAATGAGCATGCGAGGGCACTGCTGGCTGTCATCCAACAAGAACTTTAAACACTCACCCTATTATTCTAAAAAAAACGGTTAAGAGCTGATTTCACTATTCAGATTAACCGGTTAACTTCTAAATTCGTTTCAACTTCTTAACTTAGGTTTAAAAGCTGTCACTAAAGTGACACTGCTGCGTCAGTGACGCCGCTATCCGTTTTCTAGAATAACTTCATTGGTCAGTGAAGTGGCTTTGTTGGACGGCCACCATCACACTGTGGTTCACGCATGTTCATTGGTGGTTCATTGTCTGAATTCAACCACGAGGACTTGAGACAGATCCTGAGCAACGGCTCTGTATCCGCTCTAGCGAAGGTTGTGGAGATGTGTATCTTTTTTTAATAAAATTTATAATTTATAAAATATAAAAACGTATTTTTTTACAAAATACGTTTTCTGTATGATTTAGAATCGGGTTCTTAACATTGTTATTTGTTCTCTATTTGGTTTCATTTATAGGCGCTCGTCCATTACACCGTTTCAGAACTGGACCATTACCCGACACAGAAAAGCAAAGCAAACTTTTGACAGCACTTTGTTATTTTTCTGCCTAGACGTGTTTGTCCGTTTATGGAACGGGCTAGTTAATGGACGTAGACCTTAAGGTGCATTACTACATTTATGGTTGCCCAAAATATATCGAACAATGGAAATACCATGCCTTCAGGAACAGTTTAAAAAAAATCGTACTTTGTTACTCCTGGCACTTTTGTTACCTAGTAACTACACTCGAAACTTTCACTGTAAGTATATTTATATTAATATCAAAATATGATTTTACACATCTCTTCGCCTTCGCTTAGATGGATACCGATATTGTACCTTGTGCATTTTATGATACACAATTAAGTAATAATAAAAGTACGCAGTTTTCTAATAAACTTGGGTTACTAAGTTTTAAACGAACCAAATGAATACCTTTTTAATCTATGCCTATTACGTGTTATGAATAGTATTTAAATCGTTTAGTATTAATCAAATCAGTTCAGCCATTTACCTCTCTGTACAATCATTTATACTTTAATATTGTATGTACTGTATCCAGTTAAATGATAGCTTACGCGTTATTCTAGCACATTTACTATATTTGTATATTCCAATCTTTAAATTAGTTCGTCTGTTACGGCGTGATTGAGACACCTCTTTTTCTCACAAACTTGCTCAAGCTTTTTTTTGATGAACATTTTAATATGTTTGTAATATGTATATACGTTCTAGTAAAATGCACAAGGTATCAACAGTGTTCTTGTAAAATAACTGCAATGCCGTCAAAGTACCGACCGACGATAAAGCTCAATGCACACAGTCGCTCAGCATCGAGGCGCGCTGCGGAAGACGACTGCCTGCGGTGCACGGTGGCGCCCACGCTTTGCCCTCACGTGCCCGAGCCACGCGTTGCGCAGTTCTTAACGCCCGCCGCACATGACCACGCTCGCATTTGTTGTCACAAGCCACAAGTGCCACCGTTTAAAACCGAACACCTCATTTGCTTTCGCGCATCGACGCAATTCAACAGAACTTGCTACGAGCGTGTGCGGCTCAGTATCTTGAACGGGCGTGGACGTGTGCGACGGATGTTATCAAGAGCAACGCGTGGCGTCCCCACGTGGCGGACAAGTGACTGTAGGAATACTGGCTGACGTGTGTATCGTTCCAGGCACGAAGTACCGGTCACCAGTCAACCCATCACCCTCGTACATATCGACGAGGACATTGTGGTTGTCAACAAACCGGCATCTATCCCTGTAAGTGGCAAATGGGACAGCCATGTTATGTGTACGCTTATCATACTATATAGTGTATCATACCTTAATGTATATTATTATATATTATATAATCGCTTTTATTTTTCATACACAATTTTAACTAATAATGTAGGTAACAAAATTATGTGCATGGTATCAGCATTAAAAGCCTCCTCCAGATCTTTCAATTTTTCACGGTCTCTAGCGATTCTGCTTGTACGATCTCATCGTCCCATCGTTTAGCAGGCCTACGCAAATAATAATGAATTGGAACCCTATATACAAAAAAAACGAATAAAAGGATTCTTCGTGTTTTGTGTATAGGGTTCCAATTTGTTATTATTTTTGCCCACCTCCCGTTTTGCATTCTCTGGATGGGTCCCGCCCATTTCCATTTTAGTGATCGAACTTTCTTAACAATAATACCATATTGTACATAATGTAAATACTGCATGCTGCATGCTGCTTATAACTCATTGCGATACTAACTTTCAAGTTATTTTTTATTATCATTCATTAACAAGATTACAAGTTAAATTAGCACCTGTGTGTGACAATTTTACTACACAATTTGGTAAATACGATCCACAATGTATCATTTAAATATAAAATCCACGAATACGACCTCGGTGTCATGGCAGTCTAGGGATGTGGGTTTGATTCCCGCGGCGCGAGAAATGTTAGCATTCTCTGCAATTTCTTCCGGGTTTAAATGTTACCATGGTACATGTAGTTCCTGATATCCACGACACAGAATCCTTGTCCATCTAGCCGTGTCACTAGTTCTTTCGAACCAGTGTGGTGAAAGGATTTAAAGTGCGCCTGAAAGGCTCCTTTCGCGCACTTGACACATGTTTTCGAACTTTCTACGATTCTACGATGTTTTCCTTCACCAAAGTCAAAGTCAAAAATTTTTTATTCCTTGAAATCACTGGGATCACTTGGACACGTCTTAAATCTACTGCATCAGTGAAATATTTCGCTATAACTAATAAAACGCTGCAGTGAAGTTCATAAGCTATTATAAATTATCTCAGTCTATAAATTGATCTTCGTATACCTTTGTATATTCCATTCTATGTGGCATCTCTCGGATCGAAAGCAAACAATTCCTCACAGCGCCATTCAGTCTGCAAATCGTTTCGCGAACGCTCCGAAGCACGTCCCGACTTAATTCGTCCCACGACTCTTGTAAATCTACCATGAAGTATCCATGGGCTTCCAAATCTACTTCTCCGAAAAACTGGCTTTTTCCTAAGTCTTTGCGGTACTTGATATTGTTTGAGAATTTTTAAAAAAGAGGTAAAATGGGGCACTTATCAAAATTTGTTTTTGAACTTTTTAAAAGGAAGGCGGCGCGATTCTTATAAAAGTAATCTCACGCGTACGAAGTCGCAGGCAAGAACTATTATTAAATATGTTACAGGTTTACATTTGATTCATTATTAAATAACCATAGGGAAAATTCTCATGCTGTTTTCCGCTTCCGCGGTCCCTTAGACGCAAAGATCTAGTTTCCTCACGTACGAACTGCTTCTGAAAGTTTTACAACTATGTATTTCAGTCGTGAGATGCATAACATAACTCTTGGTCTCCTTTTAATATCTCCAGAAGTTGCGAGCAACAATGCTTTGACACGAACTTAACTTAAACTTTGAAAATCGTAACCTAGAAAGTGATATAGTCAAATGAAGTATTAAAAATCTCTAAAAGTAAAAGGTGACTAAGAGAGATGGACCACTTATATGGGCGATGGGCTGATCACCTGTCACCATGGTTCACCATATCCATCTTAGGACTAAATCCGAAGTGGCTGCAAGTTTTCTTATGTTTACTTGTGGCTCTGGCCATCCCATTAGGGATACGGGCGTGATAATATGTATGTGAAAACCTCTTCAATTTTCGTTCCACGAAAAGGCAAGGATTTCCAAAAGAATATGTTGGTCCTAAGAAAATAACAATGACCCAAAACAGTTCTGCCTCAGAATATAGTATCCCCTGTGTCGTGGGAGTCATAACTACGAGAACCAGATTTTTACCTGAGTATTTGCAGAAAAGCAGTCATTTCTATTGAACCCGTAACCGCGTCAAAATCAGGACAATGCATCTGCCGCGTCGTCAAATAGTAACGACTCAGACCAAATAAAAAGAAAAGACGGCGCGCCGCGAACAACAAAAGTGAAGCCACACAAAACCGTGCTCCTGCAAGTAAACATACACGCTCACGCACACATCTTCGCTAAAACCATGCTCATCGCTCTTAGTACGTCAAGAGTCTTAAAAATAGAATTATGCCTTCCTGTGTAGTAAATACTTTTAAAAACAGCAGCAAATCACATAAAAAGTCTCACGGAATTACTTTTCACTTGTAAGTACTTCAAATAACATCGTTAATTATTATACTATGAATTTTAGGTTACTTGGAACACAAAACCTCAAAACCTTCCGACACACATATAGATAAAAAGGTAGCTTCACTTTTGTTGTTCGCAGCGCGCCGTCTTTTCTTTTTGTTTGGTCTGAGAGTAAGGACAGATATAAAGACATTTATATTCAAATCGCTTTCAAAGTGATGGACCACGCTCAACGTGATAGATGCTAAGTCCCAAAGTGGTTCCAGTGTGAATGATTTCAGTAAGAGAAAACCATGATCATATACCTCTGCTCCTGATTTGTTACTTCGCTTCGATTCCTCAGGACTTGTTTTACCGTTTTTTCCTCTAGATTTATTACGTTTTCATGTTTTTGTACTTCATACTAACGCCCGGTTCCAATATACCAAGGGACGACGGATCGTTCTGTCAAAAAACGTTTAGCGCTTATCGACAACAACGTTGCCATCCGTTATTAGCATATTGGAACCGAGCATAAGAGCCGCTGTCCACTGAAGCTAATCTGTGATATCTGTATACAGCTTCAGTGGACATGTGGGTTTACACTACTTACTGCTAGCAATCATGATTACTACTCATACCTTAAATCGCTTGCTTTTTTATGTTCCTATTTCTTTATTCTTCTTTCTCAGACCTACACAATCTCATACCCCTACAGTATTCCCTGTACAATTTGTATTTGGTTTCTACAGGTGATAAGTTAAGGTGCCTTCTTTTTTTCACATTATTTATAACGATTGAATACTTTGAAATCATTAAACAAAACTGTCTCAGGACTTTACAATGAAAAACATTCTTAAAAAAGTTTATTTCGCTTCCTTGATGGTGCTTTGCGTGAACACCCGAAAACCATAGCAAATAATCATCTGATTGGTTCGATTGGATTGGACGATTGGTTTCAGATTTATAGTCAATTTATGAGATACATCATGATACACCCTAGCGCCATCTAGGAAGCCTTAGGGAACTAAATCTTTTTAAGAATTTTCCCAAACGGAGATCCATCCATGGAGTCTCCTAATTCCCGGGAAACAGGCGTAATTTTATGTATGTATGTATGTAAAACATTGATGGCATCGTGGGATTTTAATTAGTTATCAATCAGTAAAGACTATTTTTTTGCTATATTACGATCGTTACTTTTGCTTTCAGAAAACTCAGAGTGAAAATTCAATTCTTAACATTATTAGATTTGTTTAAAAATATATTAGACTTATAAATACACATTTTTTATGTTTACATGTACACCATTATTGTTTTTCTTATCTCTTGCACAAAACCAAAGATTTCAAGACAAAAGCAGGGTACTTACACTATAGTTCATATATTAAACTTAGCGACAGGGCTGTATCCAGGATCGCAAATGTATATTTTGGGGCACAGGGGTTTCATTGAGAATATTTCCGACTACGTTTTATTTCATGCAATAAACTTGACAAATTGAACACAAAGAAAAAACTACAATAGTTGAAAAAAAATTAAACGCATAAGGGCAATTTTTAATTGTTTCATACATAACAAACCCAAAGGCCTTGTAAAATAGGTTTTACGTCAGTAATGACGATATAGATTTTTGACAGTTCCATTAAGATCCTTTTGATATTTAATGAGAATTCGTGATGATGTCTGACTGTTCCTTAGATATTACGAGTAATTAGTAGTTTTTGCCCCAAATCACACACCTGGCTGCGGCCCTGGCTATCCCGCCACAGAGCAGTTGGGATTTAGATACCTACTCGTCTCGTAAATAACTCCACGGCGATGCTAAACAGTTGTTTAGTGTTTACTCGTCGTTCGCTCTCTGTTTATGATATCACCTGTGATGTTGTAATTCACTTTGTTTTTCTTTTACTTATTTGTTTTTAAGGGGTTTTTCCATTATTATTGTTTCTCAAATATACAATTGATCTATAAAAAACGGAAATTTTCACATACAAAGATAATGTTGCATTTTGTTTTTTATTATAATTATGCTAAAAAAACTAGATACTACCCTCATTTTAACGCTAAATAATTTTGATTTCAAAAACATTGAGATTGTTTAAATTGAAATGTAACCCTAGAACCCTTGCTGGGTTACAATTTCTCGATACAGAAACAGAAATGCTTCTACACTAAGTCAGTTAAAAGAGAATTGGGACACAAAGTGAGTTACAACATCAGGAAGCTTAGTATCCGTACTGATGATGTTATCCGTGGTGGGCCAGGCACGAAACTCCAGTGCTCGCTAGTCACTTGCGCGTCATACATGTGGACGAGGACCTACTTGTGCTAGACAAGCCTTGCTCGCTGCCGGTGAGTGCGATGACCTTTATATCAGCTGTTGGACTCTGATTGGCCCTTTCACACATCCATCCATATCATATAATGTTCCAAATACACACTACAAACTTGGAGCATAAACCTACGTGCAAGGTATGGAACTAAAGGTTTGAAATGTCTCTGTGAAGTTGTGAAAAGTATTTACTTCAGCTCACCGAATCTAGTCTGAGATTACCCTAATCTTAATTTATAGCCAAAAAAAAGTTGGGGCTATATTTTCTTTTCAACTTTTTAAATCACAATTCTTTGTCCACAATTTTATCTGAATTACGACAGGTCCCCGTGGATGTGGAAACTCCGATGAGAAAAGAAAAGTAACAACATTCAGCACGGAGATACGCTTTAGCAGCCGCCGTGTTACAATGAAACTTTTTCTCTCTCTGTTGCAAACAGGATCGTAGCCAGGGGTTTTCCCGTTTTAAATAACCTTATATTTCAGTCTAGTTTCGATTATGTTGTGTATCTACCTAAACTTAACTTTACAGTCCTAAAAATGTTGCAGTCCTTTTCTATAGTTTACAATAACAGGGACAAAGTTTACTTTACGCAAATAATAGTGGATTTGACTGTAAGACTGGCCAGTCAACTGATCTGTTATTTTTACCCCCTCGAAATTATTTAAAGCCATTTTATGTACAATCATATTCTTCACACCCTTAGGCCCCTAACCCCTGGTCCTGGCTGCGACCCTTTGCTCCGAAGTTCTCCGTCAGAGTCCGACACGATTGTGATCTGCACTAAGTTTGAGACTGTACTTATACGGAACTTAAATTTGCGGTCTCTCAATGCCACTTACAAGTGGACCACTTGAAGATGCAATTTGTCTTGTTCTCTTTCTATAAACTGGGTTCACCTTGTTCGCAAACATTTTTACTAAGGATCTTCCTACCCCGTTCCACAACTCAACCGTCCAAAAAGCACCAAACAAACAAACTCTTAACAGCACAGTGCTTTGTCTCTTTGTGCCTGGACGATAACGATGCTGTAACGGAACAGGGTTGTTGTACCCTAAAGTTACATAACTTTTCAATTTAGTAGTTCCTGACGACAAAGTTGGCAAATAAATGGATTACAATAATAATAGCAATAGTCTGTTTTTTATGAAAATAAAGCAATTTAATTTAAATCCAGCAATCTGAGAACGAAACATTAAAACTTAAACGTTCTGCCAATTACTTCGAGAGTAATTCTCATAACTCTAATTTATAACTTCATTCAACAAAATGTTGGGAATACGTTTGGGATTGAATTGGCCAAGTTTCGACTAATGTTTGGCTTTACGCGTTACAACGCTCAACTTGTTATACAAATCAGCTTTCCAAGTCTATCCAAGGAAACTCCCACCCTGTCACGGAGCAAATAATAGTATTTACCAACGAATTTTCACTTCGTAGAAAACAGACACGGGGTAAGCACGCGAGGGATATTGAAACATAAATTCACCGCGTGACAACTCAATTCCGTTTGAATTTAAAACTAGACAGTCTTCGGAAATCTTATTGCATTCAATATTAAATTGAAGGGCGCCGTGATAAAGCTGATTTTACTTTGTGTCAATTTTGTATAGGTTAAAAATGTTTGCTAACAGGTAGGTAACCCCTTCATCAATAACTGATTAAAATTCTCTTCACACTGTTTACTTCAATGCATGCTTTATTTACTATTTGGATCTGTCTCACCGAGTGTAGTAAAGGTCTATCATGTTTATTTGATGGTTCTACCTACAATGGTGAATAAGGCCCAAATAATTCAAGAAACAAAAAACTATTCAATCTTTTGATTTTGGGTATGAGTGAGAAGAACAAAATGGTTGACTTTCGTTTTTTATTATTTTTAATGTTTTCCGTATTTGCTTGCATCTTATCACTGCAGTCATGTGTGTCATTGTGTGCAGCTTTTTTGCACCTCATTTGTATTCGTTTACTAAGCCATGTACATTTTGAACTACTTGTACAAATTCTTATATTTATTCAATAATCACTTAAAATAAGAACTTACTTTACAAACATATTTGTTTTAAGTTTTTTTTTTGTCTTTATGCAAAGCATACAATAAAGGTCCTAGCAACCATCCCTGTTGGAATCCGTTTTATATGTTCTAATGAGACAAGCTTGTTTTCCCAGGTTCACCCGTGTGGTAGATACAGACACAACACCGTCGTTTTTATACTCGCCAAGGAGTACAACTTGAAAAACTTGAGGACCATTCACAGGCTAGACAGGTTAACGTCAGGTAAGCTTATAAGGCAAAGTGAAATTACTTAGCGTAAAATGCTATTTATATTTCTTCGTAGCCAATTAAATGTTTTTTGCTTCTTAAGTAAGATCAATTTATGTTGGCACACTTATTTTGTACCTGTTATGTGCATTAACAGTGTATATAACTGTATATTATTAGCAATCCGTTTCCATGGAATCTCTTAATTTGATCTGACTCTCTATCTCTCTGATATTAAACAAGATCTGTCTTCTGACTGAAATTTTTTCGCGGAAAAAAGTTGTTTTTATTTCTTCAATCTGGGGCCGTATCTAAGTTCAAAGCTCTCAAATCTTTACAAATCATATCTCAACACTATTTTAATTCGATCAGGTCTTCTATTGTTCGGGCGCAGTCCTAAGAAGGCTCGGCAGATGGAACACCAGATCAGGAACAGACAGGTTCAGAAGGAGTACGTCTGCAGGGTGGACGGCGTGTTTCCAGAGTGAGTAGCTTCATCTTTATTTACATCCTGAGTTCCACTACTACTCTTGTGATGAAGAGATTAAAGCGCGCCTCGAAGAGGCTCCTGCTGTGCACTTGACTATAACTTCGAACTTTTTAGGTTCTGCGACATGCTGGTTTTCATCATCAAGTTTTTCTTTACCGTACCCTTGAAATCAATTGGTACACGACTGGACTTTAATCCGCGACCTTGATCGCAAGGCGGGGTCACCTACCTACTAGCCCACCTATGCTTATTAGCTCTGTACCATTTTCTGGATTTATTTTGTTTATATAATTGATTTATTTTGATTGATCATGTGTGTTGAAGTCCAATAATGGACAATAGAACTTTGTGATGGATTCATCTTTGTGACCGTTCATCACACTGGTTCGCTTACTGGCTTCCTTCATGTCTGATACAGTTATTTCAAGGAAGGAGATGGATCGATATTTTCCGCGCAAATATTTGTGTAGTAAATTGCGGAGCGTCGTATTGTTAAGAACTTGTTTGCTTATGCAACCTGCTTCTGATTGGTGGCACTACGCATTCAATGGCATGCTATGGTGGATAACTCAATTGTGATGTTTTTAGACTTTTATGATTTCTGACTTTCGGTAAACATACTACCGATGATCGCAATTTGTTATCAAATCAAGCATGTTTTTGAAAAAACTTGCAGTAATGTGAGAGGTGTTTTTTTATGGAAGAGGGGGCAAATAAGTAAGCAGCTCACTTGATGGTAAGTGATTACCGCCGCCCACGGACACCTGCAACATCAGAGGAGCTTCAAAAGCGTTGTTGTAGAGTCTAAAAAGATCAAAAATGTCTAGTACGAAAGAATCCTTCGAGGCGCACTTTAAATCCTTTCACCACACTGGTTCGAAAAATCTAGTGCTATTTCGACCCACGCCTTTATAAAGGTCTACCACGACTTTTGAAACAATTAGGTGATTTGACGGCCTCGGTGGTATGGCGGGCGATTGCTCGGCAGAGACGCAAGAGGCGCGGGTTCGATTCCCGCTGCGGAAGAAATGTTTGCATGATCTGTAAATATTTCTTCCGGGTCTGGGTGTTGTGGTACCATGGTACTTGTAGTTTCTGAAACGCACGACACAGGGAATCCTAGTGTGGGCTCAGGACTATGTACATCTGTGACTGTTGGGGTGTATATTTATTGCATGATATATAATATAATGATAACAGTTGTAGATTATAGAGGAACAACTATTGATTAAGGAGGTGGGCGTTGGACACAGATTTTCTAAAACTACTGCAGCTATCATCGTTTGCAATCAGTTCATAAGAACCTTTGTATAATGTTCAAAAATAAATATATTTGGTTCATTCTTTACCCCCAGGGAGGAGATCGAATGCCTAGAGCCGATCGAGGTGGTGAGCTACAAGATCGGTGTCTGCAAGGTGTCTCCGAAAGGCAAGGACTGCTCCACAGTATTCAAGCGGCTGGGATACAACGCCGCCAGCAACACCAGCGTGGTGCTGTGCAAGCCCAAGACCGGACGGATGCATCAGATCAGAGTGCATCTTCAGTACCTAGGTAAGTGTTAAAAGTGGTGATGGGACTCGAATCGAAAATGAATATTCGAATCAACTCAAATCATCCGGAAAAAAATCGAATCATGACTCGAATTAACCCTTGATTCGAATTGATTGATGGTTCGAATCGATACGATGATTTGAACAACTTATAAATAAATAAAAAACACTTAGGTACATTTTTGAATCATCATCATCAGCCTATAACAGTCCACTGCAGGACGTAGGCCTCTCCAATTACAATCATCGCTAGGCGTCCTACTCGCGTAAAAGATAAAAGAAAGAAATTGATTCGAATCAGATCGTGGATTCGAATCAACTCGACCATTCAAATCAAGCGATGATTCGAATCCACATAAAATCTCATTCGAATTGAGTTTTAACTGTCATCATTCGAATCATTCGAATCAAATGCTCTAGGAGGTACATTTTTTAACTATCATGGTATCCCTAACGGGGTGGGCAGAGCCACAGGTAGTCATAAGAAAACGTGCAGCCACTCCATAATTATTTCCTTTATTAATTATTTTTTGTCTTTTAATGTGATCATTTGTTATTTTGATACTTTACTTTGTGCTCTAACCGCCTGAAACACAGGATTACCTTGTTCAGGCTCTTGTGTATCTAAGTACATTTAAGACACTGTAGTTGTAATTTTTCTTGTCTAACAAACCTTATTGAATAAATGATAATTGATTTGACTCCTGATTGAAATTTTCAACTCTCTACCTATTACGGTTCATGAGATACAGCCCGCTGACAGACGGACAGATGGACAGCGGAGGTTTAGAAATAGGCTCCCACTCTTCACGTACGGAACCCTAAAAAAGCGTCAATTTCTTCCATAGTACCAAAGATTGCTAAACTGATTATTTCTCGCAAAGAAAAACCGACTGAAAAATTGAGACCCCGGACATAAACGTCACATTTACCCCTTATTTATGTATCTACCCCTATTATGTGCCTAGCTTTACCCTAGCTGAGTCAGCATTTGAACAAGCTATAGCGTGACATTGCTATGTTGTTGTCAATTCCCTCGCCGTCTTGTCGGTTGTGCCTTCCAATGTTTGTCTAGCAAGGCTGTTTGTTCTCGAATACGTGGACCAACCGGGTCTTAGGATCACTGTTTTAATTGCCTACATACGGGCCTATGATACAGCTGGCTTAGATTTGTGACTCGTCCGTTAACATAGCTGGTAGAAATAATATTACACTTCTATAAATATCTGATAAATATGAATGAATTAATGAATTAATGAAAATACTTTATTGCACATTTTACAAATTAGATAACTAGTTAACAAGGTAATAATAATCAGTAATAATCCATTTATTGGTAAATTGTATTTTTACAGGTCAAATATATATATACGATAATAATAAAATTATTAAAATTCCTATAAAATATAGGTACATCAACAAAATTGTAGTATTAGGTACCTACACATATAAAATCTTCTACATTATAGAACGCCTTCTCGATGAGCCACGATTTTAACCTATTTTTAAAAGATGTTAGACTGGGCGCTGCGACGACCAGCCCCGGCAGGCGGTTGTACACACTCGGCCCTAGGACATGAGTGAGCCTTTCAGACTTGGTGAGCCGGTGTGTTACAGTTGCGAGTTTACGTGCACCTCGGGTGTTGTACACCCTCGCATGACCGTCCTCACGTGTTCGAAACATTTCAAGGTTTTGCCTCAAGCAAGGTAGGTGAAGGTAATGTACAACGGGCGGTCTTATCGCTAATAATAGAGCACTAAGTAAAGTATCTAAATAACAAATAATCACAAAAAAAGACAAAAAGTTATGAATTTACAAATAATCTACATAATTGGTTTAATATAACATAGTTTAATTAATAATTTCTAAGATCTAAGCTAAAGAATAAGAGCTAAGCAAAATTTTATCCTAACTCAATCAATAATTTCTCTGTATTCTGGTATATATACCTCTTATATTGGAGGGGAACACGAAGAAAGGGATTTTCAAAATTCAACTCTTAGAGAACGCAGCGTGAAGGTGAATTTCCTTAAAAAAAGCAGAAACGTTATCTTCTTACAAGTAAATATTATACGCTCCTGTATCTCGCCCAATACTAACTCCATAATTTCTACTTTGACTCATTACATTAGAAAGACATTCACATGCCTGTGCTCGGGCGAGATGTGCAGATCAAATTATTATTATTATTTTCTTCCATCTAATGTATACCATATCTTCTGTTAATAAATATACTGAATACTGAAATCTTACTCGTTTATAGGCTATCCAGTAGTAAACGACCCTCTCTACAACCACCCCGTATTCGGGCCGCTGAGGGGTAAAGGCGGCGACACGGGGGGTAAGACCGACGAGCAGCTTGTGCGAGACCTCATCGCGATTCACAACGCTGAGAACTGGCTCGGTGTGGACGCGGCTGATGATGACATGCTTTTCTCCAAGCCAGCTTCTGAAGACAAAGGTACAAATCAACAGTTTTAACATTTTAGGGGTAAATGTCACATACTACATACATATACACAACTCCCTAACGGGGTGGGCAGAACCACAAGTAATCGTAAAAAACTTGCCACCACTTCTGATCCAAGACTCCCAAGAGGGATATGGTGAACTATGGTGACAGGTGATCAGCCCATCGCCCATATAGGTCCATCAAGTTTGAGAGGATACTAGGTACTCCTTAGTCGACTTTCACGACATGCTCGGAGAGAGAAGCAGCTGTCCAGCTGCAGCACCAGCATTCTATGTTTTTTCTTTACTCCAAGTCCAGCAGAGAAAAACATACTAGACAGTAAAAACGGCGACACGGGGGTAATACGGACGAACAGCTCATGCGAGATCTTATCACCACACAAAGCGCAGAACATACATGAACTACTACTTACGGTTTAAGAACTTTATTCTCATAAAGAATTAATATTCTCTTACAATATGAGAACTTAAAAATATATATATATAATATGAATTACTTACGAGCGTACTACATACAAACTAGAACATAATTACTTATTTCATTATATTAGTCTTATTATTTTATACCTAATTTACACAAGATAAAATGTAGGAGCGGGTAGTTTTGTAACAGTCTAACAAAAACCACACCGCTACTCGCACCACCATAACACTGAGCGAGTTCGGAGATACATGGATCGGCAACTACTGGATGTGACACGGACGGGATTTGTAATTTGTTATGGGGTACCTATTTATTTTATTTCAGAGAAGTAATTTTTTAGTAGTTTTTTGAATTTTTGTAGTGTTTTAGTTTCTTTTATATTATTTGGTAGGTTATTATATATTTTTGCACTTTCAAAAGTAATATTATTTTTGCCAAAGTTTGTTCGAGGTTTGCGTAATACAATATTTCCTGCATTCCTTAGTCGTCGTAGTTGTTTATTTTCGTGTTTCAATGTAAATGTAATATTTGTATGTATATTTTTTGAAAGTATCTTGCGTATAAGAATACATGTATAATATTTATATGTTCTATTTACGTCCATTAATTTAGTTTCATTGTATAGTTTTAGAGTAGGTGTTAAGTAATCGTAGTGATATAGTGTTTTAATTAATTTATTTTGTGATGTTTGTAATATTTTAATGTTGGATTTAGCTGCCGAGCCCCAGACCTCGATCAAGTAGTCTATGTGTGGTTTTACCAGTGAGTTATATATATTATACCGTACATTTTTTGGTAGGCATCGTACTATTCTGCGTAGAGCGCCAGTTAGACACGTAAGTTTAGATTTAACCATCATAATGTGTGGCTTCCACGTTAATTTTTCGTCTAGAATAAGACCTAAATATTTTTCACTATCCGATCTGTTTATGGGTATGTTATCTATTGTAGGTGGATAGAAAACTGGTATTTTTTTATTTTTTGCTGCAAATAATACGAAGTGCGTTTTAGCTATATTAATCGTTAATAAGTTAGTTTTAAACCATACGTTAAGTAGATCCAGATCATGTTGGGCATCTTCAATTATTGATTCCATTTTGTGGCCGAAGTAAAATAAGTTTGTGTCATCAGCATAAAGCGATAGTTCCCCTTTCAATTCAAGCTTGCTAATATTATTAATATAGATAAGAAACAACAAAGGTCCCAGGATCGATCCTTGTGGTACTCCATATGTTAAGGGGTTTGTGGAACTTTGATACGCTGCCACCCTGACTACTTGTCTGCGACCTGCGAGATAAGATTCGAACATTTTATATGCAATTTCACTTACACCTATGCTCATCAGTTTGTTCAAAAGAATTTTATGACTAATTGTATCAAACGCTTTTTTCAAATCAATGAATATACCAAGACCGATTTTCTTTTCATCTATATTGTTTTTTAGTTTTGTAACTAGGTCTACAGTGGCAGATAGTGTATTCGATTTCGGTCTAAATCCATACTGTTTGTGATACAGAAAGTCGATTGAGGTTAGGTAAGCTTCAAGACGGTTGTAGATGATTCTTTCAAAGACTTTTGATATCACCGGTAGCACAGATATCGGGCGATAGTTATGGGGGTCTGACTTGTTTCCCGATTTGTAAATTGGTGTTACTTTGGCAGTTTTTAAGTTAGTTGGAAAAGTACCTTGTTCTAAGCAGTGGTTTATACAATTTGTTAGTTCTTCAACAATGACATTTTTAATTGATTTAATTGATTTTGTATTTATGCCGTCAATACCTGAACTGTAGGCCTACTCTCTTTATCCGAAACGAAACTTCGCAAACGAACGAAATTTAAACGAAGTTTCGATTATCACCCTACTCTATTTCATTTTCGGATTCGCACAAGAAGTTCGGATCTATAGACAATTTTCGTGAACGAACATAATGAACAATATAGCGTGGGTGCTTTATGATGTCATATATCGGAAACTTACGGTTTTAACTTTATCAAAAAATTCATACTCTAATTTGCATTATTTAAAATTTCATATTAAACGTTTGGTTTACTATGCATTTTAGGTCATGCTTTTGCAGAAATTAGATAGTAAACAAATAAAATTCTATTGTCGACAAAATTCATCAAGACACTATAAAACACCCTTTCACTGACATGTGACATTGATATCGACGACTAATTTAAAAAGTTCTATTTCGCGCAAGTGATGGGTAGTAACTTACGACAATCAAAAATATCCGTATACGCACATGCAATCTGTGATTTTTTGTACGATTTCTTATAAGTTTCTTGTTTGTTTATCAAGTGCTGTGTTAATAAATCATGTTCTTGAGAACCGATTGCGAAGATTGTAAAAAAGCACTCAAGTGCTACACTCAAGGGAGGGATACAAACAAGGGATACACATTCCGTAGAATGGTTTCAAGTCAGACTGCCGCACTCTGCATTTTGGATCTCTACAAGTTCTTTGTTTTGGAAACTTTGTAAGTAAACATCTTTATAAGTAGACTTATTTATTTGTATAATCACTTTTCTATACAATATCGCCTCTTCAACTAACAATTGATTACTTACCACTACTTCTTTTCAGTTTAGAATGGCTTCACAATCAGCTACTCCAGAGCAAATTGACGCACTTCTCAATTTCTTGGACGAGCATAGGGATCTAGCCCGTGGGAAATTGAGGAGTGTTGAAGCAAAAGTGCAAGCAAAGAGGTTGTGGGAAGAATTGTGCAACATGCTCAATTCCATGGGCGGTTGTATGAAAACAATTCAGCAGTGGCAAAAGGTACCTACTTATATTTTACTAACTAACACTAAATGAGAGCACTGGTGGTCTAGCTGATAGTGACCCCGTCTTCCGATCCTAAGGTTGTGGATTCAAATCCGGTCGTGTACCAATGGATTAACCTAGTAAAAGATCTCAACGCTTTTATATTTTGCAGGTATGGTTTGATAGAAAACACCTAGCCAAGAAAGCTGCATCTGAGTCTCGGAGGTCGGCTTCAGCGACTGGAGGTGGACCATCGATGGCACCTCCACTCACACAATGGCAATTAAAGGTCCTCTCGATAATGGGAGAAGGGTTTGGTGAACGCCAAACTGGGGCCAGAGTGCCAGCTTTCAGTGAGGTAGTCATTCTTTTATTTCTTAATTATTCATATTTTTGTTGTTGTGTTATTAATATTATAGAATTTTATGTGAAAGAATTTAAAATATATTCTAAATTAAAATCATCTAAGTAATCAATTTAATTTCAATATTTTATAATTTTATTAGGTAAGTATATGAATCTGTTTCATTTCAGACTAATGAACAAATTCCATCTACCTCCAGTCAAGCAAGCCAACCATCAAGCTTTTCATCATCACAGCCTCTGAATTTAAATTTGCCTGAAGAAAATGTGGAGTATGTAGTTAGCCAGGAAGACAGTCAGCGCAGACAACCTACGAGTCCACAACCAATAGGACAGTCTACTTCCAGATGTGAGTATTTGGCACTGGTTTTTTTAAAGTAGTTCTAACATACAATTTTATGTAACAACAATGTATTGAACCTACTCAAGTGTCTTAAGCATTTTTTGCTGGAGTATTTAAATAAAAATGTTACTTTGCAGCCTCACAACCTACACATCCCACTGGAGGAAACCGGAGGCGAACAGATGTCCGTAGCAGACTGTTTCAACTTGAAGAGGGGCGTGCAGAAAGGGAAATAGTCAGAAATAATGAACTCGCAGGCATCAAGGCCGCCCTCTTACAGCTGTGTGGCCTTATGAGACAGTTTCTAGAAACAACAGGTCATTTATAATGTATATTCAAAGTTTCATTCAAATCTGTCCAGCCGTTTAGGCGTGATTGAGGCACAAACATCCAAACATCCTCACA
Source organism: Scotopteryx bipunctaria (assembly GCA_949320045.1). Lineage (NCBI taxonomy): Eukaryota > Metazoa > Arthropoda > Insecta > Lepidoptera > Geometridae > Scotopteryx > Scotopteryx bipunctaria. The sequence goes on from OX439441.1 coordinate 11,692,235, forward strand.
AACTTTCGCATTTATAATATACCTAAATAAGAAGTAAGATAGGTTTGTAAAATACTAAATAATATTAAGTTTTGTTTTTATTTTGTATATTAGTGTGGGGCTAGTAAACTAAAATGTATTGTGTATAGTATGTAAGTTACATAAATAAATGATTTTGTATTTAGTAAGATTATTAATTGTTACCTTTCCATTAAATACTTTTAAATGAAACTTTTTTTTATGCCGTACATTATATTTTATTATGTTTGTACTACAAATATTATTATAGCTTTGGAGGTAATAATGGCACTATTTCCTGGCACAACTAACACAACTCTTCAAATAATTGCCGACTGAGTCTGTAGTTTCCTACAAAGTCCAAGTCAGGAATTAAACTCAAATTGAGTTGATAGCGCAGACGGCGCCGGTTCCTTCTACGCTCTAAATATTCCTCACGCAGAGCAAACTCGACTAAAAAAAATCTTGCAGCCATTTCACTTAGATTACCAACAAAATTCACACATACGAAAATCAAAAGGTAGCACTGTTGGTTTCGTCAATTTGAGGTTAAAATTCCGAATAAACTTCTGTCAAATTCAAATTTTCGTTCGGAGCGTTCTCGTATTAGAGTAGGTTTAGAAAATTTAGATGTCAAACAATTTTCGTTCGTTCGAAATTTCGGAACGAATACGAACCGTGGTAGGAATCGTGCGAAACTTCGATCGAAACTTCGTTTTTCGTTTAATTAGAGTAGGCCTCCTGGTATTTGTATCTAGATTATTTATTATTTTCAAGATTTCGTCTGTCGTAGCTGGGTTCAAAGTAGTGAGACCGAAACCAGTATGACCATTCTCGGCTGCAGCAACAGTGTGAGTTTTGTTAGCATGATACTCTTTAGGAATAGCTTGGGCTAATGTTGAGCCGATAGTTGAAAAAAAGTCATTAAAGTACTGGCAAATTTCGTTTCCATCTGTTAAGAAAGTACCATCAATCTCTAGTTTAGCCGGTAGTGCGACTTCCTTTATTTTATTGTAAGTAAGACTGTTTATTAAATTCCACATTTTTCTTGGCTTATTTTTACAAATAGCGAACTGGTTTTGGTAATAGTCGTTTTTCATTTTCTGTATATCTTGGTGTACCATTTTTCGCTCACTCAAAAAGCAGTATTTGATGGATTCATCTTCTGGATTATTCTTGTGTTCGTGATATAGTATGTTCTTCTTATTGATTCTATCTAATATTCTTCCATTTATCCAGTCTTGTCTTGGAGGGTTTTGGATTTTAAACTTTTTAAATTTGCATTGTTCAATACAATTAGTTAACCTTCCTTGAAGTTGGTTGTAGTCGTTATTTTCGGTGTTTCTCATTACTTCTGCTAGTTTATGTAGTTTTTCGTAATTTATTGATTCGTATTGGGTTTTTACCTTCATAGGTGGTTGATATTTGTTTATTTCAAAATACAGTTGCTTATGATCAGACATTGATGATTCAATTGTGGCCAGATGAAATGTGTGCTCAATTAGGTTAGTGGAGATGTGGTCTAGTAAAGATTTTTTATTTTCTTTAGATTGACGGGTGCAGTGCTTGGTGGTGGCTTTGTTAATGATTTTTAATCCATTTTCTCGAAGCGTGTCCTTATAATCTGTGACTGTATCATTGGGTTCAAGCAGGTTTAGATTGAAATCACCGAAGACGACCGTTCTATGTCTCCGACTTAATTGAAATGAGAAAGTATCGAGGAAAGTTTTGACACTTGTTCGACCCGGCTTATATATTGCTCCAACATCCAAAGAAAATTTATTTAAGTGTATCCAAAGGTATTGGTTGTCGTCTTGTGTCAGTTCTTCAATGTGGTGGTGTTGAAGGTTTTTTGTAGCATAAATTGAGACTCCACCACCCACTTGCCCCTGTCTGTAGTTGTAATAGTGAGTAAATCCCGGTATTTGAAATTTCTTTGCTTCAGCATCCGATTTGAACCAGGTTTCTACTAGTATTACAACGTGTATTGTTGCTTTTATAGTTTTTATAATACAACATAGTTCATCGAATTTTCCTTCTTTGACGATACTCCGAGCATTAGCATATAGGAACTTTAAAGATTGTTTATTGCATTTTATGTCATCATAGTTGTTGAGTACTTGGTATGTGGTTTGTAGATTGTGCTGTGGATGAGCATTTAAGCTGCGAAGTTTTTTGCCGGAGCAGTAACGATTTGGGGAACACCTTTGACATATTTGATAATGAGGTTTTCCTCTCCATTCTTAGTTCGAACGTTGAGTTCGTCCTTCAGTTTTCTGAATCTGGCCTGCTGATAAGGCGTCTGGTCTGAGAAGATTCTCACCGCTGTGTTTTTCAGCTTGTTCTTATTTTTCAGGATAAGCTTAGTCGTTTCTTCAGACTCAAAGCTTACCTTAATGGGGCGGTTTTCGCCTGGTTTGTATTTTCCAACGCGGACTGCTTTTGTTGGTTCAGGGCATGTTTCTAGAATCAGTTTCATTGTTTTCATAATTTCGGATTTGTCTGAGTCGCGCCGTACTATGAAATCATTTGAACTGGGTTCTTGAAGTCCTGTAACTAGGACATTCTTTTTCCTCGAGTTCTGGTCATTTAGTTCAGCTAATACATCTTCATAGTTTGGTGTCTTATCTAGCAAGATTGGTCCTGTTGAGGCTGTCTGCAGTTTCTGAACATCAGACTCTAGTGATTCTATTTTTACATTAGTCGCACGCACTGATTTAGCTATATCTTTTATTTCAGCTTTCATCTCAGTTTGTTCCGAAGTTAAGGATGATATTTTATGCTCAGTTACCCCAATAAATGTTTTTATGTCAAGCATTTGATCTTTGATATTGGCGATGTCACTTCTAATATTGGCAGCGCTTTCACTTTGAGCAGTTAATATTACCATCATTTCCGCCATTTGTTTTTGTATATCGGCTAACTGTATTTGTACCTCACGTTCCTCGCCGTGCTTTCGCTTGCTTCTAAAATTCACCGAGGGCATCTCCAGGGGAACATTGGTGCTTTGCGCATTTGAAATAGATAAATTGGGTTGAGATCCACTTCGCCCAATATTCATGCCACTTCCAGTAGGCGAGCGTAGTATGTTATTCATGTTTTTAGCTGCGATGTGGCGTGATATGGTGCGCTTGCAGCGGTGAGAGCGGTCCGAAAAATAAGAGCCCGTCTCTTTTACCCAAGGGGGTGAGGGGTGCTTACCGCTTCACTAACTCGATGCACTCAGAGTAAAACAGTGATAAGAGACAACGCACTGACTTATTGCAAATGCTGATTTAAGTATTTGGAAGAAAGATGAATGTAGGTTAATGTATCCTTTTACAAATTAAAAATAATTTGACAACACGTCTACTCTGCACGCTCGCTCGGTATTAACTTACAGTAAACAATTTTAGCCTCATATTTCATGTAAAATTTATGTGCGCTATGCCAGTACTCTCAAACGGTGAAGGAAAACATCGTGAGGAAACCCGCGGCTTAGTCAGCTCCGTACTGACCATGTCTTTCCTGTGGAAAGCCAATTAAGCTGAGAGGATGGAATAGGTGCTGGGCAAGCCTCCATCTTAATTCGTTCCGGGCACTACAGCGTCCCGTTAATGGAGATAAAAGTTGCCTCTTGACGCTGTATAAATCATCTACTATAAAATAAAAGGCCTTTGTTTCTTTAGTAGATTCCTAAACAATTGGCTAATGTTACATCTGTATTGCAGCGCTTGGTTTTGGCCACATTCTCAGTTTCTACCACCATGTTTACAGTGGGTGAATACGACTGCGACACGGGGCCCGCCTCACGTGAGTCCTCACCGCGACTGGAGTCTCCAGCACCAGGACTTACCCCATCCACCATTATGACCCGTAAGTCACTACATTTTAAACAAAAAATCCCGCCTTAGTGGGTGGTTTTGTTAAAACAAGAAGCTACCTTCCAAACAGCTTTCTAGCTTCAGTTGGTCGGCCTGCGTTGATTGCGGAAAATGTTTTTTTTTTATATATATGTATATATATATATATAAAACTAGCTGCCGCCCACGGCTTCGCTCGCGTGGTACCCGGGTAAAAAATGTTAATCCAGCACATGTACTGTGTATATTCCAAGTTTTATTCAAATCCGTTCAGCCGTTTTGGCGAGAAAGAGTAACAAACATCCATACATCCTTTCTAACAAACTTTCGCGTTTATAATATTAGTAGGAAGGATATTAAGTTAAGTTTAAATTCTAATTTTGACAATAGTCATAACAGCATTCATATTAAAAAAAAAAATCTATATTAAGTTTCAAATACCCATTGATATTTCTAGTACATTTAAGACTGTGTTTCCTTCAGCCACTCTGCCAAGTCCATCAAGTGGATCAGAGGCGCCCATGGAAGCCTCCGAGTCGCAGACCAGCTCTTCACCCTCGCAGCCGTCGCCGGTCGCCTCGCCGTCTCTCAACGACGACTCCAACGACGCTAAGGTAAACAACGTATAACTTGGACCCGTTGTTACGTGAACAGTTACCCGTTGTTACGTGAACAGTTACCCGTCGTTACGTGAACAGTTACCCGTTGTTACGTGAACAGTTACCCGTTGTTACGTTAATAGTTACCCATTGTTACGTGAGCTGTCATTTGATAGTTTCGTTGACTTCGTAGTTCAGGTTCCATGTAACAGGTATTCTTATTCAAATTCTAAAGTATTTCATTCAATAAGGATAATTTTGAAGCGTTACGTTAATTTACGCCTGTTTGTAATGTTGAAGATACAGGCAAGAAATTAAGCCGTCTTCTTAGGAAATTATTCTTTTACAATGTTGATCAAATGAATTGGAGCATTATTCAGTCCGAATTCTAGGACGTATAGTTTTTGAAGTAAAAAGAAAAAAAAATAGAAAACCATGGTAATCTAAGCTCTCTATTGTTAGAGTTTCAATGCCTTCATAGTTCAATTTAGATTAGATTCACGCAGGTAATGAGCGCGCGAGATCTGAGTTCGGGACGAACTACTAGTTAATTATAGATACATACATATATATTATCACGCCCTTATCCCTAATAGGGTGGGCAGAGACACAAGTAATCATAAGAAAACTTGCAGCCACTTCTGATCCAAGACTCCCACGATGGATATAGTGAACCATGGTGACAGGTGATCAGCCCATCGCCCATACAGGTCCATCAAGTTGGAGAGGATACTAGGTACTCCTTAGTCGACTTTTACGACATGCTCGGAGAGGGAAGCAGCTGGACGCATTCTATGTTCTTTCTAATAATAAATAAATAAATATTTGAGGACATATCACACAGCACCATCTAGCCCCAAACTAAGCAAAGCTTGTATTATGGGAACCAGATGGCTGATAGAACACTTATATACTTTTTTTTGTAAATACATACTTATAATACATAATACTACAACACCCAGACCCGGAAGAAATATTTGCAGAGCATGCAAACATTTCTCCCGCAGCGGGAATCGAACCCACGCCTCTTGCGTCCCAGCCGAGCACTCGCCCTCCCACAGAGAGTCGTCGAGTTAAGATTAATATAATATAATAATTAAGATTGTTGAACTACCCGCAGTCGGAGAAGGTGACAGTAGCAACGCAGACGGGCTGCTCGACGCGCGGTGTTGCGCCGGCGGGGGCGGCGGGGGGCGCGGTGGCGGGCGCGGGGGTGGAGGCCGGTGCTGACCCGCACTGCTACGAGTGCCGCGTGCGATACCGCGACCCGCGCCCACGGGATCTCGTCATGTATCTGCATGCTTGGAAGTACAAGGTAAGACTCGCAGACTGACGGGTTGAAGCCGTCTTATCCACAGACTGACGGGGTTAGCTTTACTAAGGCCTTTTACCACCTATAGTAGATGATTTATACAGCGTTATGAGGCAACTTTTACCTTCACAAACGGGACGCTGTACTGCCCTCCTGGTGAAGAACGCAGTAACTATTTTTGACAAAAAATAGTAAGATACATATTCGGAATCGCCTAACAAAATAAAACATTCTGTTCTCATTTTTCTTCAAAACATGTTTGGTACAGTTGACAGTTACAGTTGACAGTAAGATGGAGTAGGCTTGCCCAGCACCTATTCCATCCTCTCAGCTTAGTTGGCCTTTCCCACAGGAAAGACATGGTCAATACGTGCGGAGCTGACTAAGCCGCGGGTTTCCTCATGATGTTTTCCTTCACCGTTTGAGGGTACTGGTATAGCGCACATAAATTTTTCGCACAAAAAAATCCATTGGTACACGACCGGGTTTGAACCCACGACCTTAGGATCGGAAGGCGAGGTCACTACCAACTAGACCACCAGTGCTTTAGAGTCATGCTATAACTTATAAGTAGTATTAACACGGATAACACTTTTCAATATCCAGGGCCCCGGTTGGGAGTACGAGACGGAGCTGCCACAGTGGGCGAACGTGGAGTGGGAGGAGCAGGAGAGCTCATAGTCCCCGGGTCTGGCACCACTGTGGACGCGCCTCGCCACCCTCCACATCGGAACCCCGTATTAACGTTACATTTTATATGTACATAGAGGCGCTTTTAACATAAGTGAGAAAATAAATAGAGTTTACATCATTTAGGTTGACAGTTTTAGAGCTGTCACTTTGACGTTGACGTTTCAATCTTATTTTGCTTTGTCTATTTAGCGACAGGGTCAGTGACCTGTTTCTGTGACTCTCCGTTTGTAGTAATTTTAGAGCACTTCTTTCTTGGTTTATTTATAAACCTGGCCACATAACTGTATCGTGTTGTGGTAAGGTTTTAAATATTTTTAGTAAGTTCATGTTTCAGTTCCTATCGGCCTAGAACTTTGTCAAGCTTTTTGTAGGATGTATTTTAGAGAGTAAAATTTGTACCTAATAACGGTTATCAATAGATTTGTATATCGCTTGAACGACGCAGGGTCTACCAGAATCATATGAATATTAAAAATAATCGTTTCTAATAAAAACAACAACGGGATAGCTCTTCTGAAAAGTATAATATTTCTCAAAAAGCATTGTTTTGATGATAAAATTGAAACTTTCGGAATGTAAATAATATAATTGTTTTTATCAAAATCTTGGACCAGTATTATAAATATTTTCTTACTGATAATAGGACCACAAAAGGAAAAGCTATCTCTAATTAGATGCAAGTAAAGGTTACGCATAGAATAAATATGTAACAATACGTTTGTATGATGTTATCGTGACGCCATATTGCAGCGTTACGTTTTGGCTTCCATAGGTTTGAAGTAGTGACAAATAAACATAAATTAATAATATTTATTCATGAAATTTTGTACTTTACATACATAAAGTAGATAATATCCTCGTGATGTATCTTCGAGATAACGTAATAGAGTTAGTTTCGCTATTCTGACATCATTCGAGGCCAGTTGTGATAAGCATTTAATTGTTTTCCCATTTCAAAAGACAACACAAGTATAAAAGAAACAACCAAAGCATTGAATTCAGATTCCATGGGGGCACTTTAAGTAACATATAAATGTGTTTAAAAATTACCAATTGCGGGTCATCCAAGCAGCATTAGTAAAGACATGTGTAGAAGTTATTCTTGTCTATCTCATAAGTTTTGAGTGTTTAGTATTAAGCTCATGTTTTCTTTCGTTTTGACATTGGATTGTTTTAAAAAATATAAAATAAAAATTGTTACACGCTGGATCGTTATTTATCATCATGTAGAACGTATGTATACCTAATGTAGAATTAATAAAACAATGGAAAAGACAAGTTTTTGACACTAAAATATTTTCACGAGCTTTTATATAAACTAGTACTAATATTAATAATGAATATGTATATTTTTCTTACTTCTAGCGTAGTTGTAGTTGGCAGTATTTTTATGTTTCATAGGGGCAGTGCAGGAAATATGCAATCAAAAATAATATCCCATAATATCATGCAATGAAAAGCCTCTTAACTGCCCTTTTCGCTGTCGACTGTAAATATAGCTTGATTTTATCGTTTTCGTACAAATGCTTTCTTTGTTTTATCATTAATCAAAATTAATATCATCCTGACTTCATCACCTGTTTTGGGATCAAATTAAAATAATATAATCGGGATTAAACTATAGGTACAGATTAAAATAAATCATAAAAATCATCATTTAATACCATATAAAGTTCGTTTTCATTCAAAATAGAAGTTTGTAATGTATGATAAAATAAACTTGTACAAAATAAGATATCGTGACTATTATTGTGGAAATGCTGAATAAAATTAATTATTCAATAATTAATTTGACATACCATAATTTTTAAAGTTCACCTATTTGTTTATTACAATGAAACTACTTAATATTTTTTTCTTTTATTTTCTTTGTAATTTTATACAGCATTTTTATAATAAATTTGAACCCTGTGGCATATCACCTAGGTACCACTGAAGCGTGCTGGGCTGGAGTCGAGTTCGTTCTCCTAGAATTGTTGTATTTTTATATAGTATGTAAGATCTGTTCATACATTTTGTTACATTTAAGTGCAAAACTGATCGACTGATTGAGCTTGGACGAAGGCTGGTGATACAATAGCGAGATTAAGTCATACAAAAGAATCATGGAGAATTCTTAAATACCAGTCTTTTAATTGTAAACATTTTATCTACAGTGACTATTACTTTTTTATCCAGCTTTCATAAATCGGTTTGCTTTTTGAATAAAAAAATACATAAATCGTAAAAAGACATTTTTTGTCACAGTAACTATCGATTTATTTATTTATTTGTAAGTAAATTTTCATGTGCCTTCTCAAAATAATGGTAAAAATATAATGTACTAGCGGTCGCCCGCGGCTCCGCCCGCGTGGATGTCGGTTACCGCTGCAAAAAGCCTACCCAGGAAAGACACGGTCAGTCGCGAGGTCGGCTCCCTACGCAGCGGTCGTGCAGCAGAAATCGTAATATTTTAATTTCGCCATAACTTCAAAACCAAACGTCCAATTTTAATCATTCAAATACCAAATATTATCTCCATAAACTGTTCTTAGTGATGAAATCATTTATTTTGATAAGGATTAATAGCATGAGTAAAATAAACGCGTTTAAATGTAGTCCAAAAAAAATTCAAGATTTTTAAATAAAAAAATGGTTGCTGTGCCTCACTCGACATAGATGGGTATAGTGTGTCGCGGACTTTTTTGTAGATATTTATAAGATCTACAATTAATTAGAACATTTTATGGTTCTATCTTTTATAGTTTAGGCAGCGTACGCAAAATAAGTAACTTTTCTGGTTGATTTTTTACACCTTGTGTCCGAAAAACCCAAATATCTTACGGAACCCTATTTTTTTCCAAAATAAAATATAGCCTATGTTACTCGTGGATAATGTAGCTTTCGAATGGTGAAAGAATTTTTAAAATCGGTCCAGTAGTTTTTGAGCCTATTCAGTACAAACAAACAAACAAACAAACAAAGTTTTCCTCTTTATAATATTAGTGTAGAAAAGTATGTTTTAACAGGTTACATCATGTAATTGTTACACGTTTTAACGTAAGTAGGGTTACATCGGGCACTGTCGAGCTTTTTATTGTTGAAATGTTATTAGAGAATGCAAAACAACAATAAATCGCCCTCATATTAAATCCGGTTATGATAATCGTTTTTAATATAAACATTGTGTACTAGGCCTTATGTCACTTTGCATTCTCTGTCACTATAATTTCGTTTTGGCACGATTTGCAAGGTTTTAAATTTTTGTTTTGCGTAATTTTTGTACTAATGTTTTTACCCGACTGTCAAGAAGGGCTATGTTTTTGTTGTGCCATAAATGGCCTACGTTCTTTGGCATACCTGTTTTTTTATTATTTGAACGATAACATAATGAAAGACATTGTTAATTTGATAAGTATTTCATAATTAAGAATATTATATAGTGTTTCCTTCTTTAGATTCATGTTATAAGAATTCATGTTTCCACTTAAATTTAATTAGAATAAAATTCATCATTGAATGTTATTTTGTTTTATTTCTATACAATTTACCCATTATCTTAGGTAACAACACATTTACATAAAGAATTACGAATATTTAGTATTACGTTGAAAGTTACGACAATCCCGATCTGCAATCCCGCATTATTTTTGATACTCAGTTTTAGTACAACATTTTGTAGCATGCGACATTTTGTCACAAAATTACTTTGCGATATATACATACAGGTTGTCCCAAGCGTAAATATGCCACACGAATGGCCAGTAGGTACCTTAAATTATTATTATTAGACAGGCGATTATTTAAAAATCTTTGAATGCAGTTCGATTGTTTTAAAACCAAAATTAAGTCTTTTTTTAGTAAAATATTCTATCTATGGTACTTTCCCTTCGTTTCGCATAGTCATGGGATGCCCTGTATTGTGTGCTTTGGGAGCATTAAAGTCAAAACTATAAGTAAGTTTCCAGAAATTCTGAAACTATTATACAGATAAATTTACGAATAAGATATCAAAAAGTAATATTAGATATCAAAGGCGAGTTTAACTCGAAAAGTTTTCTACCAATTATGTGTACACAGAAAAATAAACATGACAAAAAACAGTGAATAGCGTAGGTACTATCGCGTCTAGACCGATTTCGAAAGAGAATAGCGCTACGGATTTAGAGTATATAAAATGAAAGACAGAGAGTGAGACCGCGCAAAATATTAAAATCAAATAACCCGCCAAATCAAAAATTTGTTAATTACAAAAAAAACTACAAAATAATTCAAAAAAACTAATTTCAACAAATAAAGAAATAGTTGTTACCTAGGTAGGTATCAAACCTACCTATAGGTTGTTACCTATCAAAGTAAAAATCATTTGAAAATATGGTAGGGTTCCCGAGATCTAGATCAAAACATACTCAAAACATGGATTTTTCAAGTTTTAATAGTGTTTTTTTTCTCCTATCAGGAACTAAAGAAAAAAATGCAAAATTCTTTTTGAATAAACACATTTCATCAATAGAGTTCTACACCGATTTTGGAGCAAATCCGCTATGGCACACTCTTAAGTACCTAACACACTTCCATAAAAAATTCTTACCCCAGATTGCTCTGAATGTAAACACCATCAAAGTCCTCTCAATAAAACCATCTACCTGCGAGTCGTTAACTCATCGAAACGCTCCATTTCCCCGCAAATAAACAGACCCAAACATATTCAAGGAAATCGAACACGTACGTGAAAAAATGTTTTCCCGAAGCCCAATGAATACTTAATCCCAGGAAAAACTCAACACAGGATTATCGTCTTTACCAAGCTTGACATAATGGTGGGAATGGCGCGGAGTGATGCTCGGTACGTTGAAATTGCTTGGCTGCTGTAGAGAAGCGTGCCTTTGATGCTTCTGATGAGTTATGCAAAATGTTGGATGACGGAGGGAAGAGTCAGTTTTTTATGAAATACATTGATTTACATTATACAATCAGTATTATCACGATATTCTCGAGTATCATGATGACATTAATCATTTATTCAATAAAGTTTGTTACTTATACAAAAAGAATTAGGTACAACTATAGTGTCTTAAATTATGTACTTACCCCCGAATACTCAAACGTGACTCGTAAACGTTGACAGTTTCTGATGAAAATTTGACAAAAAGTCGTCATTTGAGACGTGCTCAATTTTGAGAAGCGTTTGAGTATTCGGGGGTTAGACATACAATGTCTGCATTACAATGCACGAGAGCCTGAACTACGTAATCCTGTACTTCAGGCGGGTAGAACACAAAGTAAAGTATAAAACTAACAAATAAATAAATATTAAGGATCTAGGTACATGGATTTAGGTAGGTACATACTTAATTGTTATAATATAAAATCAAAAAATATATAAAGGGCTGTTTTGAAAAATTCTAAAAAGCGTGTTTACTTATTTTACATTGTTATAGTATCCAGTCCGAGTTTCAAGCAAATCGCACTATGTGTTACAAAGTTCCATACAAACATTTTCCCCCTTTTTCACTCCTATAGGGGTTGAATTTCGAAAAACTTTTAGTGGGTGGTTTTGCTATAAAAGGAACTTACCTTCCAAATTTGGGCTTTCTAGCTTATTATTATTGTTTTATTTCTGGCTGATCACCTGTCACCATGGTTCATCATATCCATCTTAGGACTCAAAAGTGGCTGCAAGCTCTTATGTTTATTTGTGGCTCTGCCCACCCCATAAGGGATACGGGCGTGATAATATGTATAATACAGATAGATTAATTAGGTGAGTGTCTCGTAGCCAATCCTCAGCTAATCAGCATGTGCAATCTGTCATCGCTTAATTATTCGGCCCGACAGGTCGTGGCTAATGCACAGATTAATGGCGTACTGATTATCTCGAGATTCGCTGCTAATAGGACAGCTGCTACCTCGTGTGGTTCACGAGGTTACCCTGTACTTAAGTGTCGTAGGATCCCAATCAACACTTCTGCTATATTATTAAAATTAAATAAATAACACCCAACAGTCACATATACAACGTGTAACGTAATGTCCCTATAAGCCCGAAACGGGGGTATTCTATACGTCATTGCGAACAACGTTTGTTCAACGACTTTTAAAATTTCAAAGGTTTTCATTCATGAAATGTCTCTTAAACTTTGCTCCAATACGTAACTTGACACAACATGAGGCATCCCTATTTACAGCTGTTTTTTGACCTTTAAGTGTGAACTCTAGATGAAACAGGTAACAGAACAGACACCATTAGTAAAATGCCTACCTACTTACCTAATAACGAGGTGGCTTAATAAGTAATTTCTATTTTTTTTTGAAGGCCTAGTTGGTACCTTGGTATTTATTGGTAATTAAAATGTAAGGTCACACACATCACGACTAAAATCCCTAGGCACCGTAAACATCCTTTCAGATCTCTTTGTTAAGTACCTAGTATAGGAGATAGGTACCTTACCTACTCAATTTTGTACCTACCTACTCGGGCCTTAAAGGTATCCTCAGTGGGTGCCAAGGAGTATGAGAGGATGTCTACCGTGCCTGAGGATAAAGCCGTGATACCTACTCAATTTTGTACCTACCTACTCGGGCCTTAAAAGCATCTTGAGTAGGTAACAAGAAGTATGAGAAGAGGTCTACCGTGCCTGAGGATAAGCCGTGACCCTATTCCACTTTAGTTTTTCCAACGATGTATTATTCCAATATTCATTGGAGCATTTTTCAATGCAATTTTGTACCTACCTACTTGGGCACTAAAGTCAAAGGTTGTGACTTATCTGTCTTACTAATCTTCATTTTCATCGTGAACAGTCTATTTGTCATTGGTTGCATTGAAACAACAACAACAATAAGTGGGATGGCACCTCGCCCTAATTGGCTGTCGGTGCCTTTGCTAAATTCAAAATCCGCAACCGTCAACCGACACCGCACCGCAAGCGTTTGTTTAATAAAATCAAATTGGTTCCGTAGGCTTATTTGTTTTTTACTTTTCTTGATTGAACTACGTAATTGTTGGTAGGTTATTATGTAAGTAGGTAGGTACCTAGTAGCAAATGGGGATAGAGCACATGGTAGCATATTGCTATGAACCCCGCCTTCCCATCCTTAAGTCGTGAGTTCGAATCTATGGATTTTTCGATTCGAAATTTATGTGTGCAATATCAATGCTCTCAAACGGTGAAGGAAAACATCGTGAGGAAACCAGGCATGTCATAGACGTGTGTCAAAGTGTACGAAAGGAGCCTTCAAGGTGCACTCTAATCCTTCCACCACACTGGTTCAAAAGTGCTAGCGACACGGACACGACGACAGTAGTAGTAGTAGTAGTAGTAGTAGATGTATGATGAAGTTTTTTGCCTTTTTTTCCCAATCGGTATTTAGTGGGTTACCCCAGACAAGGAACCCTAAAAATTCGGCTTTCGGCAATAGGTACCTACTTTTGGTCGCAAAACAGATCGGTTTTTATCAGTCGCAATTAGCATTCGTTCCTTGCAACAACTGCAACAAGCAATCTCTCGGTTCGCGTAACTAATTAACGTACGATACGATGTCGGCTTTGTACTCAAACGGTGAGTATTATGATTTATGGTGTTGTGTGTGTGTGTTGGAGCAGCACCAAATAATTAATAGCTTAGTAGCGGCGCGTCAGCTCTACAGAGAGCGTTATCCAGGGCGGCCATTGCCATCTTACGGGCTCTTTTCTGGGATTGGTGAACCGTCTTCTCTCGACGGGATCTTTCCACCGGGGCGCACCAGTGAGGGAAGACCGGGAATTCGGTGGTGTGTTGTACCTACTTCCCTTTGATGGATACCGAGTACCTACTGTGTGTGTCAACAGTGATAAAATTCAGTGATAGGTAGGTATGATGATAGGTACCTAACCTATCACCCTACCTAGTAGGTACCCCATTAGTACCTAGCTTACTAATAAAAAATGACAAAAATAATTTTGTGATTGTGAATGTGAATGTGTACCAGTAATACCAACCTAGGTACCTACATACCTACCTAATACCTACCATGTCAATTAGCCGTGTTCCGAGCCAACCAAGAAGAAGGGAGAAAAGGTATAACTTAACTTTTCCTGTACCTAGGTCCTTAGGTAACTACCTAGGTAGATGTAGGTAGGTAGTTGTTTTTTTATGTGTGAAAGATATCGTGATTTTAATCTTCGACTTTAATTTCTACGTAGAATTAAAAAAATTGCAAATTCTTACGAAAACTTTGGTGATTACACCTAGGTACTTTTTGAAACTTGCCGCGCGTTCAATTGTCTGCGTATGTGTGGGTCCGACGCGATAGGAGGGTGCGCGTGTGTTTGTTACCTACGCAAATGGTAAACAAACACATAGGGTTGTCACAAATTTCTCATGAAATAATTTGTTTTTAATTGTATAGGAATTTCAAATATGATGTATTGAACTTTTGCACACGTCAATGTATTCAAGTGCTCGGTCTGAATACACCCCTTTCGGGCTTATAGGGACATTATGTTACACGTTGTATAGTCCTGACCCCGCACTAGGATTCCCTGTGTCGTGGGTATCAGAAACTACGAGTACCATGGTACCACAACACCCAGACCCGGAAGAAGTATTTGCAGATCATGCAAACATTTCTTCCGCAGCGTGAATCGAACCCGCGCCTCTTGCGTCTCTGCCGAGCAATCGTCCGCCACGCCACCGAGGCCGTCGTTTCAATGTTTTTCAATTTCAATGTTTTTTTTTGTTCGTGCCTGTAAACTAGAATCTACTGGACACATTCTAAAAATTCTTTTTAGACCAAAATATATACCTACCGAATACATTAACAGAAGTAAAGTACTTCTCTGTTGGACTGGGAGTAAAGAAAAAAAAAGAATGCGTCCAGCTGCTTTTCACCCCGAGCATGTCGTAAGAGTCGACTAAGGGATAGTATCTTCTCCAACATGATGAACCATTTTTATGGGCGATGGGCTGATCACCTGTCACCATGGTTCACCATATCCATCTTGGGACTCTTGGGTCAGGAGTGGCTGCATGTGTTCTTATAATTACTTGTGGCTCTGCCCACCCCGTTAGGGATACGAGCATGATAATATGTATGTAAGTAAAGTTCGTATGAGCTAGTAACCAACTCTTGTGACGGAGTTTTAGGCCGTATAAAGGCCTGCGTCATGGCTTAACGTTTTAAATGCCGGGACCGACAATTTAACGTGCCTCCGGGCTCCGAAGCACGAAGGCGTTCAGCTCGTAATGCCATTAACGGAAGCCGAATTGTTTATCGTGTTATCTGTCGAAAGCGGCATACATTTTTTGTCACAAAATGTGTGTCATGAACGGATGAACGGATAATTGTCCGTTATCAGAATACCTATTGGAACCGGAGTATATTCAAGGATAACGTAACTTCTACTAGTGAATGAATTTTTCGCAATCGATGCAAGTCCTATAGACAAAGACAAGCTCTTTCTTCTTTCTCTTAGTTTCATCAAATTGGCCGCACAAAATCTGTATAAATATGGCTAGCAACCAAAATAAATGTTCGTGTTTTGTTTATCAAACGTTTGATCGTCACAGTAATTTGTGCTTTACAGCACAGCACTAACGATAGTGAGGACACAAGTCCAAGCTAAATGGAAATAAGGATTAGGGTTGTCATCATAAAAAAGAAAACAAAATATTACAGTTATAGTATGTACAAGTTTTCATACACATTTTATACTACAGTCGCTAGTGAGTAGTAATTTGGGAAAACTCAAAGAAAAAACCGCAGTCTTGTTTTTATAATGTGCAGAATAAATCTATATCATATTTTTCTCTGAGATAACAATCTCAAAAAAATCGCAGATTATGGAGCATACTTAAAAAGTGAAAAATAAAATCACTAGGATCATTTGAAATGTCTTGATACGTTGAATTTGCACTTGTTCGCAACTCGACCAAGCGCAGAAGATAGGTAAAAATTATGCTTAGCCAATGGCGCGCTTATTCACCACCAGTGCTCTCATAAGCAGAATAAACTAAGGCCTTTTACATACCATCTATAGTAGATGATTTATACAGCAGCGTCAGGAGGCAACTTTTACCTTCGCAGACGGGATGCTGTAGTGCCTAGGACGAATTAAGATGGAGTAGGCTTGCCCAGCCCCTATTCTATCCTCTCAGCTTAGTCGGCCTTGTCCACAGGAAAGACATGGTCAATACGTGCGGAGCTGACTAAGCCGCGGGTTTCGTGGATTTTTCTGTGCGAAAAATTTATGTGCGATATACCAGTACCTACTCTCAAACGGTAAGCAGAATATGCCAACAATATTTCATTAATAAAGGTTGACGTAACCCTGCGAACAAATCGGAGTCGGCGAAGAGGACGCCATCCATCACGGCTTCCTTCAGTGACCGAATTGTTCCCTAGTCACGCGACGATCCTTTATACCGGTCGACACGAGACGAGCCCTTTAAGCCTTGTTCAGACCACAGAATTTAGTCAAGTAAGGAATTTAGTAACTGCCTGTAGTACTCGCCTGAAAAGTATTGTACTGCACGGTCACAAGGACCTACTACCTACACACTTATTGAGGAGCATTTTTCAAGACGCAATTCGTGTCCTTATGAAATTTACTAAAGGTAAACGCCGAGCGCCGAATCGACCGCACCGAAACAATTGTTTCCATTTCCTTTAAACCTGTCTCACGCAACTGTCAGAATGCGTGCGCTTCGGTTGATTCGATCGCATCAGAATCTCATGACGTCATCCGAAATAATTTCGGATTTCTGAGGTTCTTCCAGTTTCGGTCTATGCGGCGTGGGTAGATATGCGAGATTTCATATAAAGATCGCAATTAACTAAATTACTAAATTGTTGCAGTTCAGACGTATTTAGCTACTAAATTATTTGCCACTCAACTAAATCACTAGCCTAGCCTGAACAAGGCAACCATTCAACACGAGCACGGTTCTTTATACCGGGGCCGTGTTGACCGGACTTTGTGCTTCAACCGTATCCCGCTCCACGGCCTTTTGTACCGGCGTAGCCGGGTTATGAATGTAGCTATCATTTTATATCAAATGTTTATTGAAGAATATTTTTATGGGGACAGTTAATTATTTCCATAAATAAAGCTTTCTTTCTTTGATTAATTAATAATATATTTTGTATATTTTCTTAAGCGTTTTATACAACAAAACATTGTTTGAACTATTGAGGCTTCAATCCCGTCCCGGTCGGTCCCGTTAACACACGTCGGGTACGGAACCCTAAAAAGTATCCTAAAAAATAAACTCTAAGTAAATAAATCCTAAGATACGAAAGGAAATCGGCATATTGGAGAACCTATTTATTAGGTACGGTGAAATCACTTTAGTTTTATGTAAATAAACCTCGCACCATAAGTTATCACACCTTAATTTAACTATTAGTACTTAAAAATTCCATAAACGTGTAATGAAAAAGTAAGTTTTAGGTTAAGTATGGGTGGTTTGATTACATTGTATCTTCAGTTTGGCTGAAGCATAGATAGATAGGTAGATAGATTATCCCATAAGCCCACATTACCTACATAGCTACAGGATTTGGATTTGGACAATACTGGATACTTAGTAACGAAACTAAAATCAAACCAGAAACCCAGTTACCCGGGAGTTTCCCTTTCATCTTTTTCCGGGAATTCCTTTGAAAACCATCAATAAATCTACAGTACAAATATGGTATTAGAAAATTCGGTTGCCTTCCGATTGTGGCTCGAGTGGCGCCCTCTGGGGAAATACACCATGTAACCGTACATACCTACATCGTACCTGTTTCTTTTGAAGTTTTGTTAGGTATAGTTCATGTTATGTTTCGTTTGTTGATTTGCGCTTTGTACCTCGTAGTCTATCTAGTCGTGTCACTAGTTCTTTCGAACCAGTGTGGTGAAAGGAATCAGAATCAGAATCATTTATTTGCAACTAAAACTAAACTAACTATGTAATATAATTATGGAACAGTTGCAAATTGGTCCCAACTCAGCATGTGCAGGTTGAAACAACCCGCGCTGGTCTTCCGTTCGTTGGGGCCTTTGAGAAACGGAGGAGGCGCACTTTGAGGATTCAAAGTGCGCCTTCAAAGTCTTCAAAGTCAAAACCTTATTGAATAAATGATTATTGTCTTAGGGCTCTTGGATCAGACAAGAGAGGCTGAATGTTTTGTTATGATTACTTGTGACTGTGCCCATCCCATTAAGGATACGGGCGTGATGATAATATATAGGGATGTATGTATGTATAAATAATAATTAATAAACAAAAGCCTATGTACCGGAAGTGCACACCACTTAATTGCATGCGATGCGTTGCATTCTGACAGCTGTGTGACTTCCGTTTCCGTTCAGAGCACGATCGAGTGTTGCCAGCGATAGCAAATTATTTATAGCTTTGATTTAATATAAATTACGGATTATGAAACGAAGTAAATAATGTGTAGTTTTTTAAATACAACGAAAAAAAAAAAACGATCGGCAGCTAGTATAAAATAAATTATTAACGTTCGGAACCAAATCACTTTTATTGTAGGTAAGGAAGATCGTTAAATCAAGCAAATCCTTTAGGCGGATCGTATTAACGAATGACGAATCGTTCGCTATCATAGCAACGTTGTTTTTTTGACTAAAAAATGTATGTCGCTTTTCGACAAACAACAACGTTGCCATGGATAAACGACCCGCACTTAGTAGAATATGGGAACCGGGCATAAATCTATCCGTTTATCCAACTAAAAGTCTCAAGTTTTCAAAATCTAAGAAATTCATATAATTATCATACTGACGTTGAAAAAAGACCCCAAACTTAACCAGAATGTTATAAGTCCGGAAATTGAACGTCACATCAAAATGACAGACCTTGGGTCCAACTAGTCCATCAGTCAATTTCATCAGTCAAGCCCATCAGTCGTTTGAATTATCGAATTGCCATCAATCAAAGACCCTCAGAAGTTGAGGAAAAGTTATATCCGTTGAGGAAATCAAGTTATCAGTGACTACCGAGTTAAAGGCGCCCCCACACCCACACTGAATCTCGATAATATCCCAGAATTGTTATTGCACCTGTGTGAGATCTCATGCGACACAAAATGTATTAATGATAACCTCGATAGCGTGGCGGACGAGTTGGCTGATGCAAGAGAGGTGCAGGTTCGATCGCGGGAGAAATAAATAAATAAATATTTGTGGATATTTCACACAGCGCCATCTAGCCCCAAACTAAGCAAAGCTTCTTCCATGGGCACCAGATGGCTGATAGAATACTTATATAGGTACTTTTTTTCGTAAATACATAATACTACAACACCCAGACCTGAAAGAAATATTTACAGAACATACAATCCTTTTTCGCGGGAATCGAACCGGCACCTTTTGCGTCGCAGTCGAGCATTCGCCCGCCATGCCACCGAGGTCACATACATTAGTATAATAACTAGGGAAGACTATGTCTTACTTGTAGATAGGCCGACTAAGCTGAAATGATGGCGTTGGGTAGGCCTATTTCCATCGTAAATAGTCCTGGGCACTACAGTGTCCGTATAAATAAATCATCTACTATCGATGGTGAAGGCCTTTTGTAAAGTAGTACCTACCTGTAAAAGCAGGTACTTAGATAATGTATAGATATATATCGTCACTGGAAAGGCAAATTTACGTAAGCGCCAATCGAGAAAAAGCCGTTTAAAGTTCATTTTTTTCGTTTTTTAATCATAACTTTCTACCTAATTATCGAATTTTTGATGACGTCAACGTAAGATTTCATTCTTTTTTCATTTTCTATTTCCAGCAATTCATATTATTGTATTTGGACTGCTATTTTAGAATAATAACTCAATATGCCTATTTGGCGCCATTTTGGCGCTTACGTAATTTTGCCTTTCCAGAGACGATATGGTGATGGTGAAAAGCCTTAGTGATGTCCTCTACCAAAATTGTCCATAAAGCCAAAAGTTACGTTAATTGAATAGTGCCTCCATCTTGTTTACCTACAATATGGAAATGTTTGCCTTTGACTTTGAAGTCAGTGCATTTGTTCTAGCTTCGTTTAAGCGAGATTCAGTTTGCTCGAAAGCCCTAGCTCACAATGCTTATTCCGCTTTATGCCATAAATCTAATTAAAGACGGTTCTCTGAGAAACATTCACCGCCTTATTGCGACCGGATATCAGAAACTACAAATACGGTCACAGACAAGTACATGAACATTTAATGGTTTTTTTTCATAGAAGCCTATAGAATTAGAATGTAAAAAGGTAGTTTATCTTGGCCTTTTTTAATTTTACACAAGTTGCGATTCCAATCTGAATTTCGATTCGATTTTATTTGCCTGAGTCCCGTTGACTTTCTTGAATTCGAAATTCCCTATTTCTAATTCGACTTTCCCAAACTCCTGTTCTAGTAAGCTACAGCAGATCGGTTAAGGCACATGCACATTCGTTAGGTTTAGGAAATGGGTATAATAGCATAGATAGATACAATGCCTCAGGTGTGCAAATTGCCTTATACTAGGGCTGTCAGATATTACGATATTGTAACGTGCCACATCCTGAATAAAATCCTCACAGATTTAGCAACTAATAAAATTATACTGGTAATACCTACTAACAGTTTTACTTCTCTGCTGGACTGGAAGTAAAAAAAAGCATAGAATGCGTCCAGCTGCTTCTGTCGAAAGTCGACTGAGGGATATCCTCTCCAAAAGGATGGACCATCTTTATGGGCGATGGACTAATCACCAGTCACAATGGTTCACCATATCCATCTTAGGACTTCAAATCTGAAGTAACTGCGTAATTTTCTTACTTTACTTATGGCTCTGCCCACCCCATTAGGTATACGGGCGTGATAATATGTATCCAATCATCTCGATTTCGGGCTATAAGATATTTTTTCCTGAATTTCGTCAGTGAATATTTTACTGACTAAATTGGGGAGAGAATAATTATGCATCATTAAATATATGCTGTCGGTAAAACTACGGATGTAAATGTACGAAAGGAGCCTTTGAGGCGCACTTTAAATCCTTTCACCACACTGATTCGAAAGAACTAGTGACACGACCAGATAGATAGACAATCTACAGTCTATATGCCTCTCTGTGATCTTCATAGATATTAAATACAGGTTCGTCTTTGTTTTTTTTTACCAAGACGCTGTCAACCCTATTTGCAGAATACATTGTCCACACACGTCAATTTAGTACCGCATAAACCTACCCTGATGGTCATTTCAACATTTCACTATGCCTTATTTCCTAGGTATTATCTGCCGCTATGTTACGACAGTAATATTGATGCTTTGACAGGAATAAAAAATCTTCAAATGCCAGCCGGCTAAAACGCGAGCTTTGGATTCGACTTGGGAAATGTTTACATGCTCTAATTTTACTAAAAAAAACCGGTTAAGTGCGAGTCGAAATCGAACACGAAGGGTTCCGTACCATCGTACATTAAAAAATCTTGTGCGGATTTTTTTTTTTTCTTTGTTGTTATAGCGACAATAGAAATACCTACTCTGAAATTTTTAACTCTACCTAGGTTAAGTATTACGGTTCATGAGATACAGCCCGCTGACAGGACGGACGGACAGCGAAGGCTTAGTAATAGGGTCCCGTTGGCACCCTTCAGGTACGGAACCCTAAAAAGAAGTAAGTAACACTATAATAAGTAGTTTAAAAAGTAAGAATTTGTTTTTTATCTTTTTTGTAGGCTTTTAGATAAAAATATCAAGACAACTTTTTCTAGCTTAAAATTTCTTTATTTTTATACTTGACAAAAAAATATAAAACAAGTACTTAATAGTAATTTTTCTAAAACATAATAAATGCAAGGGTTGCCCAGCAGTGGGACAATACAGGCTTATAATAATAGTAGGTAATAATAAATGCAATATCGTAAAAGAATTTCTTCTAACTTAGTGTTTCCCACTACAACCAGTTGGGATTTCCCAACCTGTTACTGTTACTCGTTGCAACTTTCGACCTCCAAGTCCCAACGAGTCACAGTTCTGTTTCAGAGCTTCAGCAGCTTTGTCAGCGTGAACTTTGTTTCAGGCATCGCTTTCTTGTTGGTAGTTTCTTCAAACCTTGTGTAGGTTGACCTGTAAGCCACAGCCTGAAAAAAGAAAAAAAATACATCACACAAATGTCTTCGTGGGTTGGTACCTCATTTGTCTTTTGTTGAAAGAAGGCGGATAAAAAGACTGGCTAAAGCTTTTTCAGCCAGTCCATTTACCCGCCTTCTTTGCAGTCGGGTAAAATGACTATATACTCGTACCTGATGTACAAAAGTGATCATCTGCAGTAAATCATATGTCTGGTGGTATTCATTGAGCACGCCGCAAAGGCTCTGCATCAACCAGGAACCTTCAGAGTCGCGGTACGCCACGTGGTCTGGAAAATACGTGTGTTTGTAGATTTGGAAAGAAAGTCATGATACAAGGCTTGATGATGAATGCGGATAAACTGCTAGAGGAAGGTCAAAAGATGGATGGATTGTGTGGTGGATGAAAGAAGACATGAGAGAACACTCATCATCATCTTATATTATAAATGCGAAAGTTTGTGAGTTTTGATGTTTGTGCCTCAATCACGCCTAAACGGCTGAACGCATTTGAATGAAACTTCGGATATACATAGTACATGCACTGGATTAACATATGGGCTATTTTTTATCCGGGTACCAAGCGAGTGAAGCCGCGGGCGGCAGCTAGTATAAAATAAAAATAAACTAAGGTCTTTTACTATCTATACTAAGGCCGGACGCTGTAGTGCCCGGGACGAATTAAGATGGAGTAGGCTTGCCTAGCACCTATTCCATCCTCTCGGCTTTGTCGGCCTCGTCCACAGGAGAGACATGGTCAATACGTGCGGAGCTGACTAAGCCGCGGGTTCAAAATATAAATATTGCTGTGTGTAATGGCAATTTTGATGGCCTTAAAATGATGTTAAGGGCTTTGTTTATATTTGTCTAGACACAAACCACAAGCTGACGTCAACCATGGAGTGCTGACGTCAGGCCGGTCGCAAAACACAACTTGCCAAAGGTGTTAACCGACTTCTAAAAGGAGAAGCTTCTCAATTCGACTGTATGTTTTTTTGGCGATTACTCCGCCAATTATGAATGGATTTTGATCATTCTATCACTGAATTGTAGAGAATGGTCCCAAGGTGGTCAGACATAAATTTTATGTCAGGGATTTATACTTTTCATGTAATATTACTTAGAAGCCGTAAAATAAAATGTTGAAATGACAGAAATAAACAAGCAAGTTGTTTATTTTATTACTCAATTTTCAAGATTTTATTCGAATGACGATGGCCATGACATCCTTACATCTAGACGCTACCTGTTAGTTTCTATAGAAATGCACCAAGGAGGTTTTATTTACTTTCGAAAGTCGGTTTTGTTTTCAGTTTTAAAAACGTATTATTTTTATTAGCGAAGAGGATGGATTGAATTAAAGAAGATATGGTTAAAGGAGTGAATACTGAGATGACGGCTGATGGAAAAAAGTGGAAGAAAAACAGATGTTATGCTGAACATAAGTGGGATAAGGGAGATGAAGTGGATGATGAACTTACTTTCCGCTGATGAATACGTGATAAGCATGTCGGCATGCGTCGGCAGGACGACGTTTTGCCCTCCGTCGGTCACGACTCGTTTTCCGTCGTCCATATTCTGGCCACGGCAAGCCTGATCCAACGAAATTATATTTTACTTTCATTTTTATCATAACTATACTTCACTGGAATCGACGGCCTCGGTGGCGTGGCGGGCGATTGCTCGGCTGAGACGCAAGAGGCGCGGGTGCGATTCCCGCTGCGGAAGAAATGTGCATGTTCTGCAAATATTTCTTGGTACCATGTTGTACCATGGTACTCGTAGTTTCTGATACCCGGAGGACTATGTATGTGACTGTTAGGTGTTATTTATTTTCTGCTGGACTGAGAAGTAAAGAAAAAACATAGAATGCGTCAAGCTGCTTCTCTCCCCGAGCATGTCGTAAAAGTCGACTAAGGGATAGTATCCTCTCCAACATGATGGACCATCTATATGGACGATGGGCTGATCACCTGTCGCCACGGTTAACTATATCCATCTTGGGACTATGAATCAGGAGTGGCTCCAAGTTTTCTTATGATTACTTGTGGAGCTGTGAAAAGAACCACAGCTCCGCCCACCTCTTTAGGGATACAGGCGTGACAATATGTATGTATGTATGTATTATCATAAGCTCAAAAGATGGTATTAAGTCTATTTCAACTAGCATGAATATGAGTTTCTGACAGAGGGAAATGGAAGAAGAATACATGTTGTACCGACCCCAGATAAAGTGGGAAAAGGGAAATGATGAATAGGTTGAAAGCCGTCAGATCAGCTGTTGCTATGCTTATTTCACTATTCAGATCAAAAGCCCGATCTTTCGACATACCTACAAGCATTCAAGCGTACTCACACGACACGTTTTCTTATCCGATGCGAAACAGGGAAAATATTTCTTCGCAAATTCGCAAGAAGCACTGTATGACCTTAGCAAACATTTACAAAGTGCATGATATTTCACTGTACGAGGGCAGTGTTACCTGCAATAAAGGAAAATGGTTACAGCACGTTTTATAATATACAAACAAAACCCTACTTCCTGCTAATATGATAAATGCGAAAGTTTGTGAGGATGTGACGATTTATGTTTGTGCCTCAATCACACCGTGTACTGGTGTATCTAGCGTGTGTAGAAACACCAAACAAACCATTTGGAAGCAGGGGAAAAAATACATTTAAACACATCCGACGAACACCAGTCGAGCACAATATGGGGTACACTAAAAATCAGCGCTGCATGGGCACTAAAATGCCCGCCAGCATTTATTCTGAGTGTACCTACTCCAATTGCCTAGCTAGGATATTGTATGTTGCATAAACAAAGACCATCTATAGTACATAGATGATATACAGCGTCAAGAGGCAACTTTTACCTTCACTAACGGGACGCTGTAGTACCCGGGACGAATTAAGATGGAGTAGGCTTACCCAGCACCTATTCCATCCTTTCAGCTATGTCGGCCTTGTCCACAGAAAAGACATGGTCAATGCGTGCGGATAGAATACAAAAAAGAGAAAATTACCTGGACGAACAACAGCTTAGGTTTCCCGACGAGGCCGGGGCAATTCTGCAGCATGTTAGTGACGTCACTCAGCTGGTACGGCCGGTCTGATGCGAACACGCTACCGTCATCGCCGTGAGACATAATGGCCACCACGATGCACGATGTGGCTCTATGGTCTTTTTTGCACACTGCAAAGGGTTAAAATACATAAATAAATGACACCCAACAGTCACATACATAGTCATGACCCCACACTAGGATTCCCTGTGTCGTGGGTATCAGAAACTACGAGTACCATGGTACCACAACACCCAGACCCGGAAGAAATATTTGCAGAACATGCAAATATTTCTTCCGCAGCTGGAATCGAACCCAGAAAGTCGAAAGGATTATCCTTCTCTGCTGGACTGGGAGTAAAGAAAAAACAGAGTGCATCCAGCTGCTGCTCTCCCCGAGCATATCGTAAAAGTCGATTAAGGGATAGTATCCTCTGCGACAATATGGGCTGATCACCTGTCACCATTGTTCACCATATCTATTTTTAGACTTTGAATCAGGAGTAGCAGCAAGTTTTCTTATGATTTGTGTCTCTGCTCACCCCATTAGGGACACGGGCGTGATAAAATGTACCTATAACAGAAGGAAATAATGAAGATTTACAAACCATTTTCCATCTCTTTCAGAATCTCCAAGTGAGTGAGATCATTGTATACAGCCGTTTTAAATCCTAAGCCCTCGAAAGTATCTTGAAGGCTGTACACATCTCTTTCCGTGTATTTTCTTTCTGAAGGCTGTCTACGTCTAAAATAATATGAAATCCATTACTGCTACTAGTCATGTCACTAGTTATTTCGAACCAGTGTGGTGAAAGGATTTAAAGTGCCTCAAAGCCACTTTTCGTGCACACGTTTTAGAACTATTTGTAGGCTCTACGACATGAAGGTTTCCTCGTGTTTTCCTTCACCGTTTGTGCCAAGTACTGGTATACAGAACATAAATTTTACGAACAGAAAAATCCATTGGTGCACGACCAGATTTGAACCCATGAGCTTAGGATCGAAAAACGAGATTTCACTAGGCCACCAGTACTCTAAAAGTTTTTGAAATAATCAACCAGACGGACAAATTCGGCCGGAGTATGGTAGGACATCATCAGCTGAACTCGGCCGAATCAAACGTATGCTAAAAGAAGATAGTGTGTAGGTACTGTACACTACTATAACCGACATCGTCCATTCGATTCCATCGACATTTGATCGGCCGATTTCGCTCCACGACGTCCGAGCGTCCGACCATCATTGGCCGATAACGGATTTGGTGTAAACGTACCGTTAGGGCTCTAATAACTCACATAACTAACTATGTGCTAGAACAGGTGAGCTATCTATGGACCGTTTGCAACGGCCTTTAGATAGCCCGACTGTTTTTGTATTTTGTAAATTATATTTGTATTAGATAGTTGTAACTTTATGTCTGTTAATAAATTTTTATTATAAAAAAAAGAACTTACCCAAAATACCGAGTTACCCGGAAATTGCGATGATTGAAAATGATTAGATGTTTCTCTCCGGTCATGTTGTAGTAGGGTTCGAACTGGTGGAACTTGACTGGTGGTAGGGTTCCATCCATCTTAATGGTGGTGACGTCATCAACACCAGTATTGCTAGAAACAAAATAAATACTTATTTTTATTTATCATACAATGTTAAATTACTTTTATCTGTCACCATGGTTCACCATATCCATCTTAGGACTCTTGGATCAGGAGTGACTGCAAGTTTTCTTTTGATTACTTGTGGCTCTAGCTTCCCCGTTAGCGATACGGGCGTGATAATTATGTATAGTATGACAGCTCTAAGTATTTTCAATTCAACATTCAAAAGTTTTTTTATACTTTGAGATCAAAAGGTCATTTATCTACGTTCAATACAAAGACTTAAGTTTATTTATCATTAATCAGATCCGTGATCTCTGCCTACCCCTATGGGAAACAGGCGTGATTTTATGTACCTACCTATGTATGTATGCCACCAGTGAAGTCTTTCTTTTTACTTTTTACTCTTTAAAAACGTAATCATCTAAAGAAAAAATATTAAAAACCTTACCATGCACTTCTAGATCTTCTACCTTCCCAATCTATACAGATTATTACATTATCACAAACAGATAAAAGATATTTAAAGTTTATTTATTATAATAACCCTTTTTATTTTTCTGACGTACGCGATTAAGTTCTGTCGTCAACTTTAAATGTATTAACAAATCGCGTAAGTTTAAGAAAAATAACAACAAAATCAAGAAACAAAATATCTAAGTTGAAAACTTACCTTGATTTAGAAGAATTTCCGCTAAACCATTTTCCGTCAGTTTCGGTCTCATTTGCCTCCATTTTTGCGTTTGGGTCCGCCATTTTTGTTTTTAATTTGTTTTATACCTCGGTAGGCTGATGCAATTTTATTTTATTAAAATAACGTCTGTTCTGAATCACCGTTGCTTTGCGTATGCGCTGATAGCGTCCACGTGCTTATATAAAACTATAGAGGTGTCCACTCGCCGTTCATCGATAGTCGATAAAAAGAATATCCATGATTATTTTATCGACATCATGACGTTCTTCGCCATTTTCACATTATGAGATAGTAACTTTATCAAGTAATGTTTATCTTACTTCTTACTTATATTATAAATGCGAAAGTTTGTGAGTTTGGATGTTTGGATGTTTGTGCCTCAATCACGCCTAAACGGCTGAACGGATTTGAATGAAACTTGGAATATACATAGTACATGTACTGGATTAACATATAGGCTATTTTTTATCCGGATACCACGCGAGCGAAGACGCGAGCGGCAGCTAGTCACTGATAATACTTGAATTTTGCTCTCTCTACCATGTTGTGTATACCTACTCCAATTTTTTATTTAGGTTCATAATCATAATCTGATGTTTTGTTTAGAAAAAAAATTGTCACTCACCACTCACCACGCAGCGAGTACCCATAAACATAAGAAAACCTGCAGCTACTTCTGATTCAAAGTTCTAAGATGGATATGGTAAACCATGGTGACAGGTTCACCCATCGCCCGTATAAATGATCCATCATGATGGAGAGGATACTCTCCCTTAGTCGACTTTTACGACATGCTCGGGGGGAGAAACAGCTGGACGCATAAACGAGGTAGCTCAATTTTATTCATTGCTTTTGCAATAAGTGCTTTCAAACAAGAAATTACACGACAATGAAACATTACCAAACAATTTCAGCTATATTCGTTTCGAATTCAGTACTTTGACGATCTCTCTTTCAATGACCATCTTAATTATCCCAGTGAGCTGCTAAGTTTCATACTAAGTATTTAATTTTCGTCAAAATGACAAAATCGTGAATCTAAACACTCCGCCTAGATAAAATAGAAAATTCTATCTTAAAGTTATTTTTTGTACTTTGTAAATAATCAAAGGTGCAAAACAAATGCGACGCAATAGATTAATACTGTTACGAGTGTTATTCCTGGTATCTGATATTATATGATTCTAGATTATCTTATCACGTCCTCCACTTCCACCAGTGGTCACCAGGGCAGTTTGTCATACGATAATACAGGGTGGGGCATAGACCCGATTATAAAGTACAAAAATTAAACGAATTACGAATAAACTCAGCGATTTAAATCTTTTATTTTATAATGAAAAAGTACCTAAAATCTGGCGAATAACTCTGCGTTGCGATGACGAAACCGCCTTATTTATGTCTTTTAATTTTATTACTTTTAATTTAACTAGTATAGGTACTTTCCCTCTATGTCATGGGAGGCCCTTTATAAACAACCTGATTTCGCTTATCCATTGAATTCACTTTGAATAAATAACCATAATCCATCTAGGGACTTTGAATCAGAAGTGGATAATTCAAAGTAGATATAATAAAATTAAATAATTTTCGTTTATAACTTCATTTATTACTGAGAAATGTACCCACATTATAAAAAAGAAGTTTCAAAATCTGTCATCATGCCTATTGTTTGTCACATAAATTGAACCCACAACCTACAGCGCAGCAGAGCTACTAACTACCAATTGCGCTATGAGTCCAGTAATATTTGAAGATGCTAGTCTTCTAGCCCACAATTTCCTTATTCAAGAACGAAATTCGATGTAAATCCCCCTAATTCAGAAATTACTAAAACCACACACAGTGCGACAATGTTTCAGAAAACAAATATATTGCGCAATATTTTCATTCAAAACGCGCCACCCATACGTTTATTAATCAAAATACACTCCAAATTGGACTATAACACGTGCTCATAAAGTACAAATTTATGTGTGGTTTTGTGCAATTGCATTTTTTATGTACGTAGGGAAGTGTAACTGCAATTTTGTGGAATGTAGTGTTTTCGCATTTCTCGCCAAAGCAAAGCTCTGAATTAGTAAATGAACACGAACGAATGCCAAACTGGTTTCCAGCTACTAGTCGTGTCCCTAATTCTTTCGAAAGTGTGGTATGTATGTTCCTATGAGCTAGTGGCCAACTCTAGTGACGGAGTTTTTAGGTGGCCTAAAAGCCTCCGTCATGGCTTGACGACATTATAAGCCGGGACCGACTGATTAACGTGCCCTCCGAAGCACGGAAGCGCTCAGAAAGTGTGGTGAAAAGATTTAAAGGATTCAAAAGCTCCTTTAGTTTAGTGTCCTGGTTTCCTAAAAATACTCCTGAACAATAATCTTCATTAAATCCAAGAGGAAATGTGTGAAACAGTCCTGAAAAATGCTACACGAGTCGTTGAAATTTCTTCTTTGTTAAGTTAAATTTCAGGCTAAATAAATTCATCTTTATTCATAAAATACATCTTATCACGCCCATTTCCCTCATGGGGTGGGCAGAGCCACAAGCCAGAAACTTGCAGCCACTTCAGATTTAAAATCCTAAGATGGATATGGTGAACCATGGTGACAGGTGATCAGCCCATCGCCCATATCATGTTGGAGAGGATACTATCTCTTAGTCGACTTTACGACATGCTCGGGGAGAGAAGCAGCTGGACGCATTCTATGCTTTTTCTTTACTTCTAGTCCAGCAGAGACGTAGAATAACAAATAAATTGTAATTTCCTTAAAAGGTTTGCTGGTAGAAAATGCATAGGCATTAAGCCTCCAAATCGAGAAATTAAATAGTACTTACACAAGACTTCAAATGATTACGACGATTTGAGCTAGCCCCAATATAAATAAAATTACATCATACTCGTATTTTAATTTCTGATATGCATAGTTTTGCTGCTCTAGATGATGCAACTCTACAGATATTGCCGGCTTCCTCACGATGATGTTCCTTCTAGTACTGGCGCATAAACGGATTCGAAGCCACGACCTTAGAGGTTGAAAAGGCGGGTCACTGGTGCACGAATTCGAAGACACGACCTGAAAGATTGAAAAGACCATTCCCACTAAACCACTCCACAAGTGCTTTTATAAACTAGTGATACAATAAGACACAAGTTTGCGTCATACGGGCAAAGCTCAACATGTTACTAACTAAACATCAATGCAAGTTTGTGAGGTTGTAACTTGTAAGGATAAATGATAAATGACATGTATTTGCACGAACACATGTGATAAAGATTGTGACTCAATCACGCCGTAACGGCTGGATTTTATTGAATTTGAAATATACGACTTATCAGTCATAGCCTGCAACATCTTCTTCTATCGAGTCGATGTTTCAACATTTTTAGAGTTCCATACCTAAAGGGTGCCAACGGGACCCTATTATTAAGCCTCCGCTGTCCGTCCGTATGTCAGCAGCAGCAGGCTGTATTTCATGAACCATAATATGCAGAGAGTTGGTAGAGAGAGCATATTTTTAAGTGAGTAGGTATAGCTACCTAAAAATAAAATATACTTTTTTATCTAAGTATAACGCGAGAAAGGATGCGAGCAAAAGCTAGTAAATGATAACAAAATGACGGTGCGGTGCGGGGGGGGAGGAAGACATTATGCGCTGGCGCATATTATACCTAGGTACTACTGTTACCACATGCATACGATAAACTCCTGTGGCAAAAATCACACGCAATTTAATTTAAAAAATATTTTAGTGAGATAATTACTTATAAAGATTTTGTTTTTATTGTACTGAGACAGTGATAAGTGAATAATGGAGAGAGAGGAAACGAAAGCAGATGTGAATCCGTTTGACGCGACACCAGCAAATTCAAGGTACATTTTCAACTTTTTTATTCATTAGAAGAAATAAATATTAATTTGTAATATCAAATACCTATTCGATATAGATGTCATTGTTTGCTGAAACAAATGCTTCAAACATGATGCACAAATAAATATTAAAATGAATTGTAAACCGTTCAGAAATAAACTTAGATACAATTACTACAAGTATTTGCAAAATTAATTGATAGTAAGTTTTAGGGTCTGGTTCGTGGTTTTTTCCCTGGTATATTGTGGTCACAACATTTTAATAGGATTAGTACTTCCCCGTAAAACTCTCGTAGGAACAAAATGACGTAAGTTTACGTATGAATATAAACACCGATATGTATGTATATTTCATATTTTTTCTATTAAAATATCTAGTATTTTTTTTTGTTATCTACATCATCATCATGAACAGACTTTATCCACTGCTGGGCATCACGGTTCTGCGCTAGTTTATTTATTTAATTTATTGTCGCCAACGTTATGTACACCAATTTATATAAAAACTAGCTGCCGGCCGCGGCTTCGCTCGCGTTGTACCCGTACAAAAAGTATCCGTATACGCTTTGCAGTAGCAGTCTGCCTAGAAAGCTGAGTTCTTTTTCTATTGTGATTAAACCATGATAGCTAGATATATGTTCTTGTGGACTTTTTTGTAGGTCTTAATGGGATCTACAAACCCGTAGTACATCATTTTGTCCTATTGTCAATAGTTTTTGCAGCGCACGCAAAAATAGGTTTTCGATTTTACACCTTGTGTTACAAAATAGCAATTTTATTACGGATCCCTAATTTTGAAAAAAAAACATAGCCTATAGCCTTCCTCGATAAATGGACTACCCAACACTGAAAGAATCATTCAAATCGGACCAGTAGTTCCAAAGATTAGCGCGTTCAAACAAACAAACAAACACTGCAGCTTTATAATATCATATATATATAGTATATAGATATTCATAAAATCTTAAATCTAAACATGTTAAGTGTCATAATAATTAAGTACCTATAGACAGCGCGCTATTAGGGTTAGGTCTTGTCTATCAACAGACCATGATTTTCCCTTTCTTCTTTTCTTTCTTTCTTTTTGAAAGACTTTTTAACTTTTTCTAAATTGTAATCTTGTGTTTTCTTTTTGGCAATAAACTTCTTTATTCTATTCTTATTCTATTCATTGTTTGTAAAAAGCAGCTATTAATATCTTGTTTTTTTAGTGTATGCTATCCTGAGACAGACATTGATGTACCGAAGCTGCAACTCCTCAACCAATTCAACATGTATTACGACATGAACGGGGAGAAATACCTTCACATCTTCAACCACTATCGATACGAAAACAATGCCTGCTACAGGTAAGTTAAATCTTCTTATATTATAAGAATCTTTGTCCTGACTGACTGACTGACTGACTGACTGACAGACAACGCACAGCCTAAACTGCTGAACGTAGAGACTTGAAATTTTCAGTGTAGGTAAACCTTGGTACGTAGGGGTGTACTAAGAAGGTATTTTTCAAAATTCAACCTGTAAAGGGGTGAAAAGGGATGAAAACCTGGAATCAATTTTTGGTCTAAAACTGCACATAACCTATATCAAATTAAAGAGCTGATTTTTCTCATTTAGTTGATATCAGAATTACCTGTAAATTCTTTACTTTTGACATGTTTTTCATGAAAAATAGAATACTTTTATTTTGACATAAGACAGCGATGATACCACAGATTAGTAATAGATGATACAAAACATATGGAAAAGGAACTGTCAATGTCAAATTACACTACATTCATTAGCGTCTAAAAATATTTATATAATATTATGGACTGTTAACACTGCAGGTGGGTTACTATGTGTGGTCTTAGAGCAGGGCAGTAGTTGAACTGCTCGACTTTTTTGTGCTTATTTGTGAGGATAGTAGGTACCTACGTGTGCTGGAATGGGACATAGGGTACTTTTTATCTGGGTACCGCGTGAGCGAAGCCGCGGGCGGTAATAAATATAAATAAATAATAAAGGTGTTTTGGTAAAGTTGCAAAGTACCAAATAATTAAATGTGTTTTTTTAGATTTTTAGCAATAATTGTTAATTCCTAATTATGTTGCTCTTGGTTCAGGAGTGGCTGCAAGTTATCTTTCGATTACTTGTGGCTCTGCCCACCCCGTTAGGGATACGGGCGTGATAATGTATGGTGTGTGTTGCTTTTTCAGTGATGATGCGAAGGCGCTCCAAAGAGACGGCACTCACGAAGACGCGAGGAGTCTGGAGAACACCTTCTCCGCTCTGGGATTCAGAACCACAGTACACCACGACCTGAGCCACCAGGATATCCTCAAGGAGATGAGAAAATGTAAGATACTCATCATCATGAGCACAGGCGGTCTAGTGGTAGTGACCCCTCCTTCCGATTCCAAGGTCGTGGGTTCAAATCAAAGTTCGTTTGAGCTAGTGGCCAACTCTCGTAACGAGGTTTTTTAGGCCGCGTAAAGGCCTCCGTCATGGCTTAACGACTTAAAAGCCAGGACCGACAATTAAAATTGCCCTCCAAAGCACGGAAGCGCTCAGCTCGTAATGCCACTTGCGGTAACCCATCCCAATTGTGACCGCGCACAACGTTGCTTAACTTCAACGATGAATCAAGAACGTCTAAGCAAGCTACGCCATGAGACGATAAATGAAACTTATATTTCAGTGTGTTTCTCGGAACATAACGGCACGTCGTGTATCGCCGTAGCTATCATGACCCATGGACACAATGGAGGAGTTCTGCTGGCCGCGGACGAGCCCTACCAACTCAAGGAGGTCACGGATATTCTGCAGAATGGACATCCGAGCCTGCAGGGGAAACCCAAGTTATGTTTCATCCAGGTAATAGCACGTCGACAAAACGTCAACTGTCATTACCTATTGAATTCCTTGCCACTGCCATAAAATAGTCGAGGAGCCTTCTTAATTATGAATTACTAGCTGTCGCCCGCGGCTTCGCTCGCATGGTACCCGGATAAAAAGTAGCCTATATGTTATTCCAGTACATGTACTATGTATATTAAAAGTTTCATTCAAATCCGTTCAGCCGTTTAGGCGTGATTGAGGCACAAACATCCAAACTCACAAACTTTCGAATTTATAATAAAAGTAAGATGTTTGTATTATCCGTTTAGTACTTAAGTTTTTTGTTTTCATTTTATTGTTATACATAATAAAGAGTTAATCTATCTATCTATCCTAGGCTTGCAGAGCAGGACACTTGGAGGAAAAGCAGAATGCTGTCCTGCCCACACAACCTGACACACTCCTTCTGTGCTCGTCTTCTCCACGTATGTTTATTGCTTATTATTAGAAATGTGCTCGAAAAATCTAATAGAATCCGTGATCCGTGGTCTCTACGGTCAGTACTTGGATGGGTGACCCCACTTTTTGCACTCTACAATCTTTTATCAAGTTCAAATTTTGAAAATCATATTCAATACGAACGAAGCGCTCGTGGCGTAGCTTGCTTAGACGTTCTTGATTGATCGTTGAAGTCAAGCAACGTGGTGCGCGGTCAAAAATTTGGATGGGGTCACCCATCCAAATTTTTGACCGCGCACCACGCACCAAATGGCATTACGAGCTGAGCGCTTCTGTGCTTCGAAGAGCACGTTAAATCGTCAGTCCCGGCTTTAAGTCGTTAAGCCATGACGGGGGCTTTTAGGCGGCCTAAAAACTCACAAGAGTTGGCCACTACCTCATCCGAACTTGCTAATACGAATGAAGTCGCGGGCAACAGCCTTGTATTTAATATTTTTGATTTATTCCAGATTACTACTCATACCGCACTTCATGCGGAACTTGGATGATGCAGAGCCTATGCGAGGTCATCAACCAACACCACCAGTTCCTCGATCTGCTGCAGATGCTGACTCTTCTTAACCAGGTACCAATAGATGACGAATGACGACCTCTGTGGCGTGGCAGGCGAGTGCTCGGCTGAGACGCAAGAGGTGCGGGTTCGATTCCCGCAACGGGAGAAATGTTTGTATGTTCTGCAAATATTTCTTCCGGGTCTGGGTGTTGTAATTATGTATTATAAGTATGTATTTACAAAAAAAAGTATTCTATCAGCAATCTGGTTCCCATAGCTTTGCTTAGTTTGGGGCTAGATGGCGTTGTGTGAGATGTCCACGAAATTTTTAATTTAATTTAATTTTTCTTTTGTTTCAGGCTGTAGCGTCCAAGAAAACATATAGTTTGGATCCTCGAAAATCAAATAAGAAACAAATGCCAGAGACAAATCACACATTAACAAAGCTATTAAAATTCTAAAGTACTACTTATGTCGATTCCTATATTCTACTAACTGACTACGGAAGTTGGATTACCGTCTTTTTTCAAAATATTAAATGCAGATCGCAACTTTGCTATTATAATAATTTAGCATCGGTCATCCAATAGTTGATTATAGGAACCGGGCATGAGTTATTACTAAAGTACTGCTTATATTGAGCCAAATTCTATGAGAAATATTGTTTTGTGGAGTTAAATGTATTTATTCTTTTCTACGAGTATGATAGATAACAAAAGTAAGAAAAATTCCGACAGCAAAGTGCAAAACTATTTTTTCGCTAAAGGGTTTTCAAGTTAGTCTAACTTCTGTCCACGGATGTTAGTCACTAAAGTCATTTATTCAGAAAAACATAAGTTATAATACCTTATCCATATAGTTCTATATTTTTTTTTTATTGTTTGTACCTGAATTAATGAATAGGAGAAGGTGGTTGAAACATGTTGTACTAACCCCACCTAATAGGATAAGGGCATGTGGCTGTATTTATTTAAAACAAGGCGCCTAATGTTGTGACAGCTGTCACTATTTATTAATGTCAGTCATCTGGCACTGACAGTTGATTAGGTATTTCTGTATAGTCAGTTCATAGGTTGATCTCATTACAAATAAATTAAGTTTAAATAAAATATTGATTTAAATATAAAACATCCAATATATTATTCCTTCTATCATTACAAAGGTTTACCATCGCACGAAATAGAAGAACGCATAGAAAAAGAAGATATAATCTTACTTTTATTATAAACTAGCTGACCCCGCGAACTTCGTATCGCCTTAAAATTAATAATGCAAGTGCTTGTAATTTAATATGAACTTTATACCATAGCAATAAAGCTCAAATTGACTACGTTTTAGTTACAAATCATTTGTATGGGAAAAAGAAAAGGGCTATTTTTAGGGTTTTTCCAGCAATAATTCTAATTTTTCTCGCCGTAAAAACCATCCTTGAACTTCAACGAACATTTTAAAAAAAGATTTGGCCAAATTGGTCCAGGCGTTGTTGAGTTATGCGCTTACCAACACATTTTGCGATTCATTTTTATATTATAGAAGATGCGAAAGTTTATGAAGATGTTTGTGCCTCAAGAGAGCACTGGTGGTCTAGTTGGTAGTGACCCCGCCTTCCGATCCTAAGGACGTGGGTTCAAATCCAGTCGTGTACCAATGGATTTTTCTGTGTAAAAATTATTGTGCGCTATACCAGTAGGTACTCTTAAACGCTGAAGGAAAACATCGTGAGGAAACCCGCGGCTTAGTCAGCTCCGCACGTATTGACCATGTCTTTCCTGTGGACAAGGCCGACTAAGCTGAGAGGATGGAATAGGTGCTGGGCAAGCCTACTCCATCTCAATTCGTCCCGGGCACTACAGCGTCCGGTTTGTGAAGGTAAAAAGTTGCCTCCTGACGCTGTACCTATAAATCATCTACTATAGATGGTTAAAGGCCTTAGTAGTTGTGCCTCAATCACGCCTAAACGGCTGAACGGATTTGAATGAACTTGGAATATACATAGTACATGTACCTACTGGTTTAACATAATAGGCTATTTTTTATCTAGGTACCACGCGAGCGAAGCCGCGGGCGGCAGCTTATATTATATACGTATCTCATTTATCAAACAGTCTCACAATTTACGCATGGCCGAACACTTTCTTACTACCGCAGAAATAATACTCAACCTTATCATTACCACTATAAGGTTCAAAGTCGCAACAGCTTGACAATCCAATATAACACCTTTTTTATTACCCTCAAAACAA
Organism: Scotopteryx bipunctaria; assembly: GCA_949320045.1. Classification (NCBI taxonomy): domain Eukaryota; kingdom Metazoa; phylum Arthropoda; class Insecta; order Lepidoptera; family Geometridae; genus Scotopteryx; species Scotopteryx bipunctaria. The sequence goes on from OX439441.1 coordinate 11,730,045, forward strand.
TACACAACCTTATTTGTACTAGCATAAGGTTCAAAGTCGCAACAGCTGGACAATCCAATATAACACCTGTTGTGAGATGTCCCCTTTATCACGAACATTGCTAGGAATTTATTTTAAAGGGTACAATAATGTTTTACAGGTCACGAATCCTGAAATACTATCAATAAAATTGACGAAATATTTTATTCATAAGGTCCGTTTTGCAAACTTTTTTATCAGGATTCTAGCTTATTACACTAGCAGGATTATTTCAGTTTAGACAGTAAATTACGACAAAAATACAATTTGAAAAATCTTGAAAAATCCATGTTATCTATAATATAAAAATGAATCGCAAAATGTGTTGGTAAGCGCATAACTCAACAACGCCTGGACCAATTTGGCCAAATCTTTTTTAAAATGTTCGTTGAAGTTCAAGGATGGTTTTTACGGCGAGAAAAATTAGAATTATTGCTGGAAAAACCCTAAAAATAGCCCTTTTCTTTTTCCCATACAAATATTCACATGATTACAAATCACATTACAAATCTTTTTGACAGGACGAAGTCTGTCGGGTCAGCTAGTTTATTATAAGTGTTTTGATCTTGGGATACCTACCATACTTTCAGATGATTTTTACTTTGATAGGTAGTTAATAACTATTTCTTTAGTTGTTGAAGTCAGTTTTTTGTAGTTTTCTTGCTTTTCTGTCTATTTATATAAACCTGAAATTCGTAGCGCTCTCTTTTGAAATCGGTCTAAACGCAATGGTAGCCTCTTAAGCTGTCAATTATTTTCCCGTTTTTCTGATGTTTTTAAACCAAATATTTTATTGTATACTGCCAGAGTTTTAAGGCCTTCGTTTGACGCTGTACCCTCATCTGAATCCGCTGTAGGTAAATGGCAATGTCAAATACTACAGGTCCAAATATTTGAGCGGGCCCGGATTTGCATGCCTGGGTATATAACCGTTACCTACTATGAAATGCTCCTACTATTTGGTAGTAGTACACTTACTATTCGCAGACACATGGAGGCTCTTTTTATTTAGTCTGAGCATGGAGGTCTTACCAATTTTTTTTTTAATTTTAATTCTACACCTTTTTTGTGTGAAGGTATATAGTTGTTATAATTATTAATATTTTATAATAAATATTTACACAGCAACTGAAAAATATGTGTGGGTACTGGGTATTGAGATATTGAGATATATTTTTTTTCTCTTCTTGCTCAAAAAGTCCAATTGTAGCGTACCCTGGAGAAAAAGTTTTAAATTTATTTTTGTCTGTTACCAACGAGCCTACAAAAACGAAAAAGTCTTTATTCAATAGTAGAATAATCATGAATTCGATGAACTCGCCTGTTCACGGTTTCATAAAAAAAGAACATTTATTTGTTTTAAATTGAACTAAAACCGACGATCTTTTCGGTAGAATGCGTGTATTGCGTTGCGGCTACAGAAGAAATTAAAAAAAAAAGCATTGGCGCGAAGCCTTTAAATTTTTTCTCTATTTATAAATTAAATTGGCGATGGTATTAAATAATGTATTAGATTATTTTATTTTCTCGCAATCGTAGTGAAAAGTAGAGTGTAACACACGGCGCTAAAAACTCATTATAACTCGGTTTCTATTTACTTGCTAAAGCTCGGGAGTAAAACTACTTCTTATATAATGGGGCATTTTACCCCTTGTATGACAATCTACTATGTATTATGTATTTTGTTTCTTTAACTGTGGAAACTTTATTGGTTTATGTTAAAAAATGTATCACAAAAAGTAGGTATTAACAGTGTTTAAAAGTTTCTCTCAGCGAAGCGTGCTCTACATTTTCTTGTGCGTCTCGATTAAAATCTTTAACAATCTTATTAAAAGTTCACACCAGATTGTTTTAAAAATGGAACTCATTTAAAATGCTTTTCATGCTTCTGTAAAGCAAAAGTTTTTCTCACAAACAATAAGTGTAGGCGCAAGATACGCCCAGGGATGGACTTAACTGCTTTGACTAAAGGCTAACTAAATATATAAAACTCTTACGTTACTCTACCAGTTCTCTCAAACGGTAAAGGAAAACATCGTGATAAAACCCTAGTCAGCTCCGCACGTATTGACCATTGTGTTTCCTGTGGACAAGGCCGACTAAGCTGAGAGGATGGAATAGGTGCTGGGCAAAGCTACTCCATCTTAATTCGTCCCGGGCACTATAGCGTCCCGTTAGTGAAGGTAAAAGGTGCCTCCTGACGCTGTATAAATCATCTACTAAAGATGGTAAAAGGCCTTAGTTAGTTACGTTACTGACTGGCTGATTGACAATCAACGCAAATTATTGTATTTAATTAGTGTAATTGTTTATGTAAACCGTTCTAATTATTATCTTAAATAAATACAAAAATAGCCTAAACCATAAAAGTCCTAAAAGCTGAAACTAAAACTTAACGGAAGTTTAACTTGACGACCTCGGTGGTGTGATGGGCGAGTGCTCGGCTGAGACGCAAGAGGCGCGGGTTCGATTCCCACTGAAGAGAAATTTTCGAATGTTCTGCAAATATTTCTTCCGGGTCTGGATGTTTTAATATTATGTATTTATTCTATCAGCCATCTGGTTGCCATAGAACAAGCTTTGCTTAGGGCTAGGGCCAGATGGCACTGTGTGACATGTTCACAAATAACTATTATTTTTATTCCTTTAAATTATGATGTAGGGGTGTAGTGGGAAAGGATTTTCCAAAATTCGGCGACGCAGCGGGAAGATAAAAGAAACAAATAATAGTCTAATGCTGGGGCCACATTAGCGGGATTCGACAAAGCTTCGCGTTTTGCGTCCTTGTCTATCCTGTGACAGATCATATATATAGCTGAACTTGACACTCTATGCCATGGGTTCTTAAACTATGTGCAGTCACGGACCACTGTCAGAATTTCTAAAATGCCACAGACACCCCCCCCCCCCCCTCTGTCAAAGAATATTGTGGGAAAAAAAATCACACTTAGATACTATATCTTGATTTCATTAAATTATAATTGATAAATATAAATTAAATAATTCTCCCGCGCCTCGCGCTGCTCAACAATAACCTGCGAGAGTGGTCAAGCAAATGATGTGATTTTTTCATTAATCTCAACAATTAATTGAGCTACTGCGGACCCCTGGCACATGTATTACGGACCCCTCGGGGGTCCGTGGACCCCACTTTAAGAAACCCTGCTCTATGCGATAAGTCCGCCCCAGCATAAGAGTAGCTATTTCTTACTACGACATCTACGACGTAGCACTCCCGTAGCGCTGTTATGGCTACATGATATCCTGTTACTAGCCGGTAGCCGATACCTACAGTTTCACTCGAGTATACGATTTTTCCTAAATCCCTTGCTTAGTGCATCCTATACCATAAAAAGGAAGATACCCTCCAAGTCTCATGTTTCTAAAACTTATGTTCAGGCAGTGCACTGATTGTCAGTCAGCTTCATAAGTTTTATATACATCGTTATAAACTGACGACCTCGGTGGCGAGGCGGGCGAGTGCTCGTCTGAGACGGAAGAGGCGCTGTTTCGATTCCCGCTACGGAAAAATATTTGTATGTTCTGCAAATATTTCTTCCGGGACTGGGTGTTGTATTATGTATTATAAGTACGTATTTACAAAAAAAGTATTCTATCAGACATCTGGTTCCCATAGTACAAGCTTTGCTTAATTTGGGGCTAGAATGGTGCTGTGTGAAATGTCGGCAAATATTAAAAAAAATAGACAAGAATGTTTATTATCATCATTTGTATTGATGGCTTCTTTTCATACATATTATCACGCCCGTATCCCTAATGCGGTGGGCAGAGCCACAAGTAATCATAAGAAAACTTGCAGCCACTTCTGATTTAAAGTCCTAAGATGGATATGGTGAACCATGGTGTCAGGTAATTAGCCCATCGCCCATAATATGGGCATATTATACCTAGGTTTGGCTCTCATTTTGAAGAGCATACTATCCCTTAGTCTTTTTACGACATGCTCGGGAAGGAAAGCAGCAGCAGAGAAGTATGTATTTCTTTATAGTAGAGTTTATTTCTTTTTATTATTAACTTTTTGTAAAATGTATTATTATATAAATGAAAAATATCTACTATGCAAAAAAAAGAGGGAATAAATAATATTGTATTGATGTCCTCAATCTGTCTCTGGTGAAAAAAGATTATAAAGGAGATAAAATAAAACAAGTTTTCATATAAAAGGCTTGTTTTGTATTGTTGTAAGTAATCTGTGTCGAGGTTAAAAATAATTTTCCTCTTACGTCTATTTACGCTTTTTATTACAATTACGTACTTACCTAACGTCCACTAGGCAATATAATTGTCGTCTCAGAAAAGTCAAAAGTGAGGTCAACCGTTCACTGAGGTGCCTAAACCATACCAACCATAAACTATGTAATGAAAAAGTAAGTTTTTAGTTAAGTACTGACGCTTTGTTTATATAAATTGTATCTTCAGTTTGGCTGAAGTGATGCTAGACATAAGTTGCGATATGATACATATCATATCACGTAAGTATCGAATGAAGCGAGAATTGCTCCTCCTGATAAGAAATTAGGCGGCCGCCGATCGATATTTCATGAATATTCAAGCTTTAATTAACAAATCGGTCAACCCAAAGTCTACGTGGCATCTATTTGAGCCTTCTCTCAGGCGGATCCACTATTGTGGACATTGTGAGATTTAAAAAGTTATATAGGTATGGTATATGTATATGATGTAAAACATTCACAAAACACGATAAAAAAAATTGGCAAAAATACAGCATTTTACTTACGCAGAACACTCATTATTTGAGTCCTAAGATCCTTGAGTTTCAAGAAATAACTAACGCTCATTAACCTTACCCTAATGACAATCTTTACGCAAATCAATGTTCTGGATATTTGTAGGTAGGTACTTAATATTCAATCAAATGTAAAGAAATTTTTTTATTAAGTTTAAGAACACATATCATATTATACTTACTTATATAAATGTAGCGCGCGACGCCGCACAGATCATAAAATAGTAGTCTAGAAAACATCTACGCCACGTCCACGCCACGTCCACGCCACGTCCTCGCCACTGCCGCCACTAATCAAGTACAATCACGACGCTGTATAATATAATCCATTATCACTGTTGAGTCTCATATAAAAGTGGTAGTTTCATCGCAAAAGCACTTAATTTTCAACGTTGGCTTAAATGTGGTTGGAAAAAACGTGAAAAACTACGAGTGCTTCATTACTGACCACTGTGAGGGAAAATGGAGCTGGCAGTTTTTGGATCCACCTACCCTCATAGATGAAAGGAATGACGGTCCAAAAACTGCCGTATTATACTATATATTATACTATCCATACTAATATTATAAATGCGATTTAATAATATTATTTAAATAAAGTAGCTAAATATTATAATTTATTATTAGTCAGGGTCGCCGTCATCGAAATCGATGAGGAGGACTATATATAAATGCGAAAGTAGCTCTGTCTGTTCCTGTTACCTTTTCACGCCTAAACTGCTGTACCGATTTTGATGTAAAATGCATGGAGCAAAAATAATGCTGAAGGGGGTGAAATAAGGGATGAAAGTTTGTATGGGGAGCCCGAATATCAGGCTCGGTGAGTACCTACTTGGATTGGTGACCGCCTAAGAACACTGACTTTTTGCACGAGTTTTTTTATTAATAATTCCACGCTAAAGAAATCAAGTGTCAAGAAACTGAAACAGTCTATTCCGATGAATTCAGACCGGGGCTGAAAAAATCCTTTTATTTACTTTTTAAACTTCTAATTTTGTGGTATAACAAAAAGGGACAAATATCCAAATTACCTTATAAATAAAGACGCGTAAATATAATCAAACTAAAAGAAGCTGTGTAAATAATCGAGTTTTATATCAATACCTTTAGGTAAAGATGTCAAAGGGAAAGCACGTGTCCATTTATTCGCATATCCCAGACATCTCTTTAATCTCGGCTGGAGCGGCCGCCATGAGATTTAATATTAATATTAATTCAGAAGTTTGTCCGACATCGCGCTGCGAGGCGCTGTTTCTTTGAGGCGGTTTGTGAAGGCTTCGACAGGTTTCTCATGTTCCCTAATTTCTCCGTCGTCGTGTCTAAGAAACTAGACCGTTGCGCTATACTTAAAGCAGTACACTGCTGTACATAGACTACCTACCTTTTTCTTTTCGTTTTGATTTTTTTTCTTTTTCTTTTACTTTTAATTTCTTACCTTTTACTCTCCTGTTCTGTGTTGTTTGTGTCTGTCAAATAAAATCATTTCTTTCTTTTTTTACCTAGGTAAACTTTAGCTATGGTTTAGTAGCGTCATTCTAGAGTAATTCATTCTATTGTAGAGCGCTGCCAACTAGTCCCACTCCAGTAGGATTTAATAAAATGAAGAATGAGATATTAAATAATGCATTTATATTATTGATATTTTACAGTTTTCCCTTTAGGGCAGGCTGATCGTTTGGACCCTTATTGCCTAGTCTTTCGTGAATTTATTTACATTTATTGCTAAAATCTTCTGTTCAATCAGGTTGCAATCTAAATAATTATTTATGATGTTAGTTTTAATTTGAGCACTGGTGGTCTAGTTGGTAGTGACCCCGCCTTCCGAGCCTAAGGTCGTGGGTTCAAACCCGATCGTGTATCAATTAATTTTTCTGTGCGTTATACCAGTACTCTCAAACGGTAAAGGAAAACATCGTAAGGAAATCGGCATGTCGTACTACTGCACTGGAATTAAAATCATTTCATTTGTACGTATATTTATTAGTTATTTTTTACGGTTTCCAAGTGCCATACCCCTGATAACCCCTGACCGGCAAGCCGGAGATCCGGAGACGAGTCTATCAGTCCACGATTACCACATCAACAAACCAGCTAACTGACAATGATAAGATGTCTGTAAAAAATTAAACTAACTGATAAGGACAGTGCTCGGCTGTTGCCGTGGCATGTAGAGTTCAGATTCATAGTCCATTCGTTGTAATCCAACTTCGCACAAGTGATGTGACTGCATAATTAATTTTTCGCGTCAAGTTTTTTTTTCATGCAAACTGGATCTTCCGCTGCGTTTGTTCAGTTGAATTTCGGGAATTCCTTTACACCTTATGAAGTAGGTACGTATATAGGTACTCTCCAATTTAACTCATAAAGGATTTACATAATTATTACTCCCGAATACTCAAACGCGACTAAGAGTTGAGCACGTCTCAAGTCACGGTTTTTTGACAGTTTTTGATGAAAATCTGTCAAAAACTCGTCATTTAAGACGTGCTCAACAGTGCTCAACTCTGAGATGCGTTTGAGTATTCGGGGGTTAGGCTGTCAGTCTGTTCAGTCTGTCAGTCAGCCAGAAACGAAAGAGTTTTACTCTCGCATAGACAAATTACTACTTAATACTAGCTAATACTCATGATGATGATAAATTAAGTCTCTAGTGGTCGCGTGGCGTGACGTCAGCTCTAATGGTCGAGTGGTAGTGCCTCGAGTGGTAGATCCTAAGGTTGTGGGGTTTGGATCCCGACCAGTCACACTGTGACTCATTGGGAATGGTTTTCTCATCTAGGTGGGTGGATTCGGTGGTCCGCTAACAGATTTTTCTGTTCGAAAAAATTATGTGCGCTATACCTACTCTCAAACGGTGAAAACTCGACATGTCGTAAAACTTAAAACCTTCTGAAACATGTGTCAAGTGCACGGAAGGAGCCTTTGATGTGCACTTTAAACATTTTCGTTTAGTAATAGTTATAGTACTAGTCGGCTTTACGTACCTTAAAGTCAAAATACTTGACCAAAAATGTTTCGAAACCTCAGGTATAGGAGAATGTTGAACTTTCAAGACTGTTTAGTGAATGTGTGTAAGTAGGTATGTGTATGAATAAAAATAATCCTTTCACATCAGGTCTACTTAATGATCATTATGTAGAGGTATGTTGACTAGGTCAATGACCAAGAAAAAACCCACAATATACCTACCTACTTAAATGATTCGAAACTCAAATGCACAAAATACGAACCCACGATCTTACGATAGCTCCAACCCAACCTCGCGATTAAATCACGGACTGACAACCCTATCTACTGTATTGATAAGTAGGTACCTACAGTTATTAACAATACGAGCCGTGATTGTTGTTTTCAAAGCAGTTGCCTTCATAGTGTTGCACAAAACGGTCTTGCACGACACTAATAACAAAATTTAAAAGAATTCCGTCATTATCACAGGGTCATCTGTTTTTTTTTTAATAAGATCATTTAAACATGTGGCTCCCAGTTTTTCATTTATCAGTGTTCGCATTAAATTCGTTTACATTATGGTACGATCAGAAATACATAGATATTCCTTTCCCAAATAAGGAGATAGAAGAATTTCCGCTAAAGGCGAGACAATTGTTCCTCACTGTATGGTGTTTGGTAAGTACTTAGGTACCTAAGCTATACTACACGTGTCAATAATTCCTTAAAAAGGTTCCTTAAGACATGTTGGTCCTATGACATGCCCGTTTCCTGCTGTTTTCCTTCATCTAAAGAAGAGAATACCTACTGTTATAGCGCACATTTATTCGAACAGTAAAATCGATTGGTGCAAGACCGAATTAAAACCCATGATTGTACCTACAATCGGAAATAAAGGCCACTACCACTACGCCACCAGTGCTCTCTTACATACATAGATAATACATAGGTATTATCATCACGCCCGTTAATGGAGTGGGCAGAGCCACAAGTAATCATAAGAAAACTTGAAGCCACTCCTGATGGTGGGTCCGAAGTGTCCTGATTCAAGTTTCAAGATGGATATGGTGAACCATGGTGACAGGTGATTAGCCTATATAGATGGTCCATCATGTTGGAGAGGGTACTATACCTAAGTTGACTTTTATTTACGACATGCTCGGGGAGAGAAGCAGCTGAAATAATATAAGGCATTCAAGTTGTCATGCTTTAGCTTAGGTAAGATAAGTTAGGTAAGGTAAGGATAGCATACCCTCCAACATGATGGATCATCTATATAGGCCATGGGCTGATCACCTGTCACCATGATTCACCATATCCATCTTGAAACTAGAATCAGGAGTGATCCAGAATGCGATAACAGAATGCGTCCCTTCTTTTTTTTTATTTACTCCCAGTCCAGCAGGGAAGTACCTACTTAGGTACCTAAGCTAAAAAACAACTAGAATGCCTTAGTTTATTTCAGCTGATAGAAGTCAAAGGTTGCTGGAAAAAAACCATGGTCTTAGAACAACGTCGGTTTACAATTAGATGCGATGCGAAGGCGACGATCATAAACGAACAGACTAATTAGGTAATACCTATGACTAAAAAACTACTGATCTTCAGCTTTAATAGAAACATTATGAATAACTACTACTAATCGTGTCAAGAGTACTTTCGAACCAGTGTGGTGAAAGGATTTAAAGTGCGCCTAAAAGGCACTTTGTGCACTTTATACATATTATCGAACTTTTTAGGTTCTCCGACTTTAGCGCTTAAAACAGGATAAGTATTAGGTTGATTGACGGTTCTTCCGTGATCAAAGCGTGTACAACTAGCCGAATATACAATTTTCTATTAAACTGATAAGCAGGTATATCTATATCTAGTAGGATAGTACTAGTGGTACCTACAAGTTAATTACTACAACAGACTAGATACAGATACCTACTATATCTTAAGTCTAGCCTAGACAAGGTTATTTTATATCTACCTACCTAGAAACGCAGGCGGAGAACCGTAAGTAAGTACCTAACTACTTAGTCGTATGCGTTTAAACTTTGCAATTTGAACCTGGCGTAACAAGCTTGTTTCAACCAGCAATTTCGGACAGCCAGCCGTTTGAACATTTAGTTTTTTTTTACAACCATGCGATATTGCCTGTCCGTCTGTCATGGCTAAATTATTTCAGCCGCTACTAAAGCTATCACCTTGGAAGTTTCATAAATTATACTTATGCCAGTTGAAAATACATGAAAATATTTTCTTAAAATAATTTATAGATATCTGATACCATCAGGATACGCATCTTTATAAAAAAGTGTATTTGTTCATGACTTTGTCCTCTAGAGGGCGTCATATTCAATTTAATGAGACGTCACATCGCCTCAGCCTAGCCCTCGGAACAATAGCATAGCCTAATAAACAGTAGATGAACAAGACGCTTTCAACGATACCTCATTTGTCAAATTATGAGAAGTAGTTTAGAAATTATGAGGGAACAGATGAACATTCTACTTACATCCTATCCTTCCTACTTCCTACTATCCTATCCTACTATATTATAAATGTGAAAGTTTGTGAGTTTGGATGTTTGTGCCTCAATCACGCCTAAACGGCTGAACGGATTTGAATGAAACTTGGAATATACACAATACGTGTGCTTGAATAACATATAGGCTACTTTTTATCCGGGTACAACGCGAGCGAAGCCGCGGGCGGCAGCTAGTCTTACTTATATTATAAATGCGAAAGTTTGTGAGTTTGGATGTTTGGATGTTTAGATGTTTGGATGTTTGGATGTTTGGATGTTTGTGCCTCAATCACGCCTAAACGGCTGAACGGATTTGAATGAAACTTGGAATATACATAGTACATGTACTGGATTAACATATAGGCTATTTTTTATCCGGGTACCACGCGAGCGTAGCCGCGGGCGGCAGCTAGTAATTATATATATCAGTTAAATTAAAAATTCAAACAAAAGCATAACCCTCCTTTTTGCTTCGCCGTAGTGGGGTAAAAATTTGAATAAAAGGTTGAATGAGGTACCTATCATTTGGACTCGGTAGACTTAATTGAAGGTACCTTGAACTTTTTAAAGTTTATTATTATCAAGAATATTATTTTCCTGTTGTTCAAAAGTCCGGTTCACAGAACACTTACTCCTAGCGGAGGTCCGGTCATTCTAACGTACCAGAGCGGGAATAAAATAGCATAATTTGCCTCTATGGAACAAGTCTTATATTTATTTGTCTGTTACCAACGAGCCTACAGAACCGAAAAAGTATCGATTTATTCATAAGTAGAGTAATCATGAATAAAGACTCACCTTATTAGGTACCTACTGTTTCATAAAAAAAGAACACTTTATTTTTGAAGACGGAACTAAAAGCGGCGATCTCTGTGAAGGGATATGATGTGAATCAATTATGTTAGTACACTATATTGTACACTATATTGACCTGTAACTTGGTGTTACCAATAAATTATTGTATTGTATTGTATCATCTTACAATGGGTCTGTATCTTGTTTCAGGTATTACAGACCCTGTACTTCCTGGTATCCTTCCTCAACGACGTCGGCGGCACCAACAGCGCTGTCACAAAAAACCCTCCACTCATCAGAAAAGCAAAAGATATTCTCTTCTGCCTAGCTTTCCCAGTCGCAATCTATGTGGCCCTTGTGTTCTGGGCACTTTATATAACCCACAAAGAGTTGATTTTTCCAGATGAGGTGGAGAAACAGTTTCCCGTATGGACTAACCACGTAATGCACACATTCATAGTGCCTTTTATATGTTTAGAGTTGTTGGTTACTAACAGGAATTACCCAAGCAGGAAGTCGGGGGCTAAAATGCTGGCCAGTTTTGGATTAGCTTACTCTCTAATGGTGCTGGGGGTATACATCTATTCGGGTATTTGGGCGTACCCGTTTTTAAAGTTCTTAAATTGGCCAATGAGAGCAGTATTCTTTGTAATTAGTTTTCTAGGAGGGCTGGCTATCTATGTTTTAGGGGAGAAATTGAATTATGCTGTGTCTCCTAGAGTTGAGGTTTATACTAATGGTGTGAATGGTAAAAAGCATTAATTAAATTATATAAGTATTCAAAACTTTTGGCTTATTTTATTTTCTTACCTTTGAGAACCTAATTCAATTCAGTCCAAAAGAAATATGTACATCAAATATAATAAAAAAATTATAATAAGTACCCTAGATAAAAACTTCCGATTCAAATCCTTTAACTATAAAGTCAATTTCTTCTAGCTCTGCTTTTTTCTTTCGTCTTCTCTTCTTTCCTGAGCTTGACCATCTAACTGTCTCAATTTTCATCTTCTGAACACACTGTTCAAAGATATCACAAATACTCTTGTAAAATAACAAAACTGTTGTAGCACCTTTTAAATACTCCTTAACAAAGGTAAATGGTTCAGTTTGATTTTCCAATTTTAATGCAACATTGTAAACAAAAGTCCCATTAAAAAATTTACAGTATTTTGTACTTTCAAAAGGACATCGGCACAGAATGTTGAGTGAATTAATTTGTAGTAAGCAACACTGAAACTGAGCAAAAGAATGCATTCTCTTAATGTCATATGATTTTGGTTTTTTCTTAATCTTATCATCCAAATCAAAATGATTAAGTAACACACTTGCAGCTATCATACAATCATTATACTGCACCTTGTTTTTATTTAACAACACTGTGTCCTCACACTTTGTTATATTTTTTCTAAGCTCATCAAGTTTTTTGCCATACTTGTTATTGAAGAATCTGTGTCCTCTAAATGTACCAGTTTTTTCATCAATGACTTCTAACATGATATAGCTTATAAACAGACTATGAATATGACCTAAAGGAACATTACATGTTGCTACCCACCATAAAATGGCAATCATGACAAGTTGAATATTTTTAGGCAGAGTTTTTACTATTATCAAGTCCAGTAACTCCATCTTTTGCTGTAAAAAATGATTAAAGTATGAATGCAATTGGATGTCTGTAAGCGCATAGAATGGAATATCTAAAGGTCTAGGTAGGGCATATTCCTGTTCAACAGCAATTTTTTTGTAAGTCAAGTCACTATCACGACTAATATAAATCATACTTTCTTCTGAGAAATCTGTGAGGATGTCAAATGCGTAGCGTAGTATTGGTAGATTCGGCAGGAAGCAGTCTTCATCAGAATAGTCTTCAGCTTGAGGACAACAGAAGAAGAGATGGTTAGTGTATAGGTTGAGGTAGGGTTTAGGTATTTGGTTGCCGCGTATTGCTTCTGCATACCAATCAGGTACACCTATGTCTCTTACTCCCGTTTCTTCATCAGAATCTGAATTGCTTTCATCGGAAGACTGGCTTTCATCAGAAGACTGGCTTTCATCATCGGAAACATTGTTATCTTCAGGATCATCAGCTTCTATGGTGTCGTCGTTTTCAGCAATTTCGAATTTACATTCAGTGTCTTGAGATATTTCTTCATCAGATATATTGAAATACTTTAGTGACCTACAATGTTTTCTATTATAGCCATCAATACTTTTCTTCATGATGTATATAACTTTATCCTTTTGACTCTTCTTTAGCCTTCCCAGGATTTTGGTCATAGCAGAGTCTAAGGTCTCCTTCTGCAGCCATTTGAACAGTCCATGTATGCATCTTTGCTGCTCATTCTTCTTTCTTTTGCTTTTTGGAAGCTTTAGTTCTGAAAAGAACTTATTAAAGACTTTCTTTTCCACATAATCATTGCCCAGTAGTGTTGCCAGCAAAGGTAGAAGTTCCTCTTTCAGTCCACCAAAGTGACTTGTCATGTGTTCAACCCTGTATATTTTACATTCCAAAACCAAAATTTTGGTTCCATCTTGTTCTATAGTTTTCAGTTTAGTTTCAATTGTATTGAATGGGATGTACAGAACATTGTAGATGAAGAAGTCAGAATCATAGCTCAATACAGGACAGTTCAGGTGACGGGCCATCGCAGCGATTTCATCGTCAGCTTCAAACTCACACACTGTGTACGGAACAGACATATCAATGAGTGCTTCAATAAAAACGTCTCTGATAAGTAGTGGGAATATTTGCAAGCTACCTTGTGTGACCGGATCCAGCCTAGATGCGCCGTTGATCTTAGATCGTAAACGACTATAAGCAGTCTTCAACTTCCGGTGTTCGTAACTCCCATCAAAGAGAACGTAAGAGGTTATGTTACATTTTCGAAGGTTCTTGAAGAAGTTTCTTACGTACGCAGCGAATTTGTCGTAGTCGCCGCCAAAAGCAGAAAAACAGTTCAGCCGGCGGTACAGCTGGGCACACAAACTATGACCATCGATAACAAGACACGAATCGTGGAGCAGAAAAGTCTTCAGGAATGCGTCTTCATTGTAGTTTATATACGTGGTTAGACCTCGGACACCCATTAAGAAAATTGTTGTTGTATGTTTCAAAAGTAATTCCTATCTATTCACACACATTTTACAAAAAGTGGGGTTATTTCATTGTTTTATTTACTTTCTTGACTGACAGTGACAGTGACAGACAGACACGGAGCCTTCAACTAGGTAGTATGGTCGCTGAGAATAGCGCTTGCAGAAAGCGAAAGGAGTGAAAAAAAAAAAAACAATTATCCAATGTGGCGGGCAGCAGCGTGCGGTTTATAGACACGTGTTGTGTATCGATTTTGTGTTAAATAAAATAGATAATTGTGTTTTTCCAATATAATCAGGGTCCTATCAGTAATAATATTCTACGGATCTCTTTACTAAAGGTAAGCATCTTTCAATAATTTAGTTCAAAACATGTCCAAGCATTTTAGTTCAAAACATGGCCAAGCTTCTCGGTATTTACAAAAATAGTATCTTTACAGGCAAACCACGATGACTGAGGAGAAGGAAATACCTGAATCCAACGAGCAGAAGCCTACTGATAATGCTCCTGAGAGTCAGGATGATGTAACAAACTTGGAAAGTGCAGTAATTCGCCAAGTGGAGTACTATTTTGGTGAGTCATTTTCTAACACAAACACATTATAATACAAGGTGTTATGCATTTCACGCGTTATTTGCAGATGAGAATGTTATCTGTTGGCAACAGTTTCTCAAACAGACTTCTGCATCGTAATTTATAATCCGACATTCATGAATTCCATAAACCTGCTTACCGGCCGACCGACCGGTAACCACAACTGAGATATGATAAATAAGATGGTAGGTATGATTGCATCTTTGTATAATGGAGACATGTTTTTCTTCCATTGTACCAAGTGATACTTAGTAATTCTTATTTAATCCTAGATCGGCCTATATAGAAGCCAAGCGTGGTTTCTTGCCTGTATCTTCCCCGCTTGGTCGCGTTACGAACAGGTGTAAATGCAACGTAGATTTAAGACGTGTCCAAGTGATCCCCGTTATTTTATGGAATAATTTTTTTTTTTTACTTTGACTATTGCTGGATATACTGAGACGAATCATTTCTGCTGACTCCATCTACCAATCACCTGCAACCTTCAGAACACCATAGTTTGTGCTTGCTGTCCTAGAACCTTTACTTCCCATCAAATATCAATCTGTTCATCGAAGTATATGACCTTTACATCGCCACTTAAGCTTATTCTAGGAGCTATGTCAAAGTAACTTTCCAACTAAAGAATGTCTTCTTCTAACCTATAAGTAATTTTTGATATATTTTTCCCCTTTGTGTCTGCATTCCGTTGTGTAGCCATAATTAGACTTGTTGGGGGGTTTGGTTCTAGATTCATTGTCACTACTTGGTGTTGATGTGTTGGTCTGTCTTGTCCAGATCTAGTATCCGCCATCTCTTTAGGTGTTTCACACTCTCACCCTTATCCAACAGGTTCATTTTTAGTATCCTTGACAGATAATTAGTGGCAGTGGCATGGCGTGGCGGGCGAGTGCTTGGCTGAGACGCAATAGGCGGGTTCGGTTCCCGCTACGGGAGAAATGTTTGTATGTTCTGCAAATATTTCTTCCGGGTCTGGGTGTTGTAGTATTATGTAATTATAAGTATGTGTTTAAAAAAAAACGTATTTATGTAATGTTTAAGTATTCTATCAGCCATCTGGTTCCCATAGTACAAGCTTTGCTTAGTTTAGAGCTAGATGGCGCTGTGTGAAATGTCCACAAATATTAATATACTATTAATACATTTTGCAGGGGATGCCAACTTGCCTCGGGACAAGTTCCTTCGAGAACAGATCCAGCTGGATGAAGGCTGGGTGCCGCTAGAAGTGCTTTCCCGGTTCAACCGACTCAGCAAACTCACCTCTGACATGCAAGCCATCTCTAAGGCTCTGATCAAGTCTACCAGTGGCTTACTTGAGGTAACAATTCACTGTCTATGTACTAAGCATGTGAACAAATAATAGAAGCAATGTTTTAGATCATGAACATGGAGCATTATAGTATACTTACTTCTTAAGTATTTAAGGTGTATACTCAAAAAATACAAAACATTTTCTTTGTAAAACAAATATTCATACATATCATCATGCCCGTACCCTTAATAAGGTGGGCTCCCTAATGAAGTGGGCAGAGCTATAAGTAATCATAAGAAAACTTTTAGCTACTCCTGATTCAAAGTCCCAAGATTAAAATTAATTTAAATCCGTTATTGACTTATCTATTGGTTATCCGTTATGTTGATCTATAAGATATAAATATTTTAATTTTAAGAGCTGTGGATTTTGTTGAATAAATAAATAAGATGGACATAGTGAACTATGGTGACAGGTGATCTGATCAGCCTATCTCTCATTTCGAGAGGATACTATCGCTTAGCCAACTTTTATGACATACTCGGGGAGAGAAGCAGCTCGATGCATTCTATTTTTTCTCTACTCCCAGTCAAACAGAGAAGACAAAATGCACTAAGAAAATTTTTGCATTTATGATATTTGTTTAATGTCACCATGTACAAACAATCGTTCCAAAGTATGAGTATAACAACTTTATTGTACTGTTTCAAAAAGATAGTTCACTGTGTACCCTTATCCAAGTTTCAAGAGAATTTATTATGAATTTCAGATCTCAGAAGACTGTAAGAAAATTCGACGCCATCCCGAGATGCCAGTGCCTGAGCTGAATGAGGAACGTCGTAAGGAACTCATGGACCGCACTCTCTACATCAAGGGCTTCTCCAAGGAGACCACCCTGGACGAGGTGCTGGCCTTCCTAAAGCAGCATGAGGATGTAGAGCATGTCATTATGAGGAAATACCAGGAACGGAATACAAGGAATCGCATTTTCAAAGGATCTGTTTTTGTACTGTTCAAGACTAAGGAGCAGGTACGTGGTTAAAGATATTTATTTCTCAAAGAACATAGTTTACGGAAAATAATTTATAGTTAGCAAAATTTGTACATTATAATACTGGTTGGAGCGAGTAAAGTAATAGGCAAATTACAAGATACAGTTATCTAATAGAATTGAAATATTTTTAGGGTATAACCTTTTAGTTAAGATATCTGTATAAACTGGGTAGGTATCTACCATAAGTTTTCTAGAGCATTTAGTTATACTTGGTTAATTATCATATTTTTTGACAATATAACCATTTTTATGGTCAACTAGCTGCCGCCCGCGGCTTCTCTCGCGTTGTACCCGGATAAAAAGTAGCCTATATGTTATTCCAACACACGTATTATGTATATTCCAAGTTTCATTCAAATCCGTTCAGCCGTGATTGAGACACAAACATCCTCACAAACTTTCGCATTTAATATAAGTAGGATATATATATTACATTCTTAGTAATAAAAGAGCATCCGTGCTTCGGAGGGCACGTTAAATTGTCAGTCACGGCTTTTAAGTCGTTAAGCCTTTAGGCGGCCTGAAAACGCTGTCACAAGAGTTGGCCACTACCTCATACGAACTTAGTAAAAAAAACACTACTTTGAACTATTTTGGCTCATGTTTCGATTTAATTTGAATGTGTGGAAATGATTTGGTGTACACAATGTTGGTGACTTTAATAATAAAATAAATAAATTTCCTTTGTAATATTACAGGCGGAAAAGTTCTTGAGTTTAAAAGATCTAAAGTACAAGGACACACCTCTATTGGTGCTGTGGCAGGAGGCCTACAACAAACAGAAACAGGAGGAATACACCGCTAAGAAGGAACAGAAGGACAAGAAACACAAGAATAAGGAAGTAAGTACTAATTAAACTTAGACCCCTATTCCCTTCCCTTCCACACACGCACACACTCACTCAACCTCTTACACACCATTCCACAAACACATACACCCAACCCTCTACAAATGCACACACCCTCTTACAAACGCAATCACATACCTAACCCCCTTATTTTTACACATAAAACACAAATATACCCACACAGCCCCACTCTTTATCCTCATTATCTTCTGTTCTCTATATGACGGAACCATTAACATACCTTTCTCAATCCTCATCACTACATCTTCTTTCACTCCACATCGCTCTCTTATCACGCTATTTCTCACTCTATCTCTCAAAGTTACCCTACACATATACGCACGCATTTCTACAACATTCACTCTACTTTGATGTTTCTTCTGCCATACCCAACTTTCACTACCATACATAATCACGCCCGTATTCCTAACGGGATGGGCAGACCCACATGTAATCATAAGAAAACTTGCAGCCTCTCCTGATTCAAAGTCCCGATATGGTGAACCATGGTGACAGGTGATCAGCCCATCGCATATAATGATGGTCCATCATGTTGGAGAGGATACTATCCCTTAGTCGAGTTTTAAGACATGCTCGGGGAGAGAAGCAGCTGGACTCATTCAATGTTTTTTTCCTACTCCCAGTCCAACAGAGAAGTATGTATGTAAGGTGATATTCATTAACTAAGTTAATCTTTTGCATTCACAGCAGAATAATAAGCCAGAGAAGGAAGAGTTGAAGCTACCGACTGGCTGTGTGCTACACTTCAGTCAGGGCACGGACAAGATGAAGAGAGAAGACATCAGAGATGCACTCACGCCATTAGGCAAGTTATTTTTTAGATTACCTGACTTTAGAATTCCAGACATCCATCTCCATTTTTAACCATAATTATATATCATGCAATATCACTATCATGGTTTATCAATGATTGTTACAATATTAAATTAAAAAGACAAATACAATACAAAGTATTTTTACTAATTGCACAACCAGATAAAGATAAACACAGGATGCAAAAGAAAGATGAAAGAACAAAATGAGATAAATGCAGAATGAGAACAAGAATAGAAATTAATTATGTACAGATAACAATCAAAGTTATACTATGTACAATCTGCATACATAACATAACTGTCTGAATTCAGTGGTTTACATTGTGTTTGACAAGTTCTCAGACAAGAACTGGTGGAATTTATTAATATTTGAAGATAATTATATCTATTTGAATACAATAGCTTTATAGAGCTTTTCTGATCCTTGGCATTGGGGAGTTAATGCCGAGAACAGTAGTGTGATAACATTATATACTTATGCAAAAATAATGAGATATATATATAGGCAACCTTAGTGTTGTGATTTAGGTAATGTAATTGATTGTGCCGTACTAATTAAATAAATAAAATAAATAAATTGGTGGTGTAGCGGGCGAGTGCCTGGCTAAGACGCAAGGGTTCGATACCTACTGTAAAAGAAATATGATCTGCAAACATTTGTACTGAATCAGGGTGTTGTGGTACAAGTTAGTTTCTAACCTAACCTAACCCACAACACAGGGAGTCCTAATGTGGGGTCAAAACTATGTGTGTGACTGTTGGCTGTCATAATAAAAATACAAATGTATGGCGTAAGCAGAGCCACAAGAATCATAAGAAAACTTGCAGCCACTCCTGATACAGAGTCCGAGGACGGATATGGTGAACCATGGTGACATGTGATCAGCCCATGGTCCATCATGTTGGAGAGAATACCAATCCGTTGGTCGACTTTTACGACACGCTCGGGAAGTGAAGCTGGAAGCATTCTATGTTTTTTTTTTCTCCCAGTCCAGCAGAGAAGTGTGCAAATATATTTATTTGGAACAAGAAAACAAATTAAAACGAAAATATGTTTAAACGGCACCATTTAAATATTAATTCTACAGCATTTGAATTCCGAAATTTCAAACCAGGTGTTTCTACTTACATTACAAGTGTAACAATATCTGTTTTTCTCCCTTTCAGGAGGCGAGATAGCATACATAGACTTCAAAGTAGGCGACACAGAAGGCTGGGTCCGCTTCGTAAAGGAAAACGCCGCCAAAGAAGTCTCAGAGAAACTGACAGATGGAAAAATTAAGATCACAGATGCAGAAGTAGTCTTCAAACTTCTAGAAGGTGACGAAAAAAAGGCTTACCTAGACAAGACTATAGAAGAAATGACAAAACGAAGACGGAATATGAAGCAAAATAAGTTTAATAAGGGAAAGAACTTTAAAGGGAACCGTGGACAGGGAAGAAAGAGACGACAAGATAACCATGACGATGCTCCAGCAAGTAAAGTCAAGGCGGATAGCTAGGTTTTAGATTAAGGGACAATGCTTTTTATTGTGCCCATACAAAATACGCTCATATTCCTATAGCATAAAGTCTCCCTAATTAGTTTAGGCTTTAGTGGAAGTTATTCTGAGCTGATGATCTATGGGATGACATTGAGCATCTGTACTCTTTGACCTTTAGTAATTTTCTATCTATGGAATTTTGGATAGGAATAAACTGATTTTATCTTTAGAGGAAATGTACATATAGGTACATGGAGAATTTAATCCACTTATAGATGCTAATAACCCCTTGTGATCAGTCAATTTGAAGAAGTTATGATTAAAATGAAGACTCCCACAATGTTTTTAATACTGAAATAAAATCAATACATGCTTTTAATTCTTTGTCATGTACAAGATACAGGTTAATCTTTAATAGTACCTATACTGTTCAATAAAAGTTATTTTTTTCTATTTTTGTCCTTTTTCATCATTATTCATTTTTACGGTTCGGAAGAACTAGTTTGAAAATATTAGAGGTGCAATGCAACTAAGTGCTAAGTACAATATTCTTTGAACACTGACGCATTTTCTTCCCTATTTTTCCATAGAACTACCTACTAGCTTTTCACCCGAGTTTCATGCCATAAAACAAAATGGGAACCAGATTTTACCAAAATCTTCCATGAGAAGCTAAATTACACTGTTATTGACAATTATTCTGTCATCAACTCAGAACAATCAAACATCTACCTGGATAAAAGAATCCTAAAAATCGAAAGAATGGATATTCGTAGATAATCTTATATTATAAGAATCTTTGTCCTGACTGACTGACTGACAGACAACGCACAGCCTAAACCGCTGGACGTAGAGACTTGAAATTTTCAGTGTAGGTAAACCTTGGTACGTAGGGGTGTACTAAGAAGGGATTTTTCAAAATTCAACCTCTAAAGGGATGAAAACCTGGATTCAATTTTTGGTCTAAAACTGCACATAACCTATATTAAATTAAAGAGCCGATTTTTCTCATTTACTTGATGTCATAATTACCTGCAAATTCTTTATTTTTGGCATGTTTTTCATGAAAAATAGAATACATTTATTTTGACATATGACAGCGATGATACCAAAGATTAGTAATAGATGATACAAAACATATGGAAAAGGAACTGTCAATGTCAAATTACCTGTGAAAGGAAGCATAAATTATTACTGGTCTAATAAGTTTCCAATCTTGATTATTAATGGAGTTCTGACGTAATTCTACGTCTGAAAACTAGATGTCGCTGCTAATTCTGATCAAATTTTGACGCGCTATCGTTGCGTTTTGAAAAGTTTACCTTAACCATGGGCGCCGGCAAGGGGGTGCCAGAGGGTGCACTTGCACCCCTTGGGAATCTCGGGATCAACAGGAATTATTGAAACTGTATTGCGCTTTCTCTGTTAAGTTCATCCCATTTATGCTGGTGCCATCTGGTGTAGAGTAGCGGTACTTTAAAGGGTGCGTTCAGAGAAGTAATGGAAATCGATTAATATCGATCCCGGTACTCCTGGCCCACCAATTTAGAATTTTTAAATTTCGATCGTCGTGAACAAATAGGTGTGAGCCGTGACGACTGGGTACCTATATAATAAATTCATAATGAATAGTCAGAAATTTGTAAATGTCTCGAACATTCAGACTAAAATTTCATCTTTTTATCAACAATCATATACGGCAAAGATTGTAAGAAAACTAAAATCTGCACGACCTGGAAATTATTTTAGACGGCGCCCATGACCTTAACTCTCAAAATTTTTACTAAATTTAGCGAAATTTCTTAATTTTTAGATTTAGGTATGTTTGTTACTCTTTCACGCAAAAACTACGGAATATACTTACATACCCTATTATTCATATTCGTTCGCTAAAGTTAGCCATTGCTTAAAGTTAGCCCTGTCACTGTTTGTCATTATGAAATGGTAAGAGATGGCAATACTTTAGTCATCGTTTAGCGTACACTATTATAATGATTATTGAGGATAGTAGGTACCTTACCTACGTGTGCTGGAATGGGACATAGGGTACTTTTTATCTGGGTACCGCGTGAGCGAAGCCGCGGGCGGCTGCTAGTGATAAGATAATCGTCCAGAGGTCTTAATTACCTTGTAGAACAATTGGAGAAATAAAAGTACCATAGTACAAGATAAGAAAAAATATGTTCTTTGTCCGATGATGTCATGATCCATAGAACAATGGTTAGTTTTTAATTTCAGTCAGTTTTAGTTAAGTTTAGTTTTTGTTGTAAATTATTTTATGTATCTATGGATTTATTTTTCTGCAATAAAATATTTTAATTTTTTAATGGGAACTACCCAAAAACTCACACTTGGCGGCCTCTGTCCCAAGAGATTCTAGGCGATGCAGAAAACTCCACATAATCCGATCCGAATAATCTTGACCTGGAAGTCGTTGCTTCTAGAGATGAAGCTAGGTAGGGTAAATAGCGCCAGCTAGAGGCCCTTACCTGCAGCCCTATAAAAGAAAGAGAGCTGCTGACGCTGACGACGATTGCGCGTGCGCGGCGCGTCACCTCTGTCACCGGTAAGTCAGTCGGTTTTGTTGGTATTGATTGGATTGGATGCATATAATTTTCACTTCCCAGCATCGGAACAAGTTACCTACTGGATTTTGTTTGTTGATTCATGTGATTTATTTGATTGTTTGATGATTGTTGCACTTTGCTTGCGTCGCGTGCACTACAGGACACGGACACAAATCTAAAGTTACGTGCAATTTCTGTGAAAACAATCAGATTTCCGGACTAGTTGAAGAACTGTAAATAAAATCTTAGCCATGTCAGGTGAAAGCGAACTGTTGGATGAGTCCGACAGTTCAGTTTCGGACGTGGAAGGCACCGCTGGGTGTGCCATTCCTATAGTCGGAGACGTTATCGGGGACACGGCCTACAGCGAACGGTATGTTCTCAAAGTTTTGATGAAGTTTGCAGACTTAGATGTCTTCAAGCGAGTTATAAAACTCGAGTCCTTCGATGAAGAGCTAGTAATGCTGTGGGAAATGTCAGCTGAGAATGATGTGGTGCATTTCCTTTTGGAGCACGATGCACTTGATTTGTTCGGGTTCGCGCTCCCGGCTCTAGAAGGCGAATACTTGCGCATCGGCGAGCTCGTCATCGGAATCATCGCCAACATGTGCTGCCAGAAGGAAACTGTCGCGGCCCTCGTCAGAAACAAAACACTCCTTTCATTAGCTATGAGCTACCTCAAAACGGACAACTCTTCAGCCATAAACCAAGCACTGCGTATGATGAACCACTGTGTGTTTCAAACCGATGAAGAGGAACGTGGAATTTGGTTAACTCTATTTGACGAGTTCAACTATACTGAAACTCTATGCTTCATCCTGAAAAACTCCTCAAATAAAGACTTGTTGATTACAGCATTGGAGAATTTCAACACTCTGTGTGAATATTTGAATATTGAACCCATGAGAAAAGATTTCTTCAAACAGTTTGTCACACCCGAAGTCTTAGATGCAGTTTCGACTGCATTCGATGAAATAATGATACGGCAGAGAAGCTTCAGTGAGAGGGAGAGCCTTGAAAGGATTCTGGCTATAACTTTACAAATAGGTCTCAACCTAGTCTGGTTTGATAACACCCCACAGATCTACACAGAAAATAGATGGAGTGTTGTAACTATGATCAGCCAAATCTTAGGATACTATGAGCACAAAATTGTGGATAACAAAGTGATCGATACAGATCTTGAACATATCTTTCAGTCGGCAAGTCTGATCCTTACCACTCTGAATGTGTCAGAGATATCCAATCCTAACAAGTTCTTCTTTCCGGGGTACAGGGTTTGGCAAACATTGATCCCAAGAAAGGATAAGTTTGGTCACCCACTGTGTCATGAACATGAATTAAAAACTGTTAACCAGTCCATCTATCAGCTTAGTGAGTTTTTATGCATTTATATGGCTCAATGTACTGAAGAGGATTTTGCCCATGTCATGGATATAATCAAGAAAGACTATGAGCCTATTATCAGTGCCACCAAGAAGCCAGACCTACAGGAGTTTATTGAAAGTAGAGTCAAGGCATACAAAGAAAATAAACACCCTAGTCTGGGCTGAAGTAATCCAACTGTTTTTATCTGTGATTTTTTGTAAGGACATAATGAAAAACTATTCTAAAAATAGCCATGTCCCTTATTCTTATATTTGCAGCCAAATTTTTGTATGCATTCAATGTAGATTAATATGTATGTATCTTTTTAAAAAGATAAATTTTACTTCATTCTCTTTGGAAAATTAATAGATATTTACCATTTTATGATCACAATGTAGATGGTAGATCGAGGTACTTAACTCACACTACTTATAATATTTTGGAGTAGGTGTTTTTGGCTATAGCCATTGTCTTAATATACTGTTTGTTTAATGCTTACGGTAGAGTTTATGAATGTCTGTATGTAGCCGCTTAATATCCTATTAGTATAAAACAAAGTCTATCAGTCTGTTGGTGAGGTTAGTTCTTCTGATATGCTGTGGATTTTGGTACAGTTTCCATTGTCATTTAGAGAATTTAGCCGTATATTTACAAATACATGTTACATTTTAGAATTAAATAGCTCGGACACTTGACATCAGTACCTTATCTAGGTACCTTACCTACCCACCTACATTGCACTTGTGCAAAGCCTGAGCTAGTCACCAGTTTTATTTAATTTAATCTTAATAGTTGTAAGTTTATGAATCTAAGCAAAAATAAAGAAGCTTTAAATGTTGAAAAATATTATTTTATTCACAGAATTAATACCTATGGTTATAAATTTTTTTCCGTCTTACTGCACCACTTATCGGTAACTCGCTCCATGCCTGTTAGTTCCAGAGTCCGTTTGCGCTAATGCGTAGGTTCTACTATGGCGCTCTGGCGCAAAAGCACTGGTGGGTGGTCTAATGGGAGCGGCCCTGCCATCCGATCCTAAGGTCGTGGCTTCAAACTCAGTCGTGCACCAATGGATTTCTGTTCGAATTTATGTGCGCTATACGTGTACCTGATCCCATCAACCATGATGTGGACCACAAAAAAAAACTGGAAAACAGACTGAGTATTCCGCTATGATCTCGGGATAAAGCTTGGTACTAGAAAAAAATAAACAAAACCTAAAATTACCTATCTAATTGGATAACTTATACAGCTAAAATCGTCTTTATGACAGCAGGTAAACTGAGAATTATAAAACAAAATGACCTAGGTAAATAAGTTATGCTCCCTAAACGCACAGAGGGTTATTCACGATGACCAAAGAAAACGAGCCACGTAACGAGCCAAATGTCATCGTGTCTAAACGCAAACGAGACACGCTATGGTGTGAAATCAAAAACTGTATTCTGCATGCCATAAGACTAGTTGTCTATGACCGTGTTTTGGTTTTACGTGATTCGTTCAAAATCAAGCATCCGGTCTGTTCGGAAAACTATCGGTTTTAGATTGATTTTATTTTTTTGTTTACAATCTTCATCTCAAGTAAATAAATATTCAATAATAGAATTTCTAAACTCTTTCTAATATTAATTTCGTTATATTTTAAAGTTTAGAGCCCAAAAAAAAATATATAACGTAAAATAGTTAGCTAAATCAAATCAATCACAATTTGTTTCCGAACGAATTGTCAATCAAAATATTGACATATTGCATTGTTTGTTTTGAAAAAAACTTGGCTATATTATAACGTAGTGATAAGAATAGACGTTCTTCGAAGACAACGTATGATATGCTGGCGCCAGCAACGCCCACACATAAATAGGAGACTGTCAAGGGATTCTGCTGAGCTGGACCCTAAATTTTTCGTGCTATTTTATAAGGTGGCCAAAGAGTTGTTTTGGTATTGTGCGGCGTTCTTGGAGGCAGGCTAGTTAATTCTGGCCTTCAGAGATGTTCTAGCATTACAACAGAAGTCAAAGTAAGTATTGTGTTAGCTAAACTTAATTTATTGAACAATAATAAAATGGTAGGTACCTAGGTTAGGTATTAGCTTAGACTGAAACCTACTATATTTACTGTATTTTTCCAGATACTTACAACCCTCAATTTCCTTATCACCAGTAGCTATCAAAAGCCAGTGGGAAACTTTTGGTTAGCACCTGTAAGCCTCTGCATAGAGTAAGCGGTGAATGCCTTGAATGATGCCAACCTACATCAAATGTCCTACCTCCGAACAAGAGAGGAATTAAATCAAACAAGGGTAATATTTTAATCAACTATTTATTTTAGTAGGTATTACATAATAGTATTTGTGAGAGCATCAGCGAACTAAAATAAATTAATTTTATTAGATTCTTTCACTTTCATTACTTATATTAGTAGAATATAATCTTTATTTCCAAAAACCTGAAAGTATGTACCTACCCATAAAAACAATAACAATGATTTCTGCCTCGTTTCAGATTTGCAACAGTGGCTTAAAGGCATACCTACTCATGTGCTACCTTAGGAGGGGCAGCTCATGACAGTTATATTATGTTAAATAAATCAGAAATCATGAGATGTGTGTGTGTGTGTGTGTGTGTGTGTGTGTGTGTGTGTGTGTTAGTGTTAACGTATGGGTACATGCGGTTGTGTAGGTATAATAAGTAATAATAAATGCATTAAAACCATAAAACAAAAAATACTCACAGCACACATACTATGCATATCTCAAGTTTCACTCAATCCATGCAGCCATTTAGAAGTAAATTATGAGGCACAAGCATCGTTACATCTTCACAAACTTTTGCATTCACAATAAAAGAGCTATGTTAAGTTATGTTATTTTAAGTTACATGTGCATATTAAGAAGTTTATTGTACATGTGTAAGCATGACTGTGTGTGTGTGTGTTTTACATTGTTACATTTAAATTGTTATATTTCAGAGCCGCCCACGCACTATGCCAACACGTGGATCAGAAGCAATTGCTGTACGCAGTACAGCAATTGCTGTACGCAGTACAGTCTCAGTACATGTCTGGTCCACTACGCCAGGGCTTCTACGACATCCTCATTGCGATGCATCTCGAGTCGCACGCCACTACCATGCGAGTACACCAGCTTCGCTTGAACAGCATCTGGAAAAGAACAGGATTATGAAATACTAGGTGGCAGCACAGGTAAAGTACGCGCTATCGTTGCGTTTTGAGCTTTACGCCGGTAATTTCAAGCAAACTAAAGCTTTCCAATATTATAGTATACATACATACATATTATAACGCCGTATCCTTAATGAGGTGGGCAGAGCCACAAGTAAACATAATAAAACTTGCAATCACTTCTGATCCAAACTTCCAAGATGGATATGGCGAACCATGGTGACAGGTGATCAGCCCATCGCCCATATAGGTGGTCCATCATTTTGGAGAAGATCCCTTTGTCGCCTTTTACGACATGCTCGGGGAGAGAAGCATATAGTATAACCCCCGGCTACTCAAATGCATCAGAGTTGAGCACGTCTCAATCTCAAGTGACGAGTTTTTGACTTCTGTCATTCCGTTCAGTTTTGTAATTTAAAGTACTTATCTGTATTCAAATTTAATTATTGAGATCGTAACTTTATTAAAGTGATTGTGTGAACTTTAGTTTCGTTCGTTATTTTATTGCCTGCATGCATGCAGGCAATCTCCCTTAAGCGCAAGCTCATTGACGTATGCATTCTCCCTATCCTCACGTACGGCGCGCAGACTTGGTCTTTGACGGCTCAGCAGAGGTCCACACTCGGGGTTTGCCAGCGAGCGATGGAGCGCAGTATTCTCGGAGTAAAACTCACTGACCGAATACGCAACACCATACTGCGCTCCAAACAAAAATCGCTGACGTTGCTCGGAAAGCAGCCACTTTGAAGTGGAACTGGGCAGGGCACGTCTGCCGTATGTCGGATGACCTATGGGCGAAAACCACTACCGAGTGGGCTCCTAATGGTGGTAAACGGCATCGTGGCAGACCAAGACTGAGATGGTGGGACGACTTGGACTCATTCATGAAGGATTGGTCCTCCAAAGCACAGGATAGAGAAAGGTGGAAGGGGGATAGGGAGGCCTTTGCCCTGCAGTGGGACGATATGGGCTAATAATCTTACTTATATTATAAATGCGAAAGTTTGTGAGTTTGGATGTTTGTGCCTCAATCACGCCTAAACGGCAGAACGGATTTGAATGAAACTTGGAATATACATAGTACATGTACTGGATTAACATATAGGCTATTTTTTATCCGGGTACCACGCGAGCGAAGCCGCGGACGGCAGCTAGTAATAATAATAATGCATGCCCATAATGTCTAAGAATCAAGAAGATAATTATATAACAGACAAGTTCTTACTTTTTTTGCTTGTTTTTGTTTTTTCCAGGGAGGTGTGCAAAAACGAATTCGTGATCCCCATGGGACCGGAACTGAAGGCGTTGTACGAAGACCCAGAGATGGGGCACAGCCTCCGCTCGCTGCAAACAGAGAGCGTTCGACCGCAGATGAAGAATGAAGAAATCTGTAAAGATATCACGTGAGTTTGCTTGCTTTCGTGTTCCCAGACATTCGGAAGAATATAAATATGTCCCAGGTGGCCGATTTGTAGGGCTCAGTGGGCACGTGTTCTCGTCGGGTTCCGAAATAATAGCGTCCAGTACAAATACCAAGTAACTCTTGAATAAACAAGTAGGCAGAACAGATACGTCCCGCTCGGCACGAGCTCTAAAAATAGACTGCCCGCCAGCTCCAACGGCCGCATCCAAGCATGACTCGGCTGTGACGTCACGCTTGCGTTCTGTAGGTAGTGAGTCAGTGTTGCAGTGTGATTGTAGATGGCGCTATAATTAATCTCCGACAAATATGTATCGCCATCTAGCCCCAAACTAAGGTTAACTTAATTTTGTTCTGACACATGTAATTTTAACTGTGAATTCCTACGAATAGGTACTGAATGTTGTTATTTCGATAGAAAATCTTCCAGTCCCAATTTATCTTCACCTCGCAAAACATCTTGTTTCAGAGAGAGTATAACGGAGATCAGCAACTTGTACTCCCCCTACTTCCCGCTGGAGGTGGTCCGTGAGTTCGTGATGCAGGCGTTGGCGGACGCAGTTACAACCAACCAGGTGCACAACCGCGACCCCGTGGGCGGCACCAATGAGAACCTCTTCTTGTGAGTACACTCTTCCTGTCAGTACACTCTTTCTGTGAGTACACACTTCCTGACAGTACACTCTTCCTGCGAATACCTTCATCCTGTGAGTACACTCTTCCTGCGAGTATACTTTCCTGACAGTACATTCTTCCTGTTAGTACTCTTCCTGACAATATACTCTTCCTGTGAGTACACTCTTCCTGTAAGTACTTTACCCCTATCATCAGGCCAACTCTCATTGTAGACCGTCTCCTTCTAGTCTGTATGATGCGAGATGAAGACGTTGAGAAGCTCCTCATCATGATCAACCCTGAGACGTGGGATCCCACCTTTGACAAAGGTAAGTTACAATTCATAAAATTTTTACTGCCTTACCCACAAGTTTCCAT
The DNA here is from genome assembly GCA_949320045.1 of Scotopteryx bipunctaria. Lineage (NCBI taxonomy): Eukaryota > Metazoa > Arthropoda > Insecta > Lepidoptera > Geometridae > Scotopteryx > Scotopteryx bipunctaria. Next base: position 11,759,780 of record OX439441.1, read on the forward strand.
TATCTGAAATTCTTTATTGTACACGCACGAAACGAAACAAATACACACAAAACATTAAAAAGTACATGTACAAAGGAGAGCTTAACTCTTAAAGAGTTTTCTGCCAGCAAACCTTTGAGGCAAGGGAGAGGCTTTAACATAAGTGGAAGTTATGTGTACAGAGACAGGAAAAAGAAAAACATAAAGATAAGCTTACAAATATAATAAACTAATAAGATATACTACACACAATATAAATATATACAAATAATATATCTACAAATATACAACGTGTAACGTAATGTCCCTATAAGCCCGAAACGGGGGTATTCTATACGTCATTGCGAACAACGTTTGTTCAACGACTTTTAAAATTTCAAAGGTTTTCATTCATGAAATGTCTCTTAAACTTTGCTCCAATACGTAACTTGACACAACATGAGGCATCCCTATTTACAGCTGTTTTTTGACCTTTAAGTGTGAACTCTAGATGAAACAGGTAACAGAACAGACACCATTAGTAAAATGCCTACCTACTTACCTAATAACGAGGTGGCTTAATAAGTAATTTCTATTTTTTTTTGAAGGCCTAGTTGGTACCTTGGTATTTATTGGTAATTAAAATGTAAGGTCACACACATCACGACTAAAATCCCTAGGCACCGTAAACATCCTTTCAGATCTCTTTGTTAAGTACCTAGTATAGGAGATAGGTACCTTACCTACTCAATTTTGTACCTACCTACTCGGGCCTTAAAGGTATCCTCAGTGGGTGCCAAGGAGTATGAGAGGATGTCTACCGTGCCTGAGGATAAAGCCGTGATACCTACTCAATTTTGTACCTACCTACTCGGGCCTTAAAAGCATCTTGAGTAGGTAACAAGAAGTATGAGAAGAGGTCTACCGTGCCTGAGGATAAGCCGTGACCCTATTCCACTTTAGTTTTTCCAACGATGTATTATTCCAATATTCATTGGAGCATTTTTCAATGCAATTTTGTACCTACCTACTTGGGCACTAAAGTCAAAGGTTGTGACTTATCTGTCTTACTAATCTTCATTTTCATCGTGAACAGTCTATTTGTCATTGGTTGCATTGAAACAACAACAACAATAAGTGGGATGGCACCTCGCCCTAATTGGCTGTCGGTGCCTTTGCTAAATTCAAAATCCGCAACCGTCAACCGACACCGCACCGCAAGCGTTTGTTTAATAAAATCAAATTGGTTCCGTAGGCTTATTTGTTTTTTACTTTTCTTGATTGAACTACGTAATTGTTGGTAGGTTATTATGTAAGTAGGTAGGTACCTAGTAGCAAATGGGGATAGAGCACATGGTAGCATATTGCTATGAACCCCGCCTTCCCATCCTTAAGTCGTGAGTTCGAATCTATGGATTTTTCGATTCGAAATTTATGTGTGCAATATCAATGCTCTCAAACGGTGAAGGAAAACATCGTGAGGAAACCAGGCATGTCATAGACGTGTGTCAAAGTGTACGAAAGGAGCCTTCAAGGTGCACTCTAATCCTTCCACCACACTGGTTCAAAAGTGCTAGCGACACGGACACGACGACAGTAGTAGTAGTAGTAGTAGTAGTAGATGTATGATGAAGTTTTTTGCCTTTTTTTCCCAATCGGTATTTAGTGGGTTACCCCAGACAAGGAACCCTAAAAATTCGGCTTTCGGCAATAGGTACCTACTTTTGGTCGCAAAACAGATCGGTTTTTATCAGTCGCAATTAGCATTCGTTCCTTGCAACAACTGCAACAAGCAATCTCTCGGTTCGCGTAACTAATTAACGTACGATACGATGTCGGCTTTGTACTCAAACGGTGAGTATTATGATTTATGGTGTTGTGTGTGTGTGTTGGAGCAGCACCAAATAATTAATAGCTTAGTAGCGGCGCGTCAGCTCTACAGAGAGCGTTATCCAGGGCGGCCATTGCCATCTTACGGGCTCTTTTCTGGGATTGGTGAACCGTCTTCTCTCGACGGGATCTTTCCACCGGGGCGCACCAGTGAGGGAAGACCGGGAATTCGGTGGTGTGTTGTACCTACTTCCCTTTGATGGATACCGAGTACCTACTGTGTGTGTCAACAGTGATAAAATTCAGTGATAGGTAGGTATGATGATAGGTACCTAACCTATCACCCTACCTAGTAGGTACCCCATTAGTACCTAGCTTACTAATAAAAAATGACAAAAATAATTTTGTGATTGTGAATGTGAATGTGTACCAGTAATACCAACCTAGGTACCTACATACCTACCTAATACCTACCATGTCAATTAGCCGTGTTCCGAGCCAACCAAGAAGAAGGGAGAAAAGGTATAACTTAACTTTTCCTGTACCTAGGTCCTTAGGTAACTACCTAGGTAGATGTAGGTAGGTAGTTGTTTTTTTATGTGTGAAAGATATCGTGATTTTAATCTTCGACTTTAATTTCTACGTAGAATTAAAAAAATTGCAAATTCTTACGAAAACTTTGGTGATTACACCTAGGTACTTTTTGAAACTTGCCGCGCGTTCAATTGTCTGCGTATGTGTGGGTCCGACGCGATAGGAGGGTGCGCGTGTGTTTGTTACCTACGCAAATGGTAAACAAACACATAGGGTTGTCACAAATTTCTCATGAAATAATTTGTTTTTAATTGTATAGGAATTTCAAATATGATGTATTGAACTTTTGCACACGTCAATGTATTCAAGTGCTCGGTCTGAATACACCCCTTTCGGGCTTATAGGGACATTATGTTACACGTTGTATATACAATATATACATACATATAAATAAATATTATTAAAAAATTAAACATTATTATTTTAAAGATAACGTAGAAAACTGAGCTCATTTTCATTTCTTATTATTACACCATCATCATCATCATTTTCCTGCCCTTATCCCACTAGGTGGGGTCGGCACAACATGTTTTCCTCTTCCATCTTCTCCTATCATTCGTCATCTCAGTACTCACTCCTTTCATACGCATGTCCTCTTTCACACAATCCATCCATCTTTTCTTAGGCCTTCCTCTGTCCGTGTATCCATCCACATTCATATTCAGCACTTTCCTTGTAACATGACTTTCTTCCCTCCGCATAACATGCCCACGCTAACCTATCACTCTATTTTCTTATTATTACACCGATTACCTGAAAGTTTTTAATGATAATATAGATTGTCTTTGTAAATAAATTTTTGAAGTTTCTATAAATGTTTCTAATTCTGTCCTATAGAAGGAAAAGACGAGCACAGGAAAGGTCTACTACACATGAAAATGGCGGAGGGAGCGAAGCTTCAGATGTCCTACAACATCTGAACGACATACAACTGAGGCATAGAGTGGAAGCCATCATATCTTTTGCTCACGACTTCGTAGGCGATCTGCAGAGCGATCAGTTGAGGTAACATCGGCATAACCCTGCTTAAAAAAAAAATTCTATAAATCTCACTTATATTATAAATGCGAAAGTTTGTGAGTTTGGATGTTTGTGCCTCAATCACGCCTAAACGGCTGAACGGATATATACTTGATTAACATATAGGCTATTTTTCATCTGGGTACTACGCGAGCAAAGACGCGAGAGGCAGCTAGTATAAATATAAATATTTGAGGACATTATCATACAGCACCATCTAGCCCCCAACTAAGCAAAGGGAGCCAGATGGCTGATAGAATACTCCCGCAGCGGGAATCTAACCCAATCAATCAATGCTTGTGGCCACCAGAAACAATAATACCAGCTTGAACTGATTAAATATTATGTACGCATATTTTTCTTGCTTTCAGACGTTACCAAGAAATCAAGCAGTCAGATTTGCCGAGCGCCGTGGCTGCCAAGAAGACCAGGGAATTTCGCTGTCCGCCCAGAGAACAGATGAACTCAGTTTTAAGGTAAGTGTCTCGTCTTGTTTCAAAGTCGAAGTCTATAGTAGGTAAATAAGCACACAATCTACATCGTCGAAACTAAAATCTTACTTCTTACTTATATTATAAATGCGAATGTTTGTGAGTTTGGATGTTTGGATGTTTACATTAAGTAAAAAAATTCGGCTCGCTTCGCTCGCTAACTTTTAGAGACTTCTAGAAATGGTTTAAAACTACATTGAGTTAAAAAATTTGGCTCGCTTCGCTCGCATTGGTTTGAAGCTCGCTTCGCTCGCTAACTTCTAGAGATGGTTTAAAGCTACATTAAGTTAAAAATTTCGGCTCTCTTCGCTCGCATTGGTTTAAAGCTCGCTTCGCTCGCTAACTTCTAGAGGCTTCCAGAAATGGTTTAAAACTACATTGAGTTAAAAAATTTGGCTCGCTTCGCTCGCTAGCTTCTAAAGACTTCTAGAGATGGTTTAAAGCTACATTGAGTTAAAAATTTCGGCTCGCTTCGCTCGCATTGGATTGAAGCTCGTTTCGCTCGCTAACTTCTAGAGACTTCTAGAGATGGTTTAAAGCTACATTAAGTTAAAAATTTCGGCTCTCTTCGCTCGCATTGGTTTGAAGCTCGCTTCGCTCGCTAGCTTCTAAAGACTTCTAGAGATGGTTTAAAGCTACATTGAGTTAAAAATTTCGGCTCGCTAAGCATAGGCAGCAAAGATCGCATAGGCAGCAAAGATCGCATAGGCAGCAAAGATCGCATAGGCAGCAAAGATCGCATAGGCAGCAAAGATCGCATAGGCAGCAAAGATCGCATAGGCAGCAAAGATCGCATAGGCAGCAAAGATCGCATAGGCAGCAAAGATCGCATAGGCAGCAAAGATCGCATAGGCAGCAAAGATCGCATAGGCAGCAAAGATCGCATAGGCAGCAAAGATAGCATAGGCAGCAAAGATCGCATAGGCAGCAAAGATCGCATAGGCAGCAAAGATAGCAATATCACATAGAATTAACACATTAAAATATAATGTAACCAACCTAGGTAATGTATATTACCGTCGTACTGATAACTTGTGTTTAGAGTACGTACCTACCCACAGAACACTAATGTATTAATACGATATAGGTACTTACTCAAACACAAATTATCAGCACGATGTTGAAACACGCAAAGCCAACGGAGCAAAGCGGCGCGATAGGACAGGTAAGCGCTTTTATACAAATCCTTCGTAAACAACAAGATGGCGGCGATGTCGTACCGGTAGTCGTTCAGTGACTTACATTAAAATCATAAATTGACTTTTATATTAATTTAACTAACATCTAAAATCAGGATACTAATTTACGGAACTTTACACTAAAAAAAAATAAGATAGTTCCTATAATGATTATGTAGATAAAATTAAATATTGGTAGATATTTGTATTCCTGTTTTTTTTAAGACTAATTTTATTTTGAGTAGTTTCCATAAATTATTACCTAGTGTTCCAGAATACGGTTAAAAATTTGTTTAAAAGATTGTGATTTTCTATGCTGTTTTTTAGTAGATATTATATAGTTTATTTATAAAAGACTGATTATAATACTTTGTTTCATAAAAACATCGTTGTCTTATTTTTTCCTATTCCGTCTGATAGGAACCCGCAATTAAAATGGACGCTTTTATTATAAATTCAAAGGTTAATTGAGTAATAGGTAGGACCTACCTGGTAGGTGTTACTAGTTTAGAAAAGAGTAAATGGAGTAAAAGGAGTAAACTTGACTATAAACTTGTCCTAAGCCTCGAGCTCAACTATATACCTACTTGTCTTACCCCCGAATACTCAAACGCGACTCAGAGTTGAGCACGTCTCAACTCACGGTTTTTTGACAGTTTCTGATGATAATCTGTCAAAAAATCGTCATTTGAGACGTGCTCAATTTTGAGATGCGTTTGAGTATTCGGAGGTTAGGCCTTTTACGAAATCTACTAGGTAATTGTGATGTTTTTACAGGCTTCAAGCACATGGACCACGAAGAAGAATCTTGGAAGGAGAATTGTCCTTGTGGCGAGGAGCTCATCGTCAAGATGAACGAGATCCACGAGAGCCTCATGGTGCATGTGTCTCTCAACGCTCTGCAAGAGCCACTGTCTGAGGTAACTATTACTAATAATAACGTAAATAACATTTGGAATTTCTTGAAAAACATTTATCTATGGAGCGAAAGACTTTAGAGAGAACTAGAAAGAGTTGAAGGTGTGAAAGGTTAATTATAGTTGAAAGAGAACTAGAATAAGTGAAAGTATAATTTAAAAAAAACTGTCAAGTGCGAGTTGGATCCGCACACGAAAGGTTCAGTACTAGTGCAAAAAAAAAACTAGAATCTACAGTAATTTTTATAATAAAAGTGTTTTATAATAATTTGACGGCCTCGGTGGCGTGGCGAGCGATTGCTCGGCAGAGGCGCAAGAGGCGCGGGTTCGATTACCGCTGCGGAAGAAATTGCATGTTCTGTAAATATTTCTTCCGGGTCTGGGTGTTGTGGTAGCTTGGTACTCGTAGTTTCTGATACCCACGACACAGGGAATCCTAATGTGGGGTCAGGACTATGTATGTGACTGTTGGGTGCTATTTATTTATTTATTGTACAGGCCATAGAAGAACCGGCAAAGAAAACTCCAGAAGAGAAGTTCCGTAAAGTCCTGATCGGCACTATTGTCAGTTGGGCCGAGGAGTCGCAGATCGAGACGCCCAAACTCGTCAGAGAAATGTTCAGGTAATTTTACTCACATCTCTGTTCCAGGTACCAAACAAAAAAAATGTATCTTCGTTGCCATTTATGTTTTACACTATTTATATGTTATTCATGTAACATGATGAAACTGGCAGATATATTACAGACTCCTAATGATAATAATAATATATTTCTTCCTTCCAGTCTCCTAGTCCGTCAGTACGACGCTGTTGGCGAACTGATCCGTGCTCTCGAGAAGACTTATGTGATAAACGCGAAGACGAAGCTGGATGTAGCGGAGATGTAGGTGGGGCTGAGCCAGATCCGCTGCGTGTGCAGATGAGCCAGGAGGAGGAGGAGCTCATGAGGAAGATACTCTGGTGAGCCATCATTCCTATTTAGATCAAGAATATACGTAAGACTAAGTTGGAGGTGCGAAGTTGTAGGTGGGATTGTGCCAGATCCGCGCGCTGCTGCCTGTGCAGATGAGCCAGGAGGAGGAGGAGCTCATGAGGAAGAGACTCTAGTGATCCATCATACTAATTAAGATTTAAAAAAGACTGACTTGTCCTTAGAATAGAAGCAAACAAACAATTCCAAACCTATGATTAATAAGACTGAGATATAGTTTGTTTACTTTATTAGATTTGAAACTCATCAGATATTATATCTTATTTCAGGAAACTCGTGAACAACCACACCTTCTTCCAGCTGATTTAATCAGGTATGACTTGTTTACTATAAAACACAACTACTTACCTACATGCTCAGACCAAATAAAAAGAGTAGACGCCGCGCCGCGAACAACAAAAGTGAAGCCACACAAAACCGTGCTCCTGCAAGTAAACATACACGCTCACGCACACACCTACGCTAAAACCATGCTCATCGCTCTTAGTACGTCACGAGTCTTAAAAAAGAATTATGCCTTCCTGTGTAGTGAAAACTTGTAAAAACAGCAGCAAATCACATAAAAAGTCTCACGGAATCACTTTTCACTTACTGTAAGTACTTCAAATAGCATCGTTTCTTAATTATTATACTATGAATTTAGGTTACTTGGAACACACAACCTTAAAACCTTCGACACACACATAGATAAAATGGCGGCTTCACTTTTGTTGTTCGCGGCGCGGGGTCTTTTCTTTTTATTTGGTCTGAGCCTACATGGTTCAATTTGGGAAAATTGTGTCATAAAAAATGTTGATTTTTTTAAATATAGAACTCTCTAAATTCTCATACAAACATGACCCACAATACAGAGGGACACTAGGATTATGTGTCTTGGGTATCAGAAACTGCGAGTACCACAAATTGCCTGCTTTTTCTTGATAGGCACTTGATATGAATAAGTAAGTCAAAGTCAAAGTCAAAGTCAAAAATTTTTATTCCATAAAATCACTGGGATCACTTGGACACGTCTTAAATCTACGTTGCATTTACACCTGTTCGTAACGCGACCAGGCGTGGAAGATACAGGCAAGAAACCACGCTTGGCTATTTTTTTGGAAAATGATCCCTTTACAATCATGTTATAAAAGGAGTTGGAGCATTCAGTCCCAAGCATTTTTATCTTCTATATAATCGGATATTTTATAGTAAGCTTTTTTATACAACTTTTGTTTTATTAGTGTTTTGAATTTATTAACTGACAAATTTGTCATCTCGCTTGGGACTTTGTTATAGAAGCGTACACATTGCCCTTTAAATGATTTATTAACTTTACCTAGCCTAATCGTGGGTACAGCAAGTTTATCCTTATTTCTAGTATTAACACTATGATTATCACTATTTTTCTTAAACTTACTAACATTTTTATGTACGTACATCAAGTTTTCGTAAATATATTGACAAGGAACAGTCATAATGTTTATTTCTTTAAATTTATTACGTAATGACTCCCTAGGACCCAGGTTATAAACTGCTCGAACAGCCCTCCTCTGCAACACAAATACGGTGTTTATATCTGCAGCACTCCCCCACAACAAAATGCCATATGCCATGATGCTATGGAAGTAGCTGAAGTAAACTAGTCTAGCTGTATCTACGTCTGTAAGTAGACGTATTTTTTTGACTGCATATGCCGCAGAACTAAGTCTCTTCGACAATTTATCTATATGTGGGTCCCATTGAATCTTTTTATCTAAGGTTATGCCCAAAAAAGTAGTAGTGTCCACGAGATCTATATGTTCATTTTTTATTTTTATATGAGAATTTACTTGTGTAACATTTGGTAGTATAAATCTTATACATTTGGTTTTCTTTTCATTTAGCAATAGGTTATTTACATCGAACCATTCTACGACTTTGGAGATTGCATTGTTTACTTCGCCAAAATTAACCTGGCGTCGTTTCATTTTAAATAAAAATGAGGTGTCATCTGCAAACAATACAATTTCATGATCATCCCTAACAAGTTTAGGTAAATCATTAATATAAACTAAAAATAGAAATGGTCCTAATATTGATCCCTGTGGTACACCCATTGTTACTATTGACCCTGGAGAACGTTTTCCATTAACGTCGACTCTTTGTATTCTGTTACTTAAATAGGAACTGAGAAGGTCAAGAGCAAAACCCCTAACCCCATAGTGTCGGAGTTTCCTGATTAATGTTTCATGATGGACACAATCGAATGCTTTTGACAGATCACAAAAAATCCCTAAAGCATCACGAGACTCTTCCCATGCATGGAAAATATGCGATATTAACTCGACACCAGCCTCTGTTGTTGAACGGCCCTTCATAAATCCGAATTGTTTGTTGTCGAGTAGGTTATTTATGTTAAAATGGTCTTGAAGTTGCTTTAGAATCAGTTTTTCAAATATTTTGCTAAAGGTCGGTAGTACTGATATAGGACGATAGTTACTAGGGTCTGAATGACTACCAGATTTGAAGAGAGGTGTTATTTTACTATGTTTCATTAAATCAGGGAACACACCACAATCAATACATTGATTGAAGATCATAGCTAGGTCAGGTGCAATTATGTCTATCAATGGTTTTACGACGCTAACAGAAATTCCCCAGAGGTCCGTGGTCTTTTTTACATTGATTAATTTATAAGCCTTGACAATGTCATTAGAACTGACATAATCGAATGAAAAATTTGTTTTACATTCAGGTACGTTTTGTTTCAACATTGACTCTGCGATTATGTGGGAAGAGTTTAAAGATTTTGTAGTAGAGACTGGAATATCAGTAAAAAACAATTCGAGCGCTTTAGCTACATCTTCATCTTTGTTAATAATTATATTATCTATTTTTAATTTAAAACTGTTATTATGAATTATATTTTTTCCAGTCTCTTCTTTAATAACATTCCAAGTAGCTTTAATTTTATCTTGACTGTTTTTAATTTTTGAACTCAAATATAATGATTTGGCTATTTTACATACTTTCTTAAATATTTTAGAATAATTCTTAACTTTTTCTTTAAACTCTTCACTGAAATTATATTGTTTTATACTGTACAATTCATACAATGTTTGTCTACTTTTATGTATTCCTGCTGTTGCCCACTCACAAAATCCTGGCTTATTAGATACCATAAGTAAATAGATACCTATTATGTATGGTATGTATGTTCGTATGAGCTAGTGGCCAACTCTAGTGACGGAGTGTTTAGGCCGCCTAAAGGCCTCCGTCATGGCTTAACGACTTAAAAGCCGGGACCCATAATTTAACGTGCCCTCCGAAGCACGGAGGCACTCAGCTCGCAATGCCACTTGCGGTCAATAAACTTAATTTATTGAACAATAATAAAATGGTACCTAGGTTAGGTAGGTATTAGGTTAGACTGAAACCTACTATATTTACTGTATTTTTCCAGATACTTACAACCCTCAATTTCCTGATCACCAGTAGCTATCAAAAGCCAGTGGGAAACTTTTGGTTAGCACCTGTAAGCCTCTGCATAGAGTAAGCGGTGAATGCCTTTAATGATGCCAACCTACATCAAATTTCCTACCTCCGAACAAGAGAGGAATTAAATCAAACAAGGGTAATATTTTAATCAACTATTTATTTTAGTAGGTATTACATAATAGTATTTGTGAGAGCATCAGCGAACTAAAATAAATTAACTTTATTAGATTCTTTGAATAAACGTTCACTTTCATTATATTAGTAGAATGTAATCTTTATTTCCAAAAACATGAAAGTATGTACCTACCTATAAAAACAATAACAATGATTTCTGCCTCGTTTCAGATTTGCAACAGAGGCTTAAAGGCATACCTACTCATGTGCTACCTTAGGAGGGGCAGCTCATGACAGTTATATTATGTTAAATAAATGCATTAAAACCATAAAACACAAAAATGCTCACTTTTCTTTAACTTATTAAGTACTACCTGCCGCCTGCGGCTTCGCTCGCCTATTGCCAGGATAAAAAGTAGCCTAATGTTATTCCAGCACACATACTATGCATATCCCAAGTTTCACTCAATCCGTGCAGCCGTTTAGAATTAAATTATGAGTCACAAGCATCGTCACATCTTCACAAACTTTTGCATTCACAATAAAAGAGCTATTAGTTAGGTTAGGTTAGTACCTACTACAACTACTACTAGCCCCCTAGTTCTTTCGAACCCTGCGTGGTGAAAAGATTCAAAATGCGCCTCAAAAGCTCCTTTTGTGCACTAGGGCTCCGGGAGTAATAATTATTCTGTACACTAGGGTTAGGTTATTTCACTTATTTACCACATCATTTATTAGGGATATTATTCAATGGTACCTAGATTATATTATTTATTGTACAAATAATCTATTCTGCTATTAAATAGTTTAAAGAAGACTAATTTATTTACATAATTAGTAAAAACACAACCTAGTTTTAGCAAAACACGCAATATTGAAGTATGTAATTTTGAAAATTCAAAACGAGCCTCGTCTCGCGCCTACTCTCGTTTACTGAGCTCGTTTATGAAATCTGACAATGTCACATTGTCATGCAGAATACGATAACACGGTAACACGTTTTCCCGCGTCTCGTTTTGTTTGGTCATCGTGAATAGGGCCCCAGTAGCGTCGGGGGCACTCTGTAATGACGGGATATTCCCGGTCCTCCGATCGAACCTCCCATTCCTCCGATTGAATGGTTTTTGTTTTTATCACTCAAGGCAAGGGCAATTCGTAAACACGCGTGCGAGTTCAAGGCATATGGCATCTGAACGCACAGGCGCTTCATGGGCAAGAGACTGGCAGAGGAACTGAAGAATCAGGATCAGTAGAGGATCTTGGTAACTAACTAGTCACCCAAGTAGATACTTGTACCTATTTTAGAGATTTCCAACAGGTGTTTCCATTTCGGCATTGACTTATACCCATAGGTATTAATTACTACATTTCTACTTTTCTTTATTTTGGTATTGCTGAAGAATCTCGAGTAGATAGAATGAACCTATTTATTTTCTATACATAGGTAGGTACTATAAATAAAACGACAATATGTATACGGGATTATATATTTTTTAGACATTGTAAAGCAACATTTACATTACGATAAACGAGTTTTACACCGTGTCGTCCTACGGAGCTATTCGAACCGAATGTAACAAGTAACAGACGCGACAAACATCCACGCTCACTGACAGTTTACATGATCACACGTAAAAAAAAAACATTCACAAATACTGAAAAGGATAATAATTAGAGATTAATAACTGTTTAATTTACATTAATGTACTTATAACTAACTAACCACGAGCCTACGCACCCCTAGAGCGGGGCCAAAATTGCATTATATTTTAAATATCAATTCGTTATATTCAATATATCGTAAAGATAATAAAAACAGGATAAAGACTAGACTTTACACTGAACAACGATGGATTAGCTAACAGCAACATACCGCGGGCGGTGGCTCTGTGCCTTGGGGACTATAACAAATAATATATTACATCACGAACAGGGCCTCGCCTCCCGTCACACAAAATTTCGATCCCAGTGTTAAAGCCATCATCACTATAAAATTAACGACTTACCGCATAAACTATAAAAATAAAACTATGTGACCGACAGCGCCCCTCTGCACAGAGCCTCGCAATGTATACACAAAAACATCACTTGTTACCTATCCAATAAATTACATAAATAATCTGAATTCAAAACAAATTCTTAGGCTTCCAAAGAACAGTAGTACCATAACTCCTAAGTACCTCACGCTGATCTTGCAATGTTTAGAACAGAGTGAGATAATATTTACAAATAAAACATTGTTGGTGATATGGACGCACTCGGGTATTACCCCTTTGTACCAACGCACGGGATATGTATTAACATTACATTGTGACACAAACCGACATCAATAATGCATTCCGTAACAAACATTATTATCTACTGTATAATACAAACCAAATTTTAGAATTTAAAAACATAGAAAATAATCCACTCTCGCTTCGTCAAAAATACACGATGATGATTATAATACAAAATAAAATGTAAAAGAAATAAATGACTACATTTCTACGTGTTCAGCCGATTTACCAATGGTCCAATTTTGGCACAAAACGTTCGAAAATTAAAAATAATACTATAAAAACTGCAGAACGGCAGTCGCTGTGATTGTCAGCGGGACGAACATGCGATTATAAACTTTATTGTATGTGAATATAAGAGCTATTGAACAAACGTCCAGGCTATGCTATTAGCGGCCCGTTGCGACGATTACCTATACAGTTACCATTACAAAACATATTAAACTGTAATACAAAACTAGTAAGGGTCGTGATACACAACAGGCTACGCGGTATCTACGTTTAAATTCTTTGGTAATTTCTTGTGAGCAACGACAGACGATTTGAGTATAATTCAAGCCTTAGCGATACACATACTATAATATACCAAAATACTGCGCGTTGGACCAATTTGCCACAAAATAAAAAGCAATGAACTTAACTAGGTCTCGTACCGTCGTCGATCATAAGACCCGAGGCCTTAGCCAAGTCACTTTGTGTCTTACGAAATGAATTTATCACTTACATGCTTGAACATAGTGTCTAGCGACTTCGTTAATCGCAAAAGCGACTTGGCTAGAAGCCCTGGGCACTATTCTAAGCTCGAGGTCTATTTCGCATACGAGTTTACATTTACAGATATATCATTTAAGTGATATTAATAACATTCAATATTATACAGATCTAGAACAAAATATAAACAGATCGTCAAAATATTTACCCCGCGGCGAGAATAATAACGAGCCTATAGAGTTGTTATCTCGTATGCGACATATATCTAGCTAAGGCCCATGAGTCTCCAATGTCACTGGAATGTTCTCACGACATATTCAGATGGATTCACACGACGGGCGATCATGATGGTGATTTTAATTAATAAATTTACTATCAACCTGTATTTTTTTATTTAGTTTTGGCCTAGATGGCGCTGTGTAAAATGTCCAGTAATATTTATTTTATTTATATTAACAAATATGTACATAGTATATTTTCATTTAATTTCAAAGAGCTTCTACGATAATGTATGGACCGTCGATCGCCGCGTCATTGAACTTGAATGACGTTCCATCCATTTGCGTAGTAACTGCCGTGCTCTGCCGCTTACTTCGTAAATCTACCTTCAAAGCCACGAATCACCACACGTCGTATGAATCCACAATAACAGCATTGGGTAGTTCCCATATGTTCTATGGAACACGACGTCATCGGACAGAATAAGATATTTTTTTCTCATTTTGTACTATGGAACATGTAATACTTTTATTTCTCAAATTGTTCTATAGGACAAGGTAAATAAGACCTCTTTACGATTATCTTATTATACTGGCCTCTAGAAAATAATAATTATTTATTGTAGCACTTGTCAAAGTGACTAATTTGATCGGCTTGATTATCGCATTATGAGAAATGTCCTCTAACTTGAGATTGACAGTAATGGTTGTTCGCTACTATATGACCGATTGTCTATGTCACGTTCATGATTATGGATAAAATAGAATAATTTACATTATCAATGTCATTTAGCTTCTCATGGAAGATTTTGGAAAAATCTGATTGCCATTTTGTTCTATGAAACTTGGATGAAAAGCTAGTATGTAGTTCTATGGAAAAAACTGGGAAGAAAATGTGTGATTTTGTTCGATGACGTCATGTTCAATGGAAAAAATGGGAACTACCCACAGCATTCACCGCACGGCAGACCCCATATTGCTTTAACATAAGCGTATACCAAAAGTAGGTACAATTTACACACATTTGTACTTACACACAGACATCTAAACACGAGTAAATATGTATTAAACAACCTACATTCCTCTTTCGTTGTCATAACGGACAGTAGTTTCCCATTCAGTGAAGTTGGCATAAAATGGCTCTTATTATGAACATAAAAAACATCAGCATCATTTTTTACCCTTCCAGACGCAGAAGAAATATTTACAGAACACGCAAACATTTCTCCCGCCGCAGGATTCGAACCCGCACCATGTGTCCGCCACGCCTAGGTTGTCAATAATAAGTATCGTCAAATATTGACTCTTTATGATAGTTATAAAAAAAGAAGCTCTTTTATGCAAAAGCATTTTCTACCAGCCAACATACCATGTTCATAATAAGAGCTGCATTGAACCAACATCTCTCGATATACCTACAGGGTGACACACAATAATAACTACAGGAATAGATCTACACAGTCTGATAAACGGCAAGGGGCAATCAATACATCGTATTGGCAATGACGGTTAATTGGTCCTTTGAGCTGGATATTGTTTAAAATAGAAAAGGTTATATCCAGGGATATTTCTGAAAGATCCGGTTCGAAGGACCAAAACGTTTAATCGAATCGTTTAGTACTTAACCCATCAGAAACTGTTCGTTATCAAAAGTGTGGGTTCGATTGCAATTTCGTTTTAGTTTTTTACTAAAATACTTTGCAGTTTATTGATGTATAGATACAATCTATTGATGACCTCGACCGGCTCTCATACAAAACGTTATCAGCCTAATTGTATTGAGGACAGCGATCAACTTCAAAACCTCGTCGCCATTTATAGTCTCTTACAATTAACAAATGTGAGATATAGTATTCCGAATTCAAAAATTGAATTTATTTCTACTTGCTTTTGAATTATAAGCTATAAAGTAATAAGGTTCAAAGTAGTATCGCTGCGGTCGAATAAACCAAGCCATCACGCAAGCCACGATCACGACATAATATATATCACACTTGGGGATGACGTACGCAACATTTATAATAGCTATGTCAAAAGTAACATTATAACAGGGCAGGAAACAAGCCATTTTGTCCGTAAACTGACTCATATTTTTATTTTGGCATTTTAATGTACTGCGAGAAGGTCACTGACTGCAACGAGCTATTTTGTTAATCTATTTTTGACCTAGATCAGAGATACATTGTGTTCATAGCTAATGTACTGTACAGCCAATGACCTTATCACTAAATCTAGAGTCTTATAAACAACTACCCAGCATTGTCTATGAATAACCGCAATCAAATGGTGACTGTCGTTCGTTGTATACGTATTTTGAGTTGATAATGAAAACATCGATCCGTCAAATTGACAATCATGGGTAATTGTGTACAAGACTCTCGTCCATTTAAAACCAAATGACCTGCAACGTACACATTTTACCGTACTTTGATATTGACATAGCCTATAGAGATTACACTCCTTTATTCGGAGGCCTAGGGTGGTCTTCACTTTAGGCCTCTTCAGGCAAAGAGAATGGCCTAGACACTCTAAACAACCGAAGACCTTAGAGACTACTGGCCTAATACACATCAAGATGCCTAGCGGCCCGTTATAGGAGGCCTAGAGCGGCCTACTAGCCCTTTAAGACGTAACTCCACGAGGCCCACGGTCACCCGGCAATTCTTCTGCTATATACGTCTGGAGGCCTAGAGCAGTTTACGCTTTAAAGAACCGAAGGCCTAGAGAAACCTGCTTCACATCCGGAGGCTTAGAGCGACCTGGGCAGTCTAAAGAACCGGAGTCCTAGAGATATCTAGAAGCCCAGCAGTCCACTAGTCCTTGAGAAGTCTGACCCTCCACACAACAGGCCTATAACGGTCTGCTAGCCTACGTATCTGGAAGCCCAGCAGTCCGCTATACGTCCGTAGCCCTGACTCTCGTAAAGAACCGGAGGCCTGGAGAAGCTTAGCTCTCGGCCAGAGGCCTAAGGGCCTATCTCCCACCGGAGGCCTATGCCTACGCGCCGGAGAAGCCGTAGACCTCCAACACTCGTATTTCGAAGTCTCCGCTGGGACAGAGCGGCGGGTTGTTGAACGTCGAACAACGGTCAGTCTTACCGAAGCGAATGTTCTCATCCATCCAGATGGCTTGCCCCTCGCTGGAAGGATAGTAAGAATTTGTAAGCAATTTACAATTACCGATTCTGTTTGTAAGCAATTTACAATTACCGATTCTGCTCGTTTTAAAGACATTTAATTTACAATTCATTCAAAATGCATTGTGTTATACGAAACAAAACCGACAACACAAAATGTAGCCCCATGCGACAAGTGATAATAAGGATTTTGGAATGGAGTAATTTATGTACTACCCCATACGACAAATGAAAACACTATTTGTTGATAGTATATTGGAAGAAAACTAAATATGTACCTTTTTTTAACTTCTAGAGACGGTTATAAACAGGAGGGTTAAAAAAGCCACTTTATCAGATCAGCTGCTGTATTGCGAATTGAGTAGGTACAGGAATCGCTTAAGATTTGCTATACATGAATTGCACAAAGTGGCCTTTTTAGCCCCTCAGATGTGACTTATGGGATTTCGGATTTCCTCTTTCCAGTGATAAGAATAATGAGGCTGATATTTGATTTTGAAATGGGATTATTTATGACAAAAACAAAATCCCATATGAGAGATGCTTGGTGTTGGGTAGGTAACAACATTTTTTAAGTCATGCGTCCGATGGAACCTTGATGCGACTCCTATAGCAACATTTGGGACTTCGAATCTCATGCGTCGAATTAACTTCGGTTCATCTTGTGACGGGATTTCAAAACTGTGTTATTACAAAACCCCATGCATTCGACATCACATAGTGATCCAAATACAAAAAACTTCCGACACAGCACCCCATGCGACATACCCTCCTCCGATCGTGATCATTGTACTATCCGCGGCCATGAACAGCGAGTTTGCATGGGGGGTCTTCGTATCCTCATTGTCCTCCAGACAGCCCACCCAGGGGTACTTAGCTCTTTGCGGGTGCAGACTAGAAACAACAATTGAAAGTAAATTACCCTCCGCCTATAGTGATCATCTTCGAGTCCGCCGCCATGAAGAGTTCTGATCCGTGGGCAACTTTTTCCTCTCCCTTTTCCGCGGCGGAACACCCGACCCAGGGGTACTTGGCGCGCTCCGGGTAAAGGCTGGAACATGCAGGTTAATGATGGGGTTATGGACAGGACACACACAAGTTTTAATATGAAAGTCATACTTGGAAACTAATAACAATGTTTAAAATGGTTCCACCCTGTTCTTTTAGACAGTGACAAATCATGACAGGGCGAATTTTAAACAATGATTTAATTAATCTGTATTTATGTTGGATGTATCCCACTATTTCCATTAGGTATTTCTATTGATAGAAATACTGGGACTGATTCTCCCACTGTTTCCATTGCTGGCGGCGGCGGCAAAAAAAAACACTGCATCACCTCTTATGACGGCGTGCACATAGAAACTATTTATTTATTTACTATTTAGATAAAACCTCTTGAACATAGTAGTAATTGACTCGTAGAAAGAGAAAAGATAGACAGCTGCCATTATCATTGTAATTCTTATTTATCAGTAATTTATCAGGCCGTCACAAATATTAAAGTGGAAATAGATTCTCAAATAACACAACTGCGTTTTTTTGCCGCAATAGAAATAATGGGAATAAATTTGGAAAAATCGCTAGTCCCACTTTTTCTATTTTGTATTTCCATGGAAATAGTGGGATAAACCCTTTATGTTAAGGGGTAAGTCTGAGCAGGAGTAATGTACGAATACTCACAAGATGTTACGTTGTTGGTTACTGTAGCTTAGAAGGCTTAATTAGTGAATAGAAACTCAAACATAGATATTTGTCAGCTTTCAATTGATATTTACAGCGGCCGCATCTTGATTACGAATAATATTATCTATTTACTCTTGAGCATTGTCCATTGGACTTTCAGATTCCGCATCCTTCAGAATTTGAGGATTGGACCGTATTTTCGACTTTCTTTTTTATAGTTTATTATTTTTAATGACACATTTAGACACATAATTAATCAGGATGGTGTTGAGACTGCCTCGTTTCTGCAGTGCATAAAGTTTTTATTATTACTTTAATTTAGCCCCCGAATACTCAAACGCGACTCAGAGTTGACCACTTCTGACAGTTTCTGATGAAAATCAGTCAAAAAAAAAAACGTCATTTGAGACGTGCTCAACTTTGAGATGCGTTTGAGTATTCAGGGGTAAATCTTCAAAAATAAGCTAAGGTCTACTTATAAAAGTAGAAAAATGGTAAAACACAAACATGCAGAATTTATGAAACATGCAAAACACAGATAAACAGAAATGCCTTCACCCGTAGAGCCTATATAAAAACATAAACAGAGCACATTTTGAAATTATTTTCCTAAATAATGCTTAATACACTTCACTGCAAACAAGAAAGAATTTTATACTTTACAAAAATATATATATTTTTGGTAATAAATGATAAGAGAAGAAAATAATAGTATAAATATTGAGTCGACAAAGTAAATACATAGACAAGAGCTCATAAACATTTGACATAACCTGCCCATTTCAGTAGCACGTGTTTAGTGAACACAATGTGAAAAGTAAATAACCATAAATACAGAGTGAATAGTGAATTTAGAGAAAAAAAGTTGCCTCCTGACGCTGTATAAATCATCTTCTGTAGATGGTTAAAGGCCTAACCCTTAAATACTCAAACGCGACTCAGAGTTGAGCACGTCTCAAATGAAGATTATTTTTTTGACAGATTTTTATCAGAAACTGTCCAAAAACCGTGAGTTGAGACGTGCTCAACTCTGAGTCGCGTTTGAGTATTCGGGGTGAGTGAATTACTTCTTCGCTGGACTGGGAGTAAAGAAAAAAACACAAAAAGCGTCCAGCTGCTTCTCTCCCCGAGCATGTCGTAATAGTCGACTAAATGATAGTATCCTCTCCATGATGAGATACAATAAGCAAGTATTCCCAAGGAGGGTTGACGTCAGGCAGGCGGCCGGTCATAAAACACCTTAGTCATAACTCTTAATCGACCCCACATAAAGTGGGATAAGGGCAGGAAGATGATGATGACGGAGTGAATAATGAAAACTCACCTAAATAGGAATGTCTCTCCCGTACCGAAGTAGGCTTGTCTGTTGCCTCGTTCGTCCTTCTGGTTCCGTTCGAACCACCTCGTCGAACAATATGCACCGAACACCTGGAAACAATTTCAATTCATTATGAAAAACTACCATTATATTACTTCAGATCATACTATATGAAAATAGCTAATTTCAGAAATGGCACTTGTCCCATTTTTCTTTCTCATGTTCTATATTTTTTTGTGTTAAAATGGTCGCCAACCTCGCCTGAATGATTAGTTGAAATAGATAGCTAATATTTAATATACTTTATCTTTAATAAAATATATTAAAATCAATAATGTGTGGTTTACAATATACATACATACACACACATTTTTCTCTTCTTTAAATATTTGATCATAAAATTTTTGTGTAACATGTGCTCTTTCTGCAATTTAGCCATTCATATGGAAACACATAGTATTCTCAAATTTAGTCACATCCGCACAGCAGGTACAGGTAGTAAGTAAGTAAGTAAGTAAGTAAGTTCGTATGAGCTAGTGGCAAACTCTTGTGACGGAGTTTTTAGGCCGCCTGAAGGCCTTCGTCATGGCTTAACGACTTAAAAGCCGGGACCGATACGTGCCCTCCGAAGCACGCAAGCGCTCAGCTCGTAATGCCACTTGCGGTCACCTATCTCAATTGTGACCGCGCACAACGTTGCTAACTTTAACGATCAATCAAGAACGTCTAAGCAAGCTACGCCACGAGCGCTTCTAAATAAATGAATAATAATAATATAATAAGTATTTAGATTTGTGACATTCTTGGGGGCATGGGATACTGACCTCGTTATTGCAAGTCTTGATCATAAGCAACGTGGGCTCATGGTGCTCGACTCTCACGTAGAAGGTGGTAAGTGAACAGCCGTGCTCCTCAGTTGTGTACAACAGAACTGGCTGGTACATCGTTATCCTCACTGGCAGCCAAGACCATAGCGTGAATAGCTGGAAATTTAAATTTTTCATTTTATTTACGAACAAATTTAAATTTAACTTGCTGGGAATCCGGCAAACGAACCCTGAGGTGATTATAGCCAAATCTACTTACAATTTTTGATATTTTTTTTGGTGGTCTATCATAGAATTTGTACTAATAGGGTTATCAACAAAAAATCACAGTAATAAAGTAAAAAATCGTCTATAAAAACATTTTTAACTAGAAAGCCGGAAAGGCTAGTTAAATTATTTTAGATTCTCAAGAAAACTATCATAAATACTACTTAGTATGGTGTTTGTAAAAAAATACTGTTTGTATTATTTTTTACGTTTTATTATCTGCTAATGCTTACTGAATAAAAAATAATACTAAACAAAAACGACGACACAATATTAGTCGAGTACGTTAGTGTACGCTACAGGTGGGTATTGCAATTATGTGCACACCTACAGATCTACACATCTATACAACATTTTATATTATGTATAATTATGTACATACATACCTAGACAGCCAGAAAAATTCATTGTTTATCATCTACTATTGCCTATCAAAATATGAACAGATATTTTTTCATATAAATTCTGTTGACTCGTGAGACGCGTATTGCTGTGACAAAGCGACCAAAATTAACGTAAATAAATACTCATGGATACTTTTCAGTCTCAGAATTCGAAAAACATAGTTTATTAAACATTAAATACATAGTTTCATCTCGATGGTTTTAATAAGCGCTTATTATAAGCGGCTTCGATAAGAAAACAATGAAATTCTCCGACTCAACTGGTACTAATTTTACACTATTATAACGTAGACAAAAACATAGCATGCAACATTAACGATAGTCGAAACAACAACACAATTAGTTCTAGCGATTTGAGAGGGAGCCAAAATTACATTTGCGCAAAGCTCGATACATACGAGGCGAGAAAACATTAGCAAAAAACGTAAATTTATTTAAATTTACTTCAATATTAACTAAATTTAAGTCTAATTAATATATGGAACAATAGCTTGTCTTAGCATAGCTTTAGCGTTAATAAGTAATAAATGTTCATTGACAAAGAAAAGTGTGTAAAGCAAAGAATTTACGCGCTTTAAGTGTAAAAGTCAATCATTTTCCACTTATTTTACTTAGAAACGAGCAGGCCTTCTAAAATGTTTAGAGAAAGTTGAAAGTAAATATGCTTCACTCACAATTATTTATTCATAGTGAAATAATTTCTACAACTACACGAAAAACTACTCTAGCATATGAAAGATTGTTTCCATGATTTATCGTGAAATATTATGAAAAAAAAAATTAAAATACTTTTATGTTTTGTAATGTAACGTCTATAAAAAATAGAGCCTTTGGATTTCTATGTGTGTAACGTTGTATGACAATTTAAAGTAATTGACTTCTCTCAATTATTAAATATTTATTCTTATAATAAATACAAATAAATAAGTATGAACGTGAACACAAATAAAAAGTCACCGAGTACAAAACCATATGTTTTTATAAAAAAAGTACTTTAGCAGGTGCATTTGGTACGTGTCGTGGTGGGAGTATCCTTGGCAAGAGACGAGAACATGCATTTAGGGTTCCGTAAGTCGAAGAGAGCTTTAAAAGCCGTATTCTCTAACCACCGAAATCTCTATGACACCCTCTCAAATCTCCATTTATTCGAGATTCACGGACAAAGTACATAGAATATGTATATAACGTTTGGAATATTTTGCTAATAGTTAGCACTCCATGATAGGTTGCAAGCTCATGCCGATTTTAAGAAAAATAAACTATCTTCCACACGACGTTTTGTGTTTTCTAAATCACATAAATTTTCCAAAGATTCCATCAAAGACGAAATCCATTGGTGCTTGATTGGCATTCGAACCTACGAGCTTCGGGAAAGTCAAAGTACCTTCCACTGAGCCATCACTGCTGTTAATGAGTTATGGTGGTTAGAGAATAATTGACAACGACAGAACATTGAACCACGTAAGCTACGCTACATACATTTCACCGTTTTAAGTGCTACCACGAAAACTAACCCTTTTATTAGTGATTTAATGCCATACCCATAACTTACTTACGGATTAAACATAAAATTAAATTAAAATCGAACTAAAACTAAGAAAAATTGGGTTTTTTATAATCCATGTAAAATAAGAGAAATTGTTCCAGCAAGACTCAACCACTGGGAAAAACGTGTGCATAATATTGATGACACTTTGTTCAGCACTGTTTATTTGACGCATAAGCTTATGATATTAAGGCATTAGCTAAATATTTTAAGATATTCCACTAATAGTAAACCTACTGTGAAACATCTCTAGAACTCTCTCTCTTAATTTTAATATTGTAATTACTTACTATATATGTAAGTAAAATAAACTTACCCCCGAATACCCCCCGAACTTACGCATATCAGAGTTGAGCACGTCTCAATTTACGGTTTTCTGACAGTTTTTGATGAAAATCTGTCAAAAACTCGTCACTTGAGACGTGCTCAACTCTTAGTCGCGTTTGAGTATTCGGGGGTTTGACGTGTTATCTATTTAACGAAATAAATGATTATTGATTATTATTGAGCTAAAATCAATCTATGACTCGAAATGGTCCTCGTACTAGTGGATCCGTAAGTAAGTTATAACGTATGGACACTGCTAGTGGATCTGTCAAACCTTCTGCCGTAGGTCGGATGAGTGCTGCCTCTGGTCACGAAACACCGCGTTAGGGAATGGGAACCACAGAGCCAAGTGGGAGGAGCGCGGACTCTGCGAAGCCAGACTACACGCTTACGATATACGTCTTGTTATGTGGAAATGTTGAATTTTACCCATTGGTGTCATGTTCAAAGTTATAAAGCCAGAATGACCCTCGCGCTATGCTACGAGGTTCAGGGGATGATAAGCTTTATTAATTTTGGTGTAAGGGGATTACAAAGCATGTTTGAAGGAAATTCCACGTGGTTGAGTTTAGCCCTAACGTCATCTACTGTTTGGATGTTAATGTCAGAGGGGATCCAAGGATCCTATCAGAAAGAGAACGAATCAAGACTTAGCTTCTAATGATTACCTAAGCAGTTTGGCTTTGAAGGGATACCTAGAGACCTTTTAGTGGTTGTATAAGTCAAAATTCTTTAAAGAAAGCCAGGGGTAAGTTTGCGTGTTTTTTTTGATTATCCGGTTAGTTTATAAAAGAAAACGATGATAAAATAATATATTTTACTTAAAAACTGAAAACGATAATCTATTCGTAGCATAACTATCTACGACCACTACACAAGTAGTAGTAGAACAAAAATAACATCGGGCAACAATACACATTGAACGATCAGTGACATAGCTCCATGCACACTAGCTTACGTAATATACTCACCATATAACGCAAAATAAAATAAGCAAAATGTATTCGGGTCCTCTAGCTGTCATTGGAATATAAAAATTATAATAAACACCTATGTGACAAGCAGTGCATCTAAACATCGATAAAATTGTCGCAAGCTAGGGGCGACACTGGTTGGAGAGCTTGAATGGGGTAAACGCCCATGGATAGGGCGCGCGGGCCCGGCGAATGTGAGCCCTAACGGGAAAATCGACACACTGTTAGCACTCACACAAAACAATCGATAACATGCCACCGACACGTCACATCACTATCGACATGTTAATTATAAACAAAAACTATACTTCTGTTATCTTTACATATTGACCTGATTCGATCAACACACATGCCAAATCTCAAAAATGCTTCTTCATTTTACAGAATTTTTATCTTACAAAAGATCACAAAGAAAACATTGATAATGAAAACACGAATTCATACATTCAAAGCTATGAAATGGGTTGAACCGACTCGATTATGATCGATACTATATTCGAATGATTACATCGATGGACACAACATAGTCATTCACAATCTGTCGCTAACGCTACACAGACCGAACAGAACATAACTCAAGAGCCGTAGCCAGGAGCCAAGAGTCTGTAAACTAATTGAATGGATAATCATCATCATTCGCTTGATTTCATTCACTGCTGGGGTATGGGCCTGCCTTTGCTTTTGCCACTTTCAAAGTCCGAGAACACAGGGGAAAATCCCCTTCATGGGAAGTTTGTCGAAATCGGGACTCGTGCATATTTTCTAGAAATACAAAAGTTTAAGCGTAACATTCTACGTGAAGAAGTGGCTAAGACTAGATACTTCGAACGTTGACTCTGATTCGATAAATAATATCGATTAATTCGAAACTACCCCGAAAATCCTGGCTACGGTCCTATATCTAATGGACGGACACAAACTCAAGGAAAATATAAAAAAAAATCTTACAAAAACTATGGACACTTATCGATTGTATTCGATAATGACTGAAGTTAGTTTGTTAATTCGCAATCAGATGATCGAATGAGAAATAAAAGCCAAAGCCACGCCTAGAGTCTTGTACGATACCATCTGTTTGCACGTTTCCTCAGACATTCTCTGCGAACCAAGTAAATACCGATATACATACATAGGTAATATACCGATAGACATACATATAATATTTGTGCGTGTGTTGGTTATGTCTCTGTTAGAACTTCTAACATATACTGTAAATTTAGTATTTTGTTGTCATGTAGGTATTAGGCAGTGGCTTGTTTTTGTATATCCTAAATCCTGGTAAGTTCTAGCCCTAAAAAGTAGTCATAAGATATAAGAACATCAGACACGATCACTGTTTGCAATTTATAAAAGTTCATCTTACAAAAACGGATATAACTTCCATATCGGTGAAGCCCCCTCCAGCCACCGAGAAACTTTGAGATCCAGAAAAATAAATACTTTCATAAAAAATAACATGTCAAAGTGATAGTTCTCAAAGTCTTACGTTCGTATTCAAAAACAATCGTGAATCATTCATTACTTTAACAACATATACGCTGTTAATTTCCATCGATTCTCTCAAAAAATCGATGTTAAAGTGTCGATTGACAATCTGTTTTTGAATACGGACCCTTGTCGTCTATCTATTCATCTCGGCCTTCCAGTGACAACGTTATTGCAAGATGAATATAATTCACGTCAATTCATAAATACAGGATGCGGCAACTCACCTCGCGAATGGTCAGCGTGTGTGACATCATCTGAATGTTGACTTGCGATTGGCTGGTGGGCAGGTTGTCTGAGGAGCGCGACCGCACTAGCCGGGAGCCAGTTATAACTTGCTTGGACTTCAGCGTCATTTCCGTTTTTATGAACACCCTGGATATGTATTGTGAGCTGCGGATGATAGAAAATGAATATCATTCCTTTCTGGATATTTAGTCATATTATTATGTTAGATCTTTCCCTAGCACTCAACAGGCTGAAAATGATAGTTTTTTTTTATATTTTTGATATATACTAATACTAGCTGCCACCCGCGGCTTCGCTCGCGTGGTATCCGGATAAAAAATTGCCTATATGTTAATCCAGTACATGTATATTCCAAGTTTCATTCAAATCCGTTCAGCCGTTTAGGCGTGATTGAGGCACAAACATCCAAACATCCAAACTCACAAACTATCGCATTTATAATATAAGTAAGATCTAAAATGCGAAAGTAACTCTGTCTGTTACCCTACCTTCTGTCTTAAAAATTTAAACTTAATTTGGACGCGAATCTGAGATGACTGACAGAAAATAAACGGAGAAAACATAGCAAAGGCCTAAAGCCTTACCAACAAAAAATTTCATTACAAAGTGTATGTACCTAGAAGTTGCACAAAAAAGAAGTCATTGTCGCTTTGTATTAAAAATAAACATCTGCATCGGTTAAATGTACGTACCTCAGTGCGCGTATACTAAAGGCGGTCCGTAGCAGCTTGGTTGGTGAGGCCGGCATGTTCCTGCAAAACTTGTCGATGGCGTGGTCCACTCCGTTCTTAGTGGCCTCCACGTGCCACTCCGAGTTTTGGTTCGTTGCGTGCTTATGGAAGAGAATGAGGATCGAGAGTGCTACCCTGTAAAACACCTGGGGAAAGGCAAGGAAATAAGTGAGCTGACAGGTAAACGTTGGGTTCGAAACACAATGAGATCGGTCCAAAAACTGATGGACAGCCTTAAAGGCTAGGCAAACTTCAAAAATCTTAGGACCCTACAACCTAGAACAGCCAAAAGTATGAAATATTCTGTTAAAAGATCTCTCTATGAATCTGGCTCGTAGGACTAAATGCTTAGAAGGCATATCTACGAATCCAGTTCGAAGGACCAAATATCTTAGGACCCTACAATACAACATAGAACAGCCAAAAGTATGAAATATTCTGTTAAAAGATCTCTCTATGAATCCGGCTCGAAGGACCAAATGCTTAGAAGGCATTTCTAAGAATCCAATTCGAAGGACCAAATACTATCTGTCGCTACATACCTTGATCCCCTCATGGAAGAAGCAGTCTAACACCCTCACGAGGTGCGGGAACGGCAGCGCAGCCAGGATCCACCACTGCCAGTCCGCGTAGATGCGCTCAGGCCCGATGGCGCCGGACAGTCGCGACAGGTGCTGAGCTGCCGACTTCTGCAAACATGCGGTCGGTTACGGAAAACAAGAGAGAGAGACAGAGAGACAGACAGAGACAAAAAACATTCGACGTTGATATAGCTCTTTTTGAGGGTCGAAATTAAATCACTGTCCACAGGCAGGATGTCTAAAAGGCTAGCGACTTAACTCTGGATTCTTATCTTTGTCTCAGTTGTCTTCCCTTTGGAAACTCTTTGATCAATGAGCTTGATAAGCTACGCTTCTCGACAAGTTTCATCCCCAAAATTAGATTTACGTATGCATTACCTATATAATAGATGCACAAAAATATTCGTGAGATTATAAGAGATTAATTTTCTTTGTCTGTACATCTGACGCGTGATGATCTCATCGAGAAAGCGATGACGTAATACAATAACATGTTCAGGACATTGGCTCAGGGCACAGAATAAACATCAGTATCGCGAGTCAAGGCGTAGTAGAGGGTTCAAGCGACGGTTTTCTCATCAATAATGTAAGGGTGTTGGGGTTCACCATGGTTTCGATATACTACTTTACTGATTGACTGTTGGAAAATCAGTGTTCAAGAGCTTTGAATTTTTAGGTTTAACCCGAAAGCACAGTTTGAGTGAAATGTAAAGCCTCAAAGTGGAACTTCTTTTTCATGATCTAGGAGTGCACAGCATTCCGAAATTCAACCCGAAAGGTTCAACGTACAGTCATAATTGCCCTAACACCTAATAATGGGGATGGTTTTTATGATATAAACCGCCCAAGGGGGATACTAAAAATAAATAAAGCCTCGGGATTCCCCAAAGTAAAGCACGTACCTACACTCTAGTTAAGTAACGTATCGACCCGACGAGAACCAGATATCACACTAACCTTATTAACTTAAGTTTAATAACAGCTATTGTGTTCTTCTTTTTCAATAAATATTATTATATTCTATTCGATAATAGCCAGTTCCGTAACCTTTTGTTGATTGAGTTTCTGTTTATTTATGTTGACTGAGGATTCTGATTGCTTGTTCCTTTGCCCCTACATTGGTTCTTTTACCATCAACCAAAAATATTTTAAAAGAGCCGAATAAGCCTGACGATTGACCAAATGACGAATATAATAAATGAAATGTAAAATTGTAAAACGATGCAAACCTACTAATATAATAAAGTAGAAAGTCCGGCTGAATCACTGAGGAACGTATTTGAACGAAACATGGAATAGGCTGAGGGTGATGGTGAATTCTGTTTCAAGACCTGTATTAACTTTTTATCCGGCAACAAGAGCGGAATCGCTCACGGAAGCTAGTTAGTACATTTTATTAATTAGAGTGATCTGGAAAATTACAGTCGTATCCTTTTACTTAATTTATATTTATTGGTGGCACACAATTATATCGAAGCGTGCTACCCACGTGCAGATTAAATTGCATTTTTATTGACAGTAATTATAATATTGTTGTGATATAAAATATCAGTATGTATAATTTAACGACGTTTATTCATTGACTTCCTTTTGAATATGGGAATACAAAGAGCTTTGTTTGTGAAAATGGCGAAAATCGCGCATAATGACCTAAGAATAAAATAATTAACATCCAACAATACATAGTCCTGACCCCACACTGGGATTCCCCGTGTCGTGGGTATCGGAAACTACGAGTACCATGGTACCACAACACCCAGACCAGGAAGAAATATTTACAGATCATGCAAACATTTCTTCCGCAGCGGAAATCGAACCCGCGCCTCTTGCGTCTCTGCCGAACAATCGCCCGCCACGCCACCGAGGCCGTCGTCTGACATTTCTTTATCTTTTTTTTTGTGTTTTTATCCATGTTTTAAAAAAAATGTCTATCGTATGTCGTGCAGTCTCACGTTCTTTGGGCACGTGTCGCGGCGTGGAGAACTGTCCATTGAACGTCTTGTGGTACGTGGGAAAATTGAGGGTACAAGAGCCAGAGGAAGATCTCCAGTGAGATGGACGGACCAAGTCAAGACAGCGCTAAATGGTCCACTACACGAGTGCACTAGAAATCCCACCATTAGAGACGAATGGCGCAGAATTGTGAAGTGAGTCACTACTGCCTGAGCTGTCGACCACGACCACTCTGTCAAGAGTGTAGCTATTAAGAAAAAGGTACCTTATTTGAATACAGTACCTTAATAGCACACACACAAAACAAACAGATTAAATTAAAAGCGGAGAAGGAACTAAAAATCAGGCACAAAGAGGAAAAGAGAAGGCAAGCAAATAGCGACAAACCTACATAAAAGTACCTAACCATTCCCGCGAACCAATCGGCGGCATTTGGATCACCTATACCTTAATATCATCATCATCTTCTTGTCCTTATCCCACTCTATGTGGGGCCAAAACTCTATTACAACATGATCCAAGGATCATGCTGTAATAGAGTTTTGGCTAAGGTGTTTTGTGACCATTGGTGATAATTTATAACGGTTTTTATTTACTTATTTGAAGCCTTATCTCCAGTAGTCACTTATTTTAGAATGTTCTACGCATTTTTACAACTACTATTCAGTTGATGGCCAGTCCACATTTTTTACCCGACTACTTGCAAAAGCGAGGGTCCGTCAATGAACCCCTCCTAAGGATTAAACCAAAGCTTGACATTAAGCAACCCTCGCGTGCCCTCACTGCACTATAAAACGGCTCGATAAAATATTCCTAAAGGTAACGTCACGCGATGCCATACATCAATGTCTTGCATGCGACATTACGGCGAACAACGAGTTGATGTAGTTGAAGTTAAGTTGAGAGGAAACTGATTTTCTTTGGTATTTTCAGAGTACCTACATTATTATTATAAAGAGGTAAAGTTTTCAAGTTTGTTTGTTTGTAGAAGGTGATCTCGGAAACTACAGAATTATATGTACGTAATACATTTTCTTATTTTTCTAGTCTATGCTATCCTACTTCTGGGCAAAGCCCTCCCTGTGCCAACTCCTTCGAAGTCCACCAATTTATCGTGCCAGCGCTTTCTTGGTCTGCCTCGGCGACGTTTGCCGTCTATATCATCATTCATTCAGCAGCCACTTTGGCTTATCCATCTGTTTGAATGCATGCGAGCAACATGACCCGCCCAATCCCATTTAAGCTTGGCAGCCTTGATGCCCACGTCCGCGATGCCCGTTTTTGAGCGTAGCCAGGCGTTCCGCTTTTGCTTAAAGGCAATACGCGCGGCTATGGGAGTTATAATAGGTACGTATAGGATTATCGCTTCACAGGTCTTAGGGATGCAGTAGATTAAATGAAGATCAAAGTTGTGTAAGTATATACAGGGGTTGGTGTTTCTGGGACCTAACAGTTTTAACATACTTTTCTCAATCCTCATCACTACATCTTCTTTCAGTTCTCATCGCTCTCTTATCACGCTATTTCTCACTCTATCTCTCAAAATCACCGTAAAGACGTAATATGTACAGCGCTTAATAATTATGAAGAGGCTGAAAAGGTACTAGTTCCTGTTATATAATACTTAATTTGATTAGCATTCCTTTCCATCCTCAGACCCCTATTCCCTTCCCTTCCACACACGCACACACTCACTCAACCTCTTACTCAACACTCCACAAACACATACACCTAATCCTCTACAAATGCACACACCCTCCTACAAACGCAATCACACACTTAACGCCCTTATTTTTACACATCAAACATAGATATTCCTTCACAACATACACCCACATCAACACACCCACATACACTCTCATACACACAATCTCTCATACTCACTTTTTCTCATACACACATTCACTCACACATGCATTCCTACTTATCATTTACTATCTTTGTTGCTTCATACTTTATTAATTCGCGGAGTTGGGAGCACTGGTGACCTGTGTCACAGGTTTGCACAAACCTATTACAGGCACCAGACTCTCACGAAGCAGGTTAAAATAAGTTTGTACTCTTAAATCTAAATACCCACAACATGTACCTAACCTTTTGTGAGAGCAAATAAATATTTATTATTATTATTATATATTACATGTCAAGCAAATACTGTAAGGAATTACCTTTGATGTACTTCTGACGACAGAGACAGTATTTCAGTCTATTACACCCTTCTATGAAATGAGGGAACATTAGTCCTTCCTTGTCATGTTTCCAAAGTTTTAACGACACGTCAATCACGCTAGCAAGGACGCATTTATAGAGGAACTTGGCAAACTGCTGACGTAGGTATCAGCATTATAATAGCAATTCCTAAAAGATAATGAGCTCGTTTGGAGTCGGTGAGTGACAATAACGACAGACAGAAACTAAAAAAGTTCGAAGACACGCGTCAACAGCACGAAGTGAGCAACATTGAAAGAGAATTTGTCAAATGACTGGTTATTAAAACTGAGACAACATCATGATGTTACATCCTATAGGTAAGGTACTCACAACCAACGACCAAGAACTATCAAGTGAAGCTCTGATCTTTTCTTTCGTTATAAGTAATAATATTCGTACACTAACAAGCAGTTGTCAAGAACTAAGCGACTGTAGACTAAAGGTAGATCTAGAAAACTCCGGCTCGATTTGGAGAAAACCTAAAATTTCGTAACTAGAGTTTCCTAAGGGCGTGGCGATCGGCGGCTTGGTAACAAAGTCGTCACATACTTTTCGGGAACGTAGATTTATTTAGCAGATAAGAGGTTATTTGAGATAGATAAGAAACAGGGCGTGTTACGTTTACATTTATTTACGAGCTTACGTGTAGTCGTAGACCAGTTACAAGCTACTACACAATTATCGAAATTGCTTCCAGGTGACATTTTGTAAGGTCATATTACCCAGACTGCGTGAATATGAAAGTCGCGAAAGTGGAAAATAAAATACACTATTATTTTCCACTTTCGCGATTTTTATACTCCAAAAAGCAATATGAAGCTCATTGATCCAGAAAAAGACGTTCGACGGCTTCAATACAATATGATTTCAAAAAGCTTGTAGGCATTTTTTATAACAAAAAAAAAGAGTAAAAGAAGATACAAGATAGAAAGAGACTTACGGCATGTTTCTTTGCGATCTGCATGACAGTCTTCCAGGTAACCTCGTTAAGAAGCTTCGTCTGCGTGATGAACATCTTCTCTTTGGACGCGACCAGACTGGCCATGCAGTGGTAACATTCTTCCTCTGCGAACAAAAGGAAAATAAATTATCCAATTTTTTTATATATTATACAGTAAATTTGAATATGGCCAATACGGTAAATTTTAAGAGAAAATAAAAAAAAACTCAATAATATCAGACATAGAGAGTTCTCCCGATAACGGAATTATTGGACCCTCTTCATAATTTATTGTTCTAAACCTTTTATTTCCCATACAAAATCACGTTCGACAAGCTTCATTCAAAATCAGATTCCCTCCGCAAAACGAGTAGAACAATATAAAAGGCCAATTAACCGAACAAACCACGACCGGCGGTTGTCGCTCACATGACAAATTGAAGAGGGACATCCAATTTGCAATCAACTCCCGGAACACATCAGGGATCAGGATAAGAGTACTCTTGGAGAGGAGGCTTAATGAAGAGCTAAGATAGATTTGATTGAACCAGAGCTGATTGAGTGTTGACAAAGAACAAGAGGTAAAATTCACCACGGGAAAAACCAATCCTGCTGAAACTCAAAGCATGAAATACAAAAGCGAAAAGCATAAAATTTGACACGCAGTATCCATCGCCAAGTCAGTGAAATGAATCGTGAAAGGAGAGAAGGGTTGCCAAAGCTACCGACGCAGAAAACCTATAAGAATCGCGAAACGATTCGTAACTCCACGTATTTTATGGCACAAATCGTTTAGAAAAACCGTTCAGGTGTTCGTGTTCAAGGGTCGGATTCCAATATACGACAGTGGCTCTGACATTCGTATATGTGGGTGACAGAATATAAATAATAAAATTCACAAATTGGCGGTTTGGAAGGCACCCAACATTGATCAGTTAACGTCTTCAGATAAAGCTCATGTTTGTTATTCGACTTAGGTTTATTGACGCAATTAATGTTCAGAAAGTATGATTTTATCTATTACTTTCTCTGGATTAGTGGACATTTCCGCTATGCGATAATTTAAAAGTAAATATTTTACGGAATCATTGGTCTCGGCCGAAAACAACGCTACACAAGATAGTAGCGCATTTTGTCATCAAGTTTAATAATAACTATTACATTTTCTACGGTAACGTATGTTTTCACAGGTGGTAGCACATCACCGGTAGCTCTGTGACCCATTTATTGGCGTGTAGAAACTTTATTTGTGTAAACTGCCCTAAATACTTAGGAAATCAAGTTCCATTGTGTTTTTACAACTACTACTATTTAAAATATTACTGATATATTAAATAGTAATATGTTAGAACTAATACTTCCTTGTTGGTTTTACACATTGCGTGATACTTTGGTTCAGTACCCACTGGACCTTCATAATTGGACCCTACCTTCACTATAGGACCTATTCGACCTCCTATCAAAAACATGGTACCCATTGGACCTTCAAAATAGGGACGTACCTACACGATAGGACCTATTCGCCCTCCTATCAAAAACTTTCCGGTTTTTTCTGTAAGCAGTAGGTAACTTTTCCTTAGAACTAATAATAATAAAGAGTGGACGATAAAGTGTGCTTAAGTGGAAATCTCGGTTTTCTCAGCGGGTAAAACTATTAGGAACGTTACACACCGGGAGCTTTCAACGTAGTGAAGGGAATACTTCGTCGGGTTTAAGCCGTCATTCCTGATTTTAAGCTGTTCATTTTTAGGTCCTACATCACCGAAATGTGTTTCATTTTCAGTTTCCAACGGCGTTGAAGATGTGCTGTATTGTGAATCAAAAAAGATTGCTTGCACATGTGATATAGGTACAACTTTACATTAAAAAGTAAAAGCTTAATGATTATGTACAACTTTAAATTAAATGAACAATGCCTTTAACTTCATTACTATCGGTATTAAGGCCGGGTCTGACATCATAAACGGCTTTTCTAAAGCTGCTTTCAGTCCGGTTTTTTCAGACTTTAGTCTTCCCTATTCCAGTGATAGAGTGGCTAAGTAAAACCGGGAGGGAACAGGGACTAAGTGACTTGAAGTAGGAAATAGAGTGGCGATAAACGTATTACCCGGAGAATGGAATGGAAGGAGAAAACGGCGATAATTATGTTACTGAAAGAAGACAAGATAAATGGATCGTTTATACTGTATCCGAGAGGATTGTATCGCATAGTGTCCGTATTTACTTCGCAGAAAAAGATAGGAGTAATTGAGAATAGAAGCATAAATGTTTATAAAGTTTATTTGTTTCGGTTTAGGAACAAAATAGTCGAGTTGTTGCAATGTTTTTCAGAAACAATGTAGCTGATGTAGGAGTGAAGTTCCGATTATTTTGATAAACATTTCTTCAAAGTAATTCAAAATCTAGCTATTTCTAGTCCATGTCATGTCAGAACGATTATTCGATAGGTAACTGACCAGCGATCATGAATAAACGAGTATCAGAGAAGTGGAACACCTTCGTATCAGAACGTTCACCCGCAAGTTTACGTAATTCAAGTTCGATGCTACTGAATGTCGCCAGCGTTTAAAAATGGAACACGCTTGTTTACATATGTTGTTGATGGCAACACTTTAATGACGCAGCTTGTAATCATTTGAGCGTTAGAAATATCGAAGTAAGCCAGGTTATGCATAGCTTCGAAGTGTTATCATTGTTAGACAAAATGTTTTGTAATGCGATGCCAAACAATTCGGTAAACAATGAATATCAAACTCCACCTACGGGTCAAGGATCCATTCAAAACTCAAGAAGCGACGCATACGGTCGTTCTCTGTAAATACTAAAATTTCCAGCGAAAACCCAATAAAGAAACCCGTAGTTTATTAGTCCAAAGACTATTAACAATCACAGACACAGATGTTTTCCGAGGAAAACAGCTTGCCGTTGAGGAGTTTGAAGATTTTTCGTTTGACTCATTCACTGGGCGGCAAGCTAAAGCAAACAAAGCAGACATTAACAGTCTAGACTAGCTTTACAATAGGGTTGTACCCTAGATATAGACCTTGCAATCAACATTAAGACCAGGTTATACATAATTTTACTCTCTTTCCTAAAATTTTTGGGGAGATAGAAAAATCTATATATGTTTCTACAATCAACGCATAGGCCAAACTACTGAAGCTCGAAAGCTAAAATTAGAAGGCTTCTTTTATAACAAACTTACCTACTTAGGCGGTTTTTTTTTCGAAATTCTATCCCTAAAGAGTTATGACAAAATGATGATTTTTTGCACAGAGACATTTTACTAATACCAAAGAAGCCAAAGATCTCACACAATGATGTAAAGATAAAACGTGGAGCATCACATTCATTGCTATGTATAAAACAGCTGGAGTTTATAGCCAGCCTCACCCATATTGGTAGATATTCATAAAAGCGAGATATTGCTCGTATTCGTACCACCGTTTATGGATGCTAAACTGTTATTAGTTTAATGAATTGAGGACAGTTCAAGTGAAATTGTAGATCTTATTGTCTGATCTGGGGAGCTAATGAGTTGATCAGACAATGAGAAGTCTAGACTAAAGGATATTGACTGACTGAGTCTAATAATTTCTTTAGCTGCTTCTCTCCCAGAGTATGTCGTAAAAGTCGACTAAGGGATAGCATCCTCTCCAACATGATGTACCATCTATATGGGCGATGGGCTGATCACCTGTCACCATGGTTCACCATATCTATCTTGGGACTCTTGGATCAGGAGTGGCTGCAAGTTTTCTTATAATTACTTGTGGCTCTGCCCACTTCATTAGGGATACGGGCGTGAT
This sequence comes from Scotopteryx bipunctaria, assembly GCA_949320045.1. Taxonomy (NCBI): domain Eukaryota; kingdom Metazoa; phylum Arthropoda; class Insecta; order Lepidoptera; family Geometridae; genus Scotopteryx; species Scotopteryx bipunctaria. Next base: position 11,795,982 of record OX439441.1, read on the forward strand.
AATCGAATGTTCGAAGTTAGTCCGCGGGACAGGGCGAAGTTAGTCCGGAAACCTTTCAGCATTAGTCTTCTATAAAAATAGATTCTGCTAGGGGTAACAAAGCGCCTGCCTATCTGATTATGATCGTATATTTAATGGAATCTCATGAAATTAACTTGATGGGTGTTCGATGCTGATAGTTTCCAAAAATACAAGCAACGTCGATTTGACATTGCCAGCAGTATGAAGGTCACCGACCTGAGCCTAGCACATCATGGAGGGCAGCTACACACACACACACACACTGCCACAGTTTGATGACGGTCATAAAACCGTAACGCCCCGTGAAACGTAGCCAACGTAGATGAAACATCCATTTCATTCGACCAGTCATTTCTTTCATCTGTATTTTTAGGGATAGGATACAGTAGTTGTAACAGCGTTGCGGTTTGGGAACAGAAAATTCTTAGAAGTGTTCCAGAATTATCGAAAGTACCGCATTGCGTTGACCAACCTGAGCCAAGTACAGAAACACTGCAATGTTTACGGCCATTTGCATCAATTTGGCAAAGATGCTATCTACAATACTTTTGGAAATGTGCAAATAGGTCTAGCTATCGCTCTCGTGATATAAAAAGTAGACGTTATGCTATTTCAGGTCACGAACGTATTATGTATTCAGACTTTTATCCAAATCCGTTGAACCTATTCCAACACATTCAAAAACTCAAACATTTGCATTTACAATATTGGGTAGTAAGCGGGATGATGCTATGTGCGCCATAAAGTCAGAGATTTTTCTTCCGGGTCAGGGTGTTGCATTACGTATTATGTAATTATAAGTATGTATTTACAAAAAAAGTATATAAGTATTCTATCAGCCATCTGGTGCCCATAGTACAAGTTTTGCTTAGTTTGGGGCTACATGTTGTTGTGTGAAATGTCCACAAATATTTATTTTATTTTATCTATGGGTTCTTATATCTTCTCTATAGGTAGTTCACAAAGTTCATATTGAAATGAGCGCCAATCAGCAGTAGTGACGTATCACTGGCACCACGTAACCCATTAGCGTCAAACTGCTAAGCGAACGAGCAATCAACTATGCACATTCGAGCAATCAGTCTGTCTGTACATAATTGGCGTAATCAGCGCATTGTGCCGTCACCCCGGCAGCAAATTACGGAGGATTATCCTTTTCATTAAACGAATCATACGGTTAAATAGTTTGTGGTTATTTATACTCGTTTACATTGTTTTGTAAATTTAACAGTTTACGACCTCGTTTTATTCGGGTTTGTATGGCCGACAACACGCAAAATATACAAAATTACAGCAAAACTCTTTACAATAAGTACACTATTATAAACGAGGTTGATTTATAGAATTATTTTTAAGTTTATAATAATATCGCTTCATCTCATAAACAATCTGCAACCTTATAATTTTATCTTCATAGACAAATAGCACACGCCAAAAACGCGTAGGTAACTAATTTATTGCAAAAATAACAACATAATTAATATTGAACAGAAAAAAATACTCGAAATAAAACGTACTTATATTTTATCCCAAGTAGTTATAAGAAATAATTTCGAAATGTCAATCGACTCAGATTAAGATAAAGGGCAAAGTGCAAAAACGGTCAAAAATAAACAACAGTTAAAATCGACATGTACGATAATAATAAAAACGGTAAAAAATTACTCTGTGTAGTTATAAAGAATATAATAAAACTGTCAACAATCAGATTGTGTACTTTGAACTTTGGTGGAAGTGAACTGGTCATTGATAGCTAGCTTTGACCTATGGCCAGTGACGTTACGGCCATGAAACATGACGAAACACGAGCCGGCATCGGCAGCCAGCAAGAAAATGAGTAATTCGAGATAATCAGCTGATATGAAGGCAAGCACGAGAACGATAAACGGATAATCAAACGGCTGAATGAACCCCGATCAAGGACAATTTATTCAAACCGTTTAGAACGCAGTTGCTAACTGGCAAAAGAAAAAAAGTATAAACAAAAAAGTAAAATAAAACTGAATTTTACTATAATAAAATATTATTCTTATGTCATCGTAAACGATAAGCAGATGAGCCTACAACTACAAGTGTGAGGGACGAACTTTGATCCTTTAATTATCTATCAATACTATAATCATAAAATAAACAAATCGGATCACTAGTGAAATAAAAAAAAGACTTACATAGTAATCTAATTATTCATACAATTACCTGTGATTGCGAATTCGATTATGTATCATGGTGACTTCAAAAAAATATATATTTTTTGACAACATTATACTTTCTCCAATAAACGCCTAAAAGTATATTAATTTCATTGCTCAGGCAAGACTCAGGACAGAACAAAATACATGTTCGAGAAGTAATATGTATCTGTCACGCTTCTTAATTTGAAATAGAGCATACAGGTAGTTAAGCTTTTCTAAATTATTTTTTAACGTTCGGTTCAAGCAGAGGTGAACTTCAAAAACGTGACCGTTAAAAGCATTAATCGGAGTAGAATAGAAGGCAGCCCTTTACTCATAAGTGGCATCAGCTGTGTTGATTAGATAGGAGTTACTTTTCTTAATTAAACCATTACATCTGATTAAATCATGCAAAAATTTACACCATTCAGACTCATAATAATGTCTCATAAAACATCACAACTAAAACGAGGATTTTTCTGCCAACATATTTTTGATGTCTTCAGCTGATACTGCAGCTTAAATAAAATAAACGATACGTGTGAAGATAAAGTCAAATATCCCGATCAGAGCGTCGTTCTCATAAGTACATCTGTCTACGTGATCTTGGACATGAGTCTGCTGAGGTATATTGTCACATTCAATTACAATGTGCTTTTTGTCAGGTTTCTGTGTACCTGTATCAACCTCGTGTGTCCTTGGAGATTTATGAATCAAGCTTATAAAATATGGTATACATTTCTGTCTAGCATAAAATGTTTAATTTACAGAATTGATTTACAGTCAAGATAAAACGTTACATTGCTTTTCGACAGTAAAGATATAAATCAAATAGATGTTTATGGATTATAATTGTTTATAGGTTATTTATCGAACGATGATATTGAAAAAAACACAAACATAATGCGTAATTCACACAAGACCTGCCATATTTCAGGCGATAATATAAAAAAATAAGTTCGGTAGCCTCAAATATGTACTCGGTACCACCACCAAACAGGTAGAGGAGGTATCTATAAAACATAAGCTATCTCTAATACATAGTGTAAGCACACACTGCTCTGAGAAGATACATATTTTACAATCTCCGGTAAGAGCACGTGACGTAACGTGATGATGTTAAGTGCGTGACGTTCATTAGAGATTACTCTAATGAATGTAATATTTAACAATATTAGCTATTTGTGGTTGCATTAGTTTAGCCTAATCCGGATATTGAATGACGTATGTAATGTAGTTGGGAAAATAGTGAGATGTAATTCTATGTGGATAACTTTTCTATATTTTAAATTTACATACATAAAATCACGCCTGTTTTCCATAGGAGTAGGCAAAGATTACGGATCTTCATAAGCTACGATCCTGATTTAGAGTACTATTGACCAGGCCCTTTTCCAAAACGTCGCTGATTTGGTCCAGGTATGTACACCGAGGCCTTCCCCTTCCAACGATACCATTCACATTCGCTTGATACAACTGTCTCGTTAATCTTCTTTCATTCATCCTCATCACTACATCTTCTTTCACTCCACATCGCTCTCTTACTACGCTATTTCTTTTACTAAAGTATCTAATACTATTTATAACATAAACCACACACCACTTTACTAGTTGATACAGAGTGGTTTACACTATACACAACAATATTTAATGGTCTACATATAATTTGACTAGTCCTATTTCTGTTCATACAGGATTAACCGTAGATTGAACAAGACAACTTAATTAAAGTTAACTCAGTTTCATCGAGCTTAGCATCCCCGGAGTTAAAGCATGTTGATCGAATATGGAACATTAATCTTATTATCTCGGAGCTTAGTTAAGTTATACGTTTTGCAAGTTTGTAAACTTCGATAAATGAAAATCACGTCCTAGCTAGTTTAGATGTTAATATTAATAGAACGTGGAGAGGATAAGGCACGCAAATGCTTTAGTTGAAAATCAGACGGCGTTTAATAAAACAATGTAAAGATAAAGACCTAAGTGAAGAAAGATATAACATATATATTATCACGTCTATATTCCTAACGGTTTGGGCAGACCAGCAAGAAAACTTCCAGCCACTCCTGATTCAAAGTTCCTAGATGGATATGGTGGCCCATATAGACGGTCTATCATATTGGATTCTATCTCTTAGTCGACTTTTACGACTTGCTCGGGGAGAGAGGCAGCCGGATGCATTCTATGTTTTATCTTTACTCCCAGTCCAGCGAAGAAGTGATAAAGATTTAATTTACTTATAATATTATAATACAACTAGGTAAATAATGTTTTATTGAGTAATCTAATAATAGAAATCATGCTCCTGATGAACAAAGAGCCAGAAAGCTAAAACAACTTACGTTGATCTGTCAAAAACGATAAGCAAACTTTTGGCAATGACCTTAACAAAGAATTACGGCACATGTGATTTAGAATGAATCCACTATAATACATTCCCACTTTACGTGTCGGCACAACATGTATTCTTCTTCCATTTCCCTCTGTCATATCAAAACTCACTCGTTTCTTACTCATGTCATCCTCCACACATATACCCAAAGAAACCCAAGGGGCACAGCAAAGCACATTTCAATGAATGAAATACATTATGTTCTCAATAAAACACAGTGGCAGTGACACAGTTATACAATGAAGTAATAATTTCAATAATAAAGACAGAACACAAGTAAAAGTCCTTGCACTATTGGCAGTCGAGTTAGAGGCCAACTACCCGTACAAATGTAATTGCTAACGATATCATGTGAGTTAGAATGATTCATAATAATGTTACTATTTGCTGACAAACATCGAGTGATTGGTATAATTTCTTACGATATAAATAAGTAACTTCTACTTATTATAATACAGTTGAACAACAAGGTGTATTGTAATCAGATGAACAATCACAAGAGTACACTCCCACAATCATGATGCCAAGCATATAAATAGAACTGAGATTGAGGATCAGGACACAAATGGAACCAATTACGGCAATAATAAATGAATCCATGCAGTAATTGAAGTCTTAATTCGCGCGGTCCATGAGTTTAAACATGGTTGCCTTCGTTATTCTGATGAAATCGTAAATCCAATCTTTGATGTAGTACCTCACTGTACTCCGTGGTTTATTGATTTGTTTATCAAATTTTCGGTCAACTAATTTTTCATTGAAGGCCGCGCCAAAGCTTTTAAAGAGCTTTTACAGAGATAGATACTTGAACGATGAATCAATGACTTTCGGTATTTTATCAGCTTCATGAATTATTCGCTATAGATTTTCTTCACGTTTCGTTTGGCTAATATTTCCGTTCTCCGAATACATAAATGACTTAATTAGTTTTAATTTGAAATTCAAAAAAGTCGTAAAGCTGTATTAATTGTTTAGCTCAGTGAAAATACAGAAAGATAAATGGTAGAGAGAGGGGAGCAGCGTGACCCATATTCACGTAACGAGGCTCCGAGGGAATCAGGGCGAAAGTTCTCTTACAATGGAATGAAACAAGAACGAATCTTTTGGGACTTTATGTGTGCAAAAGGGTAGGCAATTCTGAAACAGCAGAGGTTTAATTAAGTAGACGAATGAGTTACGTATACAATATTTTTCATTCTGACGTGCTTTAGTTTGTCCTAAGAAACATTACAAATCATGTGTAAAGAAAAGCAGAGCTAAAAATAAAACAATATGAAACGATTCTCGATAAAAGCTGACTGTGAAAATCGCTATGCAAGCCTCCTCGACAATACTTGACCCGCTTGCGTAAGTGAACGGACTCACTAGAATATAAGTTTTCGAGGGCTTCTACTACAAAAGAAACGAGTCAAGTTATTTAATTTCGGATGAAATTATTGTGAAACTGCCCAATGGTAAAATTCTTTTGAAGAGTCGGCCGAACAAAAGCATTTTACCATTTGGTAAGCCGATCACGTAGCGACAGCGAATAATGTTCGGCACTTCTGCAGAAGTTGTTATTACTTTTGAAAAGGTTCAAAGGTTCGGGTTGAAAAATGAGTTGAAGCCAGTCCAAACAGACAATTCGATCGACCGAATAAAATCTGCTAAACGATTGGGAGGGTATAAATTTAGATAAAACTTTAGTCTAAATGGCATCTGAGAACTTGCGCATCTACACAGACTTTAGAATAAAAGCAGAACGAATGGATGATGCAAAAAGTTTGGTTAGACAGTTGTTCTTGAGATTTCTTCACACTTCGCGGTGATTGACAAAAACTACGCACTGTAAAAGTTTTAATTGAGAGAAGGGATATAAAAAAGATAATGGATCAATGAGTAGAGTAGTAGATCAATGAGAGTAGTATACGAACACATAATGATTAAAATTTAATTAAAGTAAGTAAGTTCGTATGAGTAGTGGCCAACTCCAACACCCAAAATTTAATTGAAGAAACATTACGAAACTACGAGAAGCGAGACTATAATTTTCTTCAGTGAATTATGATCGGATAGAAATAAACATAATCCCGGAAAATAGAGCAAAATTAACTTATGTAAAAATTTATAGAGCTTTACTTGCAAACGTTTGCAAGCCTGATTGTAAGAAAGAATACAGACCCGGCTTGGTCACAATTAAGTCGCATTGAGTGCTAGAACTCCACACTTGTAGAATGTAGGTCACATAGCAAGATTGCATATGAACCTCCTACAAACAGTGGAGAATATTACTTACAATTTTTTATCAGTCTTTTTCTTGCTCTTATGTTCGAATATTAGAAAATCCAGCTCCAACAAGTATCCGTAACTTGATTTAAATACATTTTACTAGAGAAACTGAGCAGAACTGAAAAGATACAACATATTTTTACAAGTTACAATTCAACCAATGATATCGCTTGTTTCACGACAAACCTCATAATAATGGTAATAGAAATGGCCTTGGTTTTCCGTATCATATTTGGTCAAAGCTATAAGTCTAACAAACACCGTTAATCCACCTTTTCTAGGTCCAATAGAAACTTTTATTGACACAGGAAAGGTATGTGATGTCGATACGAAACGCATTTATTACAACAATCCCCTTTGGGAGAAAACGGGACGTAAAAAAAGAGCGAAGGCTTACTCAGGAAATAGAAATGAACTGTTTTCTTTCAGCCGAGCTGTAATTTGAAACAGACTTTTTTCATGTTGTTGCCAAAGGGGCATGAAAACTAATATAGTGTTTGACTTGGCTTTGACTTCGTTTACTTTTCATAACCACAAAGTTTGATTCAGGAAATAAAATGTGAATTCATGTGAATTCTACAAAGGAACGACCGCGAGCATTTACCAAACAAAACTAAGGCTACTTTCCTGAAAATTATAACAAGCTTGTTTCTATGAGAAAGTTGTTGAAATGTGGTATTGTTCCAGACGTGGGTTTCCGAGAGCGCGCGCCCTTTGTGCTCTCGTAGCTTACAACAGGAAAAGTTTATTAAGCCTTATCTACGTGTCGCTCGCTGGTGAAGTAAGTACTTGTGTGGAGCGAGGACGGAACAGGAAGCCATGTCTCGACTCAATGCCCACAGAAAACGAACAAACAAAATGTAATGACGATTCTATTCAAGCTTTTTGTAAGGCCCTTTATACTTTTGTGTTGGAATTGCTGTGAATGGTGCTCGGTTCAATACGTGTTTAATTAAATGAATGGCTTGGGCGAATTGAAAGCTGTTGTTAATAAGTACCAAGCTCTCGAGTTTTAATCGAAGGTGTGCAAATGGTAACAAAAAGGTTTATCGCAGATGCAATAGTAGATAACATGATAAGGTGAGATAAGACGAATGACCGTCAGCAGCTCGTAGATTACATCCGTGGCGGTCACATTGTTAGCGGTACCGTAGCTGGCACACGCGGCACAGCGTTACCAGATCGATATACCGAGAGCACGGCCACTGGCGGCGAGCCAACCACTAAAACATGGCAGGCCTCAGTTTACGTCGACGCTTTAAAACGAATAATACACGGTAACTTCATTTTATCCGAACAAAACACATGGATTGGACGGCGCGTTGTTATTGACGCGACGTGAACTCTTGGCACCGATCCGGTTGGAACCAGAATTGTTGGTGATAGCCGCGAAGAAGGGCTTGGGGGCTCGCAGTGTCACGGACATTTGCGTTCGAAATAATAGTTTACAATTTAAGACATACGAACAGCGGATACTAATGACCAACCACATCGAACATGTTAAATTAGTCATTTTAATTTCAATCGCGTTTACTATTGACGATTGATAGAAACGACGGCACTGAACAACAAGCTGAAATTGAATTTAGTGATGAATTGTCGGTAGGTAGTACAATGAAACGGCACAGTCGGTAGGAACCCCCGGAAGGCACGACAGACGCTTTGCATACTAAGTAGTCCCGCAGCAACTGCATTGTTAAACTCGGTCTATTTCCAACGAGCTCCGCATTGCCAGTGAATTAATGAATTTGGCTGATAAACTAGGATCTTGATTGTATTGTTTACATTGAATAAAAAAAACACATTTTGTCATTGTAAAACAGAGGTACTCCGAGAGTACAATACAATACAGAGCTGTTGTTAGTAGTACAGATTCACCGGTTCTGGCTCAGGTCCATTTCTCGTAAAAATAAAATCATTTGCCAAAGAAACAGCGTCGAGGCAGGTCGTGTCGGCTAAAAAAAAAAAAAAAAAAGTTTGGTGTCTTTTCCTAGGTTTTCAGGGTCGCTGAATCGATCTGTTGCATCCGTTTTTTGATAGCTCTCACGGATCGCGAGATAAGTAACAGATCTAAAGAGCTCTACTACATCTCTAATCACCTATTAATTAACTTATTATTTCCTAATCACCTGATGAAATCAGCGCGCCATTGTTTGTTAATCACCTCCGACGTCTATGTCAAGCTAATTAGCTCGGTGATTAGGGTGTTCTAGTAAAACAACATTTTTTTGGATCACACGTCTTTATTTTTTTTTTAAATATTTACAGAATAATTTGTATAAAAATATATCGTTATTCATTTTATTGCCACTGAATAATTTTATAAAATCAATCATTGTATTTCCATAAAATTTGATATAAATATATGTTAAACAATACTCTCCACAAACTGATGTAAAATCATCTTGTAATCTATACCTATTAAAATCCCACTGCTTTGAATTCCTGTTCAAGAAATCTCTATGATATCCTGTAGGCGGTCGTCCATATGAATCAAAATACTGACCAAATCTATTTCTATCTATGTGTATGGCCACCCAATGAGAACCTGGCATGCTGTCGGTGTCCAAATTGCTTATTAGGTATGTTGGAACTTTAACGTGTAGGGGTAACCTGTTTGCTGCATACACATTTTTTTGTAAAGTAGGATGGATGATGTTCAAATATTTTTGAATCTCAATTGTGTTCATATTCAATAAACCTTTATCATAAAGCTGTGCAATGCTTAATCTTTACATCAAGAATGTGGGTCTAAATAAACTGAACTTCTTTATAAACATTGTGGAAGGACGTAAATAAAAAGATTGGAATATGCGTTGATGTTTTTTATTACTAACACTTATATCTATACAATGTTAACTTAACTGCTATAGTCTACGGTTACATTACGGTTCTTATCTATTTCAATAACATTATCAAATTCTGCATAAACAATACAATTTATAGTCTGAGTAAGAGTAGACTCAAAACGAACTTCTAATCTAACACTACCATGTTTTATAAGATTCCAATGTGTGTTTGAATTTGAGCTGAGGTCAGCTGTTAGATCAAACGCCAACAAACAGTATCCTTTTGCATATTTTTCCCGAGATATCCCATTACCTTCATTAAGAAAATGTATACCTGTTCCCGAAAATAGTGTGTGATAAGCAGCAGTAAAAATATTACTCTCAAACGATGGTTGCAATGCTTTTGAAGGTACTTGCTGACCGTCAATGTATAAACAAAATGTATTTAAATCATAGTTTTCAAAATTGAATGGATTTTTAGTCAGACACCCATTAAACGCTGCATTGTTTACAAATCCAACTATACATCTTTTAGGAACTTGTCCTAGAAAAATATTGTCAAGGGTCTTGCCCTGAATCCCAGAAGGTATGGTTAAAACTTTGACTTCAGCACGAGTAATAGGATATTTAGCTGTAGTAGAGGCTAAAACTTTCTGATGTGCGAGTAATACAGTTGGATTGATTCGGGCTCTACGAACAATAAGAGTTGCATCTGTAATGCATACTTTAAATTTTAAATCGGTTGAAGATGCCATTAGATTAAATGTTTCTCTAGAACGAACTAATTTGACACTCATTTCAACACCATTTATTAAAAACTTTTCCTGGTTAAATATATCACCATGAAGATGCCCAATCATTTCTATTTCCTTACTATGACTTACTAACTGTTGTCTTTTAACGAATCCTTCATTTTTTTCATCGGTTGAGTTCATTTTCTCAGCTGTATCTTCATACCAAAGACCACAAGTTAAGTGAGATTCTTTTGCTGCAGGAGCATAGTTTAATAAAGTTTCCATGTAAGCTCGATATGCATATGTATTGTTTGGAGGTGATACAAGCTTCTGATTCAAATAAACATCTAGTTGACTGAAGAGTGAATGTAGCCAGTTATTTATTGGTGCTACAATGGTTGATTCAGCAATTTTTGTTGAGTCTTGGTTAAGTATTTTAGCTTTGATGTGTATCAACGTGTGGGATAAATCTATGTAATCATCACCGGTTCCGGGTACTTGAAATTCTATAGGACCATCGTCAGCAAGAGAAGAAATGGGTTTGTAGTGTATCCATAGTCCATTTTCGATACTAGTTTGTGTGTATGGCAAAGCAAATAAATCTAACTCTGATTTAATGCACTCACAAGAATGACTATGTAAAAAAGACATCTTTAATTAATTATCAGAAAATATATCTTTTAAATTATTGAGCCTAGCTCTTGATTTTTTAATAGCTTTCACTTTGGCGGTCGGTAGTGGAATGAATGAAGAGAGACGTTTTCTTTTCGTTATATATCCAGAGCCAGACATATTCAATCGATCAATTTTACTATCTGCTTTTCTTTTCAAATTTGAACTAGCTTCTTTAAGTCGTGATTTAATTGAATCTTCCATTGGGCGAGCACTTATCATATCTGATAGAAGGCCGACACCAGCATTTAAGGCCTCCTTGCCTATTACCCGGGCACCACTAGAAAGTAAAGGTAAAACGGATCTAAACAATCCTCCTAAGAAGCTACCAATACCATGACCACGTTGATATGGTGCCCCTTTATAAATTACTCCGATCCCAGAGCCAGCTTGATGTGAATAATAATGTTCATATGGACAAGTTATGTTATCTCGAGAATGCATTATAATTTTCGAAAATGTAGTTTAACACACACTGTTCCAAATTGAAATGGTATTTTTTGACCTGTGCTAGATCTTATATCTACTTCTAACGTGTCAAATTCTCTACGCATAACAGGTAAGTAGTGAGGTGGTGAGAAAACATGCATTTTATTTGCTCCATATATATACTTTGCAGGATCCAAAGGTATGATTCTCAAGAGAGGAGTCATAACATCTCCAACTATCTGAGGCTCGATAATATCACAATAAACAAATAATTGTGATGGTAACCCCAAATGTAAATTTGCAGGACATTTTCCAAATCCCTTTTCTACAAGATTTCTATCGGGTTCGAACCCAAGTTGAACACATAACTTGGGTGATAACTTTAACGATTTGATATTTTCATCCATCACCGTAGCGGATACAAACTTTGATATATCATCATATCGAAATCGAATTTTTTCCTTTATGCTATTCAACGCTGTTAGAATGTGATTAATGTTATCATAATTCGTGGCTGGAATGTGAGTTTTATAATAAACCAGGGAAGGTTTTTCTTCATTTGGCATTAACATCCATTTTGTTATGTAAATAATATTTTCATGGTCTTGTACAGTAAACATGGTACAAGGATATTGAAATTCAACCACGCCAACTGACCATTCTCCTTCTAACTTGATAGATTTTGGTAATTTCGTCGAAAATTTTGTAGTCATATTGTCTGGATAATATTCCATAGAACTGTTACTGAGTAATGTTAAATAAAAACTTTCTTTAATCATATTTCTTTTAATTCAGAAGCCAAAACCCAACTATTAAATTTATCTGGATAACCTTTCCACTTCACTAACACTTGCTTTCTGCTACCGGAATAGCGAGAACCAATTATTTTATCTATTTTATAGTTGGAGGTTGGATCATAAGACACTTTCTGTAATTCTCTCTCATAAAAAGTTCCAACTATATCTTCTTGCTTTAAATCTTTTAGTGTATACACAACAAATGGAGAACGATCTATAACTGAAGTAATAATAAATATTTCATCACTCCAATTAGATTCATAACCCTTTTGAAATATGTGTTTATATTTTGTTATTCTAACATAGTCTCCAATGTGTAATTTCGGTAAGGATTTATCAATATTTCGATAATTTTTTCTTTCATACAAGTTGTTCCAAACAGTCATTATATTATTTGAATTAACATCACAAGGACGCATCTTAATACTAGAATGGTAGCTATGGTTATAAGCATATACTAAATCCTGTAAAATGTCTATGTATCTATATGTATTTTTGTGGGTAAAATAACGCCACATCCTCATTTTAAGTGTCCTTTGAAATCGTTCAACAATGCTTGCTTTAATATCTGGGTTATTTGTTGTATAGTAATTAACATTTTTAGTTTTTAAGTATTTTTGAACATCCTTAGAAACAAATTCAGTTCCTTTGTCGGATTGTAAATGAGTTGGTGTATTACCCTCATTAAATATGCTTTCTAAACATGTTTTAATAGTGCTCGAATTTTTACTTTTTATTGGTCGGACGTATGCATATTTGGTAAAAACATCAATAACACAAAGAATGTAATTAAAACCATCGTTATATTTTGAATAAGTTCTCATATCACTTAAGTCGGCCTGCCATAGTTCATTAATATTAGATAATACATATTTGTTTCGTGGAAACTTCCTATGTACTGGTTTATGAAGTGTATATGTTTCTTGTGATTGCAACCATTTTATTACATCTTCTCTATTCATTTTACCTTTCATAGCTTTAGCTAGTTTGTCGATACTAGCATACCCAGCTGGATGTGATGGATTATAATAGATACTATTTATTTCTAATAAGGAGTCCATTTCTCCCAATCTATCTTCTGTTTAACTTTCCGGACGTGTTTATATCTGTTGTGGGTTTTTGGTGTTGAAAAAACCTCCACTTCCTGTTGTGTGGGCTGCTCAAGATCTTTTAGTTGAAGCTGTTTTATAAAATCACTTCTTTTTGAGTTTCCAATGTAAGTCAATGGTATTTGTATTTCTTTTAATGCGATAGCAAACTGTTGCCACCCTATTGGATCATTTTTTTTCAGTGGTCTTACACAATCATTTACTAAGTCCAAAATATTGCTTCCAGGAATTTTTTCTTTGTTAATAATAACTGTACCCACATTATCCCAATCAATTTTGTCTGTATTCGAAGACAGCAAATTTAGTAATAACTCACCTTTTCTTATATATGTTTTTGGTATTAGGCTGAGTATATGTCGGGGGGTGTATGGATGTGTTTTATTCAAAACGATATTTTTATCCTGTTTCTCTTCTCTGTTCGATGTCTCTGTAGCAACTGCATCTTTAGTGTCAATGTCTTTGTTTTTATCATCTGTTACAACATCTTCTGGTAGATCAGTATTTGAAACTAAAGGTAATTCAAGAGGTTGACGTCCTTCTTCGGTAAAATGTAAGTATCTTTGTAAAATTTGTAAGTATAAAATACACTTCTTTCTATCTTCCACAGGGCTTTTCAAAATATTTTGCATTTCAATGTCTAGTCGTGTCATGGGGCTATCAGCAGAATTTTGTTGCTTTATTTTTTCAAATATACTTGGATCGACGAGTAACATTTTTTTAGCGTGTTCCATTTTTCAAACGATAGAGCCAACTAATGCATTCAAAATAGAACCCAATATTATTGGTAAAAAAGACCCCCCTTTTTGAATTATGAGGTGTTTACGAACTTTGTTTGTACTTTTACGCACTAGTTTGCGGAGTAACTCTTTATATTTTTGTAACTTTTTTTTTGTCTTTTCTTCAAGAGGTACTTTGCCTTTTAGAACATTATGGATTATTTCACAAATGCAATTGATTTCATCTTCATTGCAAGACTTTAAAAGTGCTTTTTGATATTTTGGTTTAAGTGTATGCAGAGCAATTAATAAATCTTTATGCGTCTTTAAGCTTCGATGCATTATTGATAAATGATTGGAATTTTTTGATTCTTTGCATATTTAAATGATTTTGTTGGGATATAAACAATGCAATATCCATCTGAGGGAAATATTTTTGTTTTAAATCGACACATTTCACTAGTGTATTGTTTCAGATCTATCATCAAATATCCATGGGCTTCTTTAGTTGCATCTTTGTATGAATCTTCCATAAACTTTGTATTTTCTGGTGATACTTGACGTGCTAGATATCGAATTTGAGTTTTATCTCTAGGATTTTTAAAATAGATAATATAACTAGAGTTCAAAGATATATCTCTCTGTCCTTTACCTTGATGAAACAAGTTTTGTGTTATATAAAACACACTTAAGTTTCTATGATGACTACCTTTTGTAAATATATCAACAACGCGTCCATCTGATTCTCTCATGAGATCATCGATGATTACTAGTTGTGCTTCCTTTCCATCAAACATATTAAGATCTGGTATGCCTTGACAATAGTTTACGTTTTTAAGGTTATATAAAGGCTGCATTTCATCAAAACACCAAGTTATTTGGGCAAAATCTACACTACAAATTTCTTTTGCATACTTTATGAAGTTTGTTACAAAGTTAGATTTTCCACAACCACTTGGACCAGCCACTATTGCACTAAATGGATGATTAAAATGATGCATTTCGATTTGTGTGTTGTTTGTAAGGAATTTGTTTAAATAATGAAACAATGAGTTTAAATTTAAAGTATTTATATTTATAAAATCATTAGATTAACAATCAAATAAATTCTTATACATAACACAAAAAACACAATAATTGTTTAACTTAACATAATCTCAAACTTAAAATAAGAACAATTGATATTTACAAAACATTCATTCAACCTATATACTAACTTTGCATTTAATAACTAAATAACAAACTATACTATTGTTAAATCAATTTCTGAGAATTTATCTTTTTTCTTTCAAAATACATACTTAAACTAAATTACAAACTAACACTCATAAGATAACATTATCTTAGTCTATAATGACCCCAAGCTAATGTATCAATATTATTGGATAAAATGTGACGTTTGGTGTCATTATAAGACAAACATATTTTGTTTACTTGTTGAGTAAAAATTCTATGTTTTAATGATTTAAATAGATGCATGGTACTGTATTGAATATTTTTGTTAAAAAGACATGATTTATAATTTTCAATATTCAAATTCTTTGTGACACATTTCTTTACACCTTTGGCTTTTGCAACAAATTTATCATCAACATCTAATGCATACATTTTGGATCTTAATCCAACGAATTCTCGAAATATTTTTCCATTATTTTCATCTTTGAAAAAACCTAACTTCTTTTTGTTTATTTTTGGATAACCAAATACGTTGTCATCTGCATAATCAGATGTATCAAACTTAGAAGATAGATCTGGTTTAATATCTTCATAGAAGTTATTTGTAAAAATTTGATATATCAAACTATCAGTATCAGTGTAAAGTAATTTTATGTTATTGTTAAACTTTTTAAGCATGTAGTTATAATGAAAATCATACATCAATGTTTTTGAAATATCCAAAATGCAAAAACCTAAGTATATTGGCTTATTATGAAACAATTTAGTTTTTCTTAACTGAACCGCTACTAAATTTTCTCCAAAAATGGAGGAATTTTGAAATTCAGGTTTTGCAATAAAGTCTTGTACACCAAGTTTTTTACCATGATTTTCCCAATGTGTTAATAGTTTGACATTCACCCTCTTTTCAATATTTTCCATTGTCTTTCCAAATACAGAATTATTCATTAACTTGTAAAAATCTTTTTCGAAATCAGATTTCGCAGATGTTCGTAATGTTGTGTTTAAATCGATGTAATTTTTTAACCAAGGACGTTGGTTGAATTTTAATATTCTGTGCACCTTCGTTAATTTGACACCCAATTCAATGCATTGTTTCAAATTCCTGTAGTGGATTTTATACTTTATCTTATTGTGTAAGTTTGGGACTAATTTGATTTCTTTAGAATTTCCTATTTTTATGTTTTCAGGACAAAGAGGCAAATCTGAATGCAAATCATGAAGTTCAATGGGGTACTCCAAATCAACTTCTAAAATAAAACCATGTTCTGAATTTTCTGGCACATCGAACTTCGTATCAACGTTTACCCACTCAAATCCACCAACAGGAAGAAATTGAGACATAGCCCAACCATAAAGATTGTTAGCATCGAAATAAGTCAAGTATGATTTTTGCTTATCTTTATCATAATCTTCCATGAACTCATTATTAGCTTTTGCATGGCGATTACTACATTGTGATACACCCCCTCGTATACCGGCTCTAATAAAAGCTACTTTTTCGTAATCTGTCAAAAGTTCTAACTCTATTTCAGTGTATTTCAACATAGCATCCCAACTTAACCCAGGAGCTGTGTAGTAATGAGCCGGATCTAAACTGTATGTTTTTAAACACAAAGTTCTAAAGTTTTCAAACACATCCGTCAGCAATAAAACATCAGTTTTGAGGTACAGATCTGAATAATCTGACATATTACGACAGTGAAAGTGTTGCCAAACGTCTTTAGCATGGTTGTAGTCATCGTTTGAAACATGTGAATTGGTTAGTGAACTGTAGAACTGTTCTTGACTAGGGAGTGTTATTTTTTTCAAACAGTCTTCAGATGTCATGAACTCATATGGGTATATACCTTTTTTTCTAAGACGATTAAAATCTTCATTGTCAGGAAAGCTTTGTCTTAAAGTTTTAAATTGTTCATTGCCTAAATTTTTTGCTAGCTGATCAAGACTACATGGTAAAAATTTAAAGGAATCTACAAATCTTAAGTTAATTTTTTGATTATTTATAAACATGGTTTTTGTAAATGAAATATACTTTTCTTTGGTTTGAGGAATCACATCTATTTCTCCTTCAACAAAATTTAAGGCATGGACTATGAAATGAGCATCATAATTGCTTAGGTTGTGCAAAAAAACTGGGATGTAATTTGGTGGCCGAAACTTTTTTGCACATACTTCATGTGCAACACCTCGAAAATCACCAGTTTGCCAATCATAATCTAACGTGTTTTCACCATTTAAATTACTCTCACAAATATGACATATTGTTGCAATTGAAACTTTATTTTCTTCTGTAGCTGACAAAGGTTTAGGACAAATTTGAAAGTAATTTTTTTTATATATTTTTTTTAAATCTTCACGCAAACGACTCATGAATACTTGAGCACAATTTTTTCCACTGTAAGTCTCATATTTTGACAACGTATCATCATATGAACATTTAATGTAATAACCAAAACTATATGGTTCGTGCTCGTGAGTATTGCGAGTGTATGGTTTTGAGGGATCGTTAAAACATGATTTGATTGGATTTAGAAAAGCTTCGAAATCAGCATATATAACAAACGGTATTTTTAACTTTCTATTGTGTTTATCAAATTTCAATTTGTCATTGGATACTGGTTGACCAAACCAATCCTTTGATGTCTTATTACCATTTGGTAATTCTGTTGTAATGTGAGCACAGTCATGTTGTTGATGGTCAATCAACCTTTCTTTTGTTGGAAAATGTAGCAAACATCCATCACAAATATGGATTGCATGATCTTGATTTGAAATCTGTTTACTAACGAGACGCGACATGTTTTTAATGTAGCAATAGTGTTTATTCACTCCATTTGCAATCAATAATAAATTGATGTGAACATTTTTGCGAGATTTTGTTAAATGCAAATTCGATCGAGGGCCATCATCTTCATTGGTAGTTATAAAAACATTACCACCTTCTTGATGAGCACGAGAAACTGTAGATGACAACTTTCTCTTTTTTATTTGTTTCACTTCAAACAAACCCTCCAAGCTTTCACTTGATTTGTTTCTTTTCAACTGTTTTTTAGGTGGTTTTTCTTCAAAAATTTTTAGATCTTTTGTATCTTCATCGTCTGAACAAGCATAATAGAATTGTTTGAATGTATTTTCCTCAAATGAGTTCTGCAACAATATAATTAACACTATCATTGTTTTGAAACTATGTCCACAAAAAAATTAAAGTAAAACTACTAGGTTTTATTAAAAGTACTTACATCCATTTTTTCTGTAGATCACTTAACACAAAGTTCACAATTTAAACGAATTTTAATTTGGAGACGTGTCCAACAAGCACTCGACTGTGAATATTTGAAAAACAAGACAATTTATATAGTCATATCTTAGGACGCTATCAGGATCATTAGGTAATACCAATAGAACAATCGACCAAGGGTCAACATTCTAACGGTATTCATTGTTTACATAGAAATTGATTAGAACTGATACAAGACAACAGTTAGTACTAATGGCATCTTCAACCGATTTAAAATTTAAAGTATGCATTACAGATGCAACTCTTATTGTTCGTAGAGCCCGAATCAATCCAACTGTATTACTCGCACATCAGAAAGTTTTAGCCTCTACTACAGCTAAATATCCTATTACTCGTGCTGAAGTCAAAGTTTTAACCATACCTTCTGGGATTCAGGGCAAGACCCTTGACAATATTTTTCTAGGACAAGTTCCTAAAAGATGTATAGTTGGATTTGTAAACAATGCAGCGTTTAATGGGTGTCTGACTAAAAATCCATTCAATTTTGAAAACTATGATTTAAATACATTTTGTTTATACATTGACGGTCAGCAAGTACCTTCAAAAGCATTGCAACCATCGTTTGAGAGTAATATTTTTACTGCTGCTTATCACACACTATTTTCGGGAACAGGTATACATTTTCTTAATGAAGGTAATGGGATATCTCGGGAAAAATATGCAAAAGGATACTGTTTGTTGGCGTTTGATCTAACAGCTGACCTCAGCTCAAATTCAAACACACATTGGAATCTTATAAAACATGGTAGTGTTAGATTAGAAGTTCGTTTTGAGTCTACTCTTACTCAGACTATAAATTGTATTGTTTATGCAGAATTTGATAATGTTATTGAAATAGATAAGAACCGTAATGTAACCGTAGACTATAGCAGTTAAGTTAACATTGTATAGATATAAGTGTTAGTAATAAAAAACATCAACGCATATTCCAATCTTTTTATTTACGTCCTTCCACAATGTTTATAAAGAAGTTCAGTTTATTTAGACCCACATTCTTGATGTAAAGATTAAGCATTGCACAGCTTTATGATAAAGGTTTATTGAATATGAACACAATTGAGATTCAAAAATATTTGAACATCATCCATCCTACTTTACAAAAAAATGTGTATGCAGCAAACAGGTTACCCCTACACGTTAAAGTTCCAACATACCTAATAAGCAATTTGGACACCGACAGCATGCCAGGTTCTCATTGGGTGGCCATACACATAGATAGAAATAGATTTGGTCAGTATTTTGATTCATATGGACGACCGCCTACAGGATATCATAGAGATTTCTTGAACAGGAATTCAAAGCAGTGGGATTTTAATAGGTATAGATTACAAGATGATTTTACATCAGTTTGTGGAGAGTATTGTTTAACATATATTTATATCAAATTTTATGGAAATACAATGATTGATTTTATAAAATTATTCAGTGGCAATAAAATGAATAACGATATATTTTTATACAAATTATTCTGTAAATATTTAAAAAAAAAATAAAGACGTGTGATCCAAAAAAATGTTGTTTTACTAGAACACCCTAATCACCGAGCTAATTAGCTTGACATAGACGTCGGAGGTGATTAACAAACAATGGCGCGCTGATTTCATCAGGTGATTAGGAAATAATAAGTTAATTAATAGGTGATTAGAGATGTAGTAGAGCTCTTTAGATCTGTTACTTATCTCGCGATCCGTGAGAGCTATCAAAAAACGGATGCAACAGATCGATTCAGCGACCCTGAAAACCTAGGAAAAGACACCAAACTTTTTTTTTTTTTTTTTTAGCCGACACGACCTGCCTCGACGCTGTTTCTTTGGCAAATGATTTTATTTTTACGAGAAATGGACCTGAGACAGAACCGGTGAATCTGTACTACTGTTGTTACATAATCAAATAGTCTAGAACGCGAGAGGAAATTGTCACTTTTAGAGGCATCCGGCACCAAATTGACTCAACAGCGTTCAGCTCGCCTCCTCCCGTTTCATATCTTGTACGTGGACGATAACGTGTGACTTAAGTGTTCAAGAACATGTAGACTCAACGCTTTAACCTAGATTATAAAAATATAAAATAGCGTTGTTTTATCAACAGCTTTCTGCGGAAAGTCAATTCATATCATTGTAAATGTGATTTGAAACGAAAACAACTCTGTTCCAAATATAGCGGAGTACGCAACTGTGTCACTCGCATTCCTACCAATTACAGCGAATACGCGCGAGAGAGGAAGTGAGACGTATGAAATTGACAGCCTCGACGGACGCGATGCAAATCTGTAAATGCCGACGTTTATTTGTCGTGATATCTCGTCAAACCCGGTCAGATACGTATCTGAAGGAATGTAAACCTTGTCTTGGAGCGCTAGAGACCAATTCAGATCGTGATGAAACCAATCAGGGATACGGGTCTCGCTACGAAGCGGACAGAACCTTGTGACCTAGGAGTAGGGTTTGAAATTCGCATGGCAGAAAAGATAATGACGATCTAGACGGGACGGGAGAGACAGCTCCGGCAATTTGCCTATTGCCGAGTTCAATTATCGCCCCCCGCACTCATTACTGAATTAAGGCGAGACCGACTATAAATTTTGTGACGCCTCTCTGCTTCAAAATTGAAAGTAAGTACGCTTCATAAACGTAGACTTCCGAGTCGCGTCGCATTTATTAATGGTTAAATTTCGACACAAACACAAAACACCGTTGCCGCAATTTAATGGTTGCTCTAGTAGTTAAATGCATAATTTAATGAAAGATTTATTGGAAACAATTTATAAGTCGTTGATATATTATAGTAAATTCGTCGTAATATTAGTAATGACAACCTATAAAGCTGCGGCTGCGATCGAAAATTCATAAAACGAGAAAACCACAGTAATAAAATTAACAGCTTCCATCAATATTGGCCATTATGCGTTTATAATCGATGTCTAGTTTTAAACTCATAAATACTGCGGTATTTTCAACTCATGTGTTTTGTTCGGCATCAAATTATCTGATAGTTTTGTTCGGCATCAAATTATCTGATAACGATCAAATTTTTTTTGTAAACTGACACGGTTAAATTTCAAATGCCAACATTGCCGAACGACGTGACGTTGAAATGGATGAATCACGACACGAGGAACGTTGGAATAATGATACAGATCTGAAAGACACTCCTACACAAGACTACAGAGAGAGCTCCTGCCTATTGGCTAAATATTTTTTAAATGTACACGAGAAAGACTCACCAGGCATAAAGTGCAGTAGAGCAGCTGTGATGGGATACAAGCTAGGGCTGTACGTGATGTCAGGGCAGGCGTATCCAAGGACGGATACTACCCTGTCTGCGACCGCCCGCCCTTTGCGGGTCAGGTGGTAGCCGAGGCAGTGGGTCGCCTCCACGAACGGAGGCAGCATTATTGGCTTGTCAGGAAGCTCGACAGTGCCAAAAACCTGCAACAAGATAAACGCATTCATAGATATTATAAAAGCGAAAGTTTCAGAGAAATATCTGATGATCTGCAGAACAGATTCGAACGAAACTTGGAGTATACCATACGTGTGATGGAACAACATTGTGATCTGGATATAAACTAAAAACTCGCAGACGGAAGCTAAATAACAATAATATAGATTCACATTGTACTTTTTCGATCGGTTAATCATTAATGTTACACTCAAAGTTTAAGTATTTCAATTAGTTATATAATTTAATCCACATCTATTTCACATTGTGCATTCGCTTCCATTCCGTCTGTGTTACGTTTATTGAATCAAAATTCACGAATACATCAATATTCTTAATAAACAACTTTATTAAATACTTGAGTATTTGTTCAAATTCAATTCATTATCAGCACAAATCAGTGTTCGCTGTTCTCGTCGATTCCAAAAATATCATATCGCTGATATTGTCAATTTACGAAAATTGTATTCCCAAACGTGCAAAGAATGTTTTTCTAAATCAGATCCTGCCAATTGGCTTAGTATACTCGTATAAATTTGTTATTCAATCTCCTGCGACCATTCGCGAGCTGTGTCGTGATTATCCACTTTACGACGAGCAAGGACGAACCGACCCGGACGATTATACTTTTACATAGTACAGTACATTCGCATCGCTGCAAATAGACGTACCAACGAGAGACGTTTTTACTTCTAAAATATGTAGAACTGTCTTAATATAAAACATTTTCCCAGTACATTTCCAACGTCATGCTATCAAGTCTTGACCGACTATCCCCCGAATATTCAATCGCATCTCAGAGTTGAGCACGTCTCAAGTGACGAGTTTTTGATAGATTTTTATCAAAAACTGTCAAAAAACCGTGACTTGAGACGTGCTCAACTCTGAGTCGCGGTTGAGTATTCAGGGCTATAAAAGCTAGTATTATAGAGTAAAACAACAAACCAGTGTTATCGTTAGGATTTGTTTAAACAGTTCTTGGATCAATATTTTCGTGATTAAGAGATAAGGTAAATTTTCGTGTTCAAAATTGTAAAAACCGACTAAATATTATACTACGTTTACAAACTAACATTTTATATATTACGAAATCTGTTCTAGTTTACGAATAACATATCGTGGGTTCATCGTCCGATATAAACGTAATTTTTTATACAGATAAGAATAAATAGAACTGTCCGTCAGCTTGAATTTAAGGTAAACTTTCAGAAAATATAAAGACCAATATAACAATAATCGAAAATTATACAACCAATCTTAAATTAGAAAATATGTAAAAATAAAAACAACGTCCAATAAGCGGTTATTTTTAGTCCCATAATATAACAAGAGCCTAAATTGTATGCGACATATTATAATTAACATATGATGTTTTCATTGCGCTGTTTGAATATGAAAATTTTCCATATACTTGTGAAATAAATGACCTCATTTGCTTGCTTTGGTGAATAATAAATTAAATAATGTTTTGTAGATTGTGTATTGTTTTGTTTTTAAAATATAATGATTACCTGCTTTAGTAGTAACAGATTGGAAGAACCAAACTATACAGAACGAAAACAGAAGATAATTTTCAAATATCTTTTATTAACAGAAAAAAACTTACAACTAATACAAATATAATTTTCAAAAGAAACAGTCGGACTAACTACGGCAAACGATCTATAGATAGCTCACCTGAACCAGCTCATCAGATATCTTAGTTATTTAAGATTAACGATAAGGAACTTAATGGATTTTCCTTGAGCAATCATTTTCAAAATGATGTAATTTTAGAAAGGCAATTTGAATGACTACTGTAAGATAGTTAAGTACCTATTTTCTATTCCTACCACGTACACCGCGTCCGGGTTTGATGATTGTGTATGATCAGATCAGCGCTAGAGCAGACTATTTTTGCTTTTTACTCCATCATGAAAATAAATACTTTTACATAACGATCAATCAAAAAAATACGAAAGAAAAAGAGAAAGAAAATAATTTTAATAGGCGGATATGTATACGTGGAAATATGAATCTTGAATTTGCATTCGACAACGACACTAATGTGAAAATAGAAGAAATTAAAACAATACAGTTTCTAAACATTGGATAAAAAAAGGAGTTGGATGATGGCATCGCGTGTGCCAGCCACGCCCCCGGCGCGGGCGCACGCTCAGTGGCTAGAACCACCTATTATTTAATCTGTTGCGACGTGGCGTCCTTCATGCAGTCAAGGCCGCCCACGCTTAGAACACACGGGCTCCAAACCTGATCCAGGCCCGTTTTGTTTACAAGCCTCCAAACCAGTCCGAGAGTCATACACGTGTTCTGAATCCAGCAATCAATAAGACAGATATTACACAACACAAGCAGTCTAAATACAATGGAGGCAATAAAACGAGTAAATAATTAGGAATTTCAGAGTTTCATGGACTAACAGTAAACAACGATGAAGTCATGTAGGAATATTCACTCTATTCAATTCGCTAGAGCTCGATTTCAAAAGAAGAGATTGAAAAAAAAAAACAGATGAGTACAGATTCAAAACCCACTACTCCAAACATACATTCTGAGCTTTCAATCGTGTTCGTTGATGTCTTAGCATCGGCCAGCATATTTTTAGCGCCACAACTGACGTCATTATAAACATAGTGTGAAGATTAGCATTAGTATTGCGCTGCGTGCAAGGCATTGAAGTCGACACGTGGGTCGGACCCCACTTATCTTACAAAGCCTTTCAAGATCACAAAATCCATGTAACAGTGAGTTTGAATATAACTCGTGTGTGTTTCTGAATATTTACATTCGACCTTGGTATCGGGCATGAATAATGTAATGTGCTATTGAGTGCTTTCAACGCGTATGCTAGGCTGATGCTGAATGCTAGCTGTGAATTTGAACACTGAACATAAACAAGGTTTTCAAATCTTCGAATATGCATGTAAAATTGACTGATCTTTGTTTCCATTAAGAAAATGTATAACGAAAAGAACAATTTGTCTTTATCTAAGTTTAAGAATGAATGGCAATTTTTAAATTATCATTTCCATTAATATTGGTATGAGTAAGCACAATGATTGCATTGTCCGTAACACGGAATACCTTGAGTATGCCATTAGGTGAAGCGTGTCACGTGAAGTGGGCAGGTTTATAGGTAGGAGAGCGACAATGAGCACGTGTGTGGGCGAAGCACAGAAGCCCTAATTAGTGCAGACACAACCCCGACGCGACCTCTTGCCACCGACAATCAACGCTAAATTGAATAAAGTGGACCGACAAAAGCCAAATTGCGCTTTGTTCCTCCAAACTGTTGGACTATCGACTTGATTCTAGTCTAGAAATCGACAACTCTTGCTCTTGGCATAAGTTATATTTGTCGGTGCAATTTACTGTAAAACATGGACGAGTTCATTGAATTACCTTAAAAAGATGAATAAGTTAAGTAAATGTACTTCAAAAGTAAGGCATAAGTTTTTGTATACCTCTGAACAAATAAATGCTCAGCGGCTGTTATTCTCTCTTGCGAATAAGATCGATGATACTATTTTCGTCGGAGCCAATCCACAAGGCGGATTCCGTTGGAAATAACTTCGTGTTTTACCATCGCACTGTGAGCCTCTGTAAATCTTTCGCGGGCAAAAGTCGATTGTGAAAAACACTCATGTTATCTGCGGGCTAGATATATGTGTCGAGTGGAACGACATTGAGCACTTAGAAGCACCGGTAATTCAAGATAATGATGCAACAGTAAACTAACAAAAATAAAACCAGACATAACACAGATGGGGCAAATAAAATATGTACATCATAGTATTAAAGCAAGGAGAGTTATTTTAAAATGTATGTTCGCAATCATTGCGTGGACACAACACTGTTTTGTCTGAAGCCGCAAATAAAAAAGTTAACTTACTGATAACGCAGTGTCTGAAAACATAGCGACACGGTCTCCAAAAACATAATAAAACAAAGGTCATTGTATGTATACGTTATCTTCTCACACTGTTTTGACTCTAAAACAAACGTTAAAAAACTACTAATGAAATAAATCGACGGAGCAATTAGACGAAAACAATAAAATCAAAGCCGGCACTTTGTGATTACAGCAAGCATTACAGCCGATCAAAACTATGGCAGACAATGTGGGCAAATTCCACTGTCCTATTTTGAAAGATCACATAACAGCTATTAGATATGAATGTGTCATAAAGAGACGATTTCCGTATCACTCCAGTTAGTACTCCCTGTAAACAGTGTTGGTCTGATAACCTCGTGGCACAGGCTACCACCTATATCAAACATTGTTTCAAGATGTGACATAGAAACAACTTCGATTACATTACGCACACTGTCACAAGTCTTTCGATACTTTATAATGATGATAAGAAATATGGAGTACTTGTGTTCAATAGAACTAAATAGTACCGAGGGACCGAGGAAGCAAGGGTTGAAGATATTTTTGCAGGGTCGGCAACGCATGTATGATATCCCCAGGTGTTGCAAGCGTCAATAGGCTGCGGTAACCACTTTCCATCAGGCGAGCCGTAAGCTTTTGTGTAAAAAAACATTTAAAGCCGTATTTGATGAATCTCATCAATCACTACTGGTGTAAACGGTAAGACGTAAATTGGGATAGTTTGTCAGTTTGACTATTGTCACTGGTCTGTTTACAATGTTTACTTAGTTTGATTGATTGCTTGATATTAGCGAATGCCCAAGAGGTTATCTCACCGAACATTATTCAAATATATTTACTGCTGACTATTATTATGCGCAATTATCTGCATGTCCAGATATCTTTGTCTATTTACTACAGTGCATGTGATACATTATAAATCTGAAGTCTTGATAGAGAGAAAATATAGAATTTCTACAAACTACAAAATGTAGGTTTATATAAAGAATCTCAAACGTTAAGATGAAAGTAGTCCAACCGCTTTGTAGATCAATTAATCAGACCAAATCACTTGTTAATAGCCATTCTGATTGGCAATTAAGATTATCAGCCAATTACATCTAGGCTAGAGCAAACATTTGATTTATATTAGATATATTATGTTTTTAAATGACGATACGGGTACTGAATAATTTACTTTTAACAAAACATACAATTAATAAAAATAAACAAGCACGTGTCAGACCAAGCATGTTAAAACTGAGCGCTAATAATTACTACTTCCAAGCTTCCTATTTATAAAACGGATCACTAGAATAATATAGGCATCATAAGTCTTGATAAAACCTCTTACGTAATATCTTCGAAAGCCCTATCTAACGATATACACCTAACACGAACGATGAGGTAGGCAAAGAAATATAAAAAATACTCCCCCTTCTTAAAAAGGTGTAGTTGGTTGAGCGTATGAATAAAAAAACTAAGGCCTTTAAAACATCTATAGTAGATGATTTATAAAGCGTTAGGAGGTAACTTTTGCCTTCACAAACGGGATACTGTAGTGCCCGGGACGAATTAAGATGGAGTAGGCTTGCCCAGTACCTATTCCATCCTCTCAGCTTAGTCGGCGTTGTCCACAGGAAAGACACGGTCAATACGTGCGGAGCTGACTAAGCTGCGGGTTTCCTCACGATGTTTTCCTTCACCGTATAAACGCTGAAGCAGAATACAAACCAACAACTATTCAAACAGCTGCAATTTTGTTTCGGAACAAATCGGAGACACGGCTCGTTCGTACGTAAGTGGACTGTTTACCTATTTTTTTCTTGGCATTCCAAATGATGCCGTATAATATTGGCAATGCCCAGTGTATTATCTTACTGAAATAGATCGACCTAATAAATAGGAAACGCTGCGGCACCATTACGCAACTATGGCCCACACGGATGTGAATGTGCCTATGGCTTTAGTTGTGCTGTGAGATAGTTGCACAATGCCGCATCAATTTGAATACATTATCATAGTGCACCTGGTAACAGATTGATTGGTGGTCTTAGTGATGTAAACGGAGGCAGCGATAGTTATACCACTTCGCAGCTACTGTTAATAAGTGGTCCCAAGGTTCATCATACAAAGTAACTCAGCGTAGGTATTCATCTGCAGCTATTTAAGATATGGAATCAAATGAAAGACTACATATGAATACGAATCCGACGACCTCGGTGGTGTGGCTGGCGAGTGCTCGGCTGAGACGGAAGAGGCGCGGGTTCGATTCCCGCTACGGGAGAAATGTTTGTTTGTTCTGCGAATATTTCTTCCGGATCTGGGTGTCGTATAAGTATTAGAAGTATTTATTTACAAAAAAACTATATATGTATTCTATCAGCGATCTGGCGCCCATAGTACAAGCTTTGCTTAGTTTGGAGCTAGATGGCGCTGTGTGAAATGTCCCCAAATATTTATTTATTTATACATATTATCACGCCCGTATCCCTAATGGAATGGGTAGAGTCACAAGTAAACTTGCAGCCACTACTGATTTGAAGTCCTAAGATGGATATGGTGAACCATGGTAACAGGTGATCAACTCATCGCCCATATAGGTGATTCAACATTTTAAAACATTCAAAGACATTCGACTTAAAAGACATGCTCGGGAAGAGAACCCGCTCTATGTTTTTTCTTTACTCCCAGTCCAGCAGAGAAGTAATCCTACAATTCTACTAATATTATAAATTCGAAAGTTTGTATGTTTGTGCATCAACCACGGAGTAGTAACTGCTAAATAATTTTGAATGGATTTGGAACATACAATGTCGCGTACATGTTGAAATAAAATAAAGGCTACTTTTTATATGGGTATAAAGCGAGCCTGGCTTCGGGCGGAAGTTAGTTTACTTAATAAATCAATGCAATTAACCAATACCTGATTTAATGTAGTAATACAATAAGATATTGATAAAAGTGACTACAATAATGACACCAAAGTGACCCCAGATGAGTTCGGAGACCTCAAAGCGACACTTAACAATTAAATTTATGAGCAGTAAACGTCTTTGTCCTATGTTTGTGATTTGATACGCATTGTGGATAGTTCCAAAGTGCGATTGTAATAATTTACAAGATATCGGACAGTCGAATTTATGTACATATATACAACGTATCGTATATAAGAAAATAAACTCGTAAACAAAGGAACAATATGATTTGTGGAATATTCTGCAACATCGAAAGTAATGGTTAAAACTTGTGGATATGTATTGGTAATACCAAATTCCTTGACTTTGCCAATTGTAAACTAGAGTTATGTTTAGGTACACTATTGAAGCTTTAAATAATGGTCACACCTAAAATAAGTTACAAATAGAAATACCGCATGTCCACTGTGAGTGAAGTTTTTAAGTAATAATGTTTGTGTCGTCCATGCAGTGACAACAATACACAAGAATCTGTTTGTTTACATTGTGGATGATATTGGACAGTATAATTCAGAAGACTTCTTATCGTCATTAGAAGCGTCGTAATGGTCATGAACTATTAAGATTAGCACTTGGAACGAATTAATGATAAGTCCAACATTGTGTGGAATATTTTTGTTTGAATAGTGCAGTGGAGTGCATGGAATATAGCGAGACTTACATATTTTGGTATTGGCCAATATTTACTTGTATAATTTAGAACAAAACACTTATAATAAAGCTTTAAAATACATACATACATATCATCACGCCCATACCCGTAATGGGGTGGACAGGACAATTTTGCCAGAAACCTGCAGCCACTTCTGATTTAAAATCATAAGATGGATATAGTGAATCATGGTGACAGGTGATCGGCCTATCGCCCATATCGTGTCCATCGTTTCGGAGAGGATACTATCCTTTAGACGGCTTTTACGATTTCTTCTTTCCAGTGGGTTAAATTGTTATTCCAAGAAACAATATTGCAGCAACAACTAAATTTATATAAGTATACGCAAACATAAATTTTAATGATCCAATAACACTTGAAGCTAAGCATTTGTTTATGTTATGTCAAATATTATATCATTTAAGTGCGCAGTTAGCTGCATTCGTCCAAGAAGGCAATAAGTGTTTATATTGAACCTTAAAATCAAGGCAATAAGGTCTAAAGTTTGCATGTGTAGCGTTTCAATCTGATTGATAAAATGGAAATAGTATATAATATAGTATAGAAGGTATAATCGCAAACGACTAGTCATGCTATGGAACTTTAACGAACGCCTTAGAAAAATGCAATTGGGTTAGGTCGGAGATTTATAAAGAAATATTTACCTTTGACTGACAATATAAGGTTGTTATAAAATCAAACGCGAGCAATTCTTATGTGGCGATAATAAGATATTAATTTAGATTCTAGTAAAAATCAAAGTACTCACATTATTATCTTATCTTATCTAAACAATAAGTGTTTTTTACAGTCAACGCACAGGCCAAACTACTGATGCTAGAATGCTGTAATTTGGAAGGTAGCTTCCTTTTATAGCTAAATCACTCAATAAGGCGGGGTTTTACAAAATGTAACCCCTAAAGGGGTAAAAAAAACGTTTGTATGAACCTTTAAAATGCGTTGTGCGATTTGCTTGAAACTCAGTCCAAACAGCTTCTGTTGATAATATTCAAATAGGTGTGTTTAGTTTATCTGATTCTGATCTATGAGGTATCCGTTCTCCAGTATTTTGTATCATACATTCATGATTTTTTAGCTCTATTCGATTCATATAATATTTACGCTACACTTTTTGTTGAAGTTGTAATTTTATTCAATAACATAATCATCTATTGTTCGTCGCTGAACGATTAACAGAACAAAGTAGAAGCAACACGATTTCTGATATTAAATCAACATGATTAAGGGGGGGATGTTCTTGATAGAATCAGTGCAGAGTATTTAACGCTTTCTGCACTGAGTTGCATACTATAGAATGCAAATTAATCACTTAGTTGAAACAACGCATTGCGCTATAACATATTTATGGAAGCCCATATATGATGTAATAGCCATGAGGATTCTGTATAATTATGTTTACTTTACAAGGCTTTATTTAGATAATCGACCTAGCGTTATATTTCAAATCTTATAAATTAACCTTATATCTATTATTTGACGACATCGGTGGCGTAGCGAGCGAGTACTCGGCTGAGACGCAAGAAGCGCGGGTTCGATTGCCGCTACGGGAAAAATGTTTGTACCTATGTTCTGCAAATATTGCTTTCGGGTCTGGGTGTTGTATTATGTACTAGCTACCGCCCGCGGCTTCGCTCGCATGGTACCCGGACAAAAAATAGCCTATATGTTAATCCAGTAGATGTACTATGTATATTCCAAGTTTCATTCAAATCCGTTCAGCCGTTTAGGCGTGATTGAGGCACAAACATCCAAACTCACAAACTTTCGCATTTATAATATAAGTAAGATTATAAGTATGTATTTACAAAAAAAAGTATATAAGTATTCTATCAGCCATCTGGTGCCCATAGTACAAGCTTTGATTGTGAAAAGTTCGCAAATATTTATTTATTTATTACTTGTACTAAAAAGAGCAAGGATAGAGCGGAATGGAAGAAGGAAACCTAAGAGGCAGGGAAAAGATGATCTCATTTGTACTTACTAAATAAAACTTCTTTATATGAATGAACATTATCATAACGCCGTGCACTATAAAACCAGATTTCAAATGTCAAAGCTCTCAATATCCGGCCCACGCGAACCACAGAAACCATCAGGTGTAAGGAAGCCATCTCGCATCAAGGTTTTTAGAAAAGGTGTGCGAAAACAAACAGGAAACGTCCGTCTGCTGTCCACTTCCTACCACGCCGCTCCTGGTGCCTTGACATTTTTTTATATAGCCTATATACTTTCCCTCAGTCGCTCGGCAAGCTAAGGAAAGAGCAATGCTCGGAGTTTCTTTGAAGGATAGAAGATAGAAGGATCCATAACGATGTTATCCGAAAGAGAGCCAAAGTCACCGACATAGCTCAGGGAATTAGCAAACTGAAGAGGCAATGGGCTGGTCCTATCTGCCGAAGAACCGACAACCGCGGGGATAACGAGTTCTTGAGTGGAGACCGCGACTCGGCAAACGTAATGTAGGACGCCCTCCGGCTAGGTGGAGTGACGATATGCTGCTGGCTGCTGGCAGAGACTGGATGCCTCAAGCCAAAGATAGGGCGCGATGGCGCTGGTTAGAGAAGGCATATGTCCAGCAGTGGACTGCTTTAAGCTGATGATGATGATACTTTCCCATTAATTTTTACATCATGGATCTTAGAATGAATGGAATTAGCGGAAAGGAGTGAGTGCGGAGATGACGAGTGATAGGATAAAATGGAAGAGGGAAACATGGTGTGCCGACCCCACCTAGTGGGATAAGGGCAGGAAAATGATGATGAATGATGATGATACTTTCCCACTTCTGGGCAAAGATCCCCCTTTTGTCACAACATGTCATAATTCCGGATTGGTATCCCTCACGATGCGATCGGGATCAACTAGTTCCGTTGCAGAGATTTGGTTAGTGATGCATGAAATCGAATTGTACACAATACTTCTCGTCATGTTCTCGCATTTCATTGGTCCTAAAGGTTTAATTAGATTTGGCTCGTCCACGACGTTATTAAAATCTCATCAAAAACAACCTTGAACCCAACACGATCAATTCAGTTCAACAGTCGTAAAGTGCAAAATTAATGAAATTCATATCCAAATCCATAAAGTGATTTACGGTATTCACGTGACCACAATGCAGGCGGTGGAAGGTGAGAAAAACAAAATGGTGTATTTGATCTATTTTAGAATTTGGCCGGTCGCCATCGCGAGCCGGTTTACCCAGCGAGTGTATCAATCATCGTAAAATTATTATTTGAATGTCATACTGAATCGAAATTCGGAATCTCAACAGGCCGTATAACGTTAAATTCGAAGCATCTGATGAATTGAAATATCGTCAGTATAATTTTAGTTCGAACTAGATTTCAAGATGCGACACACCTCTAAAGTTCTTATCGGTAATTATTCATTAACGCCACGTCACGACACGATTCTCATTAAAGGCGTGATCACGATGTTGTTCTAGGTCTAGCGCATGACGACTGATTTTATCATTTAACACGATATGGTAAAGACAATTTGATCGATGGATGCAAGGCGTTTTCTAAATATAGAAAGTCTTAGAATAAATTGGGTAAATGCGGCTTGAGGAAATTCTGTATCAATCACGCAAATACAAGACCTTAGTGTGAGTGTGAAGCAGGTCCAAAAATATCTTAAAGCGGGACGCTTCGCTCGCACTAAGGCACCAATTTCAAACCAGTATTCCAATATTTACCACTTGTTAAGAGTCCAGTGCAAAGCATGCAATAAAACCGGTATGGTATGTCCTTGAGCCTAAAATGAAAGACATACCAATCTTCATTGGGAACGGACTGCATATTAAATGAATACAGACATTAACAGCCCCAATATGACATTCAAGATAAAACCTAATTTCAAAAGTTGGACACACGTTTCACAGAAACATCAAATTATGTTAAAAATTTCAATTATAATTTCACGAACGCTTAAAAGTTACTTCCAAGGACGGAACATGTTGTTTTTGTCTCATAATTACTTCATGAACGCGGCAGATAATGGTCGTAAATTCATTTGGGAAACATTCGCAATGTCCATAATTTTAATTTAAGCGCGGTGTCGTTATTTCGCCCTCTATAATCCGATTTCTCATAATGAGATTACGGCAAAGGCCTTCTGACATTGCTTTTTATTTCTCTTTGTCCTTTGTTAAGTCTGAATGAATGAATTCAAAATTTAATAATGGTCTTAAACCTATTGAACCTTGTTTCTAAAAGCTTTCGTCGACTTTTTGGTTGGCACGTGTACGTTAGGTGTTTGGGATCAAAGATAAATTTTATATTTAAGTCGATCCAGCCTTTATTCTAAGTATCGTCATCATTCTCAACATTATATGGTTTCAGCTGGTTTTTTCTTAATAATACTAGGTCTAACCAGTACAAAGACATTGCATATTTATAGCCAATACATTTTTCATTTTAGTTTTATATGATCGTCACAATTATCAATTTTTAATCGTTGGTTGAGTAAACTATTTTCTCTATATACTATTTAGGTCAAACCAGTACACAAAAATAGCAAATAATTGTTCTTGTGTGTAAAGTTTGACTTTTAGATCCTATATGTTTTTACCATATCCATTGTGGGTATTTGAAACAGGAGTGGCTGCAAGTTTTCTTATGATTACTTGTGGCTCTGCCGCCACATTAGGGATACGGGCGTGATAATATGTATGTATGCATATTTTTATCTTTTTCGTAGGTATGTGTGACAAATCGCTTGAAAATCCACAGTTATCAGTGAGCGACGGAGCGTCGTCGTGCGAGGTCAAGGCGAGTATGTCGTTGCCACTTTCAGAGTTCATTTGACCATTCCCATTGGTTTTATACTTTGTAACCTCTTCTAGTATCGTCATCTACTATCTTTACGATGACAAAGTGTCCATACAACATCGCATTACAAGACATCTTTGACCTAAACGCATATTCATATAGACAAGGTGGATTCAGGGTCTAAAAAGTTATCAAGGCGCTGAAAATTTTCACAGACAGATTCAAAATCAAATACAGGAGTAAATATAATAATTTCTATTAGACAAAGATCTGAACACGAATTAGTGTGTAATGTTCTATAATGACGTGACGTGATCAATAATTGGAAAATCAATATGTACAGTTATTAAATAAATTACAATCTCACACAAAGTCCATAAAAAACTTGCTTTGAATTACTTACTCATAATTTAAACAACTGAAATAAATTGGTAGGTGTGCAGCTGAATTACGTAACACAAGTCTCAAAAGGGTTGTCCAGAGCAGCATAACACTGGACGAATTCAACAAAGACGAGTAGGTTAGTATAAAAGAAAAAAACAGCAGAATCTAATAAAGATTAGAAACTCTCGGTAGAAATAGATAACATTGCTGATAAATACATACATATTATCAGGTCCGTATCCCTAATGGGATGGGCAGAGCCACAAGTAATTATAAGAAAACTTGCAGCCACTCCTGATTCAAAGTCCCAAAATGGATATGGTGAACCATGGTGACTGGGAACCATGGTGACTGGGAACCATGGTGACTGGTGAACCATGGTGACAGGTGATCAGCTCATCGGCCATATAGATGACTCATCATGTTGGCGAGGATACTAATTGATACTATCTCTTAGTCGACTTTTACGACATACTCGAGGAGAGAAGCAGTTGGACACAATGCTGATGATAAATATGAATATATAGAGACCAAAATGTGATTCAGGAATTAAACATTTGCGCATTGGGCTATTTATACAGCATAATATGCAATCCTGAGGTTATGTATGAATAAGGCATACCAACAGACCGCAAGTGGTAAACCCTGACTAGTTTAAACCTTAAGCTCGTAGAAGTAGTACCTATTGTCAAAGGTCCAGTTCCCTTTCTTGAATCATTTAGTGTTTGAATGTACTTTTCTTACCCCCGAATACTCAAACGCATCTCAGAGTTGAGCACGTCTCGAGTGACGAGTTTTTGACAGATTTTCATCAAAAACTGTCAAAGTCACGGTTTTTTAACAGTTTTTGATGAAAATCTGCCAAAAACTCGTCACTCGAGACGTGCTCAACTCTGAGATGCGTTTGAGTATTCGGAGGTTAGATTCTTACGATACCTCTTTGTTCGTCAAAATCGTTCGTTATTGGCAAGAGTTCTGGTTCCTTCTGGCATTTCCTTACTTGTATTTAACAGTCACCTTGGATGATCACACGTGGTGTTACGTCTTAATAGTGAATCATCTACACTTAAATGGAATGTAGAGATATGATTTGAAAGATAAACAAATGCCAAGTCATCACTAATCCAGGGAAGGCCCGATTCTGTCTCCGACATGTCTCTATTCATTTAATCTCGGCTTTTTGGCATAACTCTCGGAATTTCCGGTATTTCCTTAGTTGTGAAGATGACCTACCCTTGAATGACACTACATGTGGTATAAGTTTGACAAAGAGTGATTCATCCACTCATTAGATTCAGCTCAATGCTTCATCTTCAATAGAATGCGAATAATCACTGCAGAGATATTTGGAAGACAAGGAGGATAAACGCATTGAGAATTCCAAGAAATGAGAAAATGTGCTTCATTATTTAGGTCAATCGCTCTGTTTTGACTCTTATCATATTTACTGAGCTATAATTATTATCTATCTAATTTTCCTAATTATTTTGTCAAAGTACCTACGCTTCTACGTTATAAATGGAGCAAAAACCAATTTTATAGCAAATAATGTCGAGCAATTTATTCTGGGCATTGCTCCGAATTACAATTTTGCACAGAGATATTAAATGATATCTGAATCTTTCATCAATTTTATAAATAGCACCTCAACAGAAACGCTCGCTTCGGAAACATTCCATTATATTTCGGCACAATCCCGGTTTCTGTGCATGCGCGTATGTGCCTACCACATTATAGCTACATATGTGCAATAAATATATGGAGTTCTTGAGTGCCGAAGGTGAGCTACTCGGAGCAACAGTTGTTGATGTCGTGCCAATCGCGTATACAGAAATAATAACACGTTGTAAGTTTATGTTTATATTTTTATTTTTGGCGAAATTTCATTTGTCGATCGAGTTTTATTTTATGTTTCTGTCAATAGCCACCTGTGGTATAATTAGTCGGCCATTGTTGGCGATGGCGGCTAATTAAGATGCGCGAGCGGTCCCGTTGTGACGCGGCCGCGCGTTCATGTCGAATACAAGGCTGACAAACAACAAGCCGGCAAGCCTCCGAAACGCTGCGTTTCACTCACCACAATGCGTGATTTAGATTTATAAACCTTGACGCAAAACAGGCAATTTCCTTTTGGTAATAAATTTACAAAATTAAAAATGCTAAATGATTTAGTGAAGTTTATAATGTAATTTTTATAATAATTCTGATTGCTAAATGATGCTAGGATTCTGGGTAATGAAGAACAATGGGAACTTTACTAGAATGATGGATTTGTCATTTTGTGCCATAAGACCCGCTAGAGTTAAAAACAATGTGATGACCTTGTCAGGGACGTCACCTTTTTATCCGGGGGCGCGATATCTTAAAAACATTTGGACGCCGCTGTGCAAGGTAAATAGACACGACCTTGATGGATACGCGTTCGTGGGCTCAGCGAGATAACAGCTCTCTTTACTCTTAAAAACAACTTCTTTAAAGACACCTTGAAAGGAAAAAGATATTATGCGGTTGCGTAACCAAGATCACTGACCTGTGTAACCATGTCCCAGTAGAATCCGTCGAGCATAGACTTTCCATGTTGATGTTGGCGGCAAAGCGCGGGCCAGAGGGAGGCTCGGACGGGGCTGTTGATCGGCCACGAGTTCTCTCTGATGAGGAGCTTGAGCTCGCGCTTGCGGCCCTGCTGGAGGAGCGGCTGGACCTCCTCGAAGGTTTTGAGAGGCGCTTTCTTGCCTGCGAATAACGGGGAGGGTAAGCACTGCGTCCAGATAGGCGTGGCGGCCTCAGCGAGGGACTCGGCGCTGGGGGCGCGGAACGCGGCCGGTTCTATATACATCGCGAAGGCGCTCGGCACATGCTTTCGGTGCGCGCGCGCCGGCGGCACTGCCGTGAGCGGTAAGCTCGCCAGCCAGCCTCCGGAAAATGCGATAGTGACAACACTGTCACACTTCGATTGTTTATTTGACACTGTGATACCGTGCCGCGGCACTATCGACCCGTTTGTTAAATTACTTTATTTTTATAAAAAAAATATATAGAATTTAAGTAAAAAAAATATTTTACAAAAATACTTAACAGAATTAACATTTAAACACTTTAAAAGCATAAAAAAGGTATTCGTTTACGTTTTAAAAAATACACCAAACAAGATAATTAGTCAGTTTTGGTGTCAGTAAAACGAAAAAACAAGAAGTAAACAACGCACGTAGATAGCACACGATAACAACATGCACGGTGTATAAATAGCAATCGAATCAAAGCATAACGCAATGTTGGAGCTGCGCCAATTTAACAAACGAAATTTTGCGTACTGCAATGTACGTAACCAAACAATCATGCATTTACAGATGTATTAAAACTATACCTATGCCAAATTATATTAATAAAATTAAACTCATATTTTGACTCAACAACGATGATACATAGATTTTTTTACATTCATTACACGAATATTTTCTTGGGTTCTAATTTCGTGATAAAGCATTTGCAGAGCCGAATTTTTATTTTTATTTTGGGTAGCTTTGGAGAGAAAATAAATATGTTCGGCTACATCTGAGGTGTAATTTTAGAAATGCATGCAAAGCCGCGAGCGACAAATAACAATATTATATTAAAATGCACTAATTAAGCCCTTTCATTTCATACCCAAAAGGACATCATCAAAAACTTTTTGTTCTCTAGTAGGCGCCATTCAATTTAATGCGTCACATAACTAACGGATGATAAAGACACTTCCAACGATAAATGATTTGTCACATTATAGTAGTTTAGAAGGTATGAGGGAACAGATGAACTGACATATTACATACAGGATAAAATCATAACCCTTTTTTTGCTTCGACGAAGTTGAGTAAAAAACGGATCTCTATGATGACAGATGAAACAAATGTCTATGACATGTGATAGAGGGCACTGAGGGCAGTGACACGACGCTATTAAAAATGTATCAGGTATCGATTAACCATTAGGTTCGTAACTATTGGAAATAGCTTAATCTGAGTCAGACTGTCAACAGACCGGCTTTTGATGGAAAAATACTGAATCCAACATTGCGACAAATTGGTAGAGAGTGAACAATTAATATCTGAAAAACCAAGTGATTCTAAACCATTTAGGTTCGCCGTTTCAAGAATTTCAAATGCATACGTCACCGTAAAGTTGTAAATACCGTTAGATTATAATCTCACGATATTGTAAACTGTCGAAAATCTGCTTAGATCGAAATTAGTAGGTTAGGTTAGGCTAGTTAATGAAAATCTACGCACGAGGCGAGCGAGCAGAGCGAGCGCGCCGCGGTAGCGGCCGCCGAAGCGCCAGAAATTTCAAACAGTTAAATTGTAAGCAGTATATAACGGTTCACAACCTTTCGACGCGAGATAAATTATAATCTAACGGTATTTACAATTTTACGGTGACATATACACGTAAAGAATAATAAAAAGAGCATAATCAAAAACTATTGAGTATAGTATTACGCTGATTTGACTGAATGAGACTGATTTCAATCCCTACTAAATCGACTACTCCACAAAATACACTAAAGAATGATTGCAAGCGCAATTCAAAAAGATAAATCGCAATTGAGTAGGAAAACAAAGGAATGGCTAAAATAAATGAGTAGTGGTCTTAGAGACCAAGCATACAACATTATCGTGTTAAGTAAACAGCGTTGATAAAAGGTGAGGTTATCTGCAGTCGAGACCGGAGCGCCCCGGGGCGGTCGCGATTGACAGATAATGTTAGGCGGCACTTCGTGAAATAAATATTACTTGCGCGCTTTTTACAATAACTTTGCGCAATGTTTCCTCAATTTTCGCGCAATTTTTTTTTCTTATAAGTGAAAGTTATTTATTATTGAATCATTATTTGCTTACTTTGTTATGCCAAAGGGGTTGAAGCGATATGAATGTTGTATATTTTAGCCTAGGATCCTTTGAATTTAGAAGCTTTTAGTCAGAAATATATTTTAAATGGCGTTTGTATTACTCTGTGAGCTATTTCATACATAATATTACGCAATAATTATTTTTGAATTTTTGAAAGTCCTCTTATTTTCAAGGAACTCGATGGAAACTTGCTTATTCTGTGTCCTTACAGTTGCACCATTACATACCCTATAATTTTTAGCTATATAAAAGTAAATAACTCCATCAGATAAGGTTGTCTTTATTGCTTCATTCGCATTTATTAGCAATTTGCGGTTAAAATGCAGATCTATAAACCGAAATTAAATAAATACCGTAGTTGGCCTGAATTAAAACATTACATTTAACTTGCTATGCTACTCATTCTTATTTCATTATACTTCTTACTCACGCTACTCACGGTTTTTTAACAGTTTTTGATGAAAATCTGTCAAAAACTTGTCACTTGAGACGTGCTCAACTCTGAGTCGCGTTTGAGTATTCGGGGGTTAGTCAGTAAAAAGTTAAGTCAGTAAAGAAGGTATGTGGCCGTAAATACTTGTTTAATATGATCACGACAAGCTATCGAACCTCAAGAATCCGTGACCAATCGAGGAAAAAATTTCCAGGACTCAAAAATAATCTAATATAATCTTATAATCTTTGTAACATAATTTATCTTTCACTTCTGATAATGAAAATATGTTATACTACCTATATAACTACTCATCAAAGTGCTATTTTGAATGTTACTGTAATGTAAAGCTAGGTATATAAACAAACTGGCAAGTGTTTGTGTACGAAAGCACTCATACATTTAAAAGCCATAGTGATTCGAAATGTGTGGGCTGTACTAAGCTTAGGATCGGATCAACACTGCTGTTCTATACCACGTGCTATATGAACAGTTGAACACACCTAGATCATGGTTATTGAGTATTAGAAACCCAAATACCACAGTAGGTATAAGTAACAATTTCAAATGATCCTAGATCCGCGGCGTTCTTGCCGAAAGGACTTAATTTCAGCCAACAAACGGCTTAATAGCAAGGAAATAGCCATAGATATCAGATATGTAATTTTATTCAATAATAATGATAACCGAATCAATTCAGCACCAAAATTGATTTAAAAACAAAATTATTACATGGATTTTTAGAAATTCAACCCCTTAAGGGGCGAAAAAGAGTGAAAACGGTTGTATGGAACTTTTTAACGCAAGGTGCGATTTACTTGAACTCGGTTCGGAAATAAATGGACACGGATTTCAGGATTTTTCAAAAAAACCCTTAAAGAGGGGTGAACTGGAGTGTCAAAGTTTGTATTGAAACTTTTTAATGGGCGGTGCCATTGGCTTGAAACTCGGTTTGGATACTATAAATGCCATGGACACGTGTTTTAGGTATTTTCAAAAGATCCCTTAAAAAGAGGTAAAATGGGGTACCTTATAAAAGTAATCTAACGCACACGAAGTTGCGGGCAACAGCTAGTTATGACATAATAATCATTACATAGCTATTCAGCACCAATTTATCATCAATCTATTAGAAGTAACAATGTTTACGAATGTTAAATATAATTTGAGAATTGACAATGATCGCTAGGTATTGGAAATCCCGAGGTAATTTAATTTCATCATACAAGTACATTTAATTTGGGTGTGAAATATCGTTGGTTACATCATTCTATCTATCTAGTCGTGCCACTAGTTCTTTCCAACCAGTGCGGTGAAAGGATTTAAAGTGCGCCTCAAAGACTCCTTTACGTGAACTCGACACATTTTCAAACTTTTTAGGTTCTACGATATGCCGGTTTCCTCACGATGTTTTTCTTCACCGTTTGAGAGTACTGGTAGGGCACGTACATTTTTCGAATAGAAACATTCATTGGTACGACCACTAGACCACTAGTGCTCTAGGTTGTCATTGATTGTCAGGAAACATTAATCTCTTGAACAATAGCTTAATTATCTCAATCTCACTGAAACTCAGAATTGTGATATGATAAACTAATCATACTTATTTGATTATTAAAAGATCCATTAGAATATAATAAACAAAGAAAAAAGTATGTCAGGTTTGTAGCAAATGTAGATCGTGGTAGAAACTACAGAGACAAAAGGCCTACCCTTATGGTAGAAAGGCGTGATATTATGTAGGTATGTAATAAAGGAAAGAAAAACAGTTTCATTTACCGAATCAGACAAGTAAAGGATGACGGTAATTCTAAAATGAATTAAGATTTTCTAGTGATGAGTATATAATGCGTACATCTGACAACGTGACCCAATGTTTACGTCATCAAACACTAATTAATCTCAATCAAAACACGATTGTGACAAAGTAAAGCCCAACTGGATACATCCAGTGTTCGAGCAACAGGAAAGGAAGGAGTTTTTGAAACTGGTCCAAATATTTGGTATGAATGCACATAGTTCGGAGTAAGATGGTTGAGTGTTTCGTGCGAAAGGATTTTGGGTATAAGTATGATTAACGACATTGCACTCTAGATATCACAACAAATCAATGAAAGTTATTTACATACACAAAGTAGCTACAGTGGATAACATTCTATGTTACGTGTATTTACGATTTTGGCAAGCAATGGTTTCGGAGGAAATTGAAGGAGAAATTGCAAAAAGGTTAAATCCATTCCATCACCCTGCAGAATTCATAAACAGGAATAATAACTGCTTATAATATTGTAGAAGACTAGGAAGTAGATAGGTGGGTTTTATTTTACACAAGTATAATTCTTGAGAAAACAGAGTGATTCATATTTGAAGTGGAAGTATTCACTAATTACTTTCTTATCATAGCGGACGTTACCTACCACATTTTTTATTCAAACAGATTTATCTGCCTGATAAAGATAAAGCATTATAGCTCTTTTGGTAGTTACTAACGGACTCACAGGTAATTTTTTTAATGTCTTACAAGACAATTTAAAAATTGCAAGGATATTGCACAAGCTTTTGGTCAAGTTCATCACGTAACTTGCAAACAAATTGCGACTTGTGAATCTCGGTGACTGAGCAAATTAAATCGTTTGAGTCATCAGCCCCATTATTGAATCAAAGCGAGTTGTTTTCGAATTCTATCCTGGTAGCAATAAAACTAGGGTTTCTCAAGGTACAATTTTGGGACCAATGTATTTTTTTCTGTGTTTCATACGGATGTTTTCATAGTCATCCTATTAAAAACATTATGTTGCAGGTTGCTTAATATTACACAACTTACACGCTAGTTTGCTTATGTATGAAAGTTTAACTTGTTAAGTTCGATCGCGGGAGTACAACGGAGGATGACGAAACTCTTTTCAAAATTAGATCAACAGGTAGACAAGTATTAATCTGAGAGTGTGAACGCTTAAACGGGAATAACATATTAATACGACTGTTTAGAGAAAATCAGCGGCTTTCCTATAAAGAAGCCGAATTTTTCGTTTTAGTTCTTCAAGTTAGTAAAATAGAATGTACACGGAAGCTTCCATGGCCGATTGCGAATGTGTGCGGTCACGCACGCACTTTCTTATCTTTATTATTATTGTTTCTTTGTAAACTAATGTAGAATGCATTAGGGTTTCCGAAAAGCATTTCGAAATAAACATTTAGAAATGGTAGCTCAATCAATGGTGATCAATAGTGTACTCTCGCGGTTTAGTAAGATCTTCTAATGTTAGCAGTAAGATTTAACAATATTTTCGTTACTGTTCGTATTAGAATGGTAGCCATCTGATACCTAAAATAGCTGATGTGAATAGTTGCCACAGAATGCCTCTCGTTAATGTGAATAAAAGTGACAATGATAAAATAATTACTGGATAAAATGAATTGACAAAATTTTGTTCTTCAAGTACAGATTGCTTGTCATATCTTAAGTAATAATACGGTAAAAATTACTTTAAAATGGTAATTCCCCTGACAGACATCAAGCTTCCTTGATGGGTATAATAGCCAACCGTGGATATAAATTATGTTAATGTTTTAAGTTATTAGGTAATCTAGTCATTCTGAATTATAGTGTAAAATTTATGAAAAGGCAACAATAAAGCTTAGTTGATATATTAAGATGGAGTATTGTTAGTCATTGTATTTGTATCGAGTGGTTTTCAACTAGTGGTCGTTATAACTTCGCTTTTAATTGAATTTACAGTAAGCTTCTAAATAGAGCCTTTCTCTGACTCGCGTCACCACCAATGCGCTCGCACAGCATTGGTCAACAACATCAGACCATGCTAAGTAGCTAATCACGCAAAAACATGCCTCATTTACGTTCCGATGATTATAGCAATCCGTGCCGGGCCACGATATTTAATTTAATCAATTAGCAACCTGCTGATCAGACTTTTTAATTCTAAAAGAATTTATCGAATCGTCATCAAAATGTCTAACGATCTATCAGATCGTGAGCAAAAGACATTTT
The DNA here is from genome assembly GCA_949320045.1 of Scotopteryx bipunctaria. Taxonomy (NCBI): domain Eukaryota; kingdom Metazoa; phylum Arthropoda; class Insecta; order Lepidoptera; family Geometridae; genus Scotopteryx; species Scotopteryx bipunctaria. The sequence continues at coordinate 11,840,007 of OX439441.1, forward strand.
GATCAAAATTCTTACGACATAATCAATCAACGATAAGCAAACTTTTAAACAATAAATAACTAGCGACACGCCCCGGCTTTGTACGGGGATAGACATATACCATCGTGGACTTGATCTACAGAATGATATTCCTACATATGGATATCCTTCCTTACTTCCTTCTATCCTTCCTTCTTTGGTGAAAGAATTTTTGAAATCGGTCCAGTAGTTTCGGAGCCGCACGCCAAAATCTATTTTGGGTTTCAATATTGCAATTTTCTTGCGGATACCTAATTTTTTGAAAATTTATTATAGCCTATACTGGACCCTGATAATGTAGCTTTCTATTGGTGAAAGAATTTGTGAAAACGGTCCAGTAGTTTCGGAGCCTATTCGTTACAAACAAAAAAACAAAAACATCTTTCCTCTTTATAATATTAGTATAGATTAACGTGGACAAAGTCACGGGGCGTTTCACTAGTCTCGAGATAATTTTCTCCTTCCTCACAACGTAATCTTAGTTCTCACATCTAATAAACAAGTGGATGCTTGAGGTGAAACAATATAAGCCAAAAGCAAACAGATTTCTCCACTGATAAGCCGCAATCGAGATGAAGTATATTTGCGCTGATAGCGGTGACCTAGTTCATGGTGGAATACTAATGGAACTGCATAGAGGCACGGCTTGCCTGCCCACTCTTGGGTAAACATGGAGACAACAAAGTAAATTAGTTGTGGAATACGGTCGATCGATCTTGGCCTGTTATAAACTCCGGCGTAGGTAAGTAACAGTACGAAAACTGGACTACGTCAAAAATTTAAATACAAAATATGTCGTAGGTACTCTTTCTCCTTCATAACAAAGATTGATCAATATCATTCATTTATCTAGATATCTACAAT